>OZ010795.1:267664964-268914964 GCA_963932465.1 Maratus speciosus
ATAATCACTTACATTATTTTTGACAAATTAATAAAATCAACAGATACAGATCAGTATTTATTGGTAGAATTTGGAACAGTAACTTTTATGTTTCGTAGGTAACCACTTACACGTATATTAAATCAAAAACTGACAAGCGAACCACTTTTGGTGTTGCTCGCATCTAGCATTGAGACCTGGTGCATTTTAAAGCCCTATATTAGGAAGTTTGAGAATCGATAAAATTTTTCTGTTAAAATAATATTTCTTGATTATACAGCAGCATAACTTTCTGAAAATGCAATTTTGAGACCACTTATCGGACTATTAACATTGATTTTTTTTTTTTTTTTTTTTTTTTAAGAAAAGCATTTAAAAATAAAAATTAGTTAATAATAAGTATAAAATATTGAAAAAAAGTTTGAAAATTCTTTCAAAAACACAGGAATTTGATTTTGAAAAATTGCAACTTTATATTCATATTTTTGGCGTGGAAACAGTTGGCGTTTATTTTCAAAAGTAGAGCTCTCCGGCAACCCTAGCCAAATGTCACAGCTGAATTTGTAATAGCTAAAAATTGCAATGTCCGATTTATTTCGCCACAGTAATTTTTCTAAATTTTGTAAAAATATTAATTTACTTTATGATTACTTTTACCGAAGGACCATTTAATACAGCAACATTTCATTTTAAACATTCGAAACTTTATTTCATTCGATTTCAAAAGAAAATAGGTTGCTTATTTTGTATTTCACTAAAAAATAGTTTTCAATGATCTTCGAAGCTTTTATAGAATTACTAGCAGAACTACCCGGCTTCGCCCGCGTCAATTATAAGGAGCCTTCCAGGTAAAATAAATTAAAACGAAATAATACGGCAATCACAATAACTGAAAATTGTGCATTCATTCTAATCCATAAAACGTTAAAAAGGCACTCAGAAAACATGACGTTATTGTCTCTCAACCATAGTAAAATCTCTGAGCTTTATTAACAGAATGCGCGTTATCTTTGCCGGATGTAAGAGAAAAATGTGTGATTTTCCTCACAATACGAAAAAAAAATCCACCAAATCGCGCTGCATTTAGTGAAATTCTCGTTTGCATGGTATATACACTACTCAAAACAATTAAAGGATATTTGAAGTTTTATATAAAATAAAGATATAAACGAAATTTTTTTGCCGAAAATAGAAGAAGAGAATCACAAATGCAAATTTTTCTGGTTTTCAAACTGTGGAGTATGCAAATTTTGAGTTCGAGGTCAAAAACGTCGCTTCAGCGGCAGCGAATGAAATTTGACTTTCAACTGGATAAAAGAGAATGAAGACAAGGATGATCGGCATTCAGTGATTGCTTTGTTTCGATGAGTACGACGTCTCAGCGAAGTCATTTCACAGATTCAGAAGCTTTAAGAATTGTTGGTAGGTTAGAAGGGGGCCAAACTCAAGCCGAAGTAGCGCAAGCCATTGGAGTGTCACAAAGTGTCATTTCCAGGATCTGGAACCGTTTTTTGGAGAGTGGATGTGCAGGCCGAAGACCAGGGCAAGGTCTTAGACGGGCAACAACGCCCAATGAAGATCGGTATTTAGCGTTAACAGCTCGGAGACACCGAACCATGAACGCTACTCTTCTCCAACAACACCTTCGCTCGGCTACAGGCACCACGATTTCAACTCAGACTGTCCGAAACCGGCTCCATGCTGTAGGTCTGTATACTCGCCGACCGATGGTATGTGTTAGATTAACATCAAGGCATCGTCGCCACCGCAGGGAGTGGGCAACCGAGCATCTCAACTGGAGGAGAAATGAATGGAGCAATATTCTGTTTTCTGACGAGTCCCGTTTTTCTGTGCATCCGGATAATAGGCGTATTTTCATCTGGAGGGACCGTGGCAGTAGGAATAATCCTGCGTTCGTGCACGAAAGTGTCAGATTTGGCGGTGGAGGAGTGTTGGTGTATGGTGGCATCTCCATTGACGGGCGCACTGACCTCTACATCATTCGAGATGAAGCTCTGACTGGTCGCCGATATAGGGATGAGATCCTCAGACCTATTGTAGTCCCTTACGCTGCAGCAATCGGAGATAACTTCATTTTAATGTACGATAACTGAAGCCCACATCGTGCAAACCTGGTGGAGTATTTCCTTTTCGAGGAAGGAATCGTTCGAATGGAATGGCCAGCGTGTTCTCCAGACATGAATCCAATCGAGCACGTTTGGGCCGCTCTAAGAAGACGAGTTTCTGGCCGCCAACAACCCCCACAAACTCTCCAAGAACTGGAAAGAGCTCTTCTGGAAGAGTGGGGAAGAATACCCCAACTCGTCATTAATAGCCTCATTGAGTCCATGCCTCAAAGGTGTTCAACGTTGCTGGCCACCCGTGGAAACCATACTCCCTACTGAAAATGATTTTCTTTGAAGAAAATACCTTTTCTTATTCTTTTTTTCTCATATGCACAAATTGTGTTTTTTTCCTTTAGTACACAAATGCGCAATAAAATGCATTTTTTTTCTACCAAACATGTGTAATTTATTCTCATATAACCTACTATGTCTGTCGACCATGTATCAATCAGCTAAACAGTTTACCAGATACAAAATCTACCTAAAACTGCAATATCCTTTAATTGTTTTGAGCAGTGTATATAAAGTACAAACACTATGTCAGTGCCCATAAATTGTATCCCATAAATTGCGCCTTTACTACAATTTTTCTAACTTCTAAACATCACACAATTTCATTTTTTACAATGTCGAATAGAAAAAAGTTCTTTCAAATGAAATTTGTTTCAAAATTGTATCTCAATTTTCTGATTTTAATGGATTTTAAAGTAATTTTCATGCATGGATATTTTTAAAGGTACGTGCAACCCGATTACGAAAAATGAACCCCTTTACTCTTAATGCAATTGTATACAGAAAAGACATGTCTATGAGTAACCTGGTATCATATTTTCTGTGGCAACAACCTAACACAATAAGTAATTTCCCTTTTACTGCAATTTAACCTCTAAACCTCGCACATTCGATTGTTTCAACGTCTTATAGAAAACAAAAGTACTTTCAGTAAGATTGGTTTGTAATGTTTATCTCAATTTACAGATTTTTTTATGGATTTTAAAGTAATTTTCAAGCATGCACATTTTTTAAATATGCTTGCAATCCAATCACAAAATATTAACTCAATTGTTCAAAAACTTTGTAACTAATTTAGAATTTGTTTGTTTTCATGTAATATTCAATAACTAAATTGGCAAACGAAATTAAAACGCCAAAAATAGCATAGAATAAAACACGAACTTAACAGATTATGGCTGTAGTATACAATCGAAGAAGTAAACAAAATATAGGAGCCATTTATTTACGGTGAGTTGACTACACGTTGAAGAGATTTGATGGAATGTGACGTCATATCTAGCCTTTTTTTTCTTGTTCCTAAATTGTTTTCATGAAATTTGACTGTTTGTATTAAAGTAGATATTTTAATTTAAAAAAACAATTAAATTAAGGTGCTACGTCATTCTACCGGTCTTATAGTTGAAGTTTTTATTTTATATATAAATAATGTGCGTTTTCTGTTTAGAATGACATCAATTTCAAAAATGCAAAAATATAGCAACGCGTTATCGTTAATTTTTTCACATTATTGTGTCATTTTTTAGGGTTTGGCAACAGGAAAGAAACATTTGAATTAAAAAAGATTTAAAAAGAGATACTTCTATAATGTTAAATTATGAAAGTGGTAGAAAAAAAGGGATAAATATTGGTCTGATAATTTTTTAAAGCAGACAGGGATCTATTTCACGTTCTAAAGCCTATGTGCATCAAGCTTCGTGCAAATTGGTCAAAAATTAAAGATTTGTAAAAAGAACATACACACAGAGAACGTCTTTTATATATACGAGGTGGAACCCGTCGAATTTCGACGGAAGAAAATGTTTACAAAGGAACTGTTGCATCAAATTTATAATACATCGACAACATTAATTACATTAAAAAATCCATCTTACACTTGTTACTTTAACTCTCCAAAGACATATTTTAACCTAAGATACTTTTTTCATAAACTTCAACTCTTAAAATTATTGAAAAATTAAACTTCATTCATATACCTAACCAGTAACATATATTTAAGATAAGTAATTTTGATTAAGTTATCAATTGATGCTTGATATTATGGAATGAAAAATCAGCAAAAATGATTTCACCATGACATAATCATAGAATCCCCCCCCCCTTTAAATCTAAACCGAATCAAGTCGTTTTCCACGTTTCACATCCATATTAACAATTTAAAAACATTTTAACCCGCAATAGGTTATTAATAAATATATTTTCAAGCTTGAAGTCATGTTTGTCAACTATTACAACTTCCCATGTCAAAATTCCCACTCGTGATTTGAGGTCTTAGTATAATCTCTGTACCTGCCTGTAAAAATTCCAGAAATTTATAACTTTTAGACGTATTCAAAGGGAAATATCTCGTTTTATCAAATAAAAACATCGTTTTATTTTAAATATGACGTCATTTACAGTCGCTGAAATATTTTGCCTATTCTCTCAAACTCAGTATCAACGAAATGAAAAAATAGTGAAATACACTGCTCAAAACAATTAAAGGATATTTGAAGTTTTATATAAAATAAAGATAAAAACGAAATTATTTGCCGAAAATAGAAGAAGAGAATCATAAATGCAAATTTTTCTGGTTTTCAAACTGTGGAGTATGCAAATTTTGAGTTCGACGTCAAAAACGTCGCTTCAGCGGCAGCGAATGAAATTTGACTTTCAACTGGATAAAAGAGAATGAAGACAAGGATGATCGGCATTCAGTGATTGCTTTGTTTCGATGAGTACGATGTCTCAGCGAAGTCATTTGACACATTCAGAAGCTTTGAGAATTTTTGGTAGGTTAGAAGGGGGCCAAACTCAAGCCGAAGTAGCGCAAGCCATTGGAGTGTCACAAAGTGTCATTTCCAGGATCTGGAACCGTTTTTTGGAGAGTGGATGTGCAGGCCGAAGACCAGGGCAAGGTCGTAGACGGGCAACAACGCCCAATGAAGATCGGTATTTAGCGTTAACAGCTCGGAGACACCGAACCATGAACGCCACTCTTCTCCAACAACACCTTCGCTCGGCTACAGGCACCACAATTTCAACTCAGACTGTCCGAAACCGGCTCCATGCTGTAGGTCTGTATGCTCGCCGACCGATGGTATGTGTTAGATTAACATCAAGGCATCGTCGCGACCGCAGGGAGTGGGCAACCGAGCATGTCAACTGGAGGAGAAATGAATGGAGCAATATTCTGTTTTCTGACGAGTCCCGTTTTTCTGTGCATCCGGATAATAGGCGTATTTCCATCTGGAGGGACCGTGGCAGTAGGAATAATCCTGCGTTCGTGCACGAAAGTGTCAGATTTGGCGGTGGAGGAGTGTTGGTGTATAGTGGCATCTCCATTGACGGGCGCACTGACCTCTACATCATTCGAGATGGAGCTCTGACTGGTCGCCGATATAGGGATGAGATCCTCAGACCTATTGTAGTCCCTTACGCTGCAGCAATCGGAGATAACTTCATTTTAATGGACGATAACTGCAGGCCACATCGTGCAAACCTGGTGGAGGATTTCCTTTTCGAGGAAGGAATCGTTCGAACGGAATGGCCAGCGTGTTCTCCAGACATGAATCCTATCGAGCACGTTTGGGACGCTCTAGGAAGACGAGTTTCTGGCCGCCAACAATCTCTCCAAGAACTGGAAAGAGCTATTCTGGAAGAGTGGGGCAGAATACCCCAACTCGTCATTAATAGCCTCATTGAGTCCATGCCTCAAAGGTGTTCAACGTTGCTGGCCGCCCGTGGAAACCATACCCCCTACTGAAAATGATTTTCTTTGAAGAAAACACCTTTTCTTATTCTTTTTTTCTCATATGCACAAATTGTGCTTTTTTCCTTTAGTACACAAATGCGCAATAAAATGCATTTTTTTCTGCCAAACATGTGTAATTTATTCTCATATAACCTACTATGTCTGTCGACCATGTATCAATAAGCTAAACAGTTTACCAGATACAAAATCCACCTAAAACTGCAATATCCTTTAATTGTTTTGAGCAGTGTATAACAGCATCATCAGAGAAATTGTATTTTTTTTTTTTTTTTTTTTTAAGTGTAACGTCATTTTCTGTTCAAATTTTTAAAAATGATATTTTTAATTGCAATGAGAAAATGGCATCAGTAAGAATATAATCAATAAAAATAACTAATCCACTTTTAATAGAAATGAAGTACTTCAGTTGCCACAATTAGAAAATTGGTATTAAAAACTATAAAAAATTAATATCTTAGAAATAAATTGAGATACAGCTTTCAAACAAATTGCATTTAAAAGTGCATTTTTTTTTTTTTTGCATACGACGGTCTAAACATTTAAAATGTGGGATGTTTAAAAGTTTAAAAATTTGCAGTAGCGAAAATTGCAAAAGCGAAATTTCATTTCAAATTTCAAAGTGTTGCCATTCGCAGAATGACGTATGCGTTACGCACAGATATGTTTGTCCTTTATAATATAGATAGATATTTATTACTTATACATTTATCGTCTGCATAGAAAAAAAAAACTAAAAACCCCCTAATATTTGTTTATTATAAAAAAATCGCAATCTGATATAATTCTAGTAATATGTTCTGTACATTTCTCTTTGGATAAAGCGGTCGGAAAAATTGTAGCGCCCTATTTGGCGACTTAACTCAATTTTGGCGTGAAATAAACAATTAAATATGTAATAATAAAAAATTAAATGTATAAAAAGTATATAAAATATTATTTTAACAGAGAAATTTTTTCGGTCCTCTTACTTTTATGTATAGGGCTACAAAACGCACCAGGTCTCGATGCTAGGTGCGAGCAACACCAAAAGTGGTTCCCTTGTGAGTAAATCTATGATGTCGCGTGTCTGCATTAAGCTTATTATATGAATACACGTTTCTCAACATTATTCTGAACCCTTTTTGCTACAACGAATTAGGCGGCTAAATTATTAGATTCCAGTGCTACACCAAGCGAATTTTAAAGGTCACTATAATACCTTTAGAATTGCTATTCAATGAAATAATTTTTTTCTCTCGCATCTTAAACAAGATAAACACTATCGTAGAGTTTGAAATGTCGTAAAATGTGGCTCCATCTCGATTGACGTGCCACGTTTGATATTTTTGTTGCATTCTGAAGGTTTCGTTTTATAGATTCCAAATACCTTAGATGCCATTTTTTTATACACATTTTTGGGGGTGATTTTCAAGATGGCGTCCAAGATGGCTGCCATTTACTGACTTCTTTAATATTTGAGGCATATTATTGACCAGTATGTCAAATTATACGTTTTCAGGGTCAAGAAATACAAATATCTAATAAAATTAAGAGTAAATTTTGTTTTTCCAGTGTTTCAAGCGATAAGATGCAAATATAGCACAAAAATATGAAAGACATTAGATGTACTAGCGTTTTATTAACCAGTTATGCACAACCAAAGAATTTAAACAAAATAACATAAATTATTGAAGATATTGAACAAAATTATTAAAAACGGCATTTATATGTATATACAGTACTGGGATGTTATGTATCCTCTTCTGTATCACTGCTATCGCTGTGATGATATTCATAGTCCTTTGTATTGTTGCAGTCACTGCATTTGCAAAGGGCAGTACAAAGCAGAGAATTCTTTAAGCAAGAACATTGCCCAACTGGACATGTTCTCTTACATTCACATTTTACAAGTTCAATAATTCCTTTGGGCGCAGGTAACTCCAGGCATTTGACTGGAGAAATTACTCCTTCGCCATTTTTTCCCAACCATTGCCAATAAGTGGGGGTATTTTTGGTCGAGAATTTCTGCAGCCCTTTCCAATGGTGCAAATTAAGTTGGATCTTAGAATATGTGACTTCAGTGCTCCATGGGTTGGTGGTAATTTCTCTTCCTCGATACTTTTAGTTCTGAAAAGGTGCCATCTTAACTCTGAAATCCTTTAAAAATTACTATTTTTCAAATAAGCCAAATTTGTGAAATTTTCAAACAACAACAAATTGGATAATTGATCAACATTAGTTTCCCCAAGTTCTTGAAAAGCTGTTATGATATCATCATCACACTGAAAATTGATATACACTTTTATCCACTTCTGTTTTGAAATGCCTGCAAAATTTTCTCCCCAGTCTCCACCAGTATATGAATATAAACCTAGTAAACCTTTGCTTTTATGAGCACCTATTGCTCGACATCTTTCATTAATATTCATGTTTCTGTGTTTGTTGCATCGACCAGTAACAAAATTGATTTCACTGTTTACTAGATGACTTGAAACCAAGTCAATCAGCAATATGAAAATGTCAGTATCTTTCGAAAATACATCGATCTCAAAATTATCATGATGTTGCACTATATCAAGTACATGAAGAGGTATAATGGTGTCTGCTTCTTCATGTATATGATCACATAATTCTGAATCGAAAACATTCGCGTGGTTACTGTATGCCTTACTGCCAAAAACGACAACAATTTTCATCTCACTAATAGGTGTAACCTGTAGTAATTTATTCCCGAGATAGTCAGCTGTGATTTTGTTTCAGTATGTGAGCGAAACAGCTTTAATGAAACCAACGTTATATTGGTACTATTTGTAACAATTAATCCAATAGGTTTTGTTGCCCCCGATCTTTTCTTACGAGTTTGCCCCTTCAATGAATACTCAAGGTATTGGTCAAATATTATTCTCCCTTCAGTGTATCCACCTGTCATTTTCATAATGATCTCAGTAAAAGCATTTGCGAAGTCTTCACAAGTTTTCATGGCAGATGTCTTTTTTACTGATTGTACGATTGACATTCCATCTATGATACAAACTTTTTCTGTCGGAGAAGTAATCGTCGATTCTAATAATTCAAGTACGGGTGATTGATTATATTGCTCTATTTCAACAATAAATAAACTTTTGTCAGATGGAATATGAAGATATCCATCAGAAGAAAATAATGATATTGGTATTACAAAAAACTCGTAGTTTCTAAATGTTTGTAAACATTTGAGGTCTTGATTCCATAACAACAAGAAAACGAGTAAGAAGTTGCCTATCTTCTCGAATTCATATATATCTTGGTATTATCTTGGAAAGGGTTTCCTCCACAATGAACCCTAATACTCTCCTTGACGATGGCTGCATAGTGAAAAATTCATAGATACATGGAAGTCTGAAGCTGATAGTGTTTCCTGGGCTGCTTAGAGACTTCATTTGGACAGTACTTTTCAAAGAAACTTGAAACAATGCGAAATACTTCTGGTGCACACAAGTAATACCTTTCGAGGGCGTTTTCATTCTGAGTTAAACCAATAACTCCACCAACGTTCTTCAGTTCTTTGTTTTTCTGTTCCAAATTCTTGTCTGAAAACAGTTTTGTAAACGGCACACTGGATTTGGATACTGCAAAATAACCAGATTCAAGGGCATTCTATACTTCTGGATATGTTGTTTTAGGGTCCTTCATATGTGCTATGTATACTGGAAGGAGCCTGGTATAAAGAAATAAGTCATGAGCAAAATAATACTTGATTTGTTCCTCTAATGACGCGAGATGCAATGCCCAATCTCCTTGACGAGTGGCACGGATGAAACGTAGCAAAGTTCCAAATTCGTTCATATACTGTAGTAAGAAATTTGCCACATCACCACCGCATTGTGTAATATGTGGAAGACAATTTTTTTAACAACTACTTTGATCTCTTTAAACAAAGTTGTAGCTTCAACTTCACAATTGTGCAATTTCTCACGTAGTGAGTTGTATTTTTCTTGCAGGGAAATAATCTCTGTAGAATGTGGCAGTGTTTCAAAGAGAAGGTCGTAGCATGCCAAAACGATAGTCATATGAAACTCTATGCCTCTAGTATATTAGTAATAATGCAGTAAATTTATAAATAAATAATAAATAACACAATTTATGCCTATTTTTATTGTAGATTTGCATTTTTTGACCCCAAAAACATATAATTTGATATACTGGTCAATAATATCCCACAAATACTAAAAAAGTCAGTAAATGGCAGCCATTTTGGACGCCATCTTAAAAATCGCCTCAAAAATGCATAAGAAAAAAATGGCACCTAAGATATTTGGAATCTACATGTCAAAAGCTACAAAAAAAAAAAAAAAAAAAAAAAAATATCAAACTTGGCACAAACATCGAGCTGGAAAACATTTCAGACCCTAATACTACGTTAATACAGAAATATAAAAATAAATGAGTAACAAGTTTTCCGGTTTTCATGAAAAAAGAATTTTGAAGATTAGAATATTAGAAATAAGAGATAATAATAATTATAGGGAATAATAATAATAGATAATAATAATATTAGACGAGAGAGATAATTATAATATTAGAAATAAAAGAATATTATATTGAAGATTTAAGTAAAATTGTGAAATAGTAGAATTTTAAAAAGAGTCATAATTTAAATTTAAAGTATTTCTTAAATTTTGTAATTTGGATGGTCACTTATATTATTTTTGAGAAATGAATAAAATCAACAGATACAGATCAGTATTTATTGGTAGAATTTGGAACAGTAACTTTTATGTTTCGTAGGTAACCACTTACACGCATATTAAATCAAAAACTGAGTAAATCTATGATGTCGCGTGTCTGCATTAAGCATATTATGATGTTAAAGCTATGAATTATCATTCCCTTGAAGTGTGAATATTTATGAATGCAGTTCATTAGTTGCCACCCATGAATTATTTTTAAAGGTGACTATAATATCTTTCGGATTTTTTATTAACGAAATAACATTGTTGTCTCACGTCTTGCACAATATAAACACCACGTTAATACATACATATAGAAACAATTAGTTAACAAGTTTAGGATGATTTTCATGAAAAAAGAAATTTTAATATTGAAGTAGTAAGAAAAATTGTGAAAGAGTAGAGTTTTAAAAAATAGTCATATTTAAAATTTAAAATATAGGTTAAATTCTGAAATTTGAGCGGACGAATAACACAATTTTTGACAAATGAAGAAAATCATCCCATGAACCAAATTACATCATTAGCAGATAGGTAAAAATTGAGGAAATTGCATACGTGACTCTTAAATTTCATAAGTAATAACTTACACGCACATGAACTCAGTAAATTTCTGATATAGCGTGTTTGAATTAAGGGTGATATTTCCGTGTTAAAATTATGAATTATCATTCGTTTGAAGTATGAATATTTATGAGAACAGTTCATTAGTTGCTACACAGGAATTACGCAAGTGTATAAGCTGATTAATTGAATTCTAAGAAAATGTAAAAAATAGTACATATGTTTGTGGACAGTTATAAAACATTGGGAATGTTTTGAAAGCCAAAATGTTTTATGAATAAATCATGCACATATTTTCTAATAAATATAATTTTTTTCATGAGATATTTATTCACTTACGAATAAATATCTCCCCGATGGTGTTTCGGCCTTGCCGGGGTGGTGGAGCGTGTGTGAACCAATGACCCGGATAGCTATACCGGCGGTAGCGTATCTAATGGCAGGGTCACCTAAGCCAGATAGGTTGAAGGTTAGGTGACAGACGAAAAGAAACACTCTGGTCCTCCTGGTTGAGGGTTTTGGGTAAGTTTGGTACTCTCACCATGTAAAAATCTTACTACTCGTAAGCCCCAAATAAACAATCACCCGGCAACTAAAAATGGTCTAAACGATGTAGGAACGAAATTGGCTAAGAGATTTGGAACAACGTTTTTGTTGAAAATTACTACTTGGAATATAAGAGGTCTAAATACAAAGGAAACGGAACTTATGAAACATATAAAAGCAAAAGCGATTGATATAGCAGTGATTACAGAAACAAGAAAAAAGCTTCAGGGATCAAAGGATATGCAGTAGAGTAGCTATTATTATAAATAATAAATGGGAAAGAGATTAGACTTATACATGTGGATAAACAAGAAAACTATCTATAACGCTAAGATTTAAAATAAGTAGAAGATTTCTAACCGTCGTAGGAGTTTATGCAACAGAAGAAGGAAGGAAGATTGAAACTATCGAATTCTATGAACAACTTCAAAAGACAATCGATAAATATCCAAATGATCATTTGAATATAGCAGGAGATCTAAATGCTTGAGTGGGAAATCAGCCCATTATCAAAATTATAGAAACGCAGGGAGAGACATGCTTGAATGAAAATGGACGAGAGTTGAGAGACTTTGCAACCTTTAACAGTTTAAAGATAACAAACACTTTTTTTCGTAAAAAAGATATAAATAAATATACGTGGAATGCCAGAAGATCAAGATCACTAATTGATTATATCATAGTAAATGAAAAATTGACATCACAGGTATTAGACACACACGTATTTAGAGGATACGATATGTACACTGACCATTATTTGGTGATCTCTAAGATTGAAATATGGACTAGATGGAGGAAACATTAGACACAAAAGACGAGAAAGCAAGAACAAATGTACAAGGTGTATCTATTAGAAAACGAGAGTATAAGAGCATTATCCAGAGAAAGATTAAAAAATATAGATAAAAAAATAATGGAGGAGGAAGATATAGAGAAGGAATGGGATAATATTAAACGTATTATATACAATGCAGCAGACGAAGCCTTGGGAAAAAGAAATAAAGCGAAAAAGACAAGATGATTGAAAATTTGGAATGAAGAGATAGAGAAAGCAGTAGCTGAAAAACCAGAAGCTTACCAGAATTTCCTCCAAAGTAGAAATGACGAAAAGGAAAACATTTACAAGGAGAAAAGAAATAAAGCTAAGAATATAACACGACATGCCCACCACGTGTCTTGGGATAATTTTATTAGTAAAACAGAGCACGATCCACACGGCAGACAATAGCTTATAAATTTCTAAAATCAATGAACTTGAAGATAAAAGATGCAGTAAATATAAATACTATTCCAAAGAATAAGTGGATAAAGCACTACAAATCTTTATGATATAACCCCAGATGGAAGATCTTAATGATGCTGATGATATAGATGAAAATGTTGACTTAATCACAATGTCAGAATTTCAAAAGACATTGAAGAAGCTAAACAATCGATAAGCAACTGGACTTGATAATATCAATCCAGAACGTATAAAATATGGAGGATACGTCTTGCATCAACGCATCCTAAACCTATTTAACAGAACTTGGATAAGTTGCAAAATACCAGTGGATTGGTTGAAGACAAAAGTGATATCAATCTTCAAGAAAGGAAAGAGAAAAGACTGTGGAAACTACAGAGGCATAAGTTTGTTAAACAGTACCTATATACTATACAGTGACATCATCAACAGAAGACTTGCTAAGATTTCAGACAGTCTTCTTCAAGAAGAACAAAACGATTTTAGAATGGGTCGATCATGTATAGATAGCGTTTTCATATTAAGCCAGATAATGGAAAAACGTAGAGAATTCAATCTTGAGACACACATTGCATTCATTGATTATGAAAAAGCATTCGATCAAGTAGATAGAGAAAAACGGTGGGGTATTTTGATAGAGAGTGGATACCCATCACATTTGATACAAGCTATGAAGAGCCTATATAAAGGAACAAGAATCTTTACTGATGTCGATAAATTACTCACTGAAGAGATAATTATAAACCAAGGAGTGAAGCAAGGTTGTAACTTATCACCCACACTCTTCAACATCTATATAGACCACCTAATAAAATCATGGAAACATTTGATACCCAAGGGTATCAGACTTGTCTCTTAAACATCTATCAATGCGGATGATCAAGCAATTTTTCAGGACAATGAGTATGACCTCCAAAGATCAATTTATGAACTACTCAAACTATGTGAAACTTATAACATGAAGATATCCATAAAGAATAGCAAGAAGATGGCTTTCAGAGGGAAAAAGCCCATAAGAACTAAAATTGTCTTGGATAATAAGATAATAGAACAAGTCTCAGACTTCAAGTACTTGAGATGTGATACTACATATAACAAAAATAAGGATTTGGAAAGTAAATTGCATAAAATCTAATATATTTCCAGATCATTGAACAGAATTCTAAAAAATAAAACACGTACAGAAACTAACCTAAAATTTTATAAAGTAATGGCAACGCCAGCACTTCTGTATGGTTCGGAGACATGGACTATTAATACCAAAGAACGTTCTAGAATACCGGCTTCAGAAATGAAATACATTCGAAGTATATATAATGAAGTATAATTGTATTCGAAAACAACTATGTATTAGGGATGGAGAACATTTAAAAAACGAAACTGAATTATCATGTGGTTAAGATGATGAACTGTGAAGCATTCGTCATATTTCGCCATTGAAATACGTCATCTTTCTCCACTACACAATTTGTATCTAACAAACGTTTATCAGTAACAAAGATTATTGCAAAATAAATGAATCTCTTACGAATTTTCATGTCTTGAGTTTTAATAGCAATATATTTTACTGAAGAAATTGAAAACTTTACCCTAGAATGGTGATCTCTTACTTTGTGATGGTCATAAATTTTAGGGAAACACACTGAAATGAACAATTTCTCATAACTTCCTTCTAAGTGGCAATGCGCATGTTTATTCTAGTGACGCACATGTCGACGGCTCCACGGGACTCTTTTGGTGGACGCGAGATTCTACTATCTTTGATTACTATGGGAAAACTGGATCCGTCATCTTTCTACATTTGTCATCTTAACACGCTTTTAATTACCCATTATCAAAACCAAAAGCAAAGAAAAAAATGCGAATTAAACTTGTCTAAATCTAATACTTATATTGTTACATGGAAGAACAGTGCGAGAAAAATTCTAGAAATTGTTATTATATAACATGGAGAAAACAGAACAAATAATTTTTTACCTATTGCGGTATTATTCGAAATCGCCGTGAATCGTTCGTTCTTTCTTGAAAAATGACCCAAATTGAGCTAAATGACATTCGCACTTTTTGCTATCCTTTGAAGCTTTTCATGCATATGAAGTCCAACGTAGTGTCGGAGGACTTGTACTTCGAGACTACTTTTTCTAAACAAACAAACAACAACAACATCAAAAATACATTTATTATACATAAATCAGTTGTGACACAAAAACACAGTATATAAAGTAAAAAAAAAAGTAATTTTCTATTAAATATCACTTTTAAGCACAGGGGGATGCGCGACGGCTTCGTTGGCCAGCAGTACTTTTTCTTAACAAAACGAAAAAAAAAAAAAATACTATATAGAAAATATTTGTTGCATCGTAACACCTTCGACATTATTACTTTCTCCTTAATGACTTATAAGAATAATCTCGCGATAACATATCTCATAACGTAAATAAATACTATTACATTAAATTAAAATGCACTCACCAACATCTTCTGGATACCGACGGAGTAATCCCATATCAGTGTTACTAGGGCATACTCAATACTCATTTCATTTCCTTAAGATATCGCTTGCAGAGTAACACTTATATATTTTTAACCTGAAAGGAAATTATCTTGAATATCCAGTACATACACGAAAAAATAACAAGGAGTTCACTTTGATAAATATGTATGTAATGGTTTCATGGACAACGATGTCAAATCTTACATTATGAAGATTTCTGAACTCCTTCTGGCTTCTTGTGTGACAAGTTAACTCCAAGTCGGGACACTTCGGTTTCACAGCACTTCCATCAGTTTTTTTAACTCCGTCGAACTCCTAGGGCGACGACACATCCCAAGAAAGGACACTTCAGTTTCATAGCACTTCCATGTGATTTCTGAAATCCGTCGGACATGGCGATGAACTCATTCCAAGTAAGAAAACTTATATTTCACAGCACTTCCATTAGATTACTTGAGTTCGACGACATTATTGGGCGCCAAGCTCATTTCAAGTAAGGACACTTCAGTTTCATAGCACTTCTAACCGATTTCTAAACTCCATCGGACTTCTTATTCAGCGAGTTCCTTCCAAATAAGGATACTTCAGTTTCGAAGCTATTGCGTCAGCGGTCGTTCTGGTTGAGGTGCGCGAAATTGATTCAATTTTGTTTCCTCACACTGGTCTTCTCTAAGAGTCTAAGTGGAAATACTCAAGCAGTGGTAAACTGCTCCAATTCTGCATTGGAAAAAGAGGTCCTTTAAAGCGACGCATTAGATCTACATGCAGCTACTAGCCAAAAAACCAACAATACATCAAGTAAAAAACTTTCACAACCACTTCTCTCGGAAGACTGACTCTTCTATTTGCTTTTCTTGCTTACTAAAAATTTTAACAAGGGGCAGGTACTTTTTTTCAACACAAATAAACCTTCTTTCCAAACAGGGACTATTTTTCAGGATAATTCACTCCCCATATTACATATATTATAGGTTGAAATCTTCGCAATATAGGTTAAAATCTTCGCTAAGTCGTCGCGTGCTGACGCACGCATAACATTTCAATTTGAAAGTAACGCTACCCTCAGATTAACCTGACCACAATTGTCTTGTCAAAATTTTGGCCGAAACTACATCTACTGAAAGTTAAAAATGTAAATTTATTATCCTATCTGTTCTATTTTATTGCCTTTAAAAGCAGAGTTACGTCACTCAAGCTGATATTTATTGCAGAATGGAGAAAGGTTAATACATGGATTCTCACATATGAAACGAAATTTGCCTACCACTCTCACTTAGAATATAAACCAGACACTTTTCCATAACACCTAATACTCGAAATTTCATTTACCGTCTATGCATAATAATATCATATAGCGCCGAAACATTCGCAGACATTTTATGTGTGGTAACTTCCAAACCTAGGACAATGGCTCGGCCGTACATCCTTCTCTGGTTAAGAAAAAACTATTTGTTACATCTCTTTTCTAAATGCTAACTTGCACAAATTGAAAACAACCCGTAAACTCGAATTATTTATGTATGCATACAAAATAAAGCTAAATTAATTTTTCAATGAGTCATTTAGTTACCGTTATCTAAATATTTGTAATTATACTAATTTGTTTGTTACCATTACCTAGACTACACTAAATATCTTATCATGAGTAAGTTTAAAACAATAAATATATAAATATTGGAATTGTTTAAAAGAACTCAATTATTTTTATCAAAGTTAATATTATTATTCATCCTTTTGCTATTTCATTTAATAACCAGTATTTTTATGAATTTATTGATGGTACTACCACAGCTGTAACACAGTGACAGAATTAAATTTTTACACACAATGGATGGTAAAGCATATTTTTATTTTACAACATTTGTGTATGTATAAGATACTAAAAATATTTTAGAACGATAATTAAAGATAGTATTTTTTAGAACGTTATAAATATCGCACTTATAATGTAATCATATAAAATAATAACTGTGAAGATTTTTCTAGTTGTTATTGGAGATGAAGTCGGATACACTTAAAGACATACTGAAAGGCTATTTTATATGTGGATCTGATGTGTTCAATTTAAGTATTTTTTAAATTTTTTCGTATAAAATAAAATGTTTAAATATTCTAATGTATTTACTTTAAAATGCAATTATATTCTTACAAGCATTTAATCATCAACTACTGCACTTTTTGTATTAATTTTTTTTAAATAATATAAATTGTAAGCTCTTTTCTAAACTGTAAAAAAATATATGTATATATAATTTCTTTTTTTTACATTTATGCAAAACAAAGTAACGCGCCAAAGCACGCGCCTAGACGCGTAATTAGATTTTGGCAGTTCCATGATTCAGGAGAATAAAGGAACTATTTCCATCTTTCTTTCTACATAGTTCGTTTACTACACACTCAATAGCTTGTGTAAATGTAAAACGTTTCAACAGGCATCAGAATTGAGAATACAATCCTACTCCCGGCAACTGAATATCCGGTTCTTAACTTTTCAAATTCGATTAATGAATATGGATTCGGCTAAAAAATAATCTTTTGAATTCCTCGTGTAATTGTAAAACCTTATCTGTTTCTAGTAATTCTATTTATATATATATATATATATATTATGAACAGAACACTAGTGATTTGGAACCTGGGCATGCACACATTAAAATCCCATTACTGAGCTCGTAGATGGTTGCCCAATGGAACGGTTTAAAGCACGTATTATGATAACATATTAACGTCCCATTTTTATTGGATCATAAATCAGTTTCCTTCAACAAAAATTTCTGGTAGGGAATATTATTAAAAAACGAATTATCTTCTTTACCAGAAGTACCACAGTGGCGTAATTTAGAATTATCAAATATTTTTTTTCATTTCACAATTTTATGTTTCTATGTATAATGTATATGCTTACACCTAAATAAAACTTTCCACATTAGAATATACGTAACATTTTCAATGAAACAACCACGCGCGATCTACAGAATTTAGTGAAATTTAATATGAATATTTTTTTTTCAATTCCATAATTGTTTTCATAAAAGAAACCATAAAGATTTTTTGCGATATCTGAATTTGTGAAAACAGGCAATACAGCAATAAAATGTTTTCTGGAAAATTTTAGATTTTACTGTCACTAGAAGTAAAAAAATTAACGCACAGGATAAATCGATTTTTTTTTTTTTTTACAAGGTTAATAAAGATGTAGATATGTTACAGAAATATTTCGCTAAAGCTTTTGAAAAAGGAATCAGCTTAATAAAAAAAAAAGAATTGGCTACCCTCTTCTGGCTGCAGTTAAAAAATTTTTTTAAGTAATTTATTACAAAGCTGTAACTACTACCCTTACATTCATAATACTCATTCAATCATATTCCAGGAAAATATAAAAATGTTAGACATCTTCTAAACATCATTCATATCCAAAATATAATAAAACAGAATGTTTTGAGTGAAGACGTTTTGCTCTGATTTAAAATTTAATTAGATGTGCTCTTAAGCAGTTCTTTGTTTCAAGTACTTAAAACATGTATAAAGTTAAAAAATTCGTAAGTGAAAAAAATATGGATTGTACGTGATACTAAATGTGAATGTAAGTATTTTATTTTGTAAAATTATATTCACATGTATATTTATTCAGAGTGCTACTTTCCATAAATAACACACATATTTTTACATATATTATGTTTTAATTTATCTACGGCAAACAATCATAAAAAAATTCAAGAAATTCTTATCAGACAAATAATCTGTTAATAAAAATTCGAACGAAAAATGTAGCTAATGTTAAATATTACAACTTCATCTTCTAAATAAAATCCTAAAAAGTAAAAAATTCCAAGCAATAAATTTTAATAATGACACATGCTTATAGTAAAATATGTATCTATAAAATAAAATTCCCCATTTCACATTTCATGCTGTCTTTCTGCTTCCCGTCCAATTTCATTCATAATATGTCGTTTGGCAGACGTTGACTGAGAGTTTTTGCCCGAGAGGTTCACACACTTGTTAACTGAAGCGTCTAGACTAAAATATGGAAAAAAAAAATAGGTACATCAAAAAAGATTCCTATAAAAGAAAAAAGATTCCTATAAAAGAAAAACGATACACATAAATAATTCACACTTAAATTTTTATCTTATTCGCTTTTCAGTTATAGTAATATGAACTATAAATTTTCTTTATTTTCCCACCTGGATTACAGAATATACAGATTAGCCCACGTTTATAAAATTAGTTGCCCGACATTTAAAAGAAGTGACACTCAGTTTAATAAAGAAATAAGCAAATTATTGCGTTTTATTTATTTGTTTATTGTTTTTAGGCTGTAATAATTAAAAGTAAATGATAGACTTTTAACTTCAAATAAGGCATAATGTATGTATTCGAAGAATAAAACTAATAAATATCACTTAAAACATATCATTTCATTTTATTAAGAATAATATTTTCTAAATCTGAAAC
This sequence comes from Maratus speciosus, assembly GCA_963932465.1. Classification (NCBI taxonomy): domain Eukaryota; kingdom Metazoa; phylum Arthropoda; class Arachnida; order Araneae; family Salticidae; genus Maratus; species Maratus speciosus. The sequence continues at coordinate 267,684,829 of OZ010795.1, forward strand.
TTCTATTTTTTATTTTATCCCTAACTTAATATAAAGTCTTCAGCTATACACGGATTTTTTTTTATGTAAGTAATTGAAATATACATTCATTTGATATCATTAAATTCCGAATTTATATTTTGACTAGCTAAAGTACCCGGCGTTGCCCGGAATTTTAAGAATGTTTGTTTTGAAAAATCAATTTCGAAAAATCAACGATTGCGTGTTAAATTACGTTAATTTCCACTTTTTTAGTTTCATTTAATCCCGAAGAGAGATTACCTACTTATTGGATTGAGACCCAGATTAAAACCTTTTGATGAAAAGTTGTTTCCGAGTATTTTGCTAATTAAGTAATTTTTTCTGATTAAAGAAAAATGGCAAGAACAAAAATTTAATGAATTTTATTTAAAAAATTTCTTCACTAAATGTGATCTAGGGACCTAAACCTTTGTGGAAATTCTAATATACACGCATACACACACGTATATGTATGGAATAGATTTTAAAATGGAGAAAACAAATTCAGAGAACCTCAAAATTTTAAAATATGTCAATATTTCCATAATCGGGTTTTTATCATGTGTCGATACGTTTTTTCAAACTCATATGACATTATATATTCACCTGCAGACGTCCATCACATTTTCAATATGACGTAATATTCACTTCTTTTTTTAATTCGTCGAACTATTTATTCCATTTTCATTTTTCACGTGAAAATCTTGCAATAGAAAAGTAATTGTTGTGGTAAGAATTTTATTGTCGATTTTTAATAGCTGGTAATGTTTAAATCTAATATAAAATTGCTGTTAAATTAAGTGTTTTTTATTAATTAAAAATTAACTAAAAATTAACTATAAATTATTTCGATTCCGGTCACTTTAGTTGCCTCGGTTGTGTTTTAATACACATGTACGTAATATTTCACAGTTCTGGCTACAAAACTGTGTATTTGTATAGAAATACAGACAGACAGACAGATTTTCATTTTTATATATTAGATTGATAATCATTTTTTGATTTCTTGTGATTTCATTGAGTACAAAGCTGATAGACAAAGTATAAAAAAGGATTTCATTTTAAATTATGGCAATCATGAAGGTGAATGCCGCTGTATGTAGAAATTTATCATAGCTGCTTGTTGAAATAAAAATCAGGTCACCACCATAAGGTTTTTGTTTTCCTGTATAGTTTTAATGTCACTAAAAAAGTAATTAATTCAGCATATGCTGACAGTTATTTGTTTTAAATGAAATTCGCTGAAGACGGATTATTGTTTTGTTTTTTCAGAACAGTAACACTGATTAGAAATAACACGAGTTGTAAATTTTTCAAATGAGTGGAAAACTGCCCAGGCTGAAAGTCGAACCCAGAACATTTTGCCTACATTGCCAATGCTTAACTCTTGACTTACTTGGTTGTTGACCAAACTGACGCAATTAATTAATCAACATTTTTGATAATGCCAAGGGTCTGACATCTGAAAAGCATCAACAGATTAAGCCCCAGGGTTAAAGACATCCAATAAACGATATGTGACTTTTATTAATTTTAACATACTTATAAAGATCGGAAAAGAAATCACACGAATGTAATTTTTTGAGCTGAGTGAAAATTGCATGATTTATTTATAATTCAGGTAATATTTACATTACCTGATTTATTTTCTAACCAGTATGATTGTTTTGAAAATAACAAAAGTGTAATTACGTATTCATCGTCAATCGGAATTCCTTTACCTGCTGTTTATTCTTTTCAGCTATTTCAGAAAATATGCGCGATGTCATTATCATAAGGGTTGTCTGGATGAATGTTATCAGTTAATTGTTGACCAGGATCCTCGCGTGATGAAGTACTGGCAATGTAAGTGAAAAATTGTAGGTTTTAACACTCATTCTGGAACCTTATTCACTCATTTGGAAAAATTACAATTCTAAGTAATCATTCAGTAATTTTGAAATTCTAAGAATATTCTGTAACGCATTATCGTGAAACAAGAAAATCCAATAAGCTGATTTCGCCAATAGTGTTTCTTCCCGGCAATGGTCACATTTTCAATTAAGTAAAGTGTATAACAATTGCAAGCGTGAAAATCTTCGTTGTAAGAATACCACCAATAAAATAAGATACAAATAGTCGTAAGCATCACACAGCAGTGTTTTATTTATTTATTTATTTATTTGTTTATTTTATCATACTTAAATGTTTAAATCTAAATCATATATGATATATTCAAGTGAGTATGTTGTATTTTGATAAGTGCCATATTCATTTAAGTAAAAAGTAAACTGACTAGATTTAAAAAAAAAAATAATAAAATAAAATTGAAACCATTTTATTAGGATATCTCAAGTGCAGAATATGCAAAATATTACAACGTTATTAACCGTAGGAATACACATACACAAGTCGGAAATTATACGTCAAACGTGGCAAATGAGGTGCGTTCATACAGGAACTAGTTTTTAAAATATTCGGAATTTTTTGCGTTAGCGGTTGCACTCTTATGTAAAAATGCATGAATACAAACTTTATTACGATTATGTATATTAGATTCAGTAATGCGGAAATAATATGACTCCATCTTAAATACCATGGCAACCTAAGCTTTAATTTGATTTTTATGAAATTTGAAATCACTTGCAAAATTCTGCATGTTAAATTTCAAACTATTCGGTTGGACAGTTTTGGGCTTTTATATGCGGACAGACGGACGGACAACACGCCGAATATAGGTGTTACGTATTTGTGTAATTACGAACGCGCCTAAAAATGAAGTGTACAGGAAACTTCGTGTATATTTTAAATATTATATGACTTTTTACTGCAATAAACATTCGAATAAATTGTGTCGTTAAAGAAAATATCAAAAACACGTAGCTAAAAGCTGAGAAAACATGTAATTAATTAAAAAATTCTACATAGAAAGTTAAAAATAATGTAATACTCAATTATTTTGTCATATTATTTACCTGAATTTGTGCATGAAGTAAAATTGATAATCACTACTAAAAATTTCCCAGACATATTTTTTAAGGGATTTTCTTATTTAAACTAGTTGGATGTGCCAATCCCAAAACTTTCTTCTATCTTATACATCTTAATATTTCAAAACCTAGTTACACATGTTAATACTTCAATATTATTAGTTCAATACTATAACAACTTTGATTTTCATCTTAAATTTCTGCTCAAGTCAATTAAACGGACTAAAAACGAGTTAATCTATATCATGATATTTGTTAAAATTATTAATTTTTCCTTATTCTGTCGTTATCAGCTGTTTGCGAATAGCCGGCATAGCAGGAAGGGAGTTCCCGCCGCTGCATGAGCCGCCGATGCACAATAGAACTACGAAAAATCAAGAAAAGTATACAAAAATCGCTAGCACGGAGCCCCTTTACCGCGCAATATTTCCAAATTCAAGGAGAACCTGTTGGCCAAAGCCAAAAACAAGCACAAACATTTTGGTTCAATTGTATGCATAATTTTATACGCTGTTCGATGGTACAATAATGAAAATGGCACAGAGATCGGAATTATAGCGCCCCCTTCTTTCGGAATTTTTTCAAGTTCAGGGAGGACTTGTTTGCCATAGCCAGAAACATGCACAAAAAATTTGGTTCAATTATATGGATAACTTCATACACTTTTCGATGGTACAATAATGAAAATGGTACAGACATCGCAATTATAGTGCCCCCTTCCGGCAAAATTTTTCCAAATTCAGGGAGGACCTTCGTGACATGACCAAAAATAAACACATAAAATTTGGTTCAATTCTATGCATAACTTCATACACTTTTCGGCGGTACAATATTCAAAATGGCACAAAAATTGTACAAAAATCGCTATTACAGCGCCCTCTACGAGCGATTTTTTTACAAATTAAGGGAGGACCTCCTTGCCATAGCCAAGAACTTAAAAAATTTTTTTGGTTCAATTCTATGCATAACTTCATACACTTTTCGATGGTGCAATATTCAAAATCGCACAAAAATCGCTATTACAGCGCCCCCTAACGGCGATTTTTTTGCAAATTCATGGAGGACCTGCTTGCCATATCCAAAAACTTAAAATAAAAATTTGGTTTAATTCTATGCATAACTTCATACACTTTTGGACGGTACAATATTCAAAATCGCACAAAAATCACTATTACAGCGCCCCCTACCGGCGAATTTTTTCCAAATTCAGGGAGGACCTGCTTGCCATAGCCAAAAACTTAAACTAAAAATTTGGTTCAATTCTATGCATAACTTCATACACTTTTCGATGGTACAATATTCAAAATCGCACAAAAACGCATTTACAGCGCCCCCTACCGGCGAATTTTTTCCAAATTCAGAGAGGACCTGCTTGTCATATCCAAAAACTTAAACTAAAAATTTGGTTCAATTCTATGCATAACTTCATACACTTTTCGATGGTACAATATTCAAAATCGCACAAAAAACGCATTTACAGCGCCCCCTACCGGCGAATTTTTTCCAAATTCAGAGAGGACCTGCTTGTCATATCCAAAAACTTAAACTAAAAATTTGGTTCAATTCTATGCATAACTCCATACACTTTTGGATGGTACAATATTCAAAATCGCACAAAAATTGTTATATCAGCGCCCCCTACCGGCGAATTTTTTCCAAATTCCGGGAGGACCTGCTTGCCATAGCCAAAAACTTATAATAAAATTTTGGTTCAATTCTATACATAACTTCATACACTTTTTGATGGTACAATGGCGACAGACAGACGGACAGACGGACTGACGGACAGACGGACAGACGGACAGACGGACAGACGGACGGACGGACAGACGGACAGACGGACACACAGACAGACAGACATTTTCTATAAACATGTTTTTTGGAATCTCTGACCCCTAAAACATGCAAATCCGTCGAAAACTGGAAGTCGAAAAAAATTTCGATTACAATACTTTCTTCTATTGAAGATAGAAGAAAGTAAAAATGTATGGTTGGTGGATATGTTTCTGTAAAAACTCTAAACATACTAAACCCAAGGTTTTGTTAGGCAAATCATGGTATTCAAAATAGTAAGGTTATAAAAGTAGAGAAAAATGCTTCAAAATACTTCCTTCCTTATCTTTTACCAAGATATTTTGTTAAATATTGTTATTTGTGGGCACCTATAGTTACAATTTCGATCCTCTATATTCTGGACTCTCAGCTGTTCACAGATCTACTTCCATTGTACCCCTATTTCAAGCGAGTTTATACTGGTGTGATTTGGTATCATCTACAGTCAGTTTTATTCTTTGAATACTTTGCGTTTTCTTATTTTGTCGATAAAAATAGGTGAAACTATACTTAAAGAATTTAAGAGTTTTTTAGTGAACCAAGGAATATAAAGATGGAGACGGCATTCTGCCTCCAATTTTATGGAGTAATTTAACATGTATAACGGTGTAATTTAAACTGATATAACTGGTGTAATATTACACATTAGTGATTATTATTAATATTGCACATTATTACAATGTAACACCAGTTGTATCGATCAAATTACTCCATACAATTGAGTTAGCAAGACTGCCACCAATTTAATTGTGCAACGTTGCCTAAATCTTTTACAGTGTGACAATACTCTGGCCCAGGCGGGGAAATTCTACGATAAGAAATGTCTGCTGTTCTAGTGGATAAACCATTTTTGCACAGAAACTTGCGTGTCTGAGTATCTCAGGCTAGCACCAGGTTGAAGAAGCAGAAAATGGCGATCTGACAGAGTGTGTTATCTAGAGCGTTTTAAATCTCTGATGGTGGTATCTTTTGTCGAACTTTGTCACAAAATTTAAAATTCAGTGTGACTAAAAATTTATTTTTCCCAGGCAGAAGACAGAATACAGTGCACTTCAATCGGGTTCCGTTTTCATTTAATTATTTTTTTTAATGCACTCGTCGCTTTTAGGACACCCTGTATTTTCAACGTAGGTAGCGATGAGAAACTTATAGCAATATTTGAAACAGCATGAAGTTAAAAAAAATATGTTTTACTTTAAATTAAAAAACCCTACTGCTCTTTAGATTTTCAACTTTCTGAAACCTTTCTATGCATCCGATAATTCACAAGTATCGGGTTATCAAAAAGGTGATAGGTTTAAAAAATATTATAACATATGTAATAAATACAGTAAAAATGAATATATATATTAAAATTTTTCTTTTAAATAAACTATTTATTTTCTTTTTCTGAAAATACAACATATAATGTTATCAAATATACAATGAGATTCGGCCATCGACACTATCCGAACCCAAAATAGAGAGTCGGTTGAAAATTATATGTTAAATCTTTAGAAATTTCATCATACTGATATTCTGAAAAATCTTAAAAGGCGAATATAAATAAAACAAGTCGGAAATTGCTCGTCAAACGTGGCAAATGAGGTGCGTTCGTACTATAACTGGTTTTATAATTATTTTTTGTACCCCATATTGTACTCAATATATATATATTTTTTAATTTCATAAGTGCATAGTCTATAACATCATTAAAATGCACTTGCAATAATTTTTTCCCCATTCCCCGTAATGTAACGGAAAACTTTTGACTGTCCCTGTAATTAAACTATACATCCGATTTTCATAAAATTTGAAATGGCTCAACAAAATTTTGCAACAATTATATATTTAAATTTTCAGACCATTCGGAAGGCTGTAACATCATTAAAACGCACTTGCAATATTTTTTCCCCATTGGCCGTAATGTAAAAAAAAAACTTTTGACTGTCCCTGTAATTAAATTATGCATCCGATTTTCATAAAATTTCAAATGGCTCGACAAAATTTTGCAACAATTATATATTTAAATTTTCAGACCATTCGGAAGGCTGTAACATCATTAAAACTCACTTGGAATATTTTTTCCCATTCCCCGTAATGTAACGGGAAAATTTTGACTGTACCTGTCATTAAACTATACATCCGATTTTCCTAAAATTTCAAATGGCTCGACAAAATTTTGAAACAATTATATATTTAAAATTTCAGACCATTCGGAAGGCTGTAACATCATTAAAATGCATTTGCAATATTTTTTCCCATTGGCCGTAATGTAAAGAAAAACTTTTGACTGTCCCTGTAATTAAACTATGCATCCGATTTTCATAAAATTTGAAATGGCTCGACAAAATTTTGCAACAATCATGCATTAAAAATTTCAGACCATTCGGTTGGGTTGTTTTTGCTCTGTTGTATGCGGACAGACAGAGAGACAGACGGTCGGACAGACGGACGGACGGACGGACTGAACGACGACTATAGGTGCTACGTATTTATATAATTACGAACGCACCTAAAAATTGCAACTCTAATGCAGTAAAATTGAAGTAGATGCTTTAAAAAACATTTTCACTCATTTATTATAATCGGAATTAATGTAATTATCTATGAGGGTAGACCGCGTTTTTTTTTTTTTTTTTTTTTTTTTTTTTTTTTTTTTTTTTTTTTTTTTTGTCCATTTTTTTCTTCAATATTTTTAATTTTTATTAAATTAATTAATTTTTTTTAATTTGTGCAATCAGCACATCTTAAACCTTAACCACATATGAGAAAGTTGAAAATTATTATTTAATATCTTCTCCATGAATCTCAGAAAGAGGTCAAGTCACTAGGCCAACCTGCCCTATCGAACGGGGTAGGTTGACCTTCTAAAATAATTTGATTTTCGGATTACTAACGGAATTGATAAAACACACAAAATATGAAATGTAATTTTAATGTTGTATATAAAAGATACAAAGGACTCGAAAAAATATTTTGTTCAACTTAACCACTGCGTTCTTCGAAATCATTCTCATCATCACAATGAATGAAAATATAAAATATACTCTCCTCAGTATCACATGATTCGTATGCCCAACTTGTGCACTTGGTACATTGAATCCACTCTTCTCTTATTTGCATTTTTATTTAATAACGCCCTGACTAATAACACACCTAAATCTGTATATTCATTGACTTTTACAGACTTATGAAAGCGGAAAATAAACTCTTACTCTGCGGGCCAATATATCTGGATTAAATAGGCCAACTTGCCCATTGTTGGCATTTTGTTTTTTGATCGTCTTTTCGAAATATTCGGTTAGTATATATATTTTTTAAATCAGTAGGTAGAAAAATGCTCTGAACAACGGCTTTTTAGACTGTTATTCACCAAAGTGCAGCTTTAATTTAGATAAACAAAATCGAAAACTATTATTTATAGGTAGAAAAAAAAAACTTACCTGAGGGAAAATTTGAAAACTTGAAGTGGCTTTCGTATGATTGCTCTTTCTCTGCTGATGTTGTTATTGGTGAAAGATGAAGCGATAAGATACACGTCATCTAGCTAGTAATGCCATTTACCCAGGAGTTGGAGCATATAGGACAAATTTTATTGTTTATACCCGTATCTTTTATCAATAATATTCATTCATGATATATTCCTATTTCATATCTTATAAAAACGTCTCTTGCAGTTTATTGATAAAAGATACTGGTAGGAATATTAAATTTTGTCCTGTATGGTCCAACAGCATTTAACGGATAGTTTGAAAAATATCGCGGATCGGCCAACGTGCCCTATGAGAACATGACTCGGTCTACCCTATATTAGCAATTTAGACATCCGTAGTATATTTGTTCTTGCTCAACAGAACTATGGATGTCTAAATGCATTTTAACCCTTTATCTACTGAGGGTACTTAAAAGTGCCATTAAAATAGCTTGTTATAAAATTCATTTAACTCATTGATTAGTTGTAATACAGTTTATAATGATTTATAGATACATTACTTTATCTTGTTCCAAAAGCATTAATGGTTACACAAAACAAAAATATTTTTAAAACGAGAATTTCTTTTGCCTTTGCATCTTTTCAGCTTTCTTGGCGTTGGCGCGGAGGTGGGATTTTCCAATTCGGAAATATTTCTATAATTCTATTGTAGGAATATTATATACAGTGCGTCTCATAAATATAAAGACACAAATGTTTTTAAAATTACATTTTATTAATTCGGTTATAAGAAGTTAAATTTTATACCTCATATTAAGAACACTGAAATAAATCTATTATAGGGGTTTTAATTTAAATAAAATAATTTCCACTCGAATAATAAAAATAATAAAAAACTACGCTGTCTCATAAATATAAAGACAAACTTGAAACTGCTTCATATGCATTTTTTTTTCCAATGAGCGCGTACAGAATTAATGCGCACCCGCAGAAATACACTTTAAGTACCCAAACGAGTAAAGTTTGACTTGCACTTTCATTTGCAAAGGTGCTGTGGAACATTGAAATTTCTAAAGATGAGATATGTAAAATACGTGAATTTAAAGGTAATGGCTTAACAGTTTTTCAAATATGTAAAAAAAAACTGGAAGAAGCAGTGTTGCACTTTTTAAATTTTTTATCAAAATGTTACAATTTATATTAAAAAACGATTTGGCAGACCGAGAAAGACTAGTGACAGTCTCGATCATAAGATCATGAGACTTGTTTTGTCTCAAAAAATGTCACTCCGATAAGTTTCTCAACGAGTTTATGGTATTGTCTCAAAGGACACAGTGCATCGTCGTTTAAAATAAAGAAAAAATATTGTTTGCCGGCGTATGTGCAGATTTCCTTTACTGAAAATGAACACAGTGAATAAAGGTCACTCTGGGCTAAAGATCATATGCACTGGAAGGACGAAGGGATGCAAGACATTTTTTCAGATGAAAAGAGATTTAATCAGATTGTTGGAATTCCTATTCGCACGATTTACGACGTGAATCTCGAACCCTTCGTCAGTAGGCAGTAAGGGGGAGCCTCTGTTATGGTTTGGGGTGCCTTTTTTAATGAAATTACAGATATTACGATTCTGAAAGTAAACAGACATCTAAAGAATATATAGAACCGCTTGATATTCACTTGTTGTCAATTGCTGAAACTCTTGGTCGTCGGAATTATTTGTACCATCAGGATAATGCATCAAACACATCAAGACTGACAAGAAAATGGTTTGCCGATAACAATATTCATGTCATGGTGTGGCCAGCGTCTAACCCTGATTTAAATCCAGTTAAGAATCTTTATGGCATTATAATTCGCAGTGTATATGCATCTGGAAGACAATTTTCAAACGTCCTTGAGTTGAAAAAAGAAATCGAACGAAGTTGGTTTGATATAAAGCCAAAATACTTATACAACTTAATAAACAGCATGCCAGGTAAAATATTTTCTGTCATTAATAAGAATGGTTCTTTTATTGGGCGATAATTCAAAAGTATGTAAAATATCTTTATATTTATGACTCAGCAAATTTATTTACATTTATCATTTTTCGAGTTGAAATTATTTAATTCTAATTTAATTTACTGTAAAATGTTTTCTTGGTACATGCTTTTTGTTATATGTATAAATATAATTTGAATACCCAATTATTAAAATATTATTTCGAAAATATCAGTTTCTTTATATTTATAAGACGCATTATATGTACATTTCGTAATTCTACAAAATACTAAGAAAAATATTTAAAGTAAAAGCTTTGAGTGGGCTTATAACTGTAGCAAAAAATCCTATAAATTCAAATTTAATTAATCCTTCAATCTTTCTAAAACCATTCTAAAATTGATTAAATGATAATGTAGCTTCAAAAATTCTCGGAAAATGATTTAGAAGATAAAATTTTCATGAATTCATAATTCAGTACATAAAGGGTTAAGCAATAAATTAAAAATTTTGATGTATCTGTTATTTTGGCTAAGTGAGGGTGCCACATTTAAGAGTAGCAGATTTCTTCAAATGAGGTAAAATATAAAGAAATCGTTTAAGGTTATTACAGGAATCATTTAAACTAACAATGACAAAGCAAATTATATTAAAGGTCCCATTTAAAGAAAACTTAATTTAATCTCATGTAATACGTCTTTATTCTCAGCACGTAATCTTTAAATAAATAGTAATAACTAGACATTCTGCTTACTGCACCATATATACTGGTAACAGACTGATATGCGAAAACCAGAAATCAACCTTTACCACGTTATATGACAATTTTATGGCAGAGACATTGGAAACTTCACTATGTTGAAAACGCTATATTTCTCCATCTTCAGGCTGTTTCAGGTTCTCAGTTCTAACATTACAAGCGGACAATTTCAGTTACAAATCTTTCGTTAGATTCTGATACCAAATTCGTTTTTCTCCTGTTATTACACGCCATATTTATCTTTTATCTGGCGAAAAGTATCACAGGAAAAATAAAGGAATATCGGAACAAAAGGACAATCAAAATATGAAACTGGTTAATACGTAATTTGAATACGAAAAAAAAAAACATTTGAAAAATCATAACTGTTTTTAAAACGTATTTATTACCATACATATAAAGCAGATTTTTCTATTAATTCTAATTTTCATTATTGTTTTCATATTCATTTTCTTTGCAACTACTCTCATAAGAAAAATAAATTATAAAAGAATGCACTAATTTAACTCTAAAAGCTCTTTATAAAGAATTACTTTAATTAGATGCATTAAATTAATCTTGAAACTTAAACGATAATTGTAAGGCGTGGGTTCTTTGACATTTAAACAATGAATACTGATATCTAATATTATCGATTTTAAAATACAGCATTAAAATTTGAGTACTGAGAAATCCTGAGTTTTATGGAGTTTATGATTTATTTTCTGAAAATAAAAGAATAATAGGATAATCATCGCTTAACTTGCAGTATTTTCTATCAAATAAATTTATCCACGTTATCCACGTAAATAAGATACCATGTTAATAAGATACTATAGTAAATAAAAGTATTAGAATGAAAACGAATAATCATGTGAAATGAGATTTATTGAAAACTAAGAATATATGTATTTTAATCAGTTCATGAAAAAAATGGGAGATTGTTTCCCTTGTCCTTATATTTAACATTTAAATGACAGACTGGATAAAGCACTTTCTTTATCAGAAGTCGTATGTGTTTTATATTTCAGTCCAGATGTTTCCAAACATTAAATTTTGCATTTTTTAACCTCAGAATTTCTGTCATTAAACCATGCGAGTATTTATATTCGAAAATGTGGAACAAAAAGGCAACAACTTTAAGAATCCTAAACATTTTAACCTCAAATTTATACTTTAGGCACTGTGTAAAAATTTCAGCCTCAAATCAAATCATGCAATACGGCACTTAGAAAATTGAATTTTAACTTCATTAAATTTCCTGTCTACTAAAAATTCAATTAAATTTTTATTTTTATACATTTATAAATCGTCTTTAAATTACATTTAAAAAGAATAACAAAAATACTTTTTTCTTACTTGTACTTCAAATTTTGGATTTTTTTTTAATTATTTATTCAGAAAAAAGTTTAAATACTTAACAGCGGTCAACCAAACCTGGCTAGTCACATATTAAACAATCTATCATCATTAAACCATCTATATAAATAATAATCAATATTCTATACCTAAAATAAGGCTATATTGTTATATCGAAGCCCAAAATTTCTCACATCGGAAATACATCCATTCAAAGGCGTAGTGGTTAAATATGTGTTCTATATTGGAAATATTTCTAATGAAATACCAAGTTTACTGAAATATCAATTTTATATTCTAAATACTTTCAATGAAACGCCAATATTACAGAAATGTTCATTTTACATTGAAAATATTGCCAAAAAATGGTGAAATATTCTTTTAATACTTTTATAGGATGATCATTCCAATATTGCCAAAACGAACAATTTTGCCTCAAAATAGTTTTGGTACTAAGGTACGCCTTCCAGGAATCACCTCCCTTTTTTATTTAGTAGTTCTTGAAAAAAAATTCCAAAGATAAGTTTAAGTCCATCTATTAGCTTCTTGGGGGGGGGGGGGGGGGGGGAATGAAGTGTTGCTGTCTAATATACGGGTCAAGCAATCTATTTCAAATAGTTTAGCACTGGTTGCTTGACCATTTTTAAACAATCTGAAATTTTTTGTACAACAACCCTAACATGATGGAAGTTCAAAATGACTATTATTTTAATTTTATTAATTTTTGTTTGTGCATGGCGGCCATCTTTGTTTCATTGTCTGCATCAATTTTCTCACATGAAGGGTTTACGGAATTGTAAATAATTCCTCGTTTATTTCTCCAATTCAAGTGAGGATTAAAGCAATTTATACCTAATACATTGGACTAAAAATCTGGTAACAGAATAGTTTCCGAAAATAAATCCTTACTGGTGAAATTTAAGCATAAAGTTTCAGTTTTTTTTTTTTTTCAAAATTTGTACGTTTACAAGAGGAAATTTTTCTAGCAAGGAAAACTGTCAACATGACATAATTTTTTTTTATAAACAGGCCGAAAGTAGTTATACTTACACGCCAAGTTCCAGATGTGGGACTTGCTTTCTCTTCGCAAAAAAATCCCAAATTTTTCAAAATTGTCAAAAATCGCACTTTTGAGGCTTTGATATCTCTGGTGGAGCACTAGATAAAAATTTTAAGTTCTCGTTTCTGACAGTATTGTATGATAGTGTTATGCTCAAGAAATTTCAGGATCGAGATTTGACTACAAGCTGAAATATGGCAAGGGCAACATGTCAAAGCAATACTGCCACACTATTGTTTTTTTGTAGTCACAGGTAAATATTTATCTCAGGGTGTCATTTAATTTGTTTTTTATTATCTTTAAATAATAGTAACATAAAATAAAGCCTTTTGCAAAGCTTATCAATTAATTTAAAAACTAATTATTTTGTATGGTTTCAGTAATTTTTGATGTAAGTAATTTTAGTAGCTAAAAGAAACCTCAGCACATTTACATAAAGATAAAAAAATATTTTTATACAAGACCTGAGACAAAATCTAAATAGGGAAAGAGAAAAGCTTTTAATGTTGTCATACTTGTTGAGACATGATCAAACGTGTCAAAACGCATTCCTGCTTGTTGGTTTAAAAACCACAATGTTGATCTTTCTCAAATGTTTTTTTTTCTTTTTTTGTAGGAACCAAGTCTTGTCATCTCTTGATAACTTGACTGGAGTTCTTGGCCGTGCTGCCTCCTAAAAATGAACTTTGAAATCACTATGTGCAAGTCTCACTTCATTAATAATTCCTAGTTTAGTTCTTATCATAGAAAAATGTCATTTATCTGCAGTATAAATATTGAAAGTTCTTTGGATATCTTTACTTTCTGAAAATTACTTGAAGCTGATGCATGGCAACATCATATAAATGTTTCATTTAAAGGATCATACTTATGGTAGGAACAAGTTTCAGGGACTGTCAAGCAACATTCAAATTGTGGTTTTTAAACAAACAAGCAGGAATGTGTTTTGACACGTTCGATCATGTCTCAACAAGTATGTCAACATTAACAGCTTTTCTCGTTCCCTAATCTGTTTTTGTCTCAAGTCTTGAATAAAAATATTTTTTTTTCTTTATGTATAACTGTTGAGGTTTCTTTTAGTTACTCAAATTACTTATAGCAAGAATTACTGAAACCAAATATAATGTAGGCCTAAAGTATAATTATTTTTTTAATTAATTGTTAAGCTTTTCAAAAGGTTTTATTTTTTGTTGCTATTATTTAAAGATAATAAAAAGATAAATTTAAATGACACTCTGAGATAAAGATTTACCTGTGACTAGAACAAAACAATAGTGTGGCAGTATTGTTTTGACATGTTGCCCTTGCGATATTTGAGCTTGTAGTCAAATCTCGATCCTGAAATTTCTTGAGCATAACTCTATCATACAATACTGTCAGAAACGAGAACTTAAATTTTTTATTTAGTACTCCACCAGAGATATCAAAGCCTCAAAAGTGCGATTTTGACATTTTTGAAATATTTGGGATTTTTTTTTTAGCGAAGAGAAAGCAAGTCCCAGATCTGGAACTTGGCGTGTGAGTACAAGTACTTTTGGCCTATTTGTAAAACCAATCATGCCATGTTGACAGTTTTCCTTGCTAGAAAAATTTCCTCTTGTAAACGGACAAATTTTGGAAATAAACTGAAAATTTATTCTTAAATTTCACCAACAAGCATTAAGTTTCAGAAACTACTCTATTACCAGATTTTTAGCCTAATGTATTCTGTACAAATTGTTTTAATCTGCACTTGAATTGGAGAAATAAACAATGAGTTATTTACAATCCCATAAACCCTTCATGTGCAAAAATTGCTGCAGAGGATGAGACAAAGATGGCCGCCATGCACAAACAAAAATTAATAAAATTAAAATAATAGTCATTTTGAACTTCCATCATGTTAGGGATGTTGTACAAAAAATTTCAGATTTTTTTAAAAATGGTCAAGAAACGAATAAAGTATTTTCTGGACCACTTGAAATGGATTGACCCATACACGTGGTGTTATAACGAATCGCTTTTTTATAATTCCGAATCTTCATTCTGCCTTTTAAATCACAACAGTACGAAGTTGCACAATGTTTGTGTATAACATTACTTGTGAAGAGTGTGTACTGACAAGATTTCAGAATCTATCGTTAGAATAAATGTTTCTGTAGTCTTCCTTATGACAATTTTTAGGGAATACTGTTTCACTGGCAAATGCACACTGGTGTATTCGGAGTCATAACAACCAAATGAAAACTAACAGACAAAAATTGCATACATTTTCGTACTTGAACTATAAATATAAGTGTAGATCTTATGTGGGACTCCCCCCTCCTCCTCCATGGGAAGACATTCTTTAGGCATTCATGGGCATAGCAACCCCAGGAACGTGAGTGATATTTCTCTTTTTCTTTTCCTCTCCCTTCTCTTGTCTATTCTTTCTTCTTTGTTTCACTCTCATTGTGGTTTCCCCATTGGAGGTGAGGACAATTTTGCATAACCAATATCATTCTGTATGTATAAAATCGTAAAACACGCACGTACTTTCCGGGCGTGGCAGACCATTTCCCAGGAACGGTGATCCTGGTAGTGGAGGGAAACCAACACACTGCTTTGTTTTCTGCTTCAGGCAGACGAGGGATGTATAGTGCTCCTGTATGGATCAATCGGCTGGTAAGACAACTTGTATCACTGGCTTGGGATCCATTGAGCGGGCACTTACTAGGCATAGGTGGAGACTGACTTAGAAGCATCTTGCAGACGTATGGTTCCGGGTTAGCACTGGTACCCGAATGTCCATCTCCTTGTTAGGCTCGGTAGTGGGTGGAGCAGCCGGGATCTGATTTATATTTCTTAATATGGGTGGAAGTAATTCACTTTCTTCTATATCTCTCCCATATGGAAAACAAGAAACTGTACAGAGTAATACATTCATGTTTTGTCATCAATCGGACTGATAGCCACGCTAATAGTTCTTTCAAGAGAACTTCATCTTTCCTTGTCTCAAAAATATTTCAATCTGTTTTTATGGACGTTCATTCACTCAAATAATAGCAGTCTGGAGATTTCCTGGTGAAGGTCTCTTCAGCCAGGCAGTCAAAATCACTGTGAAATTGCCAACAACAGGTTCTTTTTCTGTTTCTGTTCAGCCACATCAAATTTAAATACAACCCGTGTTATAATATCTAAACCAGAACTTCTTTTCTCTACAAAGAAAGAACTTCAAACAAATTGAATATATCAAAATGTCACATGCACGCCATATCACTCTTCGTCGAAATGGGCAAGTGCTTCCTACGTAGCATATTATACTAACATTCAATAGCCCGGCTGTAGAGCTGCTTACTTAGAGCTGTCTTTTCCGTACTTATATCCCTAATCCTCTCCATTGTTGCAATTGCTAGCGTTATGACCATACTAATACTACCTACCTTGGCTCTGTTACCTTCGCACGTTGTGCAGTAGTTGGCCATGTTGCTTATTCTTGTGAAAAACCCGAAATTTGTGTGAACTCTAAGGGTGACCATGCAACATATTCTTGCTCTTGCCCAAATTGGAGCACTGGAAAAGAAATTCTTGCTTTGAAAGTTACTCAAAATCTTTCTTACCCTGACGCTCGCAAATTTGTTGAATCCAGAAACCTATCTATCGACGTATCTTACTCCAGTTTATTCAAGAAACAATCAAAATATGTATGGCGCATAAGCACCCAGACCAAATCCTCTATTCCACCAATTAATTCAGCTATGACACAAGAATCCAGCTTTTCAAAGAAAAAAACCCGTGATGTCTACTGTACATCTAGCCGATATGTTTAACCAAAACTAGAACTATGTCCGCCATACTCAGAACCTGTTAAAACAGAATACTAAATTAGTCCGTCACAAAAATCTTCAGTCCAATAGCAAAAGTCATCTGAACATCAGACTGAGACTATGGCTGTTTCATCTGGAAAAACATTACATAATCTGATGTATTTCGAACTCAGAAAGTAAAACAAAAATCTTGTGTACAGTCAGAGAGAAGGAAAACCTCAACTCCAGCTTCTTCACATTGGAAAACTTTGAAGAAAAGAAACAAGAAATTATGTCTTAGTCCATGTATTAGGAATATGAAGGACCCCCAAATTGCTGCAGCAGTATGTGGAAGAGTCTATGCAATCCGAGTCCTAAAGTAATGACTCGGAAGCCACTTCGAAAATACTGTGTTAAAATAGTATAAACCTAATTGATTTTACATTTTTTTTAATAACCTGTGCTTTAAATATTCTTGATTTTTTGTGGCATATGAATATATCTATACTTCGTGTTATTGAATATTTGATTTCATTGACTAATTTCAATTATATTTATCAACACATTGCTTGCTTCATTTAACTTTGATTTTTTTATTCATTATGTTTCTGGCTAGTTCTGAAATTAAGTGAAAATTTCACCTTGGTAATTTGTAAAAAATAAAAGTTTAAATTGTCGCGTTTAAGTTGTGTTTCCAACAATTTCTTAAGATTTTAGAGATAAATAAATCATGATCAGAGGTCAAGGTTAATTTTTTTAAATTTAAAATTAAATTTCATTTTTTATATAAACATGGAGGTGGCACACTATTCCATGGAGGTGACAACCTTTAATAGTAATGATGAATATAAGTTTTATTGTCCATTTACTAGATTGGAAAACATTTATGGTTGCGATATTAGTTTGTTTTATTGTTTAAGAGGTATAATATGCTATTTCAATGACATACAGAAACCCAAATAACACATCAAAACAAAAACTGGATTGAAATACAGGTAAAGAACACTATTCTCCAGTAACATGTTAAAAAAGAACAAAGCTCTAATTTAATTTTTTATTAAATAATATTGCAGTTTTGAGGGATTAAATTAAAGATATGTTGTAACCGATTGTTTACTTTCCACTGTTTAAATCACAGAAATTTATTTTTCATATCTTATGATTGCTTCTTTCTCCTTACTGAAAACAAATTTTTTCTTGGATCCTGAACATCTTTGCATAAATTTAACTTCTACGTAATCTTCAACTGAGGTCACATTTGCTAAATACAGATTAACAGAATCTAACTGAAATATTGTCCATTATGTGGTACTTTTTTATTACTTTTTTTGAAAGGACAAGTCCAAATGATTTCTTTGGCTTTTGAGACTTCTCATTTTTTCAATTTTTTTTTTCGATTTGAGTGGTCAATACTGAACTGAATTCCAGACATTTTCTGACTTTAGGAGAAATATTTTCACCTTTCAATATTTTCTGTACCTTCTCTTTTGGACTGTTTAATTTTTTTCGTTTATTTTTGATGCGTTGATAACTTTTCTTATAATAATCTTTTTTTCTTTTATATTTAAAATTTTCACAACATTTTAAAGCTCTTTTTCAAGCAATTTTATTCTTTAGTATGCATTTGTTTCTGTTTCTGTTAACAATTTATCGACTACTTTTTACCCGACTGCTACATGCTCGCTCTTCCTATCACATCTTTAACATTTGCCATAGGATTGTTTATAATTTCTGGATCATCATCTATTTCTAGTTTAGTAGAATTTAAAAGAACATGCTGTAATGTTTCTTTATTTGCTTTCTTCTCTCGACTTTTGTACCCAATTCTTTCTTTATGCACACTTCTGTCGTTCACTCAATTGAGAAATAGCTTTTATTTTTCCTTCTTTTTACTTCTTGTAATACCTTTTGCGTTCTTTTTTCTTACATTCTTCATGCAATTCTGGATTTTCTTTAATTATATCCCGTCCCTTCTGCTCTGCTTCTCGTCTGAGTTTTCTTTTCTTCTGTACAGAATTCTTTTTGCTTTTTGCGCGAGCCATGATATTTATTTTTTTTTTTTTATATTAACGTGCAATTAGATAAAAATAAATAGATTAATAGTTAAATAGAAAATACAGCACTTTAAATATACGATTGCAAAGTACTCTAGTGTGGTCATATTTTTTAAACATATTAAACAAATATATTTTTTTATCAAATTGACTAGCACAGAAAATCTGAAAATTTAAATTTAGTTATGTTTTTTTAATTTTTTTATTAAGTTTAGGAGATCAGAAAATTCAATAAGAGGCTTTAAAATAAAGTTTAATTAAATCTAAAATATAACTTGTATTGAAAGAAATACTGAAAGGCATTAAAAAAAATCCAATTTATACAAAATTAAATATTTTAGAATTAAACATTTTCAGTTTCAAAAAATATTTTTATTAATCTAAAATTATCCCTAAAATAAAAATATAGGTTCAATAATTACAAAAATATTTTAAGCACCCTTAAAATATTGTTTACATTAATAAATGTCACAGCCATGGGTCAATAACTCCTCCATAATACAACAATGGCATGGAGGTGACATTTCTGAGATTACACGTAATATTTTCTAAACTATGCACAATATGAACATAATGCTACTTGGATATAAAATTAAATAAAGCAATTTAACGCTACTTATCAACAGAATTCTGCTATTTTAAAAACTGACAAAATTAATGAGGCCATGGATTTGACACCCAATTAAAGTACACTACGGTAATTAAAAGTTTTTAAATTAAAACTAGATGAAGTAACAACTTACCATGCTTCAGAAATATTCCATCCAATAAGAAGCTGCTTGTAGTTGATTTGTATTCCAAGTTCTAGATGATGCTGCCATCTAGTAGATTTTTTTATATCTATAACTGATATGTCATGGAAGTAGCTCTAATTCTGGAGACTGAAGTGTCTTGGTCTGTAATTTTTTTTATATAAATTTTGAAAATTTTCTTTTAAAAAGTAAGTAAAGTATATCCATTTTTTAACTTAATACATTTTATACGGTTCTTTTCGTTTATCTTATGGGATACATTCATGTTGTGAAGTAAAAACAGGCATGGAGGGACATACCATGGAGGTGACATTTAGTATGATTTTAATTTTATTAAAATAATTTTAAATTTCAAATTCATTCTAAAGTATTTTTTAAAATAGGTTTTACGTGTGCTTTCATAGATTATCTATTTAGTTGAACAATTATTTGCATAAAAGTAAAAAAAAAAAAAATTGATTGGGACTCAAATTTCCACTTAATTTCAGAACTACCCATCTATGACACTATGTAACTTTTTAAAATTTAACTTTGCTTAAACCCTAACTTTTTCTTGGCATGTCCCTAAAAGGACTTTATGCAATACAACTCCAAACAACAAATCAACCAACCAACCTTACGTAGTGCTTGAAGGTTTACAATTAAAGGTATAAACAATTATTGTAAGCATGAAATTAAAGCAATATCTGCTTCTATTCATCTACTTCAAAATAAAATAATAATAATAAAATCAAAAACGAATTTTTTTTTATTATAGGTGCCTTAGTGAAATAAGGCAAAGAAGGAAATTTTCATACATATTTTCTGGCAACCTATTCACTGTTTCATAGACATGAGTAAATATTCTAAATATTTGTTTTAGATTGTTTAGCAAAAAATATCACTTTCTGAAACCGGAATTATATCTAGTATTTTTTTTAAGCCAAGAACCTTATAACCAACAAGTAATTCGAAAAACCTTATTCACATATGAATACAGATAATTGAGGACTAAAAATAGAAAACACTAAAAGTCCAAAAGATGAAATTTTTCAAGAGAGCGAAAAAAAGAAAAACTCCTACTTCTGGTACTCACAGCGTTTTCTACTTCACTCCTTTTGGGCTCTTAGTTGAACACTTTAAGAGACAGATACCTAGCTTTCTTTCGTATAGTGCTTAAATACCTAATGTTATAATTTGTAACCGTTTCTTTTATTTACATATTTGATATTTTCCAACTTGGTTAAAAATATCCCATTGATGTAAACAATAACAATATGATCAAGTTGTATAATGCCCACTAGTCGCCGCACATCTTATCTCTGGCACTTTTCGCGTACTCAACTTCATTTCATGAGACAGATTAAACCAACGACATTTTTCTGCTCTATTTTGAACTATTTCTACTAGGGTTGGCACTTCAAGGGTTCTCCTGTTTGTTAAGCTTGTCATTTAAGACATTTTTTCGTAAAAAAAACATTTTTGATTTTTTGGTATTTTTAGCGTTTTTCATTTTTGGTCCTCGATTCATACGTTTCGCATAAATAATAATGTCTTTTGTTGTCAAAGTTCTCACATTTTGATATAATTCAGATTACGTATACGTATTCTGTATTTTTTTTCTTCTTTGAAACACAACAGATTATTTTCACATTACTACTGCTGAACTTTACAAAATTTTAGTCTATATCCACTTTTACGCAACGAAAATAAATGTTTTAAAAGTGCTTCAAAAACTTTTGTATGTATTTAAATAAATTTGTTGAATTAACTATAATATTTCAAGAAGAAGCATTTTGTCAATTTTACAAGGCTGAATTCATGTCAATTTCACAATTAATTTTGTTTTATTGAAAAATAAGCAGAGGTTTCGGTTGATTAGTTTTGCTTTAAAACAACTTTGAAATAAGCTATTTCTAAATCGTAATTTAATTATTCAGAGGGATTACCGCAGAAATAGTCTTTCATAATAGTGAGATTCTAGAGTTACTACACTTTACACTTATATATTTCTTTCTATACTTAGAAATGTAGTTTTCCGAACAGTCCAGCATTTAGAAGTAAAACTAAACAAGTAAAAATTAAATTTAAAAAATCAAAAAACCCGACTGCAATTAATGATTTTTCATCAATGTGAAACTATTTTTTATATTACTTACCTATTTTGTTTTTATTTACTTGTATTAGTGACTTTTAAGTTGTGTTTAATTGTTAGTTCCTATCTATAAACACAGTTTTGATGAGACCTATAGATGTCTATGATGGTTAGAGTTGCAGTAAAGCTAGAGATCCTACCTACATATGTTCCAGGTTGTGTAATATTTAAACGGAGCTTCTGACTGTAAAATAGTCAATACCACATCGTCTTCATTTTGAAAGACATATCCAATGATATGCCACTCAATATGGCGAGTAATTTGTTTTCGTGTTTACCTCCATTTTGTATTTTACAGCCTCCATTTTAAATTTATAAAACAAAACCTAGCCTATAACCATTGGACAGTTAAGACGAATCGATAGAGACCCCATTCATTAAAATCCATCCAGCCGTTGGGATATTTAGAGGGTATAAAGAAATCCACATACCCAGATACGCGTAATAGATAACAACGTACACATAACCGTTCTTGGTAGTCGGGTAAAAAGTACATAATCTCGAAATACAACTTTAAGAATTATTTATGATTTTTAGGGTATACGGAACCTCTGTTACATTTATATACACTGTTTTTTTTATTTTTCTTCTTCTTTTCTCAACACAACTTGTTAAATACTGAACTTCTAAAATTTGAGGTGACATCTGCTTTTAAAGAATGCAAACAAAATATTTACAAATCACTTGAAAAATCTCTTTTACATATTCAAATACATTTATTTTACTAGCTAAAATATTTAAATATATATAGCATTGTTGAGATTTTAACAAAATGAATCCAATTCAGTTTCACAATTTCCCTCTTTTTAAAAAACATAAACGCGTATTTCAGTATTTTAAATTTCATTCAAATCGACTGCAGCAAAATTAGTCGCTCGTAAATTGGAATTTAGCCATTCAGATAGAATTTCATGGAGAATATATATTTTATAATAATAAAATATTAGAGTTCTTTCATTATTTCTTTTGTATTTGTACTATATTCCAAAATGTATAGTGTAATCTTTTATCATGTGAAATTGTATAAATTTACAGTCCTAAACATTTGTAAAGGATACTTTATAGTTATGATGACTTACAGTTCATTTAAATCTCTGATACAAGCAATCAATTTAGATTATTTTTTTTTATATATTACTACTAAGGAAAGGACATTCTTGAGTACAAATATAATGAATATAGGATATGCAGTTATTTTATAAAGGTATAAATAATCGTCTTAAAGAGTAAAGTGCATAAATGGATGCAGCAAATAAAGTATTTATTGTTTTTAATGGTATTTAGTATATGTGTCGTGAAGACTTTAATAGCAAGCTGATTTTTTTTTATTTATTTATAAATTGCTTACACTGTATCGAGTGAAAACCTAGTTGTATTTACCATTTACGAGTAGAAGGCTCCAGTAAAATTCCACCGCTTGATTTTTCTAAATACTCTAATAAATACCTTCTGCGTAAAATGTCCCGAGAATTTATCATTTAAAAGATATCATAAAAAAATCTGTAATTTGAGGCCACTGTGACTAGTTACAATGCGGATTTTGAGTACAATCTGTGGATTAGTGTGTTGACAGCAGCTGTTTTTTCCTGACATACTTAAAGTGCTCTGCGATTTTTAGAATGGAAAAATTAGTTCAACAAGGATTTGCCTTAAATTTTATGTGTCAAATAAAAAGAAAAACCGACAATGTTGTACAAGACCTATGGTGAATCATGTACGCCAAAAGCAGGAATATGAAAAGTCGAAAGCATTCAAATATGGTCGAGAAGTGGTTGTTGATTTGCCTCGTTGTGGTCGACTTTCAATGTCTATCAATGGCTCGAACATCGATAAAATCAAAATGCTAGTGCTTGAAAAATCGTTGTATGAGTTTTGAAGAGTTGGCTCAAGACTTTTAAGTCCATTCATAACATTTTTTTATAATATTTTTGGCATGAAACGGATAGCCACACGACTGGTTTCGAAAGACATCAATTTGCACTTTCTTCTATCTTTACAAGAAGAAAGCATGGGATTCGTGAAAAAATTCGACTTCCGGTTTTCGACGGATTTACTCGTTTTAGAATGTCCTGAGTACGATTTGACTACTTTTAGAAAATGCCTGTTTGTGAGTCTGTGAGTTTAAATGTTTCGCAAATATTGTATGGAACTGCAAGAATTCAAGAACTACAGAACAGGATTTAATAAAACTTTAGATTCAGTTAGTCCCTGATATTAGTTGATGCTAATTACTTTTTAGTAAATCACCCAACAGGGGGAGCTACTATGCTACATTATGCATGATTTAAACTATAGATATATCTCAAGAACTAATGCACAGATTTTCATCAAAGTTCAGATTGAATTATATATTGGTATAATTTGATGTTGATTATATTTTGGCGTAAATCGCCTCTCAGGTGGCGCTGCAATAACTCTATATGAAGAGGAAATGCAAGAATTTTTATCAAACTTCAGATTCATTTTATACCTGCTGTAAAATGGTGCTGATTAATTTTTGGTGTAAATCGCTTAACAGGTTCGCTCTGCTATACAGAATTTTTCACGATATCCGCAATAGCTCTATCTCAAAAACTAATTCATGTGTTTTCATTAAACTTTCGATTCAGTTAGAGGATGACGTAAATTGTTACTCTTTAGGTTTTTGTGTAAATCACCCAACATGTGGCACTTATATGCTGCATTTTTCAGGATTAACACGATCTTAACGATAGCTATATTTCAAGAACTAAAGTACGTAATTTCATATCTTTAGTATCATCAGGATGTGCATAGATTGTCATTTAATTTTGATACTGTGATAGCAATTTTGAAGTACACTGTAAAAAAAAAATCCAGAAACGTTCTTGGGAAAAAATGGGCAGCCGGGTTAACCATTATTTCCAAGAAACAATTCTTGAAACTGACTGGAACTTTACTGCATAACTTTGAAGCATTCCACAAAAATGTCAGTAAGCTTCCTGTGAAATATCAGGAATGTCCCTGTCGACATCCAAAAGGTTACTGATATTTCACAAGAAGCTTTCTTATTTTCTGTAGAACGTTTCAAAAATATTCAATATGATTCTGTTATTTTCCAGAAATTATTTATAGATATAATATGCAACCCTGCTGCCATTATTTCCCAGAAACATTCCTGGATTTCTTTTAACAATGCAGGAACATTTCTCTTTTTTTACAATCGTTAGATTAGATTGCAAGATATATTAACACATTTTTATTTTAAAGTATTTAATTTTTCATTTGCTGTTCGCTTTAGAAAATAATTGAAGAAGTTTATGAATCATTTAGTCATTTTAAATTTTTAGACATTACATATAATCCATATCTGGAAAATATTCTTTTAATGTTATTTGTTCATAGATTCAATGTAATTAAAGGCACTTGGGAAATTCCTCACCCCTTCAACATTGTAGATAAAATAAAAATAATGTTATTTGCAAATCAACATTTTTTTCGTCTCATGAATTTTTCTATCTCTAATAATGTAAATCCTTACACATATTTATATTTAATTTTTAATTCAACGAAACTGTGCACAAACACAAATCATGATACATTTTCGCAAACAAACATTCGAAGCATATTTAGAATTTCTATTAGCGCTGAATTTTTTTTCTTTTTTGTCTAAGGTGAAATTAAAAAAATCATTTATGTGTGATTTCATTATTCATATTTTTTTCAGCTATGAAAAACAAAAATGTCTTAGGTAATAAGTAATAAATTATTTTAAAGTGAGTAAATCATGTACAAGAGCTAGTAATGTTTTTCTTAAACAGATGTAACTATTTTTACTAGATTTATAGATCATTTAAAATATATTATTAAATTTAACCTTTATTTAAATAATTTCCATCTGATAGCTAGAAATATCTGAAAACATTTCACATATATTTTGCTTCCATATAACATATAAACACATATAATAATTAAATTTGTGAAAATTGTATATATTAATTCATTCATGTCCCCTTTAGAAAAAAAAAATGTCATTTAGTATAATCTTTGTTATGGTCTTAGTTCTGTTGTATGTTACTGGAAATTTGCTTTTTTGTATATTTACAGGAATTTATTTCTTAAAGCTCTGTTTCAGTTATAAATTAATTGTAAAAGATTAGCAATAAATCACATAAGAAATTTGATAATTTAAAGTTTCGGGTGCAATTTATAAAAATGTATACATATATTTTGAAAAGAATAGCCTTTATTCAACAGGACTAAAATATAGAATATTTCAACGCAAAATTAAATGAAAAGCTATTTATATATAAAATATCTATTTACACTTTCGGAAGCGAAAGTTAAATTTGACTGCTTCATAAGCATGGGATAAAATCACGTGCACATATCACATTAAATAATACACATTGTAAAGTTATTTTTTTTAAGAGAAAAAAAATGTTCTTTTCGTCCATTTTTTTTTTCAATTAAAAAAAATCCTTGAAATTCCTTAAATACATTTTTTAAAATAAAATAATTTATTATTTTATTGACATAATGTGCACACATTTACATTTTTATAGTTGTGAAATATCTGCATTTAAATAAGCAAACAAAAACTCAATTGCTGTGACAAAAAATTAAAAATATAAAAAAAAGGCTTAATTGAGTTTATGTCTTAACAATAAAATAAGTATTTACTACTATTGCAATAATAAAAAAAAAAGAATACAGAATAATTTTACTTTTAAAAATGAGACTATTGTTTATTTCTTACACACAAAATAAATAAATCAATAAAGATTATTAAAGTTCCTTTTTTTATCAGCAAATAAACTGTGTATAAAAAGAAGAGCTCATTGAGCTAAAACACGAAAAAAGAAACAATTGCGTAAATATGGCTTAATATTAATATAAAATCTATGATATGAATGCACAATTCTTAAATAGAAACTCATTAAACGTAAACAAAAATAATACACATATTTGTTAAAACCAATTTGTTCTAAAAATAATATAACATTATAAAATACATTTGCGAAACAAAATGGAAATTATACTTTAAGCCACTTACTCATATGGGTATATAGTAGCATTTTCTTTTATTTTATATTCCTTCAAATGGGAAAAACACTTTTAATGTCCAAGAAGGATGTTCGTGATAACTGATTAATTTTATTCTAATTTAAATTTTATTCTAATTTTATTCTAATTTACGAAGCTAACAAAGAATTCCCATTAGACGAAAGTTTTAAAACTATTGTACTGTCTTAATAGAAATCCAAATACTCGCCTTTTTTTACACGTGCTTCTTGTTAAACATTCCGCAAAAAAATAATGAGGATAATTTCTTTAGCCATGTCCAAAAAGTATTGCATTTTCACCTGAAAGGTCCTACAATAGAGATGGAAATGGTTATGTCATCCATTCATTTACCCGCATTCCACGATGTTTTTTTGACATTCATATAAGGAATTCATTTTCGACTCTTGCACAATAGACAACAACAAATAATAAAATGGCGGCTGTGAGCATTTTGCTGTTTGCCAACTTTGTTTGGAAACGTTTCAAATATGAAAACCAGAATTTCCCCGGAAAGTGCTAATTTCTTCTGAAAACCTGTGAAAAGGAGAAATGTTTCTGGAATTTATGTGGAACGTTACCATTTTTTTACAGTGTATTAACATTTATGATAGAGCAGAAAGTTTTGGGATTGGCACATCCGGCTAGTTTATTTCTCTTGTTCTAGAAGAGTTTTTCCAAAAACGCAACTAATGTCATCGACCAACGGCCGTTCTCGCCTGATATGGCATCGTATGAGTTTTTTTCTGTTCGCGAAGCTAAAATAACCACTTCGAGGAAAATGTTTTGTATAAATAGACGCCACAAAAGTAAATTCAAAGAAGAAGCTAAAGGCCACACGAAAATCACCTACTTAAAAAATATAGAACATTTGGTCTTGTATTGGCGTAGTCATATTACACTCAATGGGGTCTACTGCAAAGGTGGCAAAATAAGCTTTGATGAAAAAATATTTTATATAAATATTTTATGATATAAAACATCTTGAGTGAATCTGTTCATCACGTGGAATAGGTAATAAAATTTTTCTTAATTTAAAAAAGTTTTAAAGTTATTTTTACCCAATATTATATTATTACCATTATTTATTAATATTTATTTTAAATATTAACAAATTAGTCATATGAATAATTTATTATACATTTATTAATGTTAAAACTACAATTTATTTAAGGGTGAAGGCGTCATTAATTTGCTTATCCCATAAATTATTTAAAAAATGCTAGCATAAAGAAAGAAAATTGTCTCTATGACTTCATTTTAACATTTCCGGCACGGAATAATCCTGTTTATAACCTGATGAAATGATGGAGTGACACCAGAATTTATAAACAAATTTATTGGATAATACGAACTTTCTTATTTTGAAGTACGTTATAAAAGGAAAATTTTAATTATATTCTCTGGGCGCCAGTAAAATAAAAATTAGATATCCTTTTTTTAAGGACACCGGCCTCGAAAGGGTTAAAACAATAGTTCTAATAAAATAATCGAGTTCAGATTGCTTTCTGTTTTCTTTTAGATTTCATAAACAGACCTAATTTTATTTATTATTGCAACAGAACTAACAAAATTACAGTCGACTTCCGCTTTTACTGGATTGAGAAAAGTATCTTAAAATCGCTTGAAATAACTTTTGTATTTAATTAAATAAATCTGTTAGCTAAAATACATAAACATAAAAAAATATTGTTGATATTTTTACAGCCTGAATCCTTTATATGCTCTAAATTAAATTTCACTTATTTAGAAAAGAATTAAGATTTCAGTTCATTAGATTTGCTTCAAAACAACGACAATGAATCTAATCATTTGTAAATTGAAATTTAATTATTCAGAAACATTCATGCAGGAAGAGTCTATCATACTAACGTTTAGAATATTTTCATTTAATGAAATTGTTCTGTACACTGTAAAAAATTAGAAGTTTAGTATTCTAAAGAAATATAAGGTAACCCCAAGCTTAAATATACAATCAACTCTTCCGAGTTACTAATGATTCCAAAAAGCCTCCTTAAAAATCAAGATATTACATATTTAGGTTAACATATATAAAAACTTTCTTTTTCTGTCACTGATTTTGCATTCTGTTTTCTTTTAGACTTTACAAACAGACCTAATTTTATCCATTATTGCAACTGAACTTAACAAAATTACAGTCGACATCTGCTTTTACTGGATTGAGAAAAGTATCTTAAAATCGCTTGAAATATCTTTTGTATTTAATTATATAAATCTGGTAGCTAAAATACTTAAACATCATACAAATATTGTTGAATTTTTTACAGCATTAATCTATTATATGTTATAAATTAACTTTCGCTTATTTAGCAAAGGATTAAGATTTCAATTCAATAGTTTTGCTTCAAAACAACGACAGTGAAGCTAATCATAATTTAATT
The DNA here is from genome assembly GCA_963932465.1 of Maratus speciosus. NCBI lineage: Eukaryota > Metazoa > Arthropoda > Arachnida > Araneae > Salticidae > Maratus > Maratus speciosus. Next base: position 267,714,315 of record OZ010795.1, read on the forward strand.
ATTGAGAAACACTCATGCAGGAAGAGTCTATCATACTAATGTTTAGAGTATTTTCATTTAATGACATTGTTCTGTACGGTGTAAAGAAATTAGAAATTTAATATTCTAAAGAAATATAAGGTAACCACAAATGGAAATATAAAATAAACTCTTCCGAGTTACTAATGATTCCAAAAAGCCTCCTCTAAAACCAAGATATTACAGATTTTAGGTAAACGTATATAAAGACTTGCTTTTTCTGCAGCTGAATTTGAGAAAAATTTTCGATTATTTTTTATAGTGTATTAATCAGTTTCATCAATACGGATTTTTTCCTCTGCTATCAATTATGACGTAAATATTTTCATGCTCTGCAAACACATTTTATAGAAAAACTTGATAAATTAAATGCAATAACATTAAAATTAAAATTAATATTTATTTGTTAAACTTACAAGTCACAAAATTGCATGTAACGAAATCTGGCAATTAAGAAAATCGCAGCTGAGAATATTTAATCCAAAATTGATAGCATTTTAAAATATCTATATTCTGGCTTGAGAATTTTTTTTATACAGAATTACTAGGAATCTTTTACAAAAATCAATGGTAGCCATTGAAATATTGTGTTTATAAATGATTTTACCAATCTCGAAAATACTTATTTTCTGAGGTTTCTAAAGATAATGAATGTTTCCTTGGAATCGTGGGGAATTGAGAAGTGCCTATTGTATATTTTTTTTTCGTGGTTACATTGTATTTTTATAGATCAAGAAACACTTGTCTTTTTTTACAATGTATTGAAAGTTTTAGTGGGATATATTTGTATCATAAGAAATATACCGTTTTACTGTAGTTCTATAATCATTGATTTAAAAAAAATAGAATTAAATTCGGTTTATTTGAAATAAAATGACAACATTGCAGAAATAGGTATTGTACAATAGAAATATAACTAATCAAATGTTGTAATAATTTTGACAATATTAGCGCATTTCGTCAAAATGTAAATGGAATATTTCATGACAATAATTCTAATATCATTAATCCTAAGGTCAAATTCAAATATTGTTACTGCAAAAACTATTGACGATAAAGTATTGCCATTCAGGTAGTTAATATATAAAAGTATAAATAATATATTGTAATTAAAGTTCAAAAAATAATTGCTTCTTTTGCTTTATTTGAAAACATTGAGGATAATATAAGCAATAGTCATTCTTATTCACACGAAAAGCGTATATAATTCATTTATTTAGTGTAAAGGAAGATGCGTTAATATTTTACATTGTAAAAAAAATACTGCCAGTTTTCCTGTAGGAATCGGAAAAATAGTTGCCCTTATCGTACCGGAATAATTTCCGACCCAGCTCGGAATAAAATCCGTAAAAATAAGGAAATAGTCAGTAAAACGGTATTTTACGGATTTTATTCCTATTTTACGGATTTTATTCAGAGCTGTGTTGGAAGTTATTCCGGTACGATAAGGGCAACTATTTTACCGATTCCTACCGGAAAACTGATATTATTTTTTTACAGTGTACATCATTCTTATTATTAACACTGTTTGTTTTTATTTTTATTTATTTATTTATTTATTTATTTATTTATTACTCAACTGACGTTTTTTGTTGGTCTTATTTCTACTGAACTTAGTGAAATTCGAAGAGACATCCACTTTTACAAAAATGAAGAAAATTCTCAAAAATTAGCTTGAGACGCGTTTTTTTTAGATATTAAAATAATTTTGTTGTACTAGCTAAAACAGTTTAAACAACGTAGTATCGTTATTTACAAACGAATGAAGATTCCAATTGATTAGGTTTGCATTATAACCCTTAAAGTAAGGTTAGTCATTTATAATTCGGAATTTAATTATTTAAAAAAAATCAGTAAGAGTCTTATATAAAAAGGAAATTTTAGAATATAAAAAATAAATGTTTGAATGTTATTTTTTATTGTTACGTTGATATATTTTTTCTGTTTTTTTTTTCTATTTATTAATATTATTTTCATGTTCAGATTATTATAATTCTCTCTAAGTAGGGTAAATATAAATGTAAGCAAAACAAATTGGAAATTCCAAGTCAAACGTGGTAAATGAGGTGCGTTCGTACTATAATTAGATTTATAAATATTTTTGCACCGCATATTTTACTGAATGTAAATTTTAGTGCACATCATAAGTGCATATCAATTTCATTCTGATCGAAAAGGTGCAATATCATTAAAATGCACTTCAAATAATATTTCCCCATTTTCCGTAATGTAACGGAAATCTTCTGATTGTTCTTATAATTAAACTATACATCCGATTTTCATAAAATTTGAAATGTCTCCACAAAATTTTGCAACAATTATATATTTAAAATTTCAGACCATTCGTGTGGGTAGTATTTGCTCTGTTATACGCGGACGGACGGACGGACGGACGGAAATACGGATAGACAAACGGATCGAACGACGACTAAAGGTAGTACGTATTTATATAATTACGAACGCACCTAAAAGGATCAATTTAAGACGGAGATTATTAATACGGCGTATTGAGCATATAAACAATAAAAAATTAAGAAGAATTTAGATTAACCACGATGATACATCAATAAAATAGTCAAATTACCTTTAACCACGATGGTACATCAATAAAATAGTCACATTACCTTTTTCAATTCCTACCATTAGTTCACACTCTCCCTATATATATATATATTTATATATCTTGTTCAAATTTTCAATCGTTAATAAAATACTCATTATTCATCCTATCAAGATGAAATAATTTTTTTTTAACTTGTACTGGATGACAATTGATGTTAATACAGTTTTTTCAAATACTAGGAGGCTCGGACCCCTACGAGCTACGCTCTCCAACCCCCGTTCAGACACCGCAGTTTCTAAAAGCACGCTAATTTGATCGGCTCTTAAAAAGATTTTGAAAGATTGAATTATAATTTAAATAACAGTGGCGATCTCCCTATAAACGGGTTTTTATTCATTTCTCTTTGATTGAGGAATTTTAAGGAAAAATCAGCTGCTGTTAAAAGATACTATGGCTGTTTTCCTCTTTGATTAAATAAAACCAGTTAAACATTTCAGAATATGCTAATATAAAATTAACTAAGTAAACACAGTCTTTGTCTCCCAGTATTTTTAAACAAAGAGAAAATAAAGTTCTTTTAAATAAGACATTTTAAGCGGGTTCTCATGTCAAGCACACAAGTCGTATGTTTGTTGTTCAATTGTTCAATAAATAAATAAATAAATGAAAGACATTTTAAATATATCCTTTTTAATCTCACGCAATTTTCATCAAACTTTTCTTTTTCTTTTTAACATTCACGTGAAAATACTTTTGTTAGAAATGAAATATTATTTGCTCTGTCGCAAAAAAAAAAAGTTGAAAAGTTCATCTCGAAATATCAAATAAATGTCTCGCGCAATTTTTAAATTTAAACTGTTTTGCAATATTATTTTTTTGTTCATTTTACGTAATAAGTGTAATGTGACGTAATTGTGACGTAATTTCTCCTATTTAAGACTTTTAACGCATGTTAATGAATTTATTATTTTACAATATCCTTTCTCTTTTAAAATTCACGTGTAAATATAATTTTTATGAAGTAATTTTCAATAAGTTCTTGCTTTTTATACGTAATTATTTAATTCTAATTTGAAAGTTTTTTTTTTCTGTTTATTATAGTCACGTGTAAATAAATTTTTAATTTGAAGCAAACATTATTGTTTGCGCCGTTTATACAGTTGGCAACAGGTTAAACTAGTACAATTTTATAAAATAAGTAAAAAATATCTCTCGAAATGCTGAAAATTTGAATTTAAAATAGAAATAAAATCTCAAAAAATGAGTCAAATTAAAAAAATAAATGCATTCTGCGCACCGAGAAATTATAACGTATAAAATGATCTAAAAATGATTAAATTCCGATGTATAGTTTTTGCTCCTATAAAACTTTTTTAATGGAAAGACTTTGTCCAAATTTAGCATTAAATATCTCTTAAAATAATTCTTCGATTTGAAAACTGTCTTCATCAGCGTGTTTATCAAACATTTCGCAATAATACTGCCGGTTTTCATATTTTTATAGGCAATATTTTTCTTTATATTAACGGAGAAAGACCTCCGGTCACAAAAAATTCAAAACCGGTGGCGGCGGCGACAGCGTAAGTTACTTTTTTTTTAGAATAGAGAGATTAATTAATTAATTAAATTTTAATTAATTAATTTTAGTTTTGCATGGGAAACATAATGGCGGCCATTGGTTATTGAAGATCAATGAAAGTATTTTCAATAAGGTGTCGCCATAGGGGGGACCCTGTTCTGTCGCCAAATACCGCCAATTTTGTCGCCAATTTGGTGATATATCGCCAAAGTTGGCGGCCAAAATGAGTCGCCAAAAGTGACGCCAACTTGGCGATATCTCTAATATATCGCCAAATTGCCATAGAGTTCCATTGTAAACCTACTTGCTTATAGAAAATCAACAAATTGAGATATTTTAATGCAACAAAAACTAACATTAGCTAAAGGGATTATATTAAATTTTTCTTTGATGACCTAAGTAGGAATTGACTTTAAAAACACAATTTTTATATTACTTGTTTTTAATATTTATGATTTTTCTAAGCTGTATTGTGTGAAGACATAGTAATGCATTACTTTTTCACGTGTACAAAATTCTTATGAAAAATTGTTGACAGATTTTTCAAAGATTCTAATCAATACAAATGCACGAATTTCTTTTTAAATAATAATATTGCAAGAAAATCGCTTCCATTGAACCATTTCAAATAATCTATATATTTAAAAGACAGGGCTGTTTTTTAGTCACCAGCTGTTCTACTGAACCAATTTTAATAATTGTTTTTTAAAAGAAAGCTGTTCATTCGTTGATGTTCCTGTACTAGATGTTTTTTAATTTATTTCCATTTTTATATTTCATTTTTAATTTTAAGAAGTTCTTGTGAAATTTCTTTAAAATGGTGGCAATCGGATTGCTTCCATTGTTGCATAGAAAAGAGAAAATGGATATTGTTTATTTTTATTGATTATATATCCTTATATGTGCCAATTTTCTCTTAAGTAAACATAACGTTAAATAATTTCAACAGAAAATGATATCATGCTTTAAAAAATAAGTATTTACCTCATAAAACTGTTATACACTGGTGGAAATTGATTTATGAAAACACGAGTTTTTAACAAAAACTTCTATAATATTCATTAAAAATTAATTAAATATCATGGGATAAACATGGTATGTATGACAAATGAGTTGCAAAAATAAAATTTCCCATATAATTAAATATAAACAAAAAGTTAAAAATTGGATTTTCGTAATATGCAAACATGGAAATTGATTTATGAAATATCACATTTCATTGGCTATTCCGAAGTAATGTGACAAAAATTTGCGTAAAACAAGGTAACGTGACAAGCACAGTAGACATAAAAAGCGTTATACAGGTTGTCCGGTCTCAACGGTGTTCAATGGCTAATTCCTAAACCATTAGTCATAGACATATAGTTCCAATTAGAAAAATGCCTTAAATCAGATAAAGAAATATTTTAAAAGCGATTTGGGTCAATAAAAACAATTCTTAAAAAATTACGAAATTTAAATATTTATACGGTCTCCCGGTCCTATAAGTAATATTTAGTAAAGTTTTCCTATTACACTGACAAGTAAGACAAAAAAGTCCCATTCATATGTCACTAAAATTGTGCGAGTTATGAAACTTTAAAAATGCATGACTTATGCCACTTTTCTGCTCTGAAATCAAATGAGTTCGGCTTGGCTTTGAGATCTCATTTCATGTGTATTTGCGCTTTGAAAAAAATCGTACAAGTATTACGATTAAGTTAACATTTATTAAGTTTCAGATTGGCTGAAATAACATATGTTTTATTTTGTCAGGACTTGAGACTGTTTCTTTTATGATTTCTTTTAATAAAATTATGTTATTTTTATAGGTTTTTATGTCACTTCAACGATCTTATGTATGTTTTTCCAGTTCAAAATTTGTATTCGAACTTTAACCCACTTTCAAATATCCGAACGAGATTACATTTTACATACTGACTCAAATCCGATAACAATCTAATATTATTATGATTTTCGGTGGTTACCATTTATATTTATTTTATAGGATAACAAAAAAAAAAAAATTCGGATAGATTACCGCCAAGAAGTTTATGAAAAAGTTTTAGATTAGATAATACAAGACGGAGATTGTTGGGTTTTTTAACTTTTATGTATTTTTTAACACTGAATCCGAAAATTGCCTTAATTTTTAACCATCATGTCAGGATATTTCGCAAATCATAAATAGTCGAATTTAAAGAATAACAAAAATCGGATACTATAAAGTAGAGGAGATGGTTGTATTTTTTAACTTTTGATAATTGATTTTTACGTACTTTTTAGCACTAAATCTGAAAATGACTTTCATTTTTAACCATCACGTTAGAATTTTTTTGCAAATGTGTAAGTTAAAATATAGCGAAAATCTCATACTATAAAACATATATATATATTTTTTTATTATTTGATTCAATAATGCAGTCGATATTTTTGCTTATCTTGGGATTCTTACAGCTGGGTGGTGTGATGAGATGGGGGAGGAGATTAAATTTTAACTTTGAACTTTTGAACTTTGAAATTTACAATTTGCGAAAAATCTTGATGTGATGGCTAAAAATGAAGGTCAATTCCGGATTCAGCGGTACAGAATACATAAGAATCAATTATCAAAAGCTAAAAAACATGAAATAACCCAACTTTTGCAGGCTAGTGTAATCTAATAACATTTTAAAATAGTATCATTTTGTAAAGAATTAAGGCTGTTAATTTAGCATCATTTTATTTAACAAGAATTCTGTTCTTTTCTTTCTTCTTAAATGAGTATTACAAGTTGTATATTTTGTATTAATATGTAAGAATGACTCAAGATTTCAAATTTATATTGCAATGTTAATTTTACTCTCAACCATTTTTTAATATATCTGACGAAATTATATTTCGACTAAATTTGTGAGTGATCCCCAATTTGCAGCAGAAAATATGCTCCAACTTTAAACAGGTATTACTCGGTCAATTTTAATCGTAGAACAACGGGACATTTTTTGTATTACTTGTCAGTGTAAAAGGAAAATTTTACTAAATATAACTTATAGGACCGGGGGACCGTATAAAAATTTAAATTTCGTAAATTTTTAAGAAATGTTTTTATTGACCCAAATCGCTTTTAAAATATTTCTTTACCTGATTTAAAACATTTTTGTAATTGGAAATATATGTCTATGACTAACGGTTTAGGAATTAGCCATTGGACACCGTTGAGACCGGACACCCTGTATAGTGGAAGCAGCCCGTTTCACTCATACTTTTCACGATGGGAAAACGAAAGACGTTGTCTGGGGAAAAAGAGCTATAATCGATGCATATATAATTTGTGGAAAGTCTGTTCCGGAAATTATTAAATTAATTAAACGATCAGTTGCTGTAACATGCAGGGTTCAATATGTTATCTATCGCCGACCTTCAATTTCTCAACCATTGGTCGTAGACGTATAGTTCCAATTACAAAAACATTTCAAATGAGGTAAATAATCATGTTGTGGCATTATTTAAAGTAAAAAATCAATTTTCTAAAAATTACGAAATCTAACTTTTTATACGGTCCCCCAGTCCCTATAGTTATATTTAGTAGAAGTTTATATATATCATAATAGAACACAAAAAGTTTGACATCTGTACTACAAAAATTGACACAGTTATTAAATTTCAAAGTTTGGGATTTTTGCACATGATTTTGTCTTTCACTGAGGGATCAGTTAAAAGATGAATTAAAGTAATTCGAGATCAAAATGAGGGTGCAATGTCCTCTTTACGGCGAAACCACGTTTAGTCGGTACTTTTGAATGTTGTTCGACCCATAAAAGTTATCTAAAATTTTTAGATGAAATAACCCTATTTTGTGATTCCCCGAATTGGTGATACCGGCTGAAGGTGGTTTCGCCGTAAAAAGGACATTGCACCCTGATTTTGACCTCCAATGACTTTAATTCATCTTTTAACTGCTCCCTTAATGGCAGACAAAATCATGTGCAAAAATCTCAAACTTTGAAATTTAATAACTGGGTCAATTTTTGTAGTACAGATGTCAAACTTTTTGAGTTATATCTGTTATGATATGAGTAAACTTTTACTAAATATAACTATAGGGACTGGGGGACCGTATAAAAAGTTAGCTTTCGTAATTTTTATAAAATTGATTTTTTACTCTAAATAGTGTCACAACATGAATATTTACCTCATTTGAAACGTTTTTGTAATTGAAACTACATGTCTACAACCAACGGTTGAGAAATTAAAGATCGGCTATAGATAACATATTGCACCCTGTATAAATTAATGTGTCATTGTTAGAATCTTGAAATTTGACATGGCTATTACTTTAAAGATGTAAATGCTTGCTGAGAATAGTTTCTAAAAATTTCGAAAAGTAAAAGGGTGCAAGAACAAAACAGATTCTAAAATTGCGATTTCTGGTACGTTGTTGGTGCGAAAAATTGGAAAATTTCCATGATAGCTACTCTTAAGAAGTTCATTTTCTTGAATAACTGTTTCTAAAGAATTCAAATTCAAAATGATGAAAGGAGCGAAATTTCTTTTAAAAACATTCCATATTAGATGTATTTGGAAATAGTAAGATTCGAAACTTAGAACTTAATATGACTTTTGCTTTTAGGACGTCAAATACACGCAATACAACAATTTCTAAAGAATTCAAAATATAAAAGAGAGCACGAACAAAAACAAATCTGAAATAGCAATTCCTGTGATACTGATGTAGCTAAAACCTCGAAATTTTGCATGACGGGTCATTTAAGATGTAAATGCTGTCTAAAAACGTTACTAAAAATTCGAAATTTAAAAAGGAAAATAAGTGGAAAATGTACTAAAAACGTTCTAAATCATGATTTATTTGGAATAGTTAGGGCTAGGAACTCGAAATGTATTAAAAGAAAACTAAATTTATCCCCCCCCCCCCCATCCACCCAAGCAATGGAAATACCTCATGGCATTTAAACGCAACGGATTTCTAGGCCGCTGCTTTCAAATATTTGTAAGAACGTTCCAAATTAAACTCCCCAATTCCATTTCAACTTCATAATGAACTCTGTTGCATTTACAAACGAACTGAGATTTCAGTTCATTAGTTTTGCTACATAACACTTACAAAGAAAAAATTAGTCATTTGAAAATAGAATTGTTAGTCACATGCAACTGTTTTTTTAATTACTGGAATATGAAAGTATTTGTATCACTTCCCTTAACAACTACGCATCAATTTACCAAAATAGTTAGAGTGAAATCTATTCATTCGGTGGAATAGACAATAATAATTTACATAAGTTCTTTTTACCCCATTTTATATTATATCATTATTTATTAATATTTACTATGAATATTAGCAAATTAATCATATTAATAAATTACTATACATTTATTAATATTGGCGCTATTATCTATTTAAGTGTGAAGGCGTCATTAACTTGCTACTCCCATAAATTATTTTCGAAATACTGGCATAAATAATGCAAAGAATACTGTCACTACTGTTTCATCTTAAAACAATAGCGCTAAGAAAATAAAAAAATATATAATAAATATAAATATATATATATATATTGCTTAAATTGCAATGTGTTTCTGCTACCCAATTACTTGCATTCTTTTATCTTTTTATTATTCATTATGTTTTCTTTTAGATTTTCCAAACAGAACTAATTTTATTCGTTATTGTAACTAATCTCAACACAATTATGGTTGACATTCGCTTTTACTGCATTAAAAAAGTATTTCAAAATCGCTTGAAATAATATTTGCATTTAATTAAATAAAACTGTTAATTAAAATACTTACACGTAAAAAATGTGTTGTTGAAATTTTTACAGCCTGAATCCATTATATTTTCAAAATTAACTATCGCTTATTTAGAAAAGAATTAAGATCTCAGTTCATTTGTTTTGCTTCAAAATAACGACAGAGAAATTAATCATATGTAAATAAAATTTATTTATTGAGAAAAATTGATGCAGAATGAGTTTTTCATGATAATATAATTTTACAGTATTTTCATTTAAAGAAGTAAATTTTGTACACTGTTTAAAAAGATTTGAAATTTCTTAATGTAAAGAAATATAGGGTAATTCCGAAAGAGATGGACACGTCTTTTCTTCGCGCTCTGCAATCTTATATTTACATATATTTTACTTTTCCCAGTATATATGTATAGTGTTTGATGTTTCTTTAAAAAGTCCTAATGCAGAAGTTAATATTTTTAACGGAATTTCTTTTATATATATATATATATATATATATATATATATATATATATTACTGTGTGGTCTATCTCACACGAACTACTCCTGATGAGATGGATCATACACGAATGGGAGAGATAGACCACGATAAAATATTGAAATAATTGCATATATAATATTACATTTATAAAAGTTTACGTTCATTACATGAAAATTAAATAAACTTACTTGCAATTAATTTCCGTATATAATTAATTTATTTTCAGTGCCTTTGCTCGAGTGACTGAAACGCCTTTTGCTTTCCTTATTGAAAGGGTTGGATTTCAAGCAAGGAATGATTGTAACCAGTTATAATCAGCCTTTTTGGCTTGTTTATTAAAAGTCTAAAGTATCTGAAGTTTTTCCGCTAGCTTGTATGCCATAGACCTTACAGAGTCTGTACAGGGTGGAAAACCTCGGTTCTGTAGTTTATTTATGTGAGCAACAATTTCGTTTTCATATACACATTTTTCGCTTTAAAGCAGTTTTAGGAATGCTAAAAGTCTTTGCTGCTGGATTAACACCAATATTCCTTTCTTCAACGACATTAATACCATTTTACAAATTATTTTTAGTCAATTCCCCGAATGTAGACGAATCATTTATAATATAAGTAGTCTGCATTTTCAGAAAACAAAAAATATAATCCTTTAGTATTTTAAATTCCGCTCTTTAAAAATCTAAATTTTAAATTCTAGATAATATGGTCCATCCCTCCCGACAGAAAACCTGATTCATATTTCCCGTCCACACAGAATCCATCACTCCCGATCTCCTAGGTGAGAAATAAAACCCAGCCCGACTCTACACTGTAATAGGTGGCCATATTAGGTTATTTAGGAGACTAAATCCTCCCCGAGATTACATCATTAAAACTAGAGAGATCAGATTAAACCAAAACGCTTAAATGCATAACTATACTTATGAAAAAAATTATCTGACTTACCAAAAGCAATAAGGATTTTTAACTGAAAAAATATTATATTTTTTGAGAAACAAAAAGTTGCACGATATACAGAATATCTTTAAGTATCTGACTGAGATAGTTGCGTCATCAGTGCGACACCGCATAAACGAAATATTTGGCTGGTAAATCTCACACTTTAGTCCATCTCTCCCGTAACAATCCTAATATAATCACTAACGAAAATATGCAATAAACTCTTCCGAGTTACTAAACATTACGAAAACCCTCCTCCGAAGTCATGATATTACAGATATTTAAGTAAACATTTACAATAAAATAAGTAAAAGTTAAATTTAAAAAATCCAAAAAACCCGACAGCGTAAAAAACGAACTAATTAATTATTTCTCATCAATGTGAAACTATTTTTTATATTACTTACCTATTTTTTTATTTACTTGTATTGATGACTTTTAAGTTGTGTTTAATTGTTATTTCCTATCTATAAACCCTGTTTTGATGAGGCCTATACATGGCTAAGAAGGTTAGAGTTGCAATAAAGCTAGAGATCCTACCTACACAACTTCCAGGTTGTGTAATATTTAAACGGAGCTTCTGACTGTAAAATAGTCAGTAAAGCATCGTCTTTATTTTGAAAGACCTATCCAATGATATGCCATCCAATATCATGCGTGTTTCTTTAGTCTCTACTGCCATTTTTGATTTTACGGCCGCCATTTTGAATTAATAAAAACAAAACCTAGCCTATAACCATCGGACGGTTAAGACAAATCGATAGAAACCCTATTCATTAAAATCCATCCAGCCGTTGGGATGTTTCGAGGGTATAAATAATACACATACCCAGACACGCGTAAAAACACATAACCTTTCTTGGCAGTCCGGTAAAATCAATCTTTCTTAAATAAAAACATAAGACGAATATTTCACCTTGATTTACTCATAAAATACAGGATATGACCTTTAAAAAGCTCACTGATTTACTTAAAAGGCGACTAAAATAATAAAATAGATATAACAATTTAAAAATATAAATTTTATTTAAACTTCTTAGTAATTTCTGCCTGCGTTTCCTGAGGCCATCATCAGAGAATATTTTAATAACTAATTGCTGTTCGTTTATACAAATAAGTCACTTCGTCTTGAAATGGGTGAGCCAATAATTATTAGAGTTGAAAGTAGAAGTAGCAGTCCCTTGGATTGAAGTTAAGTAGATAAAAAATAATATACGTGAGACATGTAATATAGATAATAATATTTATGAGAAAAAAGTGATGTAATAAAATAAATGGATCTGCAGTTAATACATATTATTTTTTCTCTACTTAAGCTCAATCCAAGGAACTACTACTTTCAAATCTAATAATTATTGGCCCTCCCATTTGAAAACAAAGTGACGTATTTAATTAATGAGCAATAATTTGTTATATAAATATTCTCTGATGATGGCCTCAGAAAATGCAGTCTGAAGCACTAAGAAGTTTTAAATAAAACGTATATTTTTAAATTGTAACATCTATTTTATTATTTTAGTCGCCTTTTACGTACAAAAGTGAGCTTTTTAAAGTTCATATCGTGTGTTTTACAAAAAAAAAAAAAAAAAAAAAAAAAAAATTCTGCCACTGATTTCCAGAAACCTTTTAAAGTATTTTTACCCAACTGCTAAGAAGGGTTATGTGTTTCATGCGTATCTGGGTATGTGTATTTCCTTATACCCTCGAATCATCCCAATGGCTGGATGGGTTTTAATGAATGCGGTCTGTATCGATTCGTCTTTACTCTCGAATGTTTACAGGCTAGATTTTGTTTTTATAAATAAAAAATGGCGGACGGAAAATAAAATAATAGCGGAAAGGACGAAAATAAAAAAATTACGCACCCTATTGAGAGTCATAGCATTGGGTAGGTCTTTCAAAATGAAGACGATGTTTCATTGACTATTTTATAGTCAGAAGCTCTGTTTAAATATTACACAACCAGGAAGTAGTGTCGGTAGGATCTCTAGCTTTACTGCAACTCTGACCTTAATAGATGTGTATAGTCCTCATCAAAATTATGTTTATAGATAGAAATTAACAATTAAGCACAACTTAAAAGCCATCAATACAAGTAAATAAAAAAATATGTAAGTAATATAAAAAAAAGTTTCATATTGATGAGAAATAATTAATTAGTTCACTTTTTAGGAGTCGGGTTTTTTGGTTTTTTAAATTCAATTTTTACTTGTTTATAGTGCTTTAAACAGTTCAATTTCTAAATCCTGATCTCTTCTGATGCTATCAATTATCAATTAAACATTTTCATAGGCTCCAAACCTATTTTACAGACACGCATGATAAATTTACGGCAATAAAATAAAAAATAATTGTAATATTTATTTCTTTATCTACCATGTCACAAAAAAAGCTCGTAACAAAATCACGCAATCAACAAAATCGTAACGGAGAATTTTTAATTCAAAATTGATAGCATCCTGAAACCGATATTATGACTTGAGAAAACACATTAATACAGTAGACTACTAATAGACTACTCAGTAATACTAACTAATGGACTACTCAGTAATACTAACTAATAGACTACTCATAGACTACTCTGTTTTTATAAATGATTCTCCAAATCTAGAAAATATATTTATTTCTGAGGTTTCTAAAGGTAATGAACGCTTTCTGTAATCGTGACTAACTCGAAAGTTATTAGCTCCTGCTATGCTATTTCTTTCGGGAAGCAATTAAAGTGTCGTCTCTAAAAAATGACGTTCCTTTACTTAAGCAGCCATAAAACGAAGCAGATGTTTCATTGTACGGTGAAATACTGATAATGTCTACTTTTATTTTAAATTCTAATCATCGCACACTTTCAATGTTTAAGCATTCGTGTAGCGGAAAAAAGTTCTTTTAACTGCACTTTGTTGGAAAACTGCATAACATTTTAATTTTGGCATTTGATTATTTTTTGTAGTTTTAAATCTGATTTAATAATGGTGGCAACTGAAGTACTCCATTTCTGTAGAAAGTAAAAGTAAAATATTAGATTACTATATCTTTTTGTTGTCTTTTTTTTTATTATGAACTGATTTTTGTTTTTTAAATTAAAATACATGCTATTTTGAAAAAAATATAAATGAATAATTTCTGATAAAACATGGATCAGCTATTATAAACTTTATTTAATTTTAAGTTTCCATATTACAAACAAATGATGGCAAATGAATCATTAGGTAGGCGATTTTTTTTCTCGAGTTTACGACATCGCTTTCTGTTCCGATTTTCAGTTTACGACATCGATGCAATTTCTGGGTTTGAGTACTATTTTGCGATAATGACGTAATATGCATACTTTTCTATAGGTCTTGTTTAAGACGAGATCGTCAATCTATAATTGTTTAGCGGATGCAAATGATGTCATTTTATATAAAATAAAATGGTGTATTTAAAGTTTAAAAAGTGAAATAAGTTTTGTAGAAGTGCATGATTTTTACTCCAGCGGCTTTAAAATTCTTCACTGGTAGTGATGTTTAACTTTTGAAAATAACGCACACTGATAGAACACAAATTTTTACAAAAATTTAGAGTATCTTTATAGAACAGCAATGACCTTTACATTAAAATAATATTTGTTTGAAAGTTAGACTAACGAACATACGATGCATTTTTAATTGTATGTAGGTAATTTTGAAGGTTTATTATTAATTAATGAAACAGTTCCTTCTTAAGCATTTTCTTTCTTTGAAATTTGACGGGTTCCACCTCGTTATATTAATAATAACAATTTTTTTTCGTCATCGGGGTAACATTAAATTCTGAAAAAGCAGAATTTCTGCTTCCTGCTTGTTGTATATTTTCGTTAGTAATTATATTATATTTTTATAGACCAAGAAACATTTTATCTTTATACAGTGCATTGAAAAATTTTGTGTGAGCTATTTTATTGCAGTTCTATAATCATTGTTTTAGAAAAATTAGAATTACATTGGGTTTATTTGAAATGAAACGATAATATTGAAGAAATATGTATTATACAATGGAAATAGAAATAAATGGTGGAATACTTTTGGCAATATTGGCACATTTCGTCGAAATGTAAATGGAATATTTTATGAGAATATTTCTAATATCGTTAATTCTAAGGCCAAATCCCAATATTGCCACTACAAAAACTATTGGCAGGAAAAGGCATTGCCATTCAGTTAGTTAAAATATAAAAGTGTAAATAATACATTCTCAGAAATAAAACTCTCACTTTGGACGATTCAGAAATCCTCGAGCTGTATTTCGTCGTTTTTGACGATCATTTCCTATCAAAATTACGTGACTTTTAACGAAACATGAACTCTCAAATATTTGACGAAAGTTCTGCCTCAATCACGGTCAGACTCTATGCGTTTTAAGGAAACAGTTGCTGTACCTCCTCAAATCCTGAGATTTTAGCAAGCAGATATTTGCTTGTTTATGTTAGTGCTTTAATAATTTATTTTAAAACAGCACTTTTTAGTGCTTTTCAGAAAATACTGAAATATGGGTAGTTATTGTTTCTTCATTAGTTATTTTTTTAGCAGTTAAAATTTTTAGGAATGCATATTATTATTTTTATTTATTTATTTATAAGTTGTTGTCCGTTATATTTAATTCGAAAATAATTAATTTCCCGTGTTCTTCAAAACCATTCAAAAAGAATATTTGGTCAATAAAATTTTAAACTTCCAGGATATATATATATATATATTTAATTTATTTAAGAAGTATATTCTGTTGTCAATCAAATTAAAAATAAAAATAATTGATCCCTCTCTCCTTTATAAACAGTAAAGTGTTAAAATCTTATCAGCCTACTCAAAGTGATAAAATCTCACGCAATATGCAAATCACAATTCGTTATTTGTGAGCAACAAATTAACCAGACCATATTCTAAGCATTCATTGAGCAAAGAAAATTTTACTAATAAATTATTTAATCAAGCCATATTATAATTATTCATTGACCTTGAGAAAACCATAGTAATAAATTAGCCTTACTTAAAACTTTCAGAAATTATAGCAGCACCAATAAAATTATAATCTAACTTATAAAAATATAAACGCGTAGCAGAATTCATTATATCAATCTAAAAGTGCATTCATGCAAGTCCCCAATAGCCAGGTCGGAAGAGTAACGGTCTCCCACACCCAAAGACCGCGGGTTCGAATCACCCCGAGGAAAGCGAGGTGAATTTTTTCTTCCTCCTGTCACTAAATACCGGAGCTTCCAAACTGTTCGGTAAATGGCAGCCCCAGCCTTCTTTGACGAAATTTATATCATCAAGCAAGTGAAGAAAGTAATTTCAGCAATTTGACGAAATATTAGCTAGGGGCATTTCCCAGGAAACGATTTCGTCAAAAACAAACAAAATTTCGTAAAATCTCACTATTCATTTCTGAGAGTGTATATTGTATTTAAAGTTTCAAAGACAATTGGTTCTTTAATTTGACATCAAAACGTAATTGATAATATAAGTAAAAGTTATTCTGATTAGCAGACAAACATAGATAATTCATTTATTTAGTGTAAAGGACGATGTGTTTTTGTAATTCGTGTTACTTGTATTTTACACTATTCTAATTATTTACACAAATATATATATACACGAGTAAACATATTTCGTTGGAAATGCCACATTCACCTTGAAAAATAGCGAAATACAATCAAAGAAGAATTTGCTTAAAAGGTGTATTTTATATAAAAGATCTCACGATATAAAAGATGTTATTATATGTTACACTTCTTTAAAAACTTAAAAAGAGTTCACAATATTCTCGCTGGGTGCTTTCAATCAAAATCGTAATCATCTTCAGAGCCGCTTTGCTTAAACTAACAGTCAGTTTATCCAAAGCGGCCTGAAGATGATCAAGATTTGATTGAAAGCGCTCGGCGCGAATATTGTGAATTCTTTTTAATATTTTTAAAAAAGTATAATATGTAATAACATATTTTACATTTTGGCAACTTTTATATAACGTGCACCTTTTAAGCAAATTTTTCTTTTCTTTTATTTCGCTAATTATTTAATTTGTTGATTATTTTTTTTCAACTAACGATTTTTGCTGTTGTTATTTCTACTGAACATAGCGAAATTCGAATCGACTTTCGAATCCGTTTTTCGAAAACCGAAACAATCTTGATAAAACAGCTTGTAACACCATTAGTAGTTATTTAAATTATTTTGTTGTACTAACTAAAATATTTGAAAGAACATACTAATGTTTCGAATTTAAAAGTTTGAATCCATGCAGTTTCACAATTAACATTCTTTTATTTAGAAATTAATGAAGAATTCATTTGACTAGTTTCGCTTTACAACGCCTAAAGCAAAATTAGTCATTTCATTTTACAGATACGATCACAGAAAGTTTTATGTAATAATGAAATTTTAGAATATATATATATATAAAAACTTTTGAAAGTTATTTTTTATTGTTAAGTTGATACATGTTTATGTTTATTGATAATATTTCAACTTCAGATTAACTTCTTTTGTAACTTCTCTTGTAAGTAAAGAAAAAATAAATCTAAGTAAAGAAAGGATCCATTTAAACCAGAGATTATTAATGTGGCATATTGAGCATGAAAATAATATAAAATTAAGACGAATTTATATTCACTACGATGGGGCATCAATAAAATCAGCAAATTAGCTATTTCTGACTTATTTCTACTCTTTGTATACTGTATAGAATTAAGAATTAGTAATACATTACCTTTTTACTTGTACAAACTCCTATAAAAATTTTCGGACAGATTTTTCAAATATTCAAATAAATACAAATGCACAGAATGTCTTTTTAAACGATACTTTCAAAGAAAATCGCTTCGATTGAACCATTTTAAATCTGTATAATTAGATGAAGGACGTCGCATTTCCGCACACGTATACCAAAAAGGTATTTATATAACGTAACTAGCAAAGTCATTTTGATCTCTGCATACATATGCTTGTATATTATTGTCTTTGATCCCTATTTTAACATTTTCTTTTTAAACCTAAAAGACAGCCGTCTTTCCAGGATAAAAAAAGGATTCTTTAAACCGTTTGTAATACATTTCATTCTTATTAAAATAATTTTGTTGAACAAGCTGAAACATTTAAAAGCAAATAGTTTTGTTTCGGTATTAAAACTTTGAATCTATTTCAATTTCATAATTAACTTTACTTAATTTACAAATGAACGGATATTTCAGTTGATTAGTTTTGCTTCAAAACGACTACAGTAAATTTACTCATTTGTAAATGGGAATTTGATTATTCAAATACTTTCCTACAGAAAGAGTAATTTAGAATTTACAGGAATTCCCTTTCTTTTCTTAATGATTTTATACTAAATTGAAAAATATTCAGTGAAGTTGTTTCATCCAGTAAATTTACAATAAAATTTTAAGAATCAGTTTAAAATTTGTTTTTATACCATTTTTATACCAATATGTTTGTTTGTTTCGTTCACTTCAACGTTTGTCACAAGATAAGACGGGGGTAAAATCATTGGTTCCCGTCATTGATGTATATAAAAGATATAAAGCCCAAGTTTTCATATTAAAAGGATTTTTTTAAGTCAGATTTAACTCTTTACATATAAGATAAAGTTTTAAAATATACCATTGAAAAGGGTAGTTTTTATTAGTAGCATGTGTGACATGAAAACCACATGAAATGCATACTTCCAAATGTCTGCGTATTATGGACCAATAGGACATTAAACAAATGTCATTCGCGATAGATTGTAACATATCAGTCTAAAAATGAAGTTACATTTTCACATGATTTTATATTATAATTTAAGATTTAATTTGGCGTTGCAAATGTGATCCGTATGCTACATATATCTAAACAATACATTGGATGATCTCTTTGCCATTGTATATAATTTTTTAATTGGTGCAACTGGTTATAATATAATAGATATAGAGATTAATTAATATGCAGGGTGGTCATAAAATAAACTTATTTAGCCAATATATGGACATCTAGCGGCCGGTTTGTCCAGCCGATCAAGGTGAAATTTCAGATGTAGTTATTCAAAGCTATGAGCTTGGGATTCTGAGAACGGCAACAAAGTGGCGCTCACGGTTACGGTTATAGGTACAGAAACTCGAAATTTTCTAATGGCAACGCCCATTTTTTCTCGTCGCAAAATACTCAGCGCATGCGAAAACCTTGGAACGGTGCGTGTATCACAAGAAACGGACGCGTTATGCACGCACAAATAATGGCTCTGCGAACGGTATAAAGAAAGACAATTTGGTCGCACGGTGGAAATTTGTATATGGCAGACGCAATACACCAATCACATCACGCCATTTCCCAGATATTTAACGTAGAAAACGGATACAAAATAGGGGTGGGAATGTTCGTTATTCAGTCGGGAACTCACACATCCCGATAAAATGACTCTGACAGTGAAAATTCGCGGTGAATTGGTAAAACTCTATTATCAAAATGGGATGAATGCCGCGGAAGTCTTGCGTGATTACCGTTGAAACTATCACCAAATATGTGGCCCATGTACCCCGCAAGCTCTGCGTGATTTAGCAAAGACATTCGAAGAAACTGACTGCACCAGTGATAGACCTCGATCTGGACGACCAACTGTTCCTGAGGGCACTGTTATGGAAGTACGATCACATAGCGACTTCAGGACGCATGCAAACTGTAAGAGGTGCAGCTCGTGTTTTGGATATACCAAAATCCACTGTTCTAAAGCCTCCTCCGCTCTGTAATCTACATGTTTCCATACCGGTATAGGCGCGTCCAGATGTTGGACGCGAGAGACCATCAACAACCAACGGACTTTGCAAATGAATTTCTTAACCGATATTATGGCAATAACGACTGGCCTCTTCGCCTACTATGGACGGATGAGGCACATTTCACCTTAACTGGCAACGTCAATACAAAAAATTGAGTGAACTGAGCGGAAATGAATCCTCACGCGGATATGGCACCAGATTCTTTATATGACGCCAAAGTTACTGTGTGGTGCAGTATTGCAGGCATAATTGTTTCCGACCCTTACTTCTTTGAGGAAGCGACACCAACTAGTTTTGTAACGTGCTTTGTGACAGGCTCTCGCTATACAGCTATGATACAAAATTACGTCATACCAGAATTGCTGCAGCGAAATGCACTAAATGACATCGTTTGGATACAAGATGTCGGATATCCACATATAGCGAAGTCTGTTCTCAGGGTCTAGGACCAGTATTTTGGCGATAGCGTCATTTCATGCCATTTTCCATTTCCGCGTCTCCGCGATCCCCAAACCCTATGGACACCACTGTAGATTTCTGGTTCTGGGGATATCTCAAATCTAGAGTGTACATGTACAATCTGAAAACTTTTCCGGATTTCAAAGACTCCTTCAAATGTCAGATTTCTAACATCCCTCATGCTATGTTACGTTCGGCTGCATTATCTAGTCTCCCGCTTGCAATACGCAATTACCTGTGATGACACCCATGTGGAAAATGTGGAATCTAAATAAGAGTTTTACTTTCTACGATCTGTGTAGCAATCAGTGATTAGTGTCTTGCCTCTGTCATATGCAAATTTCCTCCCCAATCGTGGTTTTTTTGCTCGTTTGCAGAGCTGTTTATGTGCGTGCATAACGCATCCGTTTTTTGCGATACACATACTGTTCCAACGCTCTTTAGGGTTTTCGCATGCGCTGAACATTTTGAAGCGGGAAAAAATGGGCATTGTCATTCGAAAATTTCGAGTTTCTGTATCTATAACCGTAAACGTGAGCGCCACATTGTTGCCAATCACAGAATCCCGATCTCTTTCCTCTGAATAACTATATGTGAAATCTCATCTCGATCGGTGTAACAGACCAGCCTCTAGAAGTCCATATATCGGCAAAGATTTTTTATGGCCAACTTGTATTTCATATCCTTCCTTAGGTTTATAACGCTTGGAGATTGCTTTTTTAAAACTATACATTCTTTTGATATCCATAAAATATCGAGTTTCTCAGGCGAAACATATGTATAATTAAAGACATTTTGCAAGTGTTGTAGCCTAATGTCCAGACTATTGAGCTCTATTACTTTAGCAGTCAAACAGCTTATTCGTTTCTTTTAAGAAAATGATAAAAATTTCATCACGGAATTGCGGATTGCTGAATAATTATCACAAGTTTCATACTCCTATTACGATTTTAGAATTTTTTCCTTCACACTAAAACATGCCATTGCTGCATCAGCGACTGCTACAGTAATTGGCAAAATGTATTACATGCTTTGAATTTTTCAAACTGACTTCAATTCATTCCAACACTGTTCGGGCGTTTTAGTGGTACAGTCCAATGTTACTAGTACCAAACGACAGGAAATAAAGTCTACTTTTAAATGATGTATATAAAAATTGCTTAGGGGGCCATCTACATATGAAAACGAACCAAAACTTTGTTTTATTCGAAAGCAATACCCAAGTTTGACACCATAAGTAAATTTTAAACCCTCCAATTAAACTAAATTACTTTCAGAGAAATTAATTATTTTAAAATGAGCTTACCTTATGGCTTAAGTTTGGTACCTGATAGTTGAAATGCTACAGAATGACTATCTCATTTCCATTAATGTATTATTTCTTGCCAATATGACCATTTCACTCGCTTAATTTATTCAAAAGCAATACCCAAGTTTGACACCATAAGTAAATTTTAAACCATCCAACTAACCTAAATTAGTTTCAGAGAAATTAATTATTTTAAAATGAGCTTATCTTATGGCTTAATTTCGGTACTTGATAGTTGAAATGCTACAGAATGACTATCTCACTTCCATTAATGTATTATTTCTTGCCAATATGACCATTTCACTCACTTAATACGTTTTGTCTGTTGCCAGCCCAAATGTCTTAATAAAATGAGTAAAATATACGTCTTCAATTAATGCTTTTCTGCACATCATAGACGGCTCCTTAACCCATCATTTTGACGTTTTTTTTTTTTTTTTTTAAATATTTTTTTCTTAATCTACTTGAAAGAAAAACTTTAAATTGAGAATTTGTATAAAGAAGGACGTAATAAATATAAATCCGTCAAAAAAATTGTAATTTGCAATTAATATTTTTTTCTAATACTAATTTCATATTTTATCTTATATATATATTTTTAATTACAAATCCAATGTATTTATTTTTGGGTTGTTTCTTATTATAACCACAAAAAATTATCACATTAGGATTATAATTTCAGGAGATGCTAATAAAAATATGAAAATGTAATTTAACATTAGAAGCTGTAAATTTTGAATGTTTATATATCATCCAAATCACTTGAAATTTCGCTTCTAAACATCGTTTAAACCTAAAATTTAAAATATAGTGTCAAATTTGGGTGTTACCATTAAAAACAACTTTTGGTCCTGTTTTTATTTGTAGATGGCCCCCCAAAGCAAATTTTATATACATTATTTCAAAGAAACATTATTTCCAGTCGTTTGGTAAAAGTTACTTTCTTCCTTTATAATTAGTTGCAATCTTAATAGAGCGTGTTTGCTTTTTTTTCCACGACTGTAGAATTTTAACAAATTTAATCCATTTCAAATTCACAATTAACTTACTTTTCTTTCTATTGAATAGAGATTTCCTTCTGTTAGTTTTAGTTCAATATGACTACAATAAAATCGTTTAAAATTTGGAATTGTGTTCTTCATTTTAAGCTAGGCGCAGTTGCCTTGAACCTTTTACTTAATTTATACCATGTTAAAAGTTTTTGAATGAAGTTAAACATCATGTGGGATCCACAATAAAAAATTATTTTAGTTCGGAATCTTCATAAAAGTCATTTATTGTTCTTAATTCCTATAATTATTGATAATTAAGTCCTAATTTATAATTATTATTATTCAAAACTTTGAAAATTTCCTAAATTTCTTTTTTTAGAAAATTTTAAAATATACAACTGTTATTATTAAATTGATTTAAAAAGTATAATATCAGATTTTAATTTTAATAATTAAAGTAAAATAAGAACACTTCTTACGGAACATAATTAAATATTAATAAAATAAAATAAAAATATTGTGCCTGGAATATCGCTAGTACTATTTTAAATATTTTTTTTTTTTTTTTTTTTTTACAAAAGAAATTATTTTAAAGTAAATAGAATTGTTCAATTTTAGCTAATTTAATTTATTTCAAATTCACAATTAATTTTCTTTCATGTACTACTGAAAAGAGTTTTATTTCCTTCGATTACTTTTGGTTTTAACTACGATAAAATCATTTGAAAAGTGAGATTTATTTATTCAGTTAGAGTTTCTTTCAGAAAGAGTGCCATATTAGTTCAATTTTCCGCTTCAACTTTTACTGAATTTAAAATATATTAAAAATTTTCAAATTCATGTTGTATATCATGTAAAATCCACAATAAAATCTCATTCTTATTCCAAACATTAACATTTTCCTTTTTTTTTTTGTTATTTGAGAATTGTTCAAATATAAAACTATTTAGTTATTACTAAATTGATTAAAAAGTGTAATAAAAGATAGTTTATTATAATAATAATATATATATATATAAGAAAGTATAGATTAGAGATTAAACAACATTCAGCCCAAACTACTGTTCCTAAAATCTTGAAAATTGGGGTAAAAATACTTTTTATGACATAGAGTGCCGCTAAGAAAGGAATTTCTAAAATTTCGCACCTAAGGGTGTAAAAAAGAGAGCGAACTTTAAAAAAATTCCTTAAAAATTTGATTTTATAGTTTTTTTTTTCAACTGATAACATATTGTAGTGCAGTTTGTGAGATATTTCATATTTTTCAAATTTGGCGATGTCTTTGGCACCAAAACCTCAAATTTTCGAGTAGTATTTTTTAAATTACATCGGTTACATTATCAAAGGAAGAAGTTCAAAGTGAATAATATTTAATCTATTCTTTTGCTTAGATAATTAAAACAACTAATATTAGTTGTGTAAAAAATTACAAATGCCTCAAAAACTAAAAATAAATAAATAAATAAACAATAATAAAAAAACTCCGTGGTACTTTTTCGTTTTACCAACACGATGCCAAAATGTATGGTATCGCACAATTTAAGGTGTGTCCCAACGAAATAAAGCCACCGTAATTTTGTGCTGTAACTGGACACGAAACAAATAAATAAGAATGAAACAAATATATTAAGAAAGTCCATATACAAATACATATTTACAAGTAGTAACTCACTCCCTGCCCCACCTAGGCAGGAGAAAAAGATGAATGCGTAAAAAAAAGAGGGGAAACAGTGTACCGCCGAAATAAAGCCACTGCCAATATTAGTATTTATTGGCAACTATCGACATTCCAGCTGCTGCAGTTCAACATGTTTATGTCATCAGGATGTTGTCAAATACTTGCTCTGTGCCTCTCGGACTTTGTGTAGACTTTAGAAGGTTGTATTTTCTACTTCTCCTGCAGCATTGCATCGATAAAGAAAACCCAGCTATCAAAGTCTGAGATAGTTCAGATAACAGCTTTTAAGGAACACGGTCTTTCACATAGACTAATACGTAAGCAAATCAAATGATCTAAAACCGTAATAGATATATTTTTTTAATCAGGACAATGCGTACGGATATTAAAAAAAAATGAGGTACACATGCACAAAAATGACTTCCAGGCAGGAAAGAGATGTTTTGAGTCGTCTTTCACGAAGTGATATTTCCCTAAAACTGTTGGCCAATGAGTATAACATGCCAGCGAGAAGATCAACTCTGCAACAAATTCAAAAACGTAAAAGCAATTTACGATATAAGAAAAGGAAACAGCAGCCCATGTTGAAAGCTATCCATACGTTAAGGAGAACGTATTGAGCCCAATATAATCAAACCTGGAAGGACCAGTAGCATCGTGTTATAGTCTCAGATGAGAAAAAAAAATTAATTTGGATGGCTTAAACGGCCTTGCTTTATATTGGAATAACATGAAGAATTTTTCTCCGAAAGACAGCAAGATAGAGGCTCATTAATGGTGTGGAGAGGATGTGGCTATGGCGGTAAACGTAATCTGGCTCTTCCTTCAGACCGCATGAGGGCTACCAAATACCAAGAAATGCTAGAAACTCATCTACTGCCATTTGCAGAGAGAATTGGTGCCCTAAGTTGGGTTTCCAGCAGGACAATGTCGCCATTCACGTTGCAAAATCTGCCTGGAAATTGTTTTTGAATAATGGGGTGCATGTCATGGAACGGCTTGTGCTTTCCCCTTTATCGCAATCCCCAAGAAAATGTGTGGGATATCCTCAGTAGGGCGGTATATGCCAATGGCAGACAGTTTCAGTCTGTGGCAGAATTAAAGGCCGCCATCATTAAAGCCTGGGATAATATTGATACTACTGTGCTCCAATAATTGGTAAATGGTATACCACATCGTATATACCAAGTCATATATGAACATCGCGGATATATTGGCTATTAACTGTAGTGGCTTTATTTCGGCGGGACACTTTTCCCCCTCTTTATTTTAAATAATATTTTTTTCCCTGCCCAAGTGGGGCAGAGAGTGAGCTACTCCACGTAAATATGTATTTGTAAATAGACTTTCTTAAAATATTTATTTTATTTTTATTGGTTTGTTTCGTGCCCAGTTACAGCACATAATCATGGTGGCTTTATTTCGGTGGGACACACTTTATTTCAACCCTAACCGTGCACAGGATTTTTATTGCAAACCATGCCAAGCATTAAAATTTGTTATTTATTCAATATTATATTTTATTACTTGCAAAATATTTGTTTGTTCCTTTATTTTAAGTACTTATTTCTATTTATTTTAAAAAAAATGGTATATCAAAGTTTTTTTTTTTTTTTTTTTTTTTTTTTTTTTTTAAGTTTCACTTCATTTTGCACCAACTATTACGCTTGGCGACAATGGTGTTGGTATAACGAAAAAATACCAAAAGAGTTAGAGTTTATTTAAAAAAAAAAAAAAAGTTTAATGAGAAATAAAAATTGTGAAACGAAAAATTTAATTTAAATATAAAAACAATGATTGTACGGCTTATTTTTTTAGGGTTCCGTACTTAAAATGTAAAAACGGAACCATTATAAGATCACTCCTGTGTCTGTCTGTCACAGCCATTTTACTCGTAAACTATGGAACGTGGAAAGTTCAAAATCGGGGAAGTAATAAAGACAATTGACCCACATATTTTCAGATTAATAAACATTCATAAATATATTTAGTAAAAGTGTAGTGAGGCTAATTATGGTACGTGTAAAAAAAATATTTTCTTTGTATATCGTGTGGGGTATCGTATGAAAGCTTTCGTAACGCTGAACTCAAAAATACATTCTTTTAATTTAAGGTATTATATTTTCAAAAATATTGTCGAAAAGTAGCCAAAAAATATGTCCCCCCCCCCTCCATCTAATTCCGAATCTACTGTAACTAAAATTATGAAAAAATTAGACGTAGTAGACGTTAATTTGAACCTCGCTGGAAAATTATAGCGATCACCATAGGTCGCATAGGTTTTTGAGAAAATCGTATTTTTCTGTTACACACAAATTTAGATTTACGGGCATTTGGAAAAATTGTTGAGCATCGCTGGATGTACCTAACGTAGCAGAAGTGGAAAAACATTCTTGACAATGAATTTCGAAAAAAATCATCGGTAATTAGCCGAGATATGAACCCTTAAAGATACGGCCAGTTTGGACATACGCAATGACAGGGGAGGCGTACTCTATGCCTAGTTAACAAGTTTTGATGATGTGTAACGTAATGCCCAGTAACAGTATAATAGCAATAAATGTATAATTGTTAAAAACATACTAATTTCAGGGGTCACAGGACACAAAATTTTTTTTTTAAAAAGACCATTTTTAACATTAAATGTTTTAAAATGTATATGACTTTAAAACACAATTTTAATTGGGATGAAAGATATAAGTATGTTCTTTCATTTAATGTATTTAAAAAATTAGAAGATGCAGAATTAGTATTTATAGGGGACTCGAAACTGTTAGACATTTGTCGAACAAAAAATTGCCATAACACTTTGCAGGATTAGAAAATAAATATTGCAACTAGAATGAAAATTTTAGTGCTTACTTATACTTGAGATTGTAATAATTAACCTGAACTAAGAAAATTTGCATTTAAAGCATTTTTATTTTTTTAATGCAATGTTGCAATTAGCTAATACAAAATTTTGAAATTTTCAACAGTATAATCACATAAAAAATATATTTTTGAACAATAAAAAGGAAATGTTCAGTTAAGTTTATACAGACTAACATGAAATATATGTTTTGAAAATTTCATGAAAAAATATTCAGAAGTGTTTGAGGTATCCTGCGCGTTATGCCCAGAAAACGACATTTGGAGGAAAATGACTTCAAAGTTTCGGAAATGCTGCTTCAGCTGTTGAGCGAGTATAATTCTAAAAGCCATAACTTCTGTTCTAATGGGAATTTCAAAGAAACAATTATATCAAAATGTTAAAAAAAGATAGGAGTTTAGCATCTAAAAAAATTTAAATTTCTAAAGTTTTGAAGCTTTAAGAGTCCTGCTACCGCTTAACCCTTTCCGGCGCGGAGTAATCTGTTTAAAAACTTATGAAATAATGGACTGACACCAGCATTTATATACGAATTTATTAGAAAATACAAACTTGCTTATTTTCGCGTACATGATGAAAGCAAAATTTTAATTAAATATTCTTGGTGCCGTTTGTCTGTTTTGGAATTAAAATTAGGTGTTTTTTTTTAAGGACACTGCCCTCGAAAGATTTAATTAGAATGAATAGCATAAATACTGTGGGATTCGCGGCTAGTTTGCATTGAGTGTATCTGTCAGTACACCTCCAGTGACTTTAAAAGTTAATTAAAAAACTATCTGGAAAAACCCGACCAAGGTGGCGTTGCAACTTTGCGACCTTTATTCGAATCGCACTTAGCACAATGTCAAATTAAAACTTTGAACAAAGGTTTTGTTTTAGCTATACTGTAGTAATATAGGTTATTTCTAGGCTGAATTAAGTTTTATGAAATGTCAAATGAAGTTTAAATATGCACAGCTTTTATTCTCAGTACCGAATTAAGCTCATCATAAACAGATTAGGATAATATTAAAAAATGAGTTATACAGAATAGCTATATTTGTTATTATTTAGGTTTCATATCTCTTTGAACTTTCATGATATATCCATTTGCACTTTTCTAATATATACTGTTACTAGGGGGGTCGGCCCCTACGAGCTACGCTCGCCAACCCCCGTCCAAATACCGCAGACTCTAAATGCACGCTAATTTGATAGGCTTTAAATATTCACGTGAAAATACTTTTGTTAGAAATGAAATAATATTTGCGCTTTCCTAACAAAAACAGTTGAAAAGATCCTCTCAAAATATCAAATAAATGTCTAGCACAATTTCTAAATTTAAACTGTTTTGCAATATTATTTTGTGTTCATTTTATGTAATAACAGTAATGTGACGTAAATATGACATAATTTCTCCTCTTTAAGACTTCTAACGCATGTTAATGAATTTATTATTTTACAATATCCTTTCTCTTTTAAAATTCACGTGTATACATTTTATGACGTAATTTTCAATAAGTTCCTGCTTTTTATACGCAATTATTTAATTTTAATTTGAAAGTATCTTTTCTATTTATAATAGTCACATGTAAATAAATTTTTAATTTGAAGCAAACATTATTGTTTCCGTTGTTTATACAGTTGGTAACAGATTAAATTAGTACAATTGTCTAAAATAAGTAAAAAATATCTCTCGAAATGCTGAATTATTATGAAATTTGAATTTAAAATAGAAATAAAAAGGGTCAAAAATGAGTCAAATTAAAAAAATAAATGAATTCTGCACACCGGGAAATTATAACGTATAAAATAATCTAAAAATGATTAAATTCCGATGTATAGTTTTTGCTCCTATAAAACTTTTTTAGTAGAACGATTTTGTACAACTTTAGCATTAAATATCTCTTAAAATAATTCTTCGATTTGAAAATTTTCTGCATCAGCGTGTTTATCAAACATTTCTTTATAATACCGATTTTCATATTTTTGTATCCATTATTTTTCTTAATATTAACCTTCCGTCTACCAGACGGGTCCATTGGACCCGACATGTACATTCAAAATATTTATTCAAACCAGAAATTTCTTCAAAACAAACTAAATGTATAAATCAGACAATAATAAGTTAAATAAACAAATTAAATAGTTTTAAGTAAAAATTCTGGTGTAGAATGTTTTTATAAAACTTGAGTAAAATTTCCGGTAGTTCTAGGGTTAACGAAGAAAGACCTCCGGTCACAAAAAATTCAAACCGGCGGTAGCGGTGACAGCGGTAGTTACTTTTTTTTAGAATAGAGAGATACCTAACCCTACGTTGTATAGTTTTTACAAAGTCTTAGTATTATTTTAGCAACTTTTTTTTTATATTACAATTACAAATTCATATATTTATTCTACGGAACCCTCTGTGAGCGAGTAATACTCGCACTTGACCGTTTATTTTAATTTCCAAAGGTTTAAATTTGAATTTGGTGATTTGTCGTTTGCTCCTGGATAAAAAGAAAAAATCCCTGCCGGCTCGGGCCTACAGGCGGAGGTAGATTTCGATGTTAAGTACTAAATTCTCCAACTAAACTTAAATCAAGATTAGAGATAAAACCCTGTTTTTTCACAAAGTGTGAGCTGTAGGGAGCTAAACTTTTTGTGAAAATTATAATATACACGAATACACACACACACATGTATATGGAATAGGTTTAAAAAATGGCTACAAAAAATTCAGAGAACCTTAAAATGTTAAAATGTGTTAATATTTCCATAGTCGGGTTTTTATCATGTTTTAATACGTTTCTTCAAACTTACATGGCGTTACATATTCACCTGCTGAGGTCCATTATATTTCCAATATGACGCAATATACATATTTTTTTAATTCGTCAAACTATTTATTTTATTTTGAGTTTTCATGCTGAAATCTTCCTCTAGAAAACTGATGACGTAATATTCAATTTGTTTTCAATTTGTCAAATTATTTAATTTTACACGTGAAAATTTTGCAAAAGAAAAGTAATTGTTGTGGTGAGAATTTTATTATTTTTTTTTGTTTTTTTTTTGTTTTTTTTTGGCAATTGCTATAACGAAAAACTTTTATTTTTTTCCTGCCATTGTTGTGTAAGAGTTGGTTTTATCAGATTCATGTTAAGACAGTATTCAAATTTTTGAACCCTCCCCATTTCCACCCTCTTGGGTCGATTTCGCCCATTTTCAATCTCCGCCGAGATATTAGCCATATCAAAGTTGTTGGCGGGTTTCAGGACAATCCTTTCATAATTGCGACTTTATCGTGCGGACAAAATTTAGTACATACATGCATACATATATATATATAAACTTTTTATGTGGGAGTGGTTTTGGTTTCCTGGGGTCCTATAATGAAAAGTTATGAAGGAATTTTTCAAAAGTCGCACCATGGTAACGACTGCAATAGGTAGTATTTCTTACGAAATCTACCTAAAATGGGTTCTTTAATGTTAGCCGTGCACAAATATCGCTAATAACATTTTTGAAATCGCAGATAACTGCCCCTACATATTTACACATCAACATTTACTATATATGCAAAACGCAAATTGCTATATCCTTCCCACTGATTATAACTCAGATTCTACTGAACAGAATTTTGTAGAGTTAGATAGTAAAGTTGGTTTATAAATGGTTTAAAGTAAAAACCAGTATTCAAAGTTGCTTAGTAATAGTCACGGAAGTTCTAAAATTAGGTTAACTCGATTTTTAAATATTTGAAGTTTTCTCGAATGGATTTTAATGACAGTTGCACAGTTAGTTAGATAATATATGAGGGATGTTTTCAATATTTATCAATTCATTCTAAATTGTTTAGTTAAGGAGTTATGCGAAAAAAGTTCTCAGTGGTATATCAAAGAAAATTGGATGATATTCGCTACAGACATAGGGTAAGGTTAGTTGGGGCAACTGGGACATGATTTTACAATGTGACTCTGGAGCTTCAGACAATTCAGCTTCAAAAATCTAATGTTCATTTGAATTAAAGTCTGAACTTCTGTAAATGTGTTCAGTTAAGTTCCCTCTATCAGACAGAAATGCTCAAAATTACATTTTAATATTTAAAAATATAAAAATATGCATATTTCTTCTTTCTTTCCTCATGGGTCCAGTTGCCCCCAAAAATGGGGTAACTGGACAAGGGGGGGTCTATGTTCCACACGCGTTCATGTTTTTTGATATCGGATATCAGGTCCTGTTTAAAAAAATGTAAACAACTTAAAAAAATTTAAACCAGGCAGATCATGTAAATTATATGTCAATAAACAGCGTTGTAAGGGAAACCTTTGCTGTCAATGTGTCTAAAAAAGCACTAAAAGGGAAAATATTAGATTTATTTATACCAAAAACATAACATTTAAGGAAGTAGTTATGTACTTTAGTATAGAGAATAAGTATAAAAGTCACATGGGTATTTTAAGGGAAAAATAGCAAGGTAAATCTATGAACAAATGTCTACGTAAGTACTTAAGTACTTTAACCAGGGGTCGCATTATATAGGGAAAATTTTATTGTTCTTACCCTTACAGAAAGGTGCGATGAAGATATTATTTTCAAAATAGTGGTAGGATCGATAAAAGTTTCCCTATAGAATGCGACCCCTGTGTAAAGTACAATTTCAAGGTCTGGCTATCTCGCTTTCAGGGGCAAGGTACTTGCATTCGTAAAATGTTGAAATAATTTAATGACACCAATATTTACAAGAGACTATCTGAAAACAAGTAAAAGTATATTTTCGCGTTCTTAATAAAGGTTAAATTTTCATTATAATATTCAGGCGCCAATGTGGCAATTAGGAATTAAAATTAAGTTATGCCATAACGGCATCACCGCCTCTCAAGAGGCCAAGAAATTTGGTTTGATACCACTCAATATGTTTTTTTTTTTTTTAAATATCATTACATAATTTTAATAAGGTATTCTATCATTTTCTTTATTGTGAGCGAAAAACAATGGAGAAATTTACTTCCCGTAGTAAGAGAAACACAAAAAAAAAAAATTTATAACTATTGGTGTTACTAGATCCAGCATGGTCCAGTTACCCCATTCTTGAAAAATTTATGGGGTAACTGAGACAACCGGCTTACATTTGAAACATGAAGTAAATATGTATAGATACCTAATAATATTAATGTAGTTATATGTCTAATCTTTAAAAAAAAATGGTTGTTTAATAAAAGTACTTACAGAATTTTAATAATCAGCCGAGGATGTTCAACCATATAGACGTTGTTTTAAAAAAAAGAAACGTAAATTTTTACAACCTATCACAGCAAAGTGAGAGTTATGATTCAGTTGATACACGTTGTTTTAGGAAGTGGAGATTAAGGGGCATTGTTCCTAAAAGCTAAAACTTAAAAAACAGCAACAGTTTTTTATAAAATAGCCTATGGCCCAGTTCCCTCGTGGTTCCAGTTACCCCAACTAACCTTATATGTTAAAGAGTATATAATTATGCTATAGCTATGGACGTTGCGCAGAGTTTCTTAAAAAATCATGAAGTGATTTGGCGTATACTTACCCTTACATCCCAATAGTTCTATAATCAGGGGTTAACGCGATTATGAAAGCTATCTCGCAGTGTATATCAAATGCAAAGGGAAATTTCATTCCGGCCGCTTATAACTTGATTTCTGCTGTATAGATTTTTATGGGACTTACATTGCTAGTTAGATAATTTTTCAGAAAAGATGTTAGTATAAAACATAATGTTCCACGTTGCGTAGTTAAATAATTATGGAAAGTTCTAAATCAGATGAACCCAATTTCATAAGATTGTTTTTTTAAAGGTTCCACTGAATGATTTTTTATGGAATTTAAACTGTTAATTAGATCATTTTTAAGGAAGATTTCGGTACATTTTCCAGTTTAAAAGATTTTGTATAGTTGATTTCAATGGAACTTGATCGGTTAGTTATTTTTTCAGTGAATGTTTTAGTATAAAACACATGTCATTTACTTGGTGTTGCTTGGTCGCAAGGTTACTTGATTGCAAAATTATGGCTGAAGGTTCTAGAATGAGGCGAACCGAATTATTATGAACGATTAGCCTTTTCTTTATGTCCAATTAATGTATTCTGATGAGACTCGCATTGATAATTTTAAATGAACGCTTTTGGTATAATACATATTTTTTAATCGTTCTTTACCCAATCCTACACTAAATGACTAACTAAACAAGTTGGCCCTTAACAAATTAAATTTTGTAGGACTCGATAAAATATAAAATAGCGTAATGAATTTCATATTGTTTTCAGCAATTCGGTTGAACATTCCAGATAAATGTCCATATTGCTTTAAAGCGCATGATCAAATTCACACATATATTTCGTTTGATTCAATCTTTCTTTACAAAAACCGACCAGCATAGCGGGCGAAGTGTGCTAGTTATTAATAATACAAAAAAAAATTACATTCTTTCTTTCTCAGACAATTTTAACGATAAAATGAATTCAGATTTTCACATAAATAATTCATGTATTTCAGATGAGAACAGATACTTTCTTCTCTGCTTCTGCATGTTAAACTTTTCTCGTTAATAAGTATTTTCAATCTTCAAATAGAGTATTTTTGTTTCTTTATTGATACTGAACTTTACAAAGTCTGATTCATATTTTCTTCCGAATTTCAATATCTGATCTTAAAATCAAACCGTAAAATATTTTCAGTGCGTACATAAATAGTTTTTTTTATTTAATAAGTGAAACATTTGAAAGTAACTTGTAGAGTTGCGATTTTATCAATCTTAATCAATTTTAATTTTGAAATTAATTTATTTTTTAGAAACGAATGAATATTTCAATTGATTAGATATAATTCAGAACAACAACAAAACAAATTAATTACCTGCAAAACGAAATATAATTTTCCAGACACATTCATACAGCCCCAACTCTATCTTTCATAATAAAGAAATTTTGAAAATATTCATTTCGTCATTTAATAATTTCTTACTACATAAAAAAGGCCCCGTCATGCGAAATTGACAATAAAAGTTTACGTTAGCCTGAAAACCATTAAAAGAGTTTATTCTTGTTTAAATTTCAAATAATTTTGATTACATATTTTGTACTATTTTTGTTTCTTCATTTTTCAAACAGAACTGGCAATTTCTCATTAATTTTACTAAACTTTTCAAAATTAGTGTTGAATTCCACTTCTACATAACTAAGAAATATATTTAAAAACCGCTGAAATATCTTCTGTATTTATTTAATTATTGGGTATGATGATATTTGCGAATATTTGCTCGTTATGATTGATATTTATTTCACCCAATGATTAGCATGGATATTTTTATCGAATTTCATCTGCTATAATGATCGCAATTTCTTTGTACCAGAAAGATTTATCACAATGTACTGAATTACTTATATCAATATATATTTTTCACCGGTTTTATATATTTCTGTATTATCTTTGGATATAGAATATCTTCTAATTTTATCAGTTTGTAGACATACTTTAAAAAATACTTCAAAATGTTCTTTATTTGAATAATAATAATTAGTCGTCACTCACATCGTTTACATTATTAAATAATTAAATTTTAAAACGTGAAAATCAATATATTTAATGGATAGGTTTCTCCAAAAAACAACGTTTATCAAAAGATACAGAATACTAAAATGAAAATCCAAGAAACCAAATTTAATTTATCTTCACGAGTTGGGTTGAAGGAAACCAATGCCCTACAGGCAGTTTTGATGCCGCATTTTGGCTTGAGAAAAATCACATTTGTCACAATACAGATCATATTCAAAATATTAGAATAATTACTTTTATTTACAAACTGATAATATCGTTTGGCAAATTTAATGTATTTTTATGCAAATATGCAAACGATATCTTTATTAAGAACTTATTGTTGATTAAGCTTATTTATTATCTTAAAATTAATATCATTTTTGAAAAGATTAATTGAAAAAAAAATTATTTTGAAAAGTCAAAATATTAGAATATCTATTCAAGTGGTTCAAAATATTAGAATATTTCATATTAATTCTCCTTTAATTATCCCCACTTCATAACTGGTGTCATCATGGATTAAATTAAGACGATTTTATTTAAAATCAATATTCTCTTTGCAGTTTGTTTGCTTTTCAGTCTTAAAATAAGTCGTGTGGATGATATTCCTGAATCTATTAAACTTCGTATGGTTGATTTGTATCGGCACGGTAAAAATCAATGTTATATAGGGAATTATTTACATTGTTCGCAATCAAGCATTAGTAAAATACTAACACAATATTAAAAGAATGGAAAATTTCAGAATAAACGCCGAAATGGCCGCCGAAAACCAAACGCATCTGCTACAGCTGACAGGAAACAGAAGCGTATAGATAAGAAAAAACGTTTTAAAAGTGTGCAATTCTTGCACCGAAAATGGAAAGAAGAAGGAGTTGAAGTTTGTACATCGAGAACATTAAGACGTCTCCATAAATTTAAGTTTGAATCTCGTGTACCGAAAACAAAATCTCTCATGACTGCAAAACAAAAGCATATAAGATTGAATTTGTGGAAATCAAGACGTTTATGGAGCGAAGAAGATTGGAAAAACATATTAGTGATGAAATTATGTTGTATAGATGTAAACATACTTTCATCACTAAATAAGTGGAACCCGGTTAAGACGCGTTTCAAGGGAGTGGTCAAAAGTCGCGTATTAAACGTGATTTCTATAATGTTGGATCAATTGGGCTTATTTACGCATTTAATCACCTAAATGAACTTCAGAGCTTTCATTTATACGTTTACGGTTGAAAATTGTATCTTTGACATATATTCAGTTTGAAATTTAATTGTATTTCACTTTGTTGAATCCACATTGTTTCTTTTTATAGGACAAACTGGAATAACAACGGAAAATAAATATAGATTAAAACAGTACTTTATTGTCGATTAATGCGTTGCAACTAAAAATAATTTTCTTAATAAATAATTTCATTTTTTTAACAGAAAGGAAAATAATATTAAATCTTTGATGCACAACCCAGTTTTTAAAATCTAATTTAGTACTTGTAATAACGTACATTTTAAACATCTCTAACAACACGTATGAACAACTCTAATATAATCATTTTTATGACGCATCTGAGTAACCTAAATTCGTCTATCACTTTCTACTACAGTAAAAACATACACGAAGCGAAAGACAAAGAATGTTAGGAGTGGGATCAAAGAAGAATTGCAGTTTTGCTAATTTAGCGGGTTTTTTTTTTTTTTTTTTTTTTTAATTCAAACATCTACAACTATTTCCGATTAGTAATTTTCGCCTTAATTAATCTTTTGTTAAATAAATTAAATACTATTCGGAAACATTGTTTTTTATTTGAATAATAAAAATCCTCTAAATCGGTAACACTCGAGAAAAGAGAAAGAATCCGCATCTTGATCAACGAAATTGCGTCTTAAACGTGATTTTTTCCCTCAAAGAACCGAAAATTTATCGCGTATTAAGCGGGATCGCGTTATAACCGTACGCGTATTAAAGGTGATTTTTTTACATTATTCTTATGGGCGAAGTTCAAGGGATCGGAAAAAATCCGCGTATTAAGCGGAATCGCGTATTAACCGTGAGCGTCTTAACCGGGTTCCACTGTAATATATTTTTCCATTCTTCTTCGCTCCATAAACGTCTTGATTTCCACAAATTCAATCTTATACGTTTTTGTTTTGCAGTCATGAGAGATTTTGTTTTCGGTATACGAGATTCAAACGTAAATTTATGGAGACGTCTTAATGATCTCGATGTAGAAACTTCATCTCCTTCTTCTTTCCATTTTCGGTGCAAGAATTGCACACTTTTAAAACGTTTTTTTCTTAAATATACGCTTCAGTTTCCTGTCAGCTCTAGCAGATGCGTTTGGTTTTCGGCGGCCATTTCGGCGATTATTCTGAAATTTTCCATTTTTTAATATTGTGTTAGCATTTTACTTACGCTTGATTATAAACAATGTAAATAATTCCCTATATAACATTGATTTTTACCGTGCCGATACAAATCAACCATACGAATTTTAATAGATTCAGGAATATCACCCACACGACACATTTTAAGACGAAAAAAGCAAACAAACTGTAAAAAGAACACCGATTTTAAATAAAATCGTCTGAATTTAATCAATGATGCCGCCAGTTATGAATTGGTGATAATTAAAGGAGAATTAATATGAAATATTCTAATATTTTGAACCACTTGAATAGATATTCTAATATTTTGATTTTTCAAAATAATTTTTTTTCCAAATAATCTTTTCAGAAATGATAGTAATTTTAAGATAATAAATGAGTTTAACCAACAATAAGTTCTTAATAAAAATATCGTTTGCATATTTGCAATAAAATATGTTAAATTACCAAATGACATTTCCAGTTTGTGAAAAAAAAGTAATTATTTTAATATTTTGAATATGAGCTGACTACCGCCAGCCCGCCTGCCTGCTGAACGGTTAAATGTCATTTATTAAGTGTACTCGGCACCAAAAAAATTATTTTGTAACTATGCCCTATATTGTATTTTTTGGTTCATGTTTGAACAAAGCATAAAACGTGTTAAATTCTCAATATCAAATATTCAATATTCATAATATCCTCAATATCCAATTCTCAATTCAGTAATTTTTTTCTATAAATATTCTATTTTTATTTTTATTTTCTATTTTTTCTATAAGTATCGGATAAATTAAAGTCCGTTAGATCAGCAGAAAACAATAATTAGTGAATGCATATGGGAAAAACGTAGAAAAACAGCATGTTTTTAAGTTCATTTCTTTTAAAAAGATACAAATATATCAAAAATCCGATACTTAATTATCACACACAGGATCTAAAGATACTTTTTTACAAATTTCAGACAAATTGCGTAATTATTGTAGAAGCCTTAGCATTTCGATTAAAACGAAAATATACAAAATTGCGAACTGAGAAAATGAGTTTAAACATTATCACTTAAAGCGATGTTGAAGGCTTAATGAAATTAAGTATATCTCGTGTATTATTTATGGAATAGTTCCGAAAGTTGGACTGAATGTTCTAAAAATACTGGGGCATATTTTCATATAAAAAATCTGAAATTCTACCTTTTTGTCATTTTTTATGAAAATGACAGGTGTTGAGCCCCCTTAATTTTTAAACATATGCGTTCATTCCGTAAATGAACTTTATAATAATACAATTTTACTGTATTTTTATGTTATATCTAGATACACTCCTAAATTACTATTAATTAAAAAAAATAAAATAATATTTTGTTATTTTTTTAATTATATCTTAGCTTTTGGAACTTTTACTAATTCAAAAGTTTATATTTTCTTTTCTAACACTATCCAAAATAGTTCAAAGGAGTTTAGTCTACCGTTTGGTCTATCTGTCATCTATTTGTCTGTCATCTGTCTGTCAGTATTCAAATTAAGGTAAAGCCAGGAGAGATCGCGAACAAAGAGATTCGACGGGAAGGAGTAGAGTGCTCGCGCAGCGACTGCAGGTAGTTGTGCAGCAGCATTAGTGCAGTATCAACATGAATGTGCACATTGATTGTTCCGATCGTCTTGCGTAAAGCATTACTGTTTTGTTTTGTTTTTCCAAAGTAAGTGCATCAATTTTTGTAACTGTTCCTCAGAATTTTTATAGAATGTCAGTAGTACAAAATATTTTAAATTCAAACGATTTCTTATAAGATATTAACCTAGACTAAGGATGCGAACAACAACAATTCATTTTAGAAGTGGCCATGTTTAAATAAAAGGCCGCACAATCTCTCCTACCAAAATAGGAGAGTTTGCGCATCTGCTATTTAGGAGAGATGACGCATTTCCCCATAAGTTTCAGTACTAGGAAAGTTTACGCAACTTATTGGTAAATTTGCATGAATTGCAAATTACGTGTAAAACATATGAATCAATTTTGAAATAATTTTGGAAAAAACACATAATTATCGAAACTAAATTTGGTAACAAATTAATTTGCGAAAAAATACTTTTGCAGATAAAAATTTTGTTAATAAATTAATAATACAGTTGTTATTAAATTAATTTTATATAATTATTTTTGTTAATAAATTAATAATATATATGTTAATAAATCAATAATATATTTTTTAATAAATTAATTATATATCTATATATTAATATGTTTTAATTGATGAACAATTAATTTGCTAATAAATTAATTTTGTTAAATAAAATAAATTTTCTAATAACGCCTACAATGTTTTAGAAAAGGCATTCTAAGTAGTTTAATGCCATCGAAATCAAAAAGGAAACAGAGTGCAAATAATGTTACTGATCTAAAATATATAGATGAAAAAAGACTTAAAAAGGATGCCGCTACAATAAAACAGCTGAATATAAGATGCTTCCAGAAAAAGTGCGATAAAATAAATGGCGGAAAAAAAGAAGGTCAATGAGGAGGAGTGCATAGAATGACTGGAAGTGTATCAGGAGACAAATTTGACCAGTGATTGTATTCAATGTACTACCTGTTGCAGATGATTGCACGAAAGATGTACGATTTACAACAATAAGTGCATCCATTGTGGACGACGACAACTTTGGTTAGCAAACAAAATACTACGAAACTGTGGAAATGAAAATGAAGTAATTTTCAAGTTAAACATGTTATCAAGTAGATTAATGTTATTTTGTAATATTAGTAGGGCTTGCTTTTTCTGATATTTTAATCTTCTTAAATAAAAGTTCTTTGACTGTTGTTAATATTCTTTCTTTTTTTTATTATTTAAACATTTGGTTGAAATTATCACTCCTAATACAATAGTATTTACTCACAAAAACCTTACAACAAAGTCGATTAACTGTAATTATTGTTAACAAATTAATTGTAGTTATTATGAATAAAAATATCTTCTACTTATGTGCACAATTTCTCCTTGCCATGCGCACAGTCTTGCCAGCCCTGAAAGGAGAGATTGCGCAAAATAGTTTTCTTGGTTTTATTACTGTTGTTCTATTAAATTACAGCACAAAAACAAAATAACAATGAAAATGCATAAAAAACAAATGTAGTCAAAATTATTCATGCATAGTTTAGAAAAAAAATATTTAAATTTTTATTATTATTCTTTCGAAATGTGCGCAGACGCTCCTAGTTTTACCTTATATGTTTACTCTCTTAAATACCTTTAAATATAATCGAAATGCCATGTAATTTTCATATGTTATTTATGTTTACAATAGAATTTCCAGTATCTAAAATGAAGTGTGTAGCATTTATAGTTGATTTACTGGGGCACACAAAAGAATTTCGTTACATTATGGTCTATGTGAATAAATCGTTTATGTTTAATTTTATTTATTGTACAGTATTTCAACATTAAAGATATTTATATAACTCTTTAAGATGGAAAAGAACATGCTTAATCAGGAGTACAGAATAAGTACATTTTACAGTTCGTTTACAGGGATGCGCAAAATGATTCTATCACATTTAGATATATGTGTAAAATTGTTTATGGTGCATTTTAATGATTTTATAATCATTCAAACATAACGAATTAATTGAAATTCACTGTACATTTTCTACAGATTTATAGAGTGCATAGTATTTATAGAGTGCATGGATTTATAGAGTGCATGGATTTATAGAGTGGATCTATCATTTACAGAGACACTGGCACACAAAGAAATTTGCTGAAAGGACTTACTAAGATCGACAATTGCTGAAATGCATTTCCTCTGTGGTATGCATTTTTGAACTGATCTAACTTTGAGTGTATTAGGTTGTGTGTATAAATTCTATAAAACGCATACAGGGCTACACGAAAGATTTCATAACCATTTTCGGATATGGACGGCAGTTTCATAAAAATGGATTTTTACTGAGTTATGATCTGTTTTTGTGAAGTTGCTTATTTCTAAATCTCATTTCCTTTAAGGAAAAAATTAAATATCTTAATAATACGCTGTTAGTGTTCGAAAGTGTCGTGTTTCATAATCTATGCCTGATGCATTATTTCTTGTTCTTATTTCATTAACTAAAAATTATAAAACAATTTCCATAGTAAAAAGTAATTTAAAAAATAACAATACAAGCGTAAAATATTTCTTTGTATGTATTACAAAGTACACTAG
Organism: Maratus speciosus; assembly: GCA_963932465.1. Classification (NCBI taxonomy): domain Eukaryota; kingdom Metazoa; phylum Arthropoda; class Arachnida; order Araneae; family Salticidae; genus Maratus; species Maratus speciosus. The sequence continues at coordinate 267,755,788 of OZ010795.1, forward strand.
TCGGATGTGCCAATCCCAAAACTTTCTACGAACGCATACATGTTAATACCTCAGAATTCGCTATCACTGTGCGAAAATTAAATGATAATCTATGCCTATCATGAGGATTAATAAAGATATGAAATTCCATGCATTAGTTCTTGATAGATGAGTAGCTTTAATATCGTGTAAATCCTGAAAAATGCATCATAGCACCGTCACCTGTTGAGATATTTACGCTAAAACCTAGTTAGCGACAACTTATGTCAACGTCTAACAGAATCTGAAGTTTGGAGAAAAAACGTTCATTAGCATTGAGATAGAACTATTGCGAAAATCCTTGAAAAATCAGCATAGCAGCGCTTCCTATTGCACGATTGACACCAAAACCTAATCAGCATCAACTTTTGTCAACGTCTAACTATGCATTAGTTTTTGAGATAGAGCTATTGCGAAAACCGTAAAAAATTCTGCATAGCAGTTCCACTGATTGGGCAATTGACACCAAAAACTGTTCAGCAACAATTTATATCAGGGATGAACTTAATCTTGATGAAAACTCGTGTATTAGCTGTTGTGATAAAGCTATTCCATAAATCTAGAAAAATGCAGCCTAGCAGCGCCACCTGTTCGGCGATTTGCACCAAAAAGTAATCATCACCAAACTATATCAAAAAGCTATAACTGAATATAAACTTTGATGAAAATCTATGCATTAGTTCTTGACATTTAGCTATTTGGGAAATGATTTTTAATACAGCACAGCAGAGTCACCTGTTAGGCGATTTACACCAAAAATAATCAGCATAATTTTACATCAGGGGCTAACCGAGTCTAAAGTTTTATTAATTTCCGTATATTAGATATTGAGATACAGCTACCACAAAATTTGTATAACATACAGACAGACAGACTCACAGACAGATTTTTTCTAAAAATGACCAAATCATGTTCTTGACTTCTTTCTTCTTGTCTTTTCTAAAACGCGTAAATCCGTCGAAAACTTGTAGTCGAATTTTTTCACGAATCCAATACTTTCTTCTTGTAAAGAGAGAAGGAAGTAAAAAACTTTCCTTTTTTTTAATAATTGTAAAACAAAATAATAATAATAAAATAATTAAGTAAGGAAAACAATTCTGATTCAGGAACATGCTATAAAACGGATAAATCTATTTATTTTTATTAAATGCGAAGTTTGTAAGCTCTGCATATGTTTACATTACCAAATAATTCAAGTTGTTTCTTTAGTAAAATAAAAACGATTTTTCTTGTCGTTGTTATTTCCACAAAACTTTACAAAATTGTGAACGACAACTGTTTTTCCCACAAGTTAAAAAACAAACAAACTGAAAGTCCTTTTTAAACTTCTCTATTGGTTAATTAAATAACTTTGTTCCATTAGCTAAAATATTTAAAGGCAAATAGTATTGTTGTAATTTTAACAGTCTGAATGCGTTGCAATTTCATGATTAACTTTCTTTTACTTACAAAAGAATAGCTCTGGCTATTCATTAGTTTCGTGTTTAAGTTCGACTACAGTGAAATCAGTCATTTGTGAATCGGAGTTTAATTATTTTAGTAAATTCATATAGAAAGAGCGTATAATAAAAATTTTAATCAACATTATTTTTAAGTTCAAAATTTTTTTTACATTTTTCTTTCAATTTGTTAATTACAAAAACTCCGAAAACATAAAATTAACTAAATATACCGTAGTTACAATATAACATTGGCTATATTGATTACAATGTGGTTCATTATTGCTTACATTGAAAATACGTCTAATTAAATATCATTATTACTCAATACCACTGCAAGAGTTTCTAATAAAAAGCCACTGTTACGGAAACATTTACTTTACATTTGAAATATTGCCATCACCGGCCAATTGTTTAGGAATATTGTTTTTACACTGTAAATGCCGCTAACTAAAATGTGAAATATTCATTGGCAATATTATTGCAATTTAACAAAATGTTAACGCATCATCTTTTGATGAATATTTCATATCAATATCACCAATATTTGTATTACAAACAAAACTTGTTCAACATTATTTTCATACCAAGGAATGTAAAATATGACATTCTATATAATTTATTCCAAAAATAATATACATCATTTCCATTATTAGCGAATATTCCAATATTGCCAGTACAGACGTTATTAATACACAATATTTTGGTAAAAACGTAGTTTTTTTTAATGGTACATAATAATTTATATAAACATTGCATAAGTAAAAAAAAAGTATTTCTATCACTTCATTTTAAAACAAAGTTAATATTAAACTAGTCGGATGTACCAATCCCAAAACTTTCTCCTATCTCATACAGGTTAATTCTTCAAAATTCGCTATCACATTGCCGAAATAAAATGGCAATCTATGCTCATCATGAGGATTCAAAAAAGATGAAATTCCGTGCATTATTTCTTGAGATGAGATATACCTATCGGTGAAATTGTGTAAATACAGCAAAATGCAGTATAGCAGCGCCACCTATTTGGTTATTTACACCAGAACCTAACCATCATTAATTTATGTCAACATCTAACTGAATATAAAGTTTGGGGGAAAACCATGCATTAGCTTTGAGATAGAACTATTGCGAAAATCGTTTAAAAACCAGCATAGCAGCGCCACCTATTGCTCGATTGACATCAAAACCTAATTAGAATCAACTTTTGTCAACGTCTAACTGAATCTGATGTTAGATCAAAATTCGTGCAGAAGTTCTTCAGATAGAGCTTTAGTAGAAGTCAAGACAAATGCAGCGTAGCAGTGTCACCTGTCGAGCTATTTACACCAAAACATAATGTGCAGCAATATTAATCAAGGTATACTTGAATCTGAAGTTAGATGAAAATTCGTGCATTAGGTCTTGAGATAGAACTATTGAGAAAATCGTGCAAAATGCAGCACACCAGCGCCACCTATTGTGCGATTTACACCAACAGGTAATAAACATCATTTCATATCAAGGACTAACCGAATCTGAAATTTGATGAAAATGTGTGCATTATTTTTTGAGATATTGCTATTGCGGAAATCGTGTAAATCTTGCAAAATTCAGCATAGCAGCGCCATCTGTTCGGCGATTTACTCCAAAACATAAACAGCACCAATTCATATCCATTCATTATGCATTCAACTCAATCTGAAGTTTTCTGAAAATTCCATGAATTAGTTCTTCAGATAGAACTATTGCGGAAATCATGAATAATGCAACACAGCAGCGCCACCGGTTAGGAGATTTACACCAAAAACTAATCATACCAATTTATATCAGGGACTACCTGAATATAAATTTTTATTAAATTCCGTGCGATATAGTTCATGCGATAGTGCGCGCACAAATTTTTTGTCACATACAGACAGATAGAGTCACAGACTCACAGACATACAGACATACAGACAGAATCACGGACTCACAGACAGACATTTTGTAAAAACATGTTTTGGGGATCTCTGATCCCTAAAACGTGTAAATCCGTCAAAAAACGGAATTCGAAAATTTTCACGAATCCAGTACTTTCTTCTTGTAAAGACAGAAGAAAGTAAAAAAGCATTCTTACACATGGATATTTCATTTATGTTGTCATTCTGCTGTCAAATAAAGAAATTTACAAAACTTAAGTCTGTATTCGTTTTTACAGAACGAAAGAAATAATCTTACAACCCTTTGGAATATCTTTTGTACTTGTTTAAATAAAAGTTTTAACTAACTAAAATTATAAATAAAAAAAATAAATAAATCTGTAGCATTTGAAATTGTCTAAATTCCTTTCAGTTTCACAAGTAATTCTCATTTGCTTACTAATAAATAAATATATTAATTGGTTAAATTTACTTCAAAACGACTATAGTAAAATTAGTCATTTGAAAATAGAAATTTAATTTTTCAGATAACTTGGTACAGAAAAAAGTCTTTCAATAATAATGAAGGTTTAGAGTATTTTCCTTTTCATTCCATACATTCTTTCTGTATTCAAAAAATTAGTGAGGTGTCTGTCGTGTTAAAATTAAGCTGGTTGGTTGGCTAAGCCAGTACCAATTGTTAAAGGTTGATAATTGAAAATCAACTTGAAAAGTAAGACATGCATTCATAGAATGCGATGGATGGTTGGTTGGATAAGCTCAGAGTTAATTCAAGCTTGACTCGAAAAACTAATCTGAAAGGGTTTAAAGTTGCAATGTTTTAATTAAACTTAATGGCGCTTTACTCCAACCTAAAGGAAATTTCAGTTACAAGAGTCCAATAAAATCTTGCGTATAGTAGATCCGAGATATTGCGTTGTGTTTTCTTAAAAAATATATATCCAGTGGCGTTAACTAGGTTACTGGGAAGTTTTACTTCCATGAACTTGTGTTCTGACGATCGATAAAAACAAAATGACTGGACATTCAAAGTTCATTCGAACATTCATATTTATTGAAGTTTTAATAATCCAGTATGTATGTTAGGCATTGTGGTAGGACTAATTTACGAGAGACAAAATTCAAAATATATCGGCACCACTGCAGCTGAATGGAAAGGCAACACAAAAAAAAAACTATACAACGATACTTTTAAAAACGGTCAACATATCACCTTTCCCATAGTCATCTTCATTGTCAGTGAGTGTCCATCATGCACAGCGACCTCCAAACGTATATTCTGAAGATATCAGGGAGTGGAAACACATCTCATGCTGCAAGAATCCGCTTCCTTTTTGCTCCAACTTTCTTCGCCCCATCACAAGCGAAACCCTCTGATTATAAGCACGGCAAGGGTTGCCAACACAAAAAGGCAAACCGCCACAACGCGTGCCAAGGAATTAATGAAAAACCATTGAGAATACGGGAAACGCTAAACTCCGCGGGCTAATACGCCAAACGTGGCAGACAGACAACGCGAAGTGAAAGTCAAAGTAGGCAAAACGGGAGATCGCAAGTATTGCGAAAGGAACGACTCACCTGGGCGATAACTGGTAAGACGAAGGGGATTGGTGGACAAAAGGAATGCCTAGCTTGAGTTCAAACGAACTCAAGGCGCAAAACTGAATAATGGGGGAAAACCAAGGTATCAAGGTCGTGCTTACGACGTACACCAGGACAACGGAGAAAAAAAAAAACGTATGAATGAGTGAAGGCAATACCTACACTTATGAAGAACTTTTTTTTTTTTTTTTTTAATAGAAAACCAAATCAAGGGAGGAGCGATCCACCACAATGCCTTTACATTAACTTAAAAAAATTAAAGTACATAAAATTCTGTGTTTAACTGTAACAGACTTTCTTGAGACAGAGTACAAGTTATGTGGAACTGACCACACAACACCTGCACGCGAAAAAGAAACTCATTAAGAATTCTGGATACAGTAGTAAGTAAGTGCAACACTGGTTGACACCTGTAGATGAATACAGAAATGCTACTATAATACTGTAGAACAAAATAAAAGAATCATTAGTATTTACTCGATATATATATCTTTAAGAAAAAAAAATTAGTCCAGAATATATATATCTAACATATGTGATCATTAAATATATAAATGTTATTAAGTATATATACATGGTAATTGAAAACCAAGTGGTCTTTAATAGCTATCAAAAAGAAACTATAATATGGCATTCACAATGAAGGTAGTAATGAAGCTATCTAACAAATTTTGAACTGGTGCACCATATAAAAAAAATAAGTTTCCAAAAGAAAACTAACAAATGTAAATTTATAAAGAATGCCAAAAGTGAATTAAAAAATGCTGAAAAATGCCTAGGACTTTGAATTTAGATGATCATGATCATAACAGCATAAAATTTGAACCCTTAAAAACACTGTAAACAATACTACCTATACCTCATGATAAAACAAAAACATAACACTCTGTACGAATATAAAAGAATAAGGTTATACCATAGGGCACAGTCGAATTAATGCAATAGATAACAGTTGCATGGTACGCAACATACCGGTTGTCGGCGAGTACAGGAATCAAGATGCTTAAAATTAAAATATGCCATTACAATTCAAAATTACTATAGTACTTAATTATAATAAAAACAGCAAACACAAATGAACGAACTAAGCTTCATCTTGCAAACAGAGGTTTCACATTAGTAAGCGAGCTTAGCAAAACCACAAATTTTAAGACACGAAAAATTATTTACAAATTAAAATTTTCCTACAGAAACTTGCAGGGATGGCATATAAAATGCCACTAAATTACTCAATTTTTGTAGACATAGAAAATAAAACGTATCTTACACAAAGCCGCTTTACATCTTCCCTTTAATGCCAAAAGAGTCTACGCAAAGGAAACCGTCTAGCAGACTTTTTTTCTTTTAGACTGAGTAGTTAAGAAGACGCATTTCAACCGGCACCTTATAATTACCCTTTAACATTAAATTGATATGGTAATTTATTTTGTTACAAGCAATACCTCAAGCAAAACTCACTAAAGCATAAGTCCAGCAATGCAATCCCGAATATGCAATTTCTTAAAATATTAATGAGATTTTAAATACAATACGTAAATTAGAATTACAAATTTTAACCACTTAACTTTACACTTAATAAAAAAAATTATAATTGAGAACCAAAATTAACAATACTGCTAATAAATCAATTACTTTAAAAACAGAGGTCAAAGAAAAAAATAAAGTTTCTTGATACTTAATCACAGAGTCCTATAAGGAGAATGCAGAAGACATCCCAGAAGCGCCTCTCGGGCCAGTGAGGAGCACTCCAAACATGTCAGAGCAACACCAGCGTGTAGAAAGGTGGCCGGCCGTCCCACACACAGGTGGAAATTGTAAGACAGGTCTGCAAAGGATAATAGATTAATAATAAAGAAAGTCACACTGAGGTTTGGTTTTTTTACGTTTTTGTCGAAGAGCATACTCAGACTGGACATTTATATTCGAAGGGTTTGACACCCTAGAATTCTGACGAGAAGTGCTAGGTTGTACCTGAGCAGAAGCAGTGGGGGTAACTGGTTGAATCTGGTGAGAATTCGTAGACTTAGTTAATTTCTGTTTGCGCTTATGTAATTTTTCGATCCGATCAGTATGTATAAGAAGCGGTGAAGCTTGGGTATCGTCTTAAGACTTAATCTGAAGTAGGGCTGGAGAAATGATTTTCTGTACAGTATATGGACCCTGAATTTTCTTTTCAAACACACTAGGGAACTTTACATAAACCGTATCACCCACTTCAATTTTTGAGAACTTTCTGTTAAGACGAGATTTAGCATACAAATCTTGACGGGTATTTTCATTATTTGTGTATGCATATGAGTAGACTTTATCGAGACTTTTTGCAATATTTGCAACTTCTTTATTACCACTAATGTGCCACGTCGGTTCACTTTTGTAGTTATAATATATATCACTTATCTCTCGACCAAAGTGTAAAAAAATTGGTGAGAATTTAGTTGCTGGATGCATGGTCGAATTGTAAATCGACTGATGTATTTTTACAGCAGTGAAAATATCAAAACCTAGAGAAGCCATGGTTGTAATGGACGACTTAATTTGAGTGTTCACTCTTTCAGAAATTCCATTGGCCTGGGGGTGCGAAATAGATGTGTGTTTGAGATAAATACCTAGCAATTTACTTAGGGAGTGCAACAAATCACTGGTAAATTGACTACCTTGATCACTCAAAAAGATTTCAGGTCTTCCGTGTGTGGCAATATAGTGCAACAGAGCTTTAGAAACAGCTTGAGGAGTAATGTTGTTCAGAAGATATATTTCAGTATATCTTGAAAAATGATCGGTAACAGTAAGCAGATGTGAACCTTTAATGGGACCCAGAATGTCCATAGAGACATTCTGATTAGGGCCGTTGGAACAGGAGCAGGCAAAAGTGGCGCCTTGTTGTTTTTATGATGTTTATGTAACATGCATGACTCGCATGATTTGACAAAATTATACGCATCAGAAACAAAGTGCTGCCAAGTAAAGCGTTTACGTAAATTCTGCAAAGTCTTATGGATACCAGCGTGCGAAATGTGAGCAATGGTAAGAGCCTTTCGTTGGAGAGAGGGTGGAAGTACGGCTCTATGCAAATCCGTATTTTCATACGAATATTTTTTGAAAAAGCAAAGAAATTCACTCACAGGATGTAGATAGTATCCCTTAAGTTTTTTGCCCCTCTTGCCTCTATGCAAATCCTGAATAATTTGCTTTAGTTTAGTATCCGCCAACTGTTCTTTTAGAATAGTTTCGTCTAGGATTTCTAAAATAGGGTCTTGAGTATTTGCTTGATCAATGGCGTTCACAAAGTGATCAGAGCCTTGGCTAACTTTTTGAAAGTTATCCTGTGATGCCAAAAATTGTGATTGAATATCATTATGTAAATCATTTTTGCTATTAACAACTGGTAAAGGTTCCGACGATGTAAGAAGCTCTGGATTAGTGGTGAGATCCTGAGTTAGCGGACTTGTCGGACAACGACTAAGATAATCAGCTAACACATTTTGTTTTCCTGGGATATGTTCAAAATTGAATGTATACTGGGACAGATCCATGAGCCATCTTGTTGTCACATCAACTGGTGAACTTGACTTTTTATATTGATTAAGAGGCTTGGCATCAGAAAGTACTGTGAATTGTTTATTAAACAAGTAATATTTGAATGACGTAATTCCTTTATATATTGCATATAACTCTAATTTAATAGGAGGAAATTTCTTTTCGGATTCGGTAAGTAATTTAGAATAATATGACACAGGCAGTAGTATGCCATTTCTTCTTTGCATCAAAATTGCAGAGATGGCCTGTTTAGATGCGTCAGTATTGACGAAAAACTTTTCATCCCAATTTGGTAGATGTAACACAGGCTTCTGAAAAAAAAAACTTTCTGAAGTGACTGAAAGGCGGTTTGTGTTCACTCCACTCAAATTTTATTTTTGGTTTAGTTACGTGTATAAGTGGAGCGACGAGATCAGAAAAGGAAGGGATAAGAGCTCGGTAGAACGAGCAGAGTCCAACAAAACCCTTAGTCTGTCTCTTCGTTTTTGGAGTTGGAAACTCAACTATTTTAGAAATATTACTCTCAATAGGGGAAACTTTATAGTCTTTAATTTTAAATCCCAGAAAATTTATGTCAGTTTGAAAAAATGAAGATTTTTCTGGCGAAAGCGTAACATTGTTCTTTATGAAAACATCTGTTATTTTATTTAATTTGTCTAACATTTCTTGGAACGAATTTGCACCGACCACCATATCATCCTGATATGAAAAACAAGAGTCAACACCAGATTGCTGGATGAGAGTGTCAATCAGTTCCTGAAACGTAGAAGCAGCTGTTTTTAAACCAAAGACCAGAACTTTAAATGTAAAAACTCCCCAAGGGGTAATAAATGAAAGTTTGTCCTGCAACTCATTCGGTACAGCAATTTGCCAATATGCTGAAGGAAGGTCTAAGGTGGTGAAATACTTATACTTAGACAATTGTAGCAACAAGTTTGAAATTTTAGGGAGGGGGTACGAGGATGGAATAATAATGGCGTTAAGTAACCTTAGATCCAAAACAAGCCTATATTTTTGAGGTTGTGAAGGATGCGTTCTTTTAATTTTCACCAACAACATGGGACAGGCCCACGAAGAATTTGCCCGCTTAATTATGTTTGTTTTTAACATATCTTGAATTTGGTCTAGGGCTTCCTGTTCTAGTGCTTGAGGGACCGGAAAAGGAAGTGCTTTAATAGGGTGAGAATTAAGCAAATCAATGTGAGGCGAAACTAAGTCAGTTTTCCCAATGGTGTCTAATGATTTAGAAAACACCTCAGCTTTACTACATAAAAGTTTAACCAACTCCTCACGTTGTTCCTGAGTAAGATGTCCCAGCTTAAAGTCATCAGCCGAAAGTTCTTTAATTCGCTTATTAATAACCTCATCAGAAGGGACAATTAAGTTACATTGATGTTGTTCCTCGTTTTCAAAAGAATACCTCTGAATATCTTCATCGGTTACGTTATACAAAGTACACAATTTAGCATTTTTATTCAAATGGACATCTTTATCCGAAATGTTTTCAAGAACGACGATAAAAGCATTTTTTAGGTGTGACAACGAGTGTAGCGATTCATGGCCTATAATTTTTGAGTTCTTAACTGTTGGCCTGAAAAGAAAATATTCACTTGGCTCAACTGAAAATTTAGCACGAACATAGGCACATGACTTCTTGGGAATCCTAACTTTTCTAAAGTTTTGAACAACTATTTCATGATCAAGTTCAGACAATTTATCACCACCCGATTCACTGTCATCCCGTACAGACACCGCGGTACAGTCAGTAACATCACTTGACAAGGAAGTGTCGTTGATATAACAACTGTACTCTTTTTTGAGAATCTTTGATGAATGGAATGACTAAATCTTGCAGCAAAGCAGAATTAAACACGGGTGTGATAGACATGTTATATTTCTGCATAAAGTCGTACCCTAAAATAATTCGAAAGTCATTACCAATATTGGCAATATAAAAGTTGTGTTTAAAGAAAAGATTGTCAATTTTAAATGACAACATAATACATCCCTTAAACTCCACTATCGAATTAATTGTAGATATATTTACTTTATTAGATAGATACTGGAAATTAATTCTATTCTTTATTGACCTAAAGTGCCCATCATCAATCAAAGATAATGTTGATCCACTGTCCAGGAGGGTGGGGACTTTAACCTTATTTAACTTCAGCTGGATACATGGTAGTCTTGCCCTAATATGAAATGTACTACAGATACGATGGTCAGTATTTACTATAGTCTCACTGTTATTTATAAACATGTCCTCGGTTTGAGATAGGCTATTTGAATAGGCAGGATTATCAGTTTGAATTACCTTATTGAATACCGGCTTCTTTATAAGAGGAGAGATCGGAACGCCAGTTACCTCCGTCTCTCCGAGTAGTTTAAATTATGACGAGTTTTTTTAGGAGACTTAGATTTAGACTTTGGCAATTTATTATCTTTAATTTTGTTACTATTTATGCAGCTATTTTCTATCAATGCCTGAAATTTAAAGCAATCTTTCATAACATGGCCTCTGGTTGCACAAAATGAACACGTGTCAAACTTCGCAATCTTTGCCTAGAATTACTATTTCTTTGACTAAAATTTTGCTGGTGTTTCTGCTTTTTTTCCTGAAAACTTTTACTAGGACTAGGTTGAAATCCCTTATCCTGCGTATGACCTAAATGAAAAATCGGTTCAACCGTAGCATTTTCGGTTTCACAATCAAGTGAATAAATTACAAGCAATTGTTCGGTTCTATCAATAGCAGACTCAAAGGAATTAACTTTTTCCTCCAATAGTTTAAATTTGATATTCTTGGGCAAATTTTTTAAGAAATAGTTAAAGGCTATTGAATCAAGAGTTGTATTATCAAATGATGGGAAAGCGAATCTGCATAGCTTACGAATTCTACATGCAAATGCACGGGGACTCTCATTAACGAGCATTGAACACTTGTCCAATTGGTCAGAAGCTTTACATTTATCGTATTTTCTCCCGAAAAACTTTATAAATTCATCTCTAACCTTAGCCAGAAAGTCAAAATTCTGGTTTGCCTTTGCATCCAGGTAAAAATTCAAGGCCTGATCCTGAATTTTAGATTTAAAAATAGCAAGTATCTCTCTATCTGAATAATTATTCAATTCCTTATCTTCGGTTAACTGGTCAAAGAAGAATTCAACCATTTCTGGAGAACCAGAATATGGCTGAATTGAAATTTTTGGTGGAACTGACTTAGGAGGCATGGCTAAATTCTCTATTTCCTTTTAAACTGAAAGTTTAACATTCGCTTTTAAATCAAAAAGCGGTAAGAGAAAATTAACTTTACCGAGTAAAAAAAAAATCAATGTTTTTCTTCTTTTTTTTTTTTTTTTTTTTTTTTTGTTATATTAAAGGATAAACCTGCACAAAGTTCAATTTCTATCTAACTCATAAAACTTAATTTATTACTTGGCTATATGCTTGAAAAAATCATAACGGTTATACAAAATACACAACTTACACACAATACTTAAATATACATGTAACTTCTACAATATCACTCCAATTACTCAATAACTTCTCATTTATTTCCATTTATAAAAAGTGCATCAATATATACTGCAAGTGTGTCAAAGTGTACTAACAAGTGATGTCCAGAAGGGAATAAAATTCAAAAGTTTTACAAATAATTTCAGCCTAAAACAAAACCATTGTCAACTTCGTAAAAAGACGATTGATAAATGTTCCTCTCCCCCTCTTTTCCTTTATTCAAAATATACTACTATAATTTTTGTCTTTCAATGAATACATATCCCTATTATTTTAACAATATATAGAAGCACTCCTTAACATATGCAAATAAGCCTGACAAAACAGCACTCTTAAAAAAAAGCAAAAAGATACATCTTTCATACCTTGAAAGCTGAAGAGGTCACACGGTTTAGAAATCCTATATTCCCTTTCAAACTTCACAAAACCCAGTCAAAATATCACTTTTACGATCGAAATATCGTCAAAACATTCCACAGTTCACAGAAGAAGGTCACGGTAACATCTGTCGTGTTAAAATATCGCTGGTTGGTTGGCTAAGCCAGTACCAATTGATAAAGGTTGATAATTGAAAATCAACTTGAAAAGTAAGACATGCATTCATAGAATGCGATGGATGGTTGGTTGGATAAGCTCAGAGTTAATTCAAGCTTGACTTGAAAACCTAATCTGAAAGGGTTTAAAGTTGCAATGTTTTAATTAAACTTAATGGCGCTTTACTCCAACCTAAAGGAAATTTCAGTTACAAGAGTCCAATAAAATCTTGCGTATAGTAGATCCGAGACATTGCGTTGTGTTTTCTTAAAAATATATATATCCAGTGGCAATAACTAGGTTACTGGGAAGTTTTACTTCCATGAACTTGTGTTGTGACGATCGATAAAAACAAAATGACTGGACATTCAAAGTTCATTCGAACATTCATATTTATTGAAGTTTTAATAATCCAGTATGTATGTTAGGCATTGTGGTAGGACTAATTTACGAGAGACAAAATTCAAAATATATCGGCACCACTGCAGCTGAATGTAAAGGCAACACAAAAAAAAAACAAAAAAAAACTATACAACGATACTTTTATAAACGGTCAACATATCACCTTTCCCATAGTCATCTTCATTGTCAGTGAGTGTCCATCATGCACAGCGACCTCCAAACGTATATTCTGAAGATATCAGGGAGTGGAAACACATCTCATGCTGCAAGAATCCGCTTCCTTTTTGCTCCAACTTTCTTTGCCCCATCAAAAGTGAAACCCGCTGATTATAAGCACGGCAAGGGTTGCCAACACAAAAAGGCAAACCGCCACAACGCGTGCCAAGGAATTAATGAAAAACCATGGAGAATACGGGAAACGCTAAACTCCGCGGGCTAATACGCCAAACGTGGCAGACAGACAACGCGAAGTGAAAGTCAAAGTAGGCAAAACGGGAGATCGCAAGTATTGCGAAAGGAACGACTCACCTGGGCGATAACTGGCAAGACCAAGGGGATTGGTGGACAAAAGGATTGCCTAGCTTAAGTTCAAACGAACTCAAGGCGCAAAACTGAATAATGGGGGAAAACCAAGGTATCAAGGTCGTGATTACGACAGTGTCCATCCATCGTGTAAAATTTACAATTCAAATTTACAGAAGTTCGGAAACAAACATACAATTAATTTTTTTATCATTCGTGTATCTTCTGACTATTTATTCTGCTTTCTATTTTCTTCTTTTATTTTAAAGCTTAACTGATTTACTTTTAATTTCTTCTTCTATCTTTAAAAGAAGAAAGTTTTGGATTCGTGAAAAATATGACTTCCAGTTTTCGATGGATTTGTACGTTTTAGAAGATTCTGAACACGATTTGATGTTTTTTTTAGAAAATGTCTGTCTGTCACTCTGCCTGTGTGTCTGTGCGTGTGTTTGTCTGTCTGAAAATGACAAAAGTTTTGTGGGCGCTTTAACTCAAGAACTAATGCACGGAATTTCACAAAACTTAAGATTCAATTTTGCCTTAATATAAATGTGTGTTGATTGCTTTTTGGTGTATATCGCTCATCAAGTGGCGCTGCTATGGTGAATTTTTCCCGATTTTCGTAATGGCTTTATCTCAAGAACTAATGCACGGATTTTGATGAAACTTCAGATTCAGTTACATGTTGACTTAAGTTGTTGATTATTAGGTTTTGGTGTATTTCTCTCAACAGGTGGCGCTACTATGCCATATTTTTCATGATTTCAACAATAACTCTATCTCTCAAGAACTAATAATCGGATTTTCATCAAACTTTAGATTCTTTTAGACGTTGATGTAAGATGTTACTGATTAAGTCTTGATAAAATCGCACAACAGGTGGCGCTGCTATGCTTATGTTTTTACGATTTTTGCAAAAGCTATATTTCAAAAACTAACGCACGCAATTTAATCAAACTTAATATTCTGTTACATTTTCACGTAAATAGATCCTTATTAGAGTTTGGTGTATATTGAAGAACAGGTGTATACAGGATTTTATACTCTTTGAGTTGGAAATTTTAGTTGCGGACATCTAAAAAGTTGGGAACCTAAATTCAATGATTTGTTTGAAACAATGCGATACTTATATTCCCTTGTTAGATGCACCTTATTCAACGAAATTACATAACTTTACAATCCTCACAATTGGCATAGATTATCATTTAATTTTGGCACTTTGATAGCGAATTTTGAATTATTAACACGCATGAGACAGAAGAAAGTTTTACGATTGGCACATCCGACAAGTTTCATTATTGATCTAGAAATTTCTGAAATTCGAATAGACACCCGCTTTAAAGGATATTACAAAAAAAGTTTTACAATAGGTTTACTCAACTTTTGTTTTAGTTTAAAAAAAATCGAAATAGCTAAAATATTTAAATATAAGTGATGTTTTGAAGTTTAAACTGTCTGATCCCATTTCACTTGCAGAAATATGTTGTCTTTTATTAACAAATGTTTGGACATTTTTTATTGATTAGTTTTGATTCAGACTTTTGTAAAATTATTCATTTGTAATCCTGAATCTAATTATTCATAGACAGAAATAATAATGTATAATAATGAAATTTAATAGTAGGGATCACCAAACACGGTACTGAGGACATAATTGATCGCATTGTAATTGTTTAAATTTTTATTGTTTACAAACATGGATAATAATTTTTTATTTCGCAGGAAAGAAGATTTTTCCTCTAGCTCCACAACGAATTCCTATGATATCTACAATGATAAAAATATTTTTAAATCATTGGACTCCCAAAGTGACAAACTTTTTGCATTTTCTGTATCCATGATATTTATACAGATATAATATTTCACACTTGCAACTTTTTACAAACAGCAATACATGCGTGGGATTATTTATACTTATATGGTGCAAACCAAACACATGCCTTTATAAATAAACATGTAAATTAGATGGGTACGTTAAAAAAATATGTCTAACGAATTCAAACGTGACCGAGGCTGTACAAATGTTGACAACGCTTGTTTACAGTATTTTTATTTCTTAATATAATGACTTCATACTATATTTTTTAAAAATTAGGGACATGGAAAATAAAAAATTACAAATTCTGAAATCGATTTAAAAATATATTTATTAATGTTAAGTGATTCACTGGTTTATTTAAACTATTTATAAAAGTAATTAGTTCATATTAACAAAATATTTTCTTTAAAAAAGTTTACATTTTTGACAGAAAATGGCTCTACGCTGTCTCAAACTATAAAAATGCTTAAATTTGCTTCAAACTCAACTAACTTAACTTTAAAACTTAAATTAACCATGTTGAAATTAAAATATAAAATAATGCCATATTAAACTTTTATAATGAGGACGCATTCTGATACACACTCTCTCACATAGAAAATCCACTTATATAACGAAATCGGCAAAGTTTATATGCCCTCATAATACTAATAATAATTTTACCTTCATCATGCATATTTCGTCGTTTTTGTAATAAGCAATTGAATTCTTTCTTATTACTGAAGAGCATTACTAATTCCAAGTTGATTTCCTATTTTATCGGAAGAAAAGGAAAAAACTCTTTGAAATTCTACTCCTATAACTCACTAGGAAAAATACTAATAGTGCTGGAGGAAGCTGCATAGGCAATCGCCTCATCGAATTGGAAGCTGAAATTGCAGAATTAGACAGAACTGGATTAGCATATTAAAATGCAACTGATCTGCTAAGTCATGTCTTGGTGAAAACCTCTTTCAGACCCCATTTTAGTAGATGACTCGTAGGTTTATCATTGTATATTCCTGCACCCAAAGGTATAAAAACATGGAGGAATGGGAGCAGGAAAACACAAGGCTAAACCTACGAGTCAACTGCTAAAATCGTGTTTTCAGGTGTTTTTCACCAAGATATGACTTGGCAGACCAATTGTGTTTTAATATGCGTATCGAGTTTTAACTAATTCTGGAATTTTAGTCTCCAGTTCGATGAGGTAGTTGTCTGTACTGCGCCTCCGGTTTACAAACTGTTAGTTCTGGATTTCGTCAAATGAAATATCAGAAAGTTCTTGCCATGAGGACCAAGTTAAATAGAAGAACGAGCCATCCGAACCCAACAGTTCATGGGATACAGACCTAAATGTTCTGAGCAATGTTAAATTCAGGGCGTGGCCCGGGGGGACATTCCCTTTCGGAGCAATGAGATATCCTCCCTGGAGATATGAAATTTTGTTTTCAATGGTCAAAAAATGCAATTTCCCCCAGCACGAACTCTATGTCTCCCTCCCCGGAGCCACAAAAATCCCTCCCGGAGAAAAGTGTATGAATTTAACACTACTTCCGTGGCGTCATGAATAAAAAAAGGAAAATCAGTATTTCATCAAAATTGTAATTATTTTCAAACTCTGGTCATGAGGATCAAGAAAAGTACAAGAACTATTAGTCCGGATACAACCTTTCATGAAACATGGATGCATTTCTTCAGTGTCGTCAGAGACACTTTGTAGCAGAAAAGTGACAAGATTTCTTAAGAAGTTAGAGATCATTTTAACCCTTTGTCGGCTGACGATACTTCATTAAATACTTTTTTATAAAATTCATTATACACATCGATTAGTAGTAAAACAGTTTAGAATGAGTTACAGATGCGTTACTTTATCTTGTTCCAAAAACGTTATTGGTTCCACAAAATAAAAATATTTTTATGCGTCTTTTCAGCTTTCTTGGCGTGGCGTTGAATTTTTCAATTTCGGGCGCGTGGGAATTTTTCAATTCGGAAATACGTCTATATATCTATTGTAAGAACAGTATATTTGTAAATTTCCTAATTCTACAAAGTACTAAGAAAACTATTTAAAAACCCTATAAATTCAAATTTAATTAATCCTTCACCCCTTTTAAAATCCTTCTAAAATTTATTAAATTATTATGTGAATCTTCTAATGTAGTTTCAAAAATTCTCGAAAAATGCTTTAGAAGATAAAATTTTCACGAATTCATAATTCAGTACATAAAGGGTTAAACTCGTCAATTACTTAAGCATATACATTATTTCTGTTGTCAACTTCCCTTTTTCTATACATCTACAAAACGTAAAACTATCAATGAGGAATCATTCGAATGTTTTTTTACTCAGCTTTTGTGATAGTAGACGCACATTTCTTTAAAACATGTTTTTATTATTATAAATTACTGTTAATTAAAAATTCTGTATATTATTTCTATGGCCAACATCCCTTTTTCTATGTATCTACAAAACGTAGAACAATGAATGGGGTATTATTCGTAATATTTTTTAGTCTGCTTCTCACATAGTACACTCATATTTCGTTAAAATATCTTTTTATTAAAATTAACAGTAAATAAAAAAAATAAATCAATATTGTTTTTAATAAATGAAATGATAGGTTTTATCAAATCAGTATTGCCAGAAAAATAAAATACTGCATGATTATAAACAGTAATAATTTCATATATCTGCACGGGTTTATTTCATATTTATGATTAAAAAGCAAAAATTGAATTTGAAATGTTTAGAAAAACAGACGCTATAAATAGGCCAAAGCCGCGGTATTACGTATAGCTTAAACGTTATTACTTGTTATATTAGATTAAATTTCACTTTCATTTTTCTTTGTCCCGTGTTTTACAGGAAGCGATGACATCATCTTTTAAAGCAGTTAAGATATGCTTGATAATTTTCCCTCGTGCGGGCCTTTAGAAAAACAATTCCAGCTTTTAATCGGGTTTTTGTTTAATTTTTACGTGTGCGTCATTTGTTGTTTATTTTTCTTTGTTTCATCATGAATGTGTATATACGTACCAGTCGATTACGAATTTAAAGATTATCTTCTAATTGGATATGGAGTTTATTAAGATTTACAAAAGTATATGCTTTTTTTTTATGTTACATTCCATAAAGCTGTTAATAAAGAGTAAGGTCACATATATGCAACTAAATCAGAAAAAAAATAATACAGATAAGATTAGACTGTTTCATTCTTACTTTTTTAATAAAGATCAGTATTGGGACAACCAAAAAATAAATAAGATCGCGCCCCCACTTTACTCCCAAAACTGACTGGCCTGATTATGCTTCAAAATTTGAACAAATTAGCAAGAATCAGACAAAGCTGCAACTTATTTCGGAACAAATGTCACAGACGCATCGGGTTTGGCGCGATTATTCATGAACCATTTTGGTGACAAAACACCGTTTTCATCCATTTGTTAGGCATAGTATGCGAAACCAGCATGTTAGTAATATTTTATTGTGAAACAGTTTATTTCATAAAAAAACACACACTTCTGTTCCAGTATAGGGCGGTTGCTGAATTGAGATAATGGGCTCGGCGATAGAAGGAAATTTTTAATGCATATTTTCTTTCAAACTTTCTCTTAACTCTTTATTTTCTTTCACTATTCACTATTTCAATTTATTCAATAATAATCAGTTAATTTACAATAATATAAAAAAATACATTTATCTATTATTTTTTATACAAATAGAAGTAAATTGTCTATAGAAAACAAAAATAATACATGAATGAAACACACACACAGACAGACACACACACATATATATATATATATATATATACCGGGTGTCCCAAAAATGACTGATGGATTTTAAAATTCCATAACTTGCAAACGGTGACAGATATTTAAAAAATTCTTGCAGGAGGGTTATGTATGATGTCAGGAATTTTTTTACTGTGATTGTTAATTTTAGTTCGAATTTCAAACAATAGATGGCGCTGACAGCGATTGACGCTCAGTCGAGGCCTAAACTGACGTCACTCTGCATTAATGCGAAGGAAGGAGATTACGGATATGGAGTGGTTATCATTCTTCAGCACAATCTTGCTCTTAGGGCTCGATTCTGAACTCATTCGATATGATTTCAATGGAGTGCGTTGTTCTCCATGGAAACAACAAATTCTACGATAGTGGAATACAGCGTTAAAGAACTGTGCATGAAAACAAGTAGTATTCGAGTTTTCAGGCGATTTTACATTGATGAAGTTTTATTTTCCCGGATTAAATTACTTTTTATGGTCTGATGAAAAGAATATTTTATGCATCGTATTTTAAAACTAGGTGAAGAAAGAGATTTAGAATTTTTTGTTGTTGTTAAAAATTTTATAACTTTTATTACATTCTAATAAGTTTTAGATCTTTTAAGGAAGTTCATCAGTAGGTTTTTATGAATGTTGGATAATAATCCTGAAAATGGTTAATGGTATATTGTTGTTCAAAATAACTGCTTAAAAACAAATATTAGAATTTACCTTGTTTAACCCTTTTGAATAGGGGTATTATATCGTTGCATTAAAATTAAAAAAATAAAATGAATGCTAGTGAATTAAAATTTTTGTTTGACAGTTAGATATTAAAATATTGTACACACGCTGCTTCATCTTGATGTTTTATAAAATAAAACTAGTAAATATTTTTTATCTACATCTACTATTTAAATTGTAAAAATGTGCTAAAAGAATTCTTGGAGTTAGAATTTTTACGGTTTGGCAACTCTTTCTACACACAAATGCTAATATGCATATATTTTTTAATAATAAAGATATGAATGATATCTAATGTGATAAACTAAGTTCAAATTAAACTTGACAAGAGTCTAAAACTTAGTAGTACTTAAATTATTGAAGGCTACAAACAAATTTTTATTCAAATTTTTATCTTTATATAAATTAAGACCGTATTTCTAATAGCACTTTTTGTTGGAATGCAATTGTAATTTTAAAACTTTTTAGTTTATATATATTTTTAAAAAAATCATGAATCGTAATAATCAGGGCTTGGCAAATGCGGTCGCCACTTGCAACTAATATTTTTTACTCGACGACCAGGATTTTTAATATGGCGGTTATTGTAGTGTTAACGAAAGAACAAAGTGTAAACGGTATTATCCATATCATGCACAGAAAACGGCATTATTTGCTGCTCTAGCCAGTTAGCATGTCATGTGATTAGAATGTGGGAAGAGGGTGGGTCGTTTGTACGGGTTGTTTACCAATGTTTTTCGCAATAGGGTTCTGTTTACAGTTTTTCAGGGAAATCTGGTAGTAGTGGCCCGGGGGGGGGGGGGGGATTGAGAGAGAATTTTAAATATTAGACTAATAACTAATGAAGAATATTCTATAATTATACGTGTTTAGTGTTTGAATTATCATCCATAGTAAATGGAAAAAAATTCCACTGAAAATCAGAAGGACATTTTTTTGAAGGGGGGAGAGGTACTTTTCCATAGCGATTTCATTTTTGTATTAAAACAATCCTTAGATTGTTGTATTAAATCAATCATTAGATTGTTGTATTACATCTGTACTTTGATTGTTGTATCAACCGTAACAACGACCCACCCTCTCCCCACATTCTAATCACATGACATGACATGCTAGCTGGCTAGAGCAGCAGAGAATGACAATTTCTGTTTATGATATGGAAAATTCCATTTACACTTTTTTCTTTCGTTAACACTACAAAAAGCGCCAGATTAAAAATCTTGGTCGTCGAGTAAAAAATATTGGTTGCAAGTGGCGATCGCATTTGCCAAGCCCTGATTATTACGATTCATGAATCTTTTTAAAAAATATATAAACTAAAGAGTTTTAAAATTACAATTGAATTTCAACAAATGTGCTATTAGAAATACGGTCTTAATTTATATCAAGATAAAGATTTCAATAAAAATTTGTTTTGTGGCATTCAATAATTTAAGTACTACTAAGTTTTAGACACTTGTCAAATTTAATTTGAACTTAGTTTATCACATTGATATCTTTATTATTAAAAATACATGCATATTAGCATTTGTGTGTAGAAAGAGTTGCAAAAGCGTAAAAATTCAAACTCCAAGAATTCTTTTAACACATTTTTACAATTTAAAACGGATGTAGATAAAAAAAATATTTACAAATTTTAATTTATCAAACATAAAGATGAAGCTGCATGTAGTACAGTATTTTAATATCAAACTGTCAAACAAAATTTTTAATTAACTAGCATTTATTTTATTTTTTTAATTTTAATGTAACGATACAATACTCTATTCAAAAGAGTTAAAAGAGGTAACTTCTAATATTTGTTTTTAAATAGTTATTTTGAACAACAATATACTATTAACCATTTTCACGATTATTATCCAACAGTCATAAAAACCTACTAACGAACTTCCTTAAGGGGTCTCAGGACTCTTAAAGCTTCAAATTTTCGAAATTTTAAATTTTTTTAGATGTTAAACTACTATCTTTTCTGAACATCTTGATATAATTATATCCTTGAAATTCCGATTAGAACGAAAGTTTTGGTATTTAGGTAGATTTCGTATGAAATACAGCCTATTACATTCTCCCCTATGTTGGAATTTCTGAAAATGTTTTATAGATCTACACCGATCATGACCCCTAGAACCCTAAACCACCCTCAGTAAAAAAATTTATCTATCTATCTATCTATCCAACTATCTATCTCTATCTATCTATCTATATATATATCACTTTCTTCTGGACACGATAATTTTCACAATTCTGCACAAATCTCTTCCAAACTGTCATATAAAATTAAGGGGCATAAAATCTTGGTCAGGTTTGTTAATGGGCAAAATCAGACCAAGGGGATGGAAATAGGAAGGGGTTTTGTGAAAACCGAAAAAAACCCATAACTGCTTAAGTTTTGTACATATCAAATCAGTTTGAAGTTTTTATTACTTCTAAAAATAGGGCCAAAAATTTATGAATCATAGATTTTTGATAAAATTAAAAATGGGCTCAAAGGACGCAAAAAATTCTTCGTCTATTCTCCAGATATCAAATCCAATTAATTTTATTATAAATCTCAATAATATTATCTACAACTTTTATATTCACAAGTTTTTGATAGGACCAATTCGTACCGAAAAAAAAAAAAAAAAAAAAAAAAAAAAAAAAAAAAAGGGGGGGGGGGGTTGAAGAAGAAAAAAATTCATATATCCGTCAATTCACAAGATATAAAATCCCCATGATTTTATCATATATCTCCTTAATATTATCTGAAACATTTATACAGACAAGTTTTTGATAGGACCAATTCTTACAGCAAAAACAAATTAAAAATACATAGTTGTTGAAGAAAAAAATCATCTTATTAAGGGTGTATTCAAATCCAAACTGCTTATATTCTTACTCATTTTTAAATTCAGTTTTGCTCTCAAACGCATCCAATTGGTAGATTCTCTTACTCAGAAACTATATAATGTACCGTAATGATTGATTTTTTGATAGAGTTAGAATATATTTTTTAAAAATGATGTAAATGTGGGCATTTTGAACAGAATTCCCCGAAGCGATTGTGTTAGAAACTAGAAATACTGTCCTACTGAGGAAATAATTGTTTATAAATCAAGTTTTAATTAATTGAACGAAAAATACAAACACAGGTCGCTTATAATTCTCTTCAAAAATCACGTCAACAAGTTTTATATTTTTTCTATTAAAAATGAATCTGAAAATGTGCCAGAAAATTTCGAGTTGTTGAGCATGGAAAAGTATTTTTTTTTAGTACCGCCTTAACATGATTCTGATAAAACCAGCTATTATATAAAAATGAAATAAAAACTCGTCAAAAGCGACCAGATAAAATTGTTAAAGTTGGTTTATCTCTAATCGTGATTTACATTTTTTTTCTTTTGATGAAATTAGTATACTTAACTTCGAAATCTACCTCCGCCTGTAGGTCGGGCCGGCAGGGATTTTTAGATTTATACCCGCGCAATAGGTGAAGCGGCATTTCCGAAGATTTGAACTCATTTTTCTCCAAATGACGTTTTTGGGCATAACGCGCAGGATATCTGAAAAACTTATGAATATTTTTTCATGAAATTGAAAAATATATATGTTTCAGTCTGTATAAACTGAACCTAAAATTTTCTTTTTATTCTTCAAAAAATACTTTTTTAGGTGATTATTCTGTTGAAATTTTCAAAATTTTGTATTAGCTAAATACAACTTTGTATTAAAAATATAAAAATGCTTTAAATATAAATTTATTTATGTTCAGGGTAATTATTGTAATCTAAAGTATAATTAGACACAAAAAACGTAATTTTAGTGACAAAATTTATTTTGTAATCCCGCGCAATTTTCTGCTCGACAAATATCTGACAGTTTGGAGCCCCCTATAAATACTAATTCTGCAACTTGAATTTTTTTTTAAATACATGAAAGGAAAGAACATACTTATATCTTTCACCCCGATTAAATTTCTGTTTTTAAATCATATCCATTTTAAAATATTAAATGTTGAAAATGATTTTTTTTTTTTCATTTTCTTTTTCCAAATTTAAGAGTCT
The DNA here is from genome assembly GCA_963932465.1 of Maratus speciosus. Classification (NCBI taxonomy): domain Eukaryota; kingdom Metazoa; phylum Arthropoda; class Arachnida; order Araneae; family Salticidae; genus Maratus; species Maratus speciosus. Next base: position 267,779,619 of record OZ010795.1, read on the forward strand.
TGTCCTAAGACCCCTTAAAAGATCTAAAATTTATTAGAATGTAACAAAAGTTATGAAATTTTTAACAATAACCAAAAATACTAAATTCTTCACCTAGTTTTAAAATACGATGCATAAAATATTCTTTAAATCGGATCATAAAAAGTAATTTAATCCAGGAAAATAAAACTTCATCAATGTAAAATCGCCTGCAAACTCGAATACTACTTCTTAAATTCATGCCCAGTTCTTAACGCTGTATTTCTACTATCGAAGAATTTGTTGTTTCCATGGCAACAACGCACTCCATTGAAATCATATCGAATGAGTTCAGAATCGGGCCCTAAGAGCAAGATTCTACTGGCGAATGAGACCCACTCCATAGCCTTAATCTTCTCCCTTCGCACCAATGTTGATTGACGCCAGTTTCGGTCTCGACTGAGTGTCAGTCGCTGTCAGCGCCATCTATTGTTTGAAATTCGAACTAAAATAAAGAATCATAGCAAAAAAACTCCTGACATCTTACATAACCCTCCTGCAAGTATTTTTTAAATATCTGTCACCGTTTGCAAGTTATTGAATTTTAAAATCCATCAGTCATTTTTGGGACACCCGGTATATATAAACAAGAATAAATGTTCGTCAGGATTGTTTTCATAACTCTTTGTGTCATTTAGCAACAAAACTCACTTTCTGAAGCCCAAATCAGAAAGTTTAAAAAAAAAAAAAAATGACAAAACCCCTGAAAAGTGATACACAATTTTATTTTAAACACATATTATTTGTATTATAAGCATACATAAATTATTTAATTATAAAACACACAATGGCTAATTAATATAAAACACACGCATTCTCTTTTACCAGGTTGCCAGGCGAAGCAAAAACTCGCCAAAATCGCCACTTTTCCCAGGCATAAAATCGGCAATTGGGCCCAAAAGAGGTACCCCGGTACGTGTGAGAGATTTGTACCCTTATATGTGTAGCAATTTTGTTATACTTACACATGCAGTGTGTGTCATAGTGTATTTTAGACGTGATATCTGGCTTCCAGTCCAGCCTTTACAGAAAATTTATAAACTGAAATTAAAGAATATCGAAATAATACGCATACCAAATTTCCATAATAAATAAATTCCATAATAATTTTTTTTAACACAAAATTTTATAAAATTAAACGTAATTTGATAAACATGGCATAGTTTTGAAGCAGAATCATTTTATAACGAAAATCTAGTAAGATATTTTAGTGCCAGAATCATGTTAGTTTTTTTCACCCATGCAAATCTCTAGATACATTCTCAGGAATATCATCAAAGGAGATTTCCACTTAGGAGGTACACGTAGGCACACACGAAGGACGTGAGTTATATCCTGAGGAAATCTTTAAAGTCTGTTTCTCAGCATGCCCTGATCGTGTCATTTTTGTATCTGGACGAATTTCGGTGGACTTGGTGCTCATGAGGAGGTCTTTGGACCTTTGATACTATATGGTAATTTTAAAAAGTTTTTAAACTAAGGTAGGATTCAAGATTATATTGATAAAGTAAGCCTGCCATCAATTTTCAAAAGTTAGACATTTAAAAATGCATGCGGTACTGTGGACCTATAATTTATATTTAGAAATAGCTTATCTGTGCTGTAAGAAGTAAAACAGTCAAATATAGATTATTCTGCGACAAAAACTCTCCTATTTATAATTCTGAAAATTTTCATACTAGTAGTTTTATTGTATACTAGTAAATTTCATGAAATTTTTGAGCTTTCAGGAAATGCGTTTTTCTGATCCGTTTATGTTTCTAGTTTACCATGCATGGAAACCTCATATGAAGCTGCATTGCAAAACAATCTATTAATTATTAATTATTAATTAATAGATTATAATTAATAATATTAATTACTAATCTATTAATCTATTAATTAATTATAAACAATCTAAACAATTTTGCGTCTTCCAATAGCAGATGAGCACTGACGGAGATAGCTTTACTTAATCCCGTTAGTTTCGACTCCTCGTAGCATAAGATTTTAAAGATTTTGAGTAGAAAAATTCAGTGATTCTTTAAATAGGAGTGTTGTACGACACGTCCTGCTCGGATACCTGACAAGCAGTAGAACGACACAGAACCGGACCTCATTCCCCTCCGGAAGATCGAAGAAGATATTTCAAGGGTGCAGGTACACTTTTGAATAAATGTTAGATAAGTATTCAAATAAGTATAAATATACAATTAATTAATTATTATGTTTGTTTTGAAATATGTATACTTGAGCGTAACTCAATTATATTGAGTAATGTTTTGTATAATTTGAGCAAAAGAGAAAATGAGTGAAATATATAACATATGGGTTATGCTTTTGTAGTAAGTTGTATTGTAAATAATTCCAAATAAAACTTCTTACTTTTTCAGCTTAATTTTTTTTATTATTTGTATTATGCTTTTTTTCAATTATTTGAAATTATTTTATTTTCAGACCAGTTACACTGATCAGTGTTTTTAATGTGGAATCTGTAATTAAATACATTTTCATAAATAAAACCTTTATTCGCGTTTTTATCATACATTTTGCGCCACCGTAAAATAAGCGCAGCGTAAGAACGTCATTTGTTGATGTTTTACATTTAATTTAACTATTTTAACTGCCAACTAGAGAGCATGTTTCATCACAAATGACAGGTAAATAGCACTAAAGTAGATTTTCGGAGAGATTTCGAATTTAGTAGACAATTTTCTATATTCGCCCGAATTATCCCCGGCACTCTTGTACCTCATATAATCTCATATGAATTTCAATAATGCTAGTTAAACAGCTATAGCTCATACAATACAGCTGAAGAGCTATTTTTTTTCATATATTCAATTGGAAAATACGCATTTAGCATTTTCTATGTTCTGCATGAAAAATTATTTTCTCAAAGAATTCTTTGTCTAGGACTAAAGGAAACATCAAAAGAAATTACTTTTTACTTTACCTTATTTCTTTCGTTTTTTACTACTTAATACTATATTTTTTACTGAAAGTTATTTAATAACTCTTAGTTATTATTACATATTAATTGTTTGTAAACATTATAAAAGTGTCGTTCTGTAAATTTGTAATTAATACATATTTATTTTAAATTTATCATTTAACATTTACGGATAATAATCCATTTTAAATGTATTTAAAAATGCATATTATCGTCTTTACGTAGATATCTTTGTGTAAAATTACTATACTTAACATCTTTTGGCTCCTTTGACACATTGATATCATCTTTGATTATAACTTTGTATAACGTTGCAAGTATTTTAATTGTTAAAACTTTTAAAAATCTATTTATGTATATCATAAAAGATGAGTTCTTTGAATTTTAAATTAATCAATTCGGATTTTTTAAATCAATCTTATTATTTAAAATATAAATATTAACATTGGATTATTATTACAATGTTAAAGTACCAAAATGAACTATGATTTTGATATATGCAATAAATTATGTACATTAATGATAGCATTACATCTAACTTAAATTTAATTAAGAACTATTTCCATTGCTAATTTTGAGTAACTAGATTTCTAAAATTAAACTGAGATTCTTGAAAAAATTATTTTAAAAGGAATGAATTTTTTTAATGAAATTAATTTTTCTATCGTAAGACTTTTAATTAATGAGATTTTCAGGCAAATTAAGCGAGGAAATATTTAAATTATTTTATAAAAAATAACAGTCTCCTTATGAAAGATTCATTATAAAGTATTCTATGATTAAATGGGGAATTTCCGAAAAAATCAAGGAAACTTTATAATTAATAGTTTATGTTAATTTTAATCTTATATTTTATGATTCTCAAAACGCGGTAATTCTAATGTAAGTGTAAATGCAATATAAAAATAAATACTTTTCTTCGCCCTTGTAAATGAAAAGAAATTGTAACATTATTTTTCTACAGTCATTTCATTTCTTTCAATTATTGGATGTTGATTTTGTATCATTCTAAAATAAATTTATTTTTTAGTTCTAACTTGAATTGGGTGGAAAACTTATTTTACACCTAAAATAAATCTTGTTGGTTTATTAAAAACCAACAAGTTATTACAAATTTACAAAGCAAACGTCAAAAGGCGTTTACTAGTGCTGAACTAGTATATGTGACATCCATGAAACGTTTTTTTTTTTTTTTTTTTTTTTTTTTTCATATAAGTCAAATGATCTCAAAACCATAATAAATTGACAATCTGTTCAATTTTGACACCTGTTACACCCAAACCTAAAAAGGATTTATTTATGTCTGAAGTTTTAATAATTCCCGAATATTATTTCTTGAGATAGAGCTCGCACGGAATTTGTGTAACATACAGATTTAAGGAGAGATATTTTCTAAAAACAGTGAAATCGTGTTCAGGACATTTTAACATGTATAAATCCTTCAAAAATTGGAAGTCGAACATTTTCACGAATCCTGTACTTTATTCATGTGCAGATAGAAGAAAGTGAAAAAATATTATTAGCAATTTTAATTATATTATCTGGTAAATTATGCTTTGGCTAAATTAGAAAAATGTGAACAATGCTTTGGCTAAGTTAGAAAAATGTGGACAGCATAAAGAAAAAAAAAACATTCTGGAATGTTCTTGTTTATATACAATAATACATTTTTCTTGAGAAAACATTTTTTTCAAAATTTAAAAAATGGTACTTTTCCATTAGACGACCTTCGCGCAAAACCCAGTTGTTTTCGACGAAATTAACGAACACAGCAGGGAAAGCATTAGAGAGGAAGCTCAGCCCAAGTCAAATTCTGCTTCTTAAACAGACTACGTCCGCTTAGAGTTCACCCAAATTGAAATTTAAACTAAATATTTGAGAAATGTAGTTAAACATAGTACAAGTATCTTATACATACCGGTTTCCTAAAGTGTTTTACAAGCATTAAAAAAATCATCTTCCAAGGGAATTGAGCTGTTGCTGATGGGACAAATGGAAATATTTTATATATGATTCTGAGACGTTCATATGATATATTTTGTTTATCGTCGCTTTCTTATTTGAAGACAGTTTCTGAAATTACTCGAAAACAGAAATCGTGACTTTCATCTACAGCTGTAAAAGACATTATAATATAAAAGGTATTGTGATTTGTCTAGATTTCTGCAAATAACTGGGTAAAAATAACACATTTTCTATTTTAAACAGATTTTTGGGGATATGAAAACCATTAAGCGTTTTTAGGAGAGAGTTATTTTTAAGAGTTTTTAAGAGTATTTTCACTTTTTACGTATTAATAGGTAAAAAGAGATTTATAAATGAAACAAATAACCTTGAAACAACTTTAAAAGGTTATTAGCAATTCTGTACTGCTGATTTTCTTTTCCTTTTCTTTCTTTTTCTTCGGGGGGGTGGGGGATAGAGCTCGGTATGCTCAGTGTTGAGGAGGCGCGGAAAGAACCCAGGTCTTTTGGAAACATCCTTTATGGGTGGAGAGGAGAAGTGGTAAGATTCACTATTTTTTTTTTTTTTTTTTTTATTATTATTTATTTATTTATTTTTTTTAATTTAAAAAAGGAAGTTTGAAAGAATTTTTCTGTTCTCAAATCACGGAAAACTGGGATAACAGGTAAGTATTTGGATATGGGATACTTATTGGTATTTTATACATTTTAATCCCATATTCCGTAATCGATGCTTCGATGTTCGACACGTGAAAAAATATTCAGCTCATAATCCTGTAGGCATTAATTATCAAAAGTTATATAGAGCGAATATTCTTTAACGATTTTTTAAAATTTGATTTCGATGAAAAGCTTATATGTTTGCAATATTTTCTAGACTCAAATTAGATTTTTATAGAATTAGCTTAGATCAGGGGTTCCCAAGCTTTTAGACCGAAGAACCACTAAATAGAAGTTCATACTTCCGCATACCACCAGGTGACAAATTCAAAGATAATACAGAAAAACCTGTATAAACGGAATATGTCTAAAACGAAATATTTTTACAGTCTTTTGTGCTTCTGTGTGATCAGATTTTATTGTATTTAATTGTATAACTACGTTATTAGTAGTTAGATTGACTGCTTTATTTTAACATTCAAATAAAAGGTAGCACGATCATTACATTTTAATAATAAGTGCATTATCAAAATACATCGTTTTAGTATTTAAAAAAAGCTGCAATACTTAATGTCTTATTGGCGTAAACTGATGCATATTCAATAAGGCGACTCTATTAATTCCCATGCATTGCTAATGAGAATCGTGTATTTATCATTATAAAGTGCATCATTTTTGAACCGCAAATATTGTTTCGATCTATTAATAGATCTATTTAAATAGAGAACATAAATACTACATAGCTCTGCTAAATTAAAAAAATATATATATACACATTTAAAGTCGCCTTGTACGACCATATTTTTTTATGTGAACACTATGTTTATATCAACAGTAAAATACTCTTGAGAATATTTAATAAATAAATAACCTATATAAGAAATTCACACATATTCAGAAAATAAACTACTTATCAATACGAGATAGAAGCTCGTTGAAATAAGTATTATACACACATACAAACTAGTAACAGAAGAAAACTTTTTCTTTTTTTCAGGTGAGATGAAAAATCAACTAAACATCTAATTAGTTCAATTTATATAAAATTCTAATCAATATTACATTAAAATAAGAGAAAGCAAAACGCTGTCAAAGCAGTACTATAACAGAGTGAAGAGACTACGGAGCCGGTTAACTGACAAATCAAAAAGAGGAGGGGGTTTTGAGCTATTTTTGAAATCATATACTGCATTTTATATACTTCATTTCATTACCAGTATCAAACTTTTGCATACCAGTAATCAGAGCTTCACGTACCATTACTGGTACGCATACCATTGTTTGAGAAAACCTGGATTAGATGTAACGTTATCTTATATCCATTCTCAAGCAGCTGAGATCGTGGGTATAGGATAACTAATAAATAGTGCTATTTGTATTATTTTTTATCCCTTTTCACTCTTTCCACTTCAATATAAAGATTTTTGAAAAAAAAAGAAATATTATGATAAAAAATAATTAAGCGTTTATTATTAAATGTTCTATAATATGAGTTTCTGTGTTCCCTATGTCACTGTGTCTCAAATGCGTGCCATATTAAAAAAAAAAAGTTTTGCCACGTTTTACACAACAGAACAAATTCTAAATATTAGAAAAAAATTACTTAAAATTACTTTCTTCTTTTGCCTATAAAATCAGTTATGGTTTGAGTTTCTTATCAGAACACATAAATAACAAATATTGGGAAACAATTACATAAATAAAATGAAGTTAACTAAATGAAATTATTGAAAGATAATTTTATAATTAAATTTTACTCTGTTTAAAGAATCTACGAATCTTGAAAAAGTTACACAGTCACATACAGAAAAATATATATACAAACGAGCCGCTTACAATGAAGTCGCACGGGGACGAATATTATATCGTTAGAACTGATATTCGTTATAAGCAATCGAAGTTTCATTTCAGAATTAACTGTTCAATATATACTCTTAAAGGCTTTTTAAACATTCTTTTCACATTCATTAAGGATATTTTAATTAATATATATATATATGTATATTATATTTATTCTGAAACATGATTAATAATTTAAGAACCTTTACGATTTCCCTTATTTCTATAAGCTAGGGCACATAATAAAAAATTAACGCATACCTGCAAAAATGACACTTTATGATTCAGTTAAATAAGGTAAAAAATCCATTAAGGTTTTTTACGCATTAGAATTCATAATGCACACAGACAAATTCTTCTTCTAATAATTAATAATTGAGATGCTACTTGGCGCAGAATGATATGAATTTAAAAGCAGCGTTAAAAACGCCTGAATAAGCAAACATTCAGCAGACTAGTTTCGGTAGCGTTTAGCGTACCGAGAACGGTAATGAGGACGGTACGCTAAACGCTACCGAAACTAGTCTGCTGAATGTTTGCTTATTCTGGTGTTTTTAACGTTGCTTTTAAATTCATAAAATTCACGAAATTCTTCTTCTACTCGTCTATATTTTTGTTGCAGTCACCCTGAATCTGAAACTGTGGTCAGCATCATGAGCAGAAAAATATCTTCGGAGATTTAGTAGACTCTGAACAGCAACAGCTGCTGAAGCTCTGCCCGGTGTTCTTCTCTCTTACTCAACATCATCGTCTGATTCACCACGTTGTGTTGAATTCAGAAATCCCGCAATTGCTTCAACAATGTCTATGTTCTTTGTAATAAAATTTCCGTCAATTTATGCATATTCCATGAATGTTACATTTAATGGAATAATTTTGCTTTACATTTAGTACCACAATAGATCATTTGCTTTGCGATCTTGATCGAATGATGCATAACAATTGATAAAAAATTTCACTCACCATCTTTATAGTCACAACAAAGTATGCACAGTTAACAACTGCCTGTACTGTTAAAGTTAAAATTTTTGTGAGCGTCCAGCCAATTACTCCTACTGCATCGTCCACCTCGCCAGTTTCACGACAATTTGTTTTAAAACAATAGCATGTCTATCTTTGAACCATTGAACCTTTCTTGATTCGAGATCTCGTTTATTAAGAAAAATAGCAAAATGTTTTTCATTTTATTTTAGTTTGGTTCGGTTTATTGGTACTTTTTTTTTATTTCTAACACTTTTAAATCAGGTAAATTAGGCTTCATCGATACCAGATTTCATTATTTTTTTCCGCTCAGGATCTGAATTGCTTGTAACTTGAAGATCTCATTCTGATTCTTTAAAATCACAGATAATGAATTCTGCGGAATCCCGAATTGTCTAACGATTTCACATTTTTTCATTGTTCCACCATCCACCAAATGAATAATTTCAACTTTACTTTGAAAATTCAGAGATTTACACTTATCGCTAGTCATCGTGGAAATTTGACAATGAATCTCCAGCTTGTGCTCTAACCCTGGCACCTATCCGTTAACTGATGTCTTTCATATGTAAATTAATTTTCCGCCGCCTGTAAATGAGAATGGTGATAAATTTTATTTATGTTTGTTGGACACCTGTCTACCCCCTCAACTCTAATGTAACAGAGATACCACCGAGGTGACTATTTTGACTACAGTTTTCTACGGAAGGCATTGTTCGAACATTTCTTATTACTTCTGTAATATCCTAACTTTCTTAGAAAAGTGTGAAAAGCACAGTAATAAAAGAACAAAAAGCATGCAGTCAAATATCCGTGCATGGAACAAACTTTAAAACATCTTGCACTGTAATAAGATTTTTCGTGGAACCTTTGTAAGACATTTTTGTTTCCGTGCTTGCCCCAAAACATTGCTTTAACCGATATTTGCAACGAAATCACTTAGTTTTATTAGGTTTCTTTACGATTGTTTAAGTGTACGAACTTCAAGGTAAATTAATGCAGATAGTAATAAAAAATAAATTGTATTAATCCGAGATCTTCGATACTGGACAACTTATAAATACTGAACTTTTTATTGTCGGAGCACAGCTCCGGCTTCCCTGCAAAAATTACACTTATTGTTAACACGATAGCGTCCAAAATATTTGACGCATCGACACAAACAATGAGCTGGGAGTTGGTAGTGGCAAAATCTCGGCGCGTATTGAAAATCATAAATATTCGTCAACCCTAACAGCCTGAAATGTCAGCTCAAAATTTTCCCATAGAGATAACAATGCGAGTTTAATTCTATATATTTGAAAGATAAGGCTTTCTTTTTTTAGTCATCTACCTTGAGCTTTTTTTGCGCCAATTTTAATAATTCTTTCTTTTTTTTTTTGTGAAAGCTGTTTCTTTGTAGATTTGCCCGTGTCACATCTCCCGTGAACTGAAATGAAAGGACTTGCGCGAGTCAGGAAAAGGAATAATGTTTTTTCCATCGGCTGTTATGAATTTGTGTATATTTTTGATGTGTTGTGTTTGTCATTGTGATTGTTTGAATAAAGTGATGTAAATGTATTAAATGAGTGCAGTTTTATAAGTAGAATAATGCTCGGCCATCCCGGCGAACCTAGATTCAGTTCAACATAACAGAAAGGGTAAGCGATTACCTTTATTAAGTATTAAGTAAAAATAACTTTTACATTATTGGAACACTTTGAGTTGACATTATGGCGCCCGAACAGGGACGTCGGTTTATAAAAGGCCGTGATTATATATTTTTGATCTATCGAACTATTATTTGTAGTATATTACGATGGAAAATTTAACGAAAATCAGAACTCCGTTGCGTACCAGTTTTACGAAAGCTGCAAATAGGCTTGACGAAGCTTCAAAAGCTAATCCTGTTGATTTCGAAGAAATAGAAATTTCTTTTACGCTTTTAAGCGATAAATATCAGAATCTGCAAGCTGCAGATAATGAGATATTAAATTTACTTTCGAAAGATGATAAAATAAATCAAAGTGTTTATGATAAAGAATATGATAATATAACTTCGTATACGGATAAGTACATCACTTTAAAAATAAAGACTGAACGAATGCAGAATTCATTGAGTAATTCACATACTGAAGCGGTAAATAAAAAAAAACTGTGAGGTTACCAAAATTGGAATTAGAAAAATTTGATGGATCGATAAAAAATTGGTTGAAGTTCTGGTCTATTTTAAAAAGATACATGAAGACCCAGAATTATCGGATGAGGATAAATTTGTTTATCTTATTCAAAGTACTACAGAAAAATCTAGAGCGCGTGATCTTGTAGAGAGTTTTCCGCCAACAGTCGAAAATTACCCTTTAGTGATTGATTGTCTTAAATCTCGTTTTGGTAAAGACGAACTTTTAATTGAAGTATACGTACGAGAGTTGTTAAATTTGGTATTAAATCATAATAAGAGTAATATAGTAAAATTATGTGATAAAATTGAATCGTATTTAAGATCTGTGGGCACATTAGGTGTCACTTCAGATAAATACGCCGCAATGTTATACCCTCTTGTTGAGAGTTGTTTGCCAGAAGAAATTTTAAAAATATGGGAACGGCATATTAGTTCTCTTTTGGTAAAAGATAAAGAAAAGCGAGAAATTTATAAATTAAGTTGTTTGGTGGACTTTTTGAAGTCGGAGGTTGAAGGGGAACAAAGATTGGCAATCGCCAGAAATACTTTTGATGGTGGGAGAGATTCACATAAGAAAGCGAATAAGCAGTATTCTACGGAAAATAAAATCGAATTTTCAACGGCTGCAGGGCTTTTAAACACAAATGTAATTCATGAAAAGAAATGTATTTTTTGTGAGAAAAAACATGTTTCTCAAGATTGCTATAAAGCTAAGAAAATGAGTATTCAGGAGAAGCGTGAATGTGCAAAAAGGGATGGTTGTTGTTTTTTATGCACTAAAAGGGGCCACGTTAGTAAAAATTGTCGTAGTAAAATAAAATGTTTTATGTGTGATAAATTTCACTGCACAATCATGTGTCCGAATTCGTCACTTGAATCAAAAGTAGAAACTCCTAAGCCTGTCGAAAATTCTAATTGTGTACAATCGAAAGATCAAACACTGACTAGTCAATCTAGTTCATCTGGGGTATTGTTACAGACACTCCAGGTCTATGTAAGGAATCATAATGGAAGACATATCATGAGAGCTTTGATAGATACAGGTAGTCAGCGATCGTATATAACTTCCAAAGCTGTTAGATTATTAAAGTATGAAAGTTTAGGAGAAATTCCAGTAGTTCATAGTTTATTTGGCGGTCTTGAATCCCCCCAACAGAAACATCGTCGTTTTAAGGTTTATTTAACTAGCTTAGATGAAAAATATAATTGTAATTTCGAAGTTCTAGAACAAGATAAAATATGCGGTGAAATATCCAAGACGCCCCAAGGACCGTGGATGAAAGATCTCAGTAAAAGAGGAATTAAATTGACTGATTGTGATAATCACATGTCACAGACATACGAGTCAGAAATTCACCTATTAATAGGAGCAGATGTGGCAGGAAAATTATTAAATGGAAAGATTCAATATTTACCAAGTGGACCTGTTGCAGTTGGTACACATTTGGGATGGACGTTAATGGGTAAAATTCCCCAAGTTCCACAAGTAGCTGAATCTTATCTTTCGATCATATCCTTACTCACTGGTGACACTAATCTTCCCGATATGTGGAGTTTAGACTGTATAGGAATTCTAGATCCCGTTGAAAGACAAAATATGATGGAAATGCATGAAGCTGCGCTTGAGCATTTTCAATGTAATCTGGAAATTAACAGTGCAGGAAGATATGAAATATCATTACCTTGGATCAAGTCACATTCTGTACTTCCTGAAGGAAGACAAACAGCAAAAAGAAGATTAAGAAATACCATTAAGAAATTAAAAACTAAGAATGGTGACATCCTAAGAACATACCAAAGACTTTACCCCCTTGAAGTTCAACATGAACAACAATTTTTACTACATGAGAGATCCATTCCTGATGAATCTGACATTTCACCTCCTCTCTCGAGGGATCATGACATGGGATGTGCTGATTCTACACAACCATCAGTCTATTCAAAAACCGAGAAAGGTTGTTCAGACAAGCCAATGTATAGAATCAGATGCGGTCGAGTAATGAGGCCTGTTAAAAGACTAGACCTATGAGTGATGACTTTGCTGATATATGTGAACTTGGTTGCATCCTTTTCTAAGAATGCAAGGTGGGAGGATGTCACATCTCCCGTGAACTGAAATGAAAGGACTTGCGCGAGTCAGGAAAAGGAATAATGTTTTTTCCATCGGCTGTTATGAATTTGTGTATATTTTTGATGTGTTGTGTTTGTCATTGTGATTGTTTGATTAAAGTGATGTAAATGTATTAAATGAGTGCAGTTTTATAAGTAGAATAATGCTCGGCCATCCCGGCGAACCTAGATTCAGTTCAACATAACAGAAAGGGTAAGCGATTACCTTTATTAAGTATTAAGTAAAAATAACTTTTACATTATTGGAATACTTTGAGTTGACAGCCCGCACTAGCTATTTTTTTTTTAAATATTCCCATTTTTAGGTGCGTTCGTAATTATATAAATACGTAGCACCTATAGTCGTCGTTCAGTCCGTCCGTCTGTCCGTCCGTCTGTCCGTCTGTCCGTCTGTCCGTCTGTCCGTCTGTCAGTCCGTCTGTCCGTCTGTCCGCATGTAACAGAGCAAAAACTACCCAACCGAATGGTCTGAAATTTCAAATATATGATTATTGCAAAATTTTGTCGAGCCATTTCAAATTTTATGAAAATCGGATGTATAGTTTAATTACAGGGACAGTCAAAATTTTTTCTTTACATTACGGCCAATGGGAAAAATTATTGCAAGTGCATTTTAATGATATTAGAGCCTTCCGAATCAACTGAAATTTTAAAGATATAACTGTTGCAAAATTTTGTCGAGCCATTTCAAATTTTAGGAAAATCGGATGTATAGTTTAATTACAGGGACAGTCAAAAGTTTTTCTTTACATTACGGCCAATGGGAAAAATTATTGCAAGTGCATTTTAATGACATTAGAGCCTTCCGAATGATCTGAAATTTTAAAGATATAACTGTTGCAAAATTTTGTCGAGCCATTTCAAATTTTAGGAAAATCGGATGTATAGTTTAATTACAGGGACAGTCAAAAGTTTTTCTTTACATTACGGCCAATGGGAAAAATTATTGCAAGTGCATTTTAATGATATTACAGCCTTCCGAATGGTCTGAAATTTTAAAGATATAATTGTTGCAAAGTTTTGTTGAGCTTTTTCAAATTTTAGGAAAATCGGATGTATAGTTTAATTACAGGGACAGTCAAAAGTGTTCAGTTACATTACGGGGAATGGGAAAAAATTATTGGAAGTGCATTTTAATGATGTATCAGACTATGCGCTTTATGAAGTGCAAAAAAGTATACATTCAGTACAATATGGGGTGCAAAAAATAATTATAAAACTAGTTATAGTACGAACGCACCTCATTTGCCACGTTTGACGAGCAATTTCCAACTTGTTATACTTAAATTTAAAATTAAAAAAAAAATGTATGAATTTGTTTCAAAATGGTAGCAATTGGATTACTTCCATTGTTGTAAAGAAAGGAAAAATAATAAGGTTTGCTTATCTTTATTGCCATTTTCTTATAAAATTCAAAATAAACTTTCTGAAAAAATTGAACAGAAAATGACGTCATGCTTTAATAAAATACTCATTGTTTCCGCAAAAATCTGTTATAATTCAATTCTTTTTCATTCAATGAGTTTGAGACGCTTGGTGAAATGCTTCAATGAGGTAAAATGACATCGTTTTCTCTGATAAAAGTAAATATTTTAGTACGAACGCCTCTAAAAGATATAAATTTCTGGAATTTTACTCGCCGATACAGAGATTAGAATCACAAGACAAGAGTGTGAATGTTCACATGCAAAGTCGTAGTTGACAAACTTGATTTCAAGTTTAGAAATATATGTATTAATCATACATATTGCGCATTGTAATATTTTTGAAATGGTGAATGTAAATATAAGAGATGCGTATGCAAATTATGAGACGGCGAAAATAACATTAAGTTTAGATTTTGCGCGAAAAATAATTCCATGATTGACATAAGGAGAAATCATTTTTTAAAATTTTCTTTCGACAATTTTAAACGGCACATATGTTATATACGCCCTCATATTGGCGCGATTTTTTTCTGACGCCAATGTCATATACGCAACCGGTACTTAACTGGAGACAAAGTGTCGTTATTTTGCTTGATATAGTAACCCGGATGTTATCGTTTGTGCTGTTGAAGTTTCCCCCGAATTGGCGTGGGAAAAAAAAATCGCGCAAATATGGGGCGTATATGACATCTGTGCCTTTTAAACATAACCGCTTCAATGGGTAATTTCACTAAAATTACATATCTTGATTAGGTATAATAAATAATACAGTTTAATTTTTTAATATTTTGAACAGTCGAAGTGTATGGAATTAGTATTTTGGTAACTTTAAGTTAAAAATAATATTTGTTTTAAGAGACTAAGCAGTAACCTATGTATGAGTTCGTTTTTAAACAATTTCTTTCGTCGAAATTTGACGAGATTCATCCCATTATTAATTAAAACATTAGCTCCATTGCTGTAAATTATGCATTTTGACCTCATACGGATCATTATGTAGTCGAATGTTGAAGTCGATGTTCATACATTCGTGACCTGAGATATAGATTGACCACCACCTCCTTTCAGAAGTTTTACATTCTACGTATGTAACAACCACTATTTTTTTTTTCGAAATTTTCATTCTTTGTAAGCTTCCAAATCGATGCAATTCATTTTGCATTTAAATTAAGAGAAACGAAAAGAAAATCGAATACGGAAAATACGATTTTGGGCATTAGTCGAATGGCTACGAGTGATACTCAAAGAAATCGAGAAAAATATAATGTCATGTATGCATTACTTATATGTATGTATTCTTATGTATGTATGTTTGTATTCAGACGAATGAATATTTCTATTGGGAAATTTTCGTAATCGGGTTTGTAGACAAATTCATAATTTACTGAGCATTGTTTGATGCGCAAATTTAACAATTTTGTAGCTGTCCCAATTACTGAAGATTACTCAATTTTTTTTTAATCCATCGTAAGTGAATATATTTCAACTGAAATGCAAGTGAGCCTTCTGAAGTAAATGAGATAAGCATTTTTTTTTTGTCAAGATGTATACTAGAAAACAGAAATATGTAGATTACAAAATAAAAAATTCCTGTACGGGTTGGAAAAGGTAGCTTCCCTATTTCTTGGTTTTAAGATTTTAGCAAATTTTACTGAAGAACACGAAATTAAAATGCGAAGAGCCCGGTTAGAGAAGAATCATCAGTACTGAATTTCAATGGAAATTTCGCCAAATTAGTCAGATACAGCCAAATTGGCTTAATTTGTGACGACATATTTTTGGTCACCAAATTTGGCGATATTTCGTCCAAATGTCGCGGAGCTTAACGATAAATGCGACGTTAATGTATATGACTATGATCGCTTATGCTTATGATCGGAGAAATGGATATAACAATGAAAGATAATTCGTGAGAAATCATATTCACTAAAAGTCATAAATCAATCCCTGATTTTTTAGGTAGCTTTCTTTACAAAAAACTACCTATTGCAGCCGTTCGGAGGAAAGCGATTTCAAAAAATTTTGGTATATTTTCATCGATCATGACCCCCAGACCCCGAAACCACCCTCCGTTCAAAATTGATATATATATATATATATATATATATATATATATATATATATATATATATATATATATATATATATCAATATATATATATATATATATATATCTGACCTATGTCACACTGTAACTCTTGTATTTATGAACCGATTTCGTTGTAATTCGGTGTGAACATAGTACATACCAATGTCTCGACCGAGTTCGTTGGCCAGCTTCATCCGCCATTTTGTTTCAAAATGGCGGCCATTTAAAATTTTTTAAAAATTTAAAAATTTGAAATGTGGTACCAAAAAATTGAAAATGGAAAAATACTTTTTTTCTTATGTATTTGACCTTTATACAAAGACTCCGTTGCAGTTTTTGTTTCGTCTATATCTTAAAAAATGGCTGAGTTATAGCATTTTGAATTTCTAGCAAAGCTGACATTTTGAAACGTCCTGAATTTTGTCACGCGATAAAAGGCGTATTTATGAACCGATTTGGATGTAACTTCGTTCATACATAGTACAGACCAATGTCTCGACCGAGTTCATTGGCCAACTTCATCCGCCATCTTGTTAAAAAATGGCGGCCATTTAAAATTTTAAGAAAAATTTAAATTTGAAATGTGGTGCCAAAAAATTGTAAATTGAAAAAATATTTTTTTTCTTATGTGTTTGACCTTGATAGAAAGATCCGGGAGCAGTTTTTGTTTCGTCTATATCTTAAAAAATGGCTGAGTTATAGCATTTTGAATTTCTAGCGTGGCTGACATTTTGAAACGTCCTGATTTTTGCCACGTGATAACAGACGTATTTATGAACCGATTTCGATGTACCTTGGTGTGTACACAGTACATACAAATAACTCAACCGAGTTCGTTGGCCAGCTTCATCCGCCATCTTGTTTCAAAATGGCGGCCATTTAAAAAAATTTTAAAAATTTTAAATTTAAAATGAGATACCAAAAAATTGGAAAATGAAAAAGATTTTTTTGTATGTGTTTGACCTTAATACAAAAATTCCGGAACAGGTTTTGTTTCGTCTATATCTAAAAAAATGGCTGAGTTATAACATTTTGAATTTCTAATGTGGCTGACATTTTAAAACGACCTGATTTTTGTCACGCGATAACAGGCGTATTTATGAACCGATTTGAATGTAACTTGGTCTGTACATAGTACATACCAATATCTCGACCGAGTTCGTTGGCCAGCTTCATTCGCCATCGTGTTTCAAAAGGTTAGCCATTTTTTTAATGTAATTTAAAATTTAAAATGAGGTATTAAAAAATTGGAAAATGAAAAAGATTTTTTTTATGTGTTTGGCCTTGATACAAAGATTCTGGGTCAGTTTTTGTTTCTGAAAATTTGTTTTTTTGTTTATATCTTAAAAAGTGGTTGAATTATAGCACTTTGAATTACTATCATGGCTAACACTTTGAAACGATCTTGTATTTGTCACGCGATACCACGCGTATTCGCCTATTTCGATGGAAGAAGGCATGTGGATAGTATGCATCAATATCTCGACCAAGTTCGCTGGCCAGCTTCATCAGCCATCTTGTTTCAAAATGGCGGCCATTAAAAAAAATATATATATATTTAAAGTGAGGTGCAAAAACATTAGAAATTGAAAAAGGTTTCCTTTTTAAGTATTTGACCTTGATATAAGGATTCAGGAGCATTTGTTTTGTCTTTATCTTAAAAAATGGCTCAGATATAGCAGTTTCAATTTCTAACGTGGGTGACATTTTGAAAAATCTGATTTTTTGCCTGCGACAGCACTCGTATATATCAACCGATTCCGATGTGAGTGAGCATGTGCACAGCAATTACTAAGGTCTCGACCAAGTTCACTGGTTAGCCTCATCCACCATGTTATCTTAAAATGGCAGGCACTTTAAGAAATCGCCGAATTTGGCAGCTAAATATAAGTTACTTTAAATAAAAGCAGCTTGGATAAAGCTGACTAATTTCGCGAAATTCTCATTCATAATGATTTAGTATTGATAAAAATTAGTATTGAATCTCCTACATTCGGTTTCCACTTAATTGAGCTTCGTGTGTTTGAATAATATAAGTTGTTTTTTTTTAAATAAGGAATATGAAAGCTACCTCTTCCTCCCGGCACTGGCCGGAAGGACTTTTTTAATCTGCTGTCTAGATTTAGTGTACATTTTAAGAAATATACATATTTTATATGTGCATTGTTATACACAGAAATTTCGAAAATGTCGGTTAAAAGAAAGTAATTCAAATGTATAGAGTTATTCAGCTTAATTCTATGTGGAAAAGTCGCATTAAAATAACCCAGATGTTTCCTAATATTTTCATAATAACGAAATAACAACAACTCAGATGAATAAAGGTATCAAGTTTGATAGAGGAGTATAGCAGACTATCTATGAGTGTGTGTTACATACGTGTTACAAACCTTTACCTGTTGCCATATTTTAAAAAAAAAAAAAGCAATTTAATAAATTACAACGGCCATTTGGAAAATGATTTTTTCAAAGACTAAAATTTAATACATAAAAAATCGCACGGAGTTTTTCATAAATTACGAACGCCATCAATTAAACATTAATAGTGTTATCACACGTAAAAACTGCAAGCGACAAAAATCGCCTGCGACTCGTCAGATTTCCTGAAATTTACGTATTATCCAAGCATTTCATTGGCTGTTCGGGAAAAGGCTTTTCCATCGTCATATTTCTAAGAAATCTGGCGACCCATTTTAAATTAAATTTGATTCTTAAACTTTTAAACATCCCACGATATTACTTTTTACACCATCGTATAGAAAAAAAATGTACTTTTAAATGCAATTTGTTTGAAAGCAGTATCTCAATTTGTTTCTGAGTTATTAATTTTTTTTTTGTAGTTTTTATTACTTTTATGTCATAGTGGCAACAGAAGTATCCATCTATCTTGAAATTAAAGGGCATACATATTGCTGTATAGACCAATCAGAAAACGAATAAAATGAGGATTCAACCAATAAAAAGCTTCAGATATGCTTTTGATTTCCTACTCTGACGAGGACAATAACTATTATTCCAAATGGTTTATAAGTGTGGGCTGTGCCAGACAAGCAAGTCTTTGAAGGAGCTTTGAAGTTTTCTGCCGCTAACTCGATGGATCAAGTTCTCAAAGATCGGAGCTAAATTTAAAAAATCAAAATCTCTCGAATACATGCGTGGGTAATTCTTTATCTTTACCGTAGTTTCTCTTATCCAATGGTTTCTCTTTACTTTTAACATTTCTGAATTATTCTAAAGAACAACAAATTATGCTGCCTTCAGTTACGCACTGAACTTTTGTCTTTGCAAACAAAGGTTACAAATTTCCCTAAATCAACTTTTATTATTGGAAAAGGAATAGCTGAAAAATGTACAAAAATCAAAGAAATTAGTAAAACAATCATAGAGCAGTTAAGATCAGAAGCTATCGATCTTTTGGCACTAACAGGTACTGCTGCATTTAATGTCAAAGACAAGGTAACTCACTCAGTGCTTAAAGAACCATCGTGTTTTAAATAGTTCGCTAATTTAAAAAGTCAGCAATAAATCTACAGCTCAGAATGGATGCAGTGTTATTTCTCATTATTGACGAATTTTCAATGATAGGATGTCGTCTTATGGCTGACGTTGAACAAACATATCACGAAGGTAAAATAGATAGCATTTAGCCTTTTAGAGGCTTATTTGTTTAAATCCTTGGACGTATTAGGTAGTTACATCGCGTAAAAGACATCCCTCTATATAAGAGACATTCTTTAAAAGTCATTTTGATTCTTCGCGGACGGAAAATGATTAGAGCTTTTAAAAAATTTTTCACATTAACAAACTCATTGAGACAAAACGACGATCAGCAGACACAGTTCCGAAAGATTCTGAACACACTTTGCGTGAGTCAAGTTTTTGACTACCTCTCACCCCTTATGCAACGACGCAAAGATATACTGCTTTCGGCTAACTTGAATGATTTGAAGGTGCCGTATGTCTTTTTCTCAAAACCAAGCAAGCTAAAGAATATAATCAAGAAGTACTTCTTAAATCATAGAGGGGGCCAATAAACAAGAACATTAGCAGATCACAATGATTAAATAACAAGATGGAGTGAAGATGATCACGCGTCTGGACTTCAGTCTAGACTTTCCCCAGCAGCTGGATGCAGGGTTATGCATTATGCTACATACCAATATGTGAACGGAATGAGAATTGGTAAACGTAAGTACGATAAAAGATATTGCCTATGGCCCACGTTTGCCATAATAGTTCATTTTGTTGAGTATCATGAGCCATTTCTAACTGTAATTGTCTGTTTTTTTATCAAACCTATTTGTAAATATTGGAAAGAATATAAAGCCTCATTCTTACGAAGTTAGTTACCTTTAACTGTTGCATACCTTGCCATCATACATAGATCCTCGAGTTTAACATTGTCAGAAACTGGCTTGGATATCCATCTAAAGGTGTTGTCACATAAAACAACTTATGCCAGTTTTACTGTAGTTTGTCATTTAGAGAAAGTTCTAATGGAAGCAATTTTCGCTAAGGACAGGCTTTATCCAATTTAGAAGTATGGGAGCACTTGCTGGCCGATTAGAATTTGTGCATTACCCGAGGCAATTGTCAATTGAGTTAAACACTTTAAAATGAAGTATAGATGATTGTTATTTCAAAATTATACTATTAAACAGTGATCTAGAAAATAAAACTTTTTTTATTAATATCTTTTAAGTTTACGCGCCTCCATGCTCCGACATTTCGGCCTGACGGATACTAGTTATTGTCTTTTTTTTTTTTTTTTTTTTTTTTTTTTTTTTTTTTCTTTTCGTTTCTCTCTTTACACTTCTTTTACAGAAATATTTTTGCTAAAAAGAGCAAATATTATATCTAAAAATTAATTAGGAGTTTATTATAAAAAGTTGTATAATGTGAATTCCAATGTTTCCTTTAGAACAGTCTCTAATATGTGCAATGTTTAAAAACGTTTGTGCCACGTTTTACACAACAGAAATCTAAATACAAAAATATGTTACTTAAAATTATTTTTTTCTTTTGCAGAGGAAATCAATTATGGTTATTCTTGAGTTTCTTATAAGAACACATAAATAACAAACATAGGAGGACAATCGCATAAATAAAATGAAGTAAATCAAATGTAAATCAGTTAGTTGAAAGATAATTTTAAAATAAATTTTACGAACTTAATTGGAAAGAGTGCACACAGCAACGCACAAAAATATACATGCACAGTAAAAAATGACAGAAATTTCTTAAACTACAAAAATTTAGAATAATCACGAACGAAAATATATAATAACCTGTTCCAACTCACCTAAGATTAAAAAAAGTGTTCCTGTATCTTTAGAAACCTCAGAAAACTATTTATTTTCGAAATTTAAAGAAGAATTTATAAAAGCAATTTTTTTTTAGGTGCCCGCATGTTTCGGAAAGGTTTCTTAGTAGCCTTTACAATGCATTAATCAGATGTATGTACCGGGAATATCGGTTTTTTGGATTCTATCAATTCTAAAATAAACACTTTCAACTTCATAACGTAGTTTGTGCTTGCAATTGTAACAAAATATAATTAATTTTTTTATTAATGTTAATGCTATTAATATTGTATGTTTGTCTATTCAACTTGTCTTCTGAATATCAAAATATTTACATGAGAATTGATAGCATCCGAAAAAGTGACATTCCGATTTGAGAAAACTGATTATTGCACAGTTAAAAAGTACTCGGAAACGTGTCCCAAACAGATGGACAGCAAAGAAAAATTAATTTTTGGAACGTCTTCTTTAAATTTCGAAAATAAATAGTTTTTGAGGTTTTTAATGGTAAAGGAACGCTAACGGAATGATCTGTGGCTTGGAAGATGTCATTGTATATTTTCGTTCTTGGTTATAGTGCATTTTTGTAGATTAAGAAACGTCTATTATTTTATACACAGTATACTGTATATATATATATATATATATATGTGTGGGTACAATTCATTCAAAATGTTCCACAATTTTCATACGTGTTGTCTCAGTTGATCGAGGAATTTGTGAATAGAAATATTTGATCAGTCGCCTTCTGTATTTATACAGGTATCATTTCCGATTTCGACTATTGCTTATAATAAAGTGTTACATAACATTATTTTCCATTTTTCAATTGTAATATTTTTACCTTATTTTTTGGATTTTTTTCGCATCTTTTTATTGATAAGTGCATTCAGCAATAATAGATTGACGTCATGTATTAAATTATTCTCCCAATTGTTTAATTTCCATAGTGTCGAATATCTCGCTATTATGAAATTAACTATTACTAGCAAACCCCGCGGCTTTGCTCGCGTGATATTTCAAATATGCCAAGCGATATTTATATGTCTAATTTTTATTAAAAGGTACTAACTAAATTTTTATTTTATTAAAAAGTAAAATTTTATTTTATTAAAAGGTATTTATTACTTTTATGAATAATTCAAAAATTACTATTTAAAACACAGTTTGACTAAACATCATTATTACACTGCATAAGGCAGAAATGAGACTTAAATTAATAAAACGAAAGAAAACTAAATAAATGGTAATTTAGAAAATATTTTGAAACTTTTATGCTCAATTAATACGCTTATTTCAGTATTCATTTGAAGTTTTGAATTTTTTAGAAACCATCTTCTTACATCTTAAAATTAACTATCATGTCAAATTCCAAGTCCTACCACCTCTCTCAACATAAAGAGCTATGCAGAAATAGGAATTGTCACCATTAATTTGCCAACATTAATTTTGAAATCGGTTTGTTATTTCCTAATATTCCACAGAAGCGTAATTTAGAAAGCTTTTACAGGCCTTTTTTAGAACGTTTGTTGTTCCTGTAAACCACAGGTGGTAGAATCATCGGCATAAAATATAGCCTGTGTAGGATCAGAGACTGTTACCATCGATTTGCAACTATTACTTTTATAACCGGTTTATATTCCCTGAAATTGCATAGAAATCGTAATTTAGTACTTTTTTAGAATGCTTTTCGAAACTCCCTTCGCTTCACCCCTTTTTAATTCGAATTTATTTTCGACAGCCCTTCGAGGGCATTTATATTTTATAAGTAACTACCATGCCATATTTAAAGTTTCTAGCCTTATCAGTATCATAGAAATCGCAATTTAGAACGTTTTTAGCTCCTGCAACCCTCTGGTGGTAGTGGCACATACATAAAATATAGCTTAAGTTTGAGCAGGTTCTATCACCAACAATTTGCCATCATTATTTTTTTAATCGGTTTAGTATTTTATAAGTTTGCTTAAAAATTGTAATTTATAACGCTTTTCACTCACTTCATTTTTTTTAAATTTGGAATTTTCTTTCGACTGTTCTTCGAAAGCAGTTGCATCTTGAAAGTAAATACCATGACATACGTCAAAGTGTTAGACCCCTCAGTTGTGCAAAAAACGCAAATTAGAACATGTTTTGCTTTTGCAACCTCAGATGGTAGTGACAGCAACATAAAATATAACCTATGTTATAGCAGGGACTATCATCATTGATTTGCAACCATTACTTTTGAAATAGATTTGGTATTTCCTAAGATTGAGTAGAAATCGCAATTTAGAACGTTTTCAGAACGCTTTTCGCGCATTTTCAACCCTTTTTAAATTTCCAATTTTTTCGAAACTGTTCTAAAAGATCATTTATATCTAATAAATATGTACCTTGCCTAATTTTAAGTTGCTAGCCCCTACCGATCACAAACATTGAAATTTAGAACGCTTTTTTGTTCCTGCAACGTTTAGGTGATAGTGATACCGACATAAAATAGCGTCTATGTTAGAGCAGAGGCTGTCAGCACCAATTTTCTACCATTACGTTTGAAATCAGTTTGATTCTTCCCGAGATATTGTTGACAAATCGGCAGTTAGAACGTTTTTAGAACGCTTTTCGCGCATTTTGCTCCTGCATCTCCTCTGGGGTAGTGGAAACAGATATAAAATATAGCCTATCTTGGAGCAAGATCTGTCACCATCATTTTTACACCATTATATTTCAAATCGGTTCAGTACTTCCTGAGATCGCATAGAAATCGCAGTTTAGAACGTATTTTAAAACGCTTTTTCGCATTTTGACCCCTTTTAAATTTCGATTTTTTTTAGAGATCATCGATATCTTATAACTAACTACCATTCCAAATTTCACGATTCTAGGCCCTTCCGTAACGCAAAAACCGCAATTTAGAACGTTTTTCTCCTGCACCCCCTTTTGGATAGTGGAACCAACATAAAACAGCCTATGGTGAAGCAAGGGTTGTCACCATCATTTTGACGCCGCAATTTTTTAGATCGGCTTGGTATTTCCTGAGATTGTGTAGAAACCACCGTGTAGAACGTTTTTTAGAACGCTTTTCCCGCATTTGTGTTCTTAGAAATCCTTTATATCTAATAAGTAGCTAATATTTAAATTTTCATATTTCTAGGCCCTTTAGTAACGCAAAAACCGCATTTTTAGAACGTTTTTTTGCTCCTGCATCCTCTTTGGGTAGTGGCACCGACATAAAATATAGCCTAAGTTGGAGCAAGGGTTGTCACCGTCATTTTGACTTCATTATTTTTTAAATCGGTTTGGTATTTCCTGAGATTGTGTAGAAACCACCATTTAGAATGCTTTTCGCTCATTTTCACCCCTTTCAAATTTCGAATTATTTAAGAACTGCTCTTAAAAATCCGTTATATTTAATAAGTAGCTAATATTTAAAATTTCATATTTCTAGGCCCTTCAGTAACACATAAACTGCATTTTTAGAACGTTTTTTTTTTTTTTGCTCCTGCACCCTCTTTGGGTAGTGGCACCGACATAAAATATAGCCTAAGTTGGAGCAAGGGTTGTCACCGTCATTTTGACTTCATTATTTTTTTAATCGGTTTGGTATTTCCTGAGATTGTGTAGAAACCACAATTTAGAACATTTTTAGAACGCTTTTCGCGCATTTTCACCCCTTTCAAATTTCGAATTGTTTAGAACTGCTCTTAAAAATCCGTTATATTTAACAAGTAGCTAAAATTTAAAATTTCATATTTCTAGACCCTTCAGTAACACATAAATCGCATTTTTAGAACATTTTTTGCTCCTGCACCTCCTTTGGGGTAGTGGCACCGACATAAAACATAGCCTATCTTGGAGCAAGCGTTGTCACCATCATTTTGACACCAATATTCTTTAAATCGGTTTCCTGAGATTGTGCAGAAGTTACCATTTAGAACGTTTTTTAGAACGCTTTTTGTGCATTTTCACCTCTTTTAAATTTCGAATTGTTTAAGAACTGTTTTTAGACATCATTTATATCTTATGAGTAATTAATATTCCAAATTTCATATTTCTAGGCCCTTCAGTAACGCAAAAATTGCATTTTTAGAACGTTTTTTTGCTTCTGCACCCCCTTTGGGGTATTGGCACCGACATAAAATATAGCCTATGTTCTAAGTTGGACTAACACCATCATTTTGATACCTGTTCGAAATCTGTTCGAAATCTGTTGTTTTGAAATCTGTTCGATTGCTCCAGAGATTACCTCTAACAAACAAACAATTTTTACTTCTTTATAATATTAGTATAGATTAAGTAAAACTTTATATATTATATCAACTTCAAACATCCACGATTTAATGAAATTGCACAATTACGGCTACTAAAATGAAATTATGAAAACAAAGAACTTAAATTTATGCAAATTTAAGTAGTTTATATTATTTATTGTATCTGAAAGGTTTCATATTATCTTTAAAATATATTTGGGAAATCTATCATAAAATAAATAATTAATTTGAACTAACCTATTTCAAAAGATTTACTATGATTTTCTTACGCTGTGAACATTTTCAAGTTAGTGCATTAAAAGCTTTATGCATCATGAAAGCTAATTGTAATTTTCTACAATTCAAGTAAATTTATATTTCGAACGTGTCCTTAATTTAGTGTGTTAAATAACGTTGAATATAATTTTCTGGTATACATATGGATTATTTCCATTCGGCCTCTAATATTTTCTTATAATATGTATTCTTATCCTTATACATAATTGCAGGTTTAAAGTATTCAGTTCCTCATTAGAAATACTTAATTGGGTTTTAGTAAAATTAATTAACGATTTTCAACGTCCAAACTGATCAGAATTACCAATTTATTATATCGAGTTTTTTATTTAAATAGCAATGCGCGTAAATGTTTACCGTAATGTGGGCTGAAATCCATTAAAAAAAAAAAAAAAAAAAAAAAAAAAAAAAAAAACATATGCATACATATAAGAAAGAAAAATTCTTTTATTAATCCACTATGTATTTCTTATAAATATAAAAAAAAAAAATGTTCGCAAAAAAATCCTACAAAGTGTAATTTAAGAAAAATAATTAATATCATTTTTGCTGTTAAATTAGTTGGATATTTTTCTTATTTAAAAGAGTAATTAAATTAGATATTATATAAAATCCGAATTACTAATATCTTTGAAAATTTGTGCTTATTCCCGATATGTTATTTGATAATTGAAAGTTTTTATATTTAACTAGTGGACTTTGCCCACTTCTCTGGTCGGTTTGTCAAAAAGAAACTTGAATAAAACGAAATATATCTAGCAAAGATGCAATGTGTTTAGCGATTTTTTAATATGTTTGTTATCTTGAATTTCACGCTTCTACTAAAATGGCTGCTGAGATATGCCGAATGTTCTAAAATTTTGGACCCCCCCCTCCCCCTCTCATTTAAACTCCTTACGGTGGAGAATTTGTAAAATCGCTGAAACATGTTTTCAGTTATTTTTTAGTAGCTATATTTTCTGGAATTTCACGCTCCTATCTCAAAAGACTGGTGAGATATGGCAAATGTTCTAAAATTTTCAAGCCCCCTTTTAACCACTTTTTGGGGGTGATTTCAAAAATCGAAATACGTGCTTAATTATATTTTTAGTAGATTTATTTTCTGGAATTTCACGTTTCTAGCTAAAACGGTTGCTGAGATATGGCCAAATGTTCAAAAAGTTTCGAACCCTCCGTTAACCCCTTTAAGGGGGGGAATTTATAAAATCGTTGAAACATGTGTTTATTTTTTTAATTACATTTATCTTCTGGAAATTTGCGCTCCTAACTATAACGGATGTTGAGATATGGCCACATGCTCTAAAATTTTCGACCCCTTCTTTTAACCCCTTTAGAGGCGGGGATTTTCAAAAATCCGTCCTTAGAGTTCTTTCCCCCCCCCCCCCATTTTCATGCTTCTAGGTTCAGTTGTTAGGGCCGGGCTTTTATATACGGGGATAAAGATTAAGGCTAATGTCAGGCGAACGTCTTTTTGCACGCTTTTTTCCAAACGTATTATACCTACACAATGCGAGAGGTATTGTGTCGGGATAATAAGTAAGGAAAAAAGCGTGCAAAAAGACGTCCGTCTCACATTCGCCTAAAAACTATCTCAAACGATTTTTCACCATAGGCCGTAATGTAATGGAATTATTTTGAGTGTCCCTGTAAACCCCACTTACACCCACCGCGACGAAACTGTCTTACATATAGCAGGAGACCAGGGGCTATCTAACCCCTACAACCGCGTAAAGGATGACAGTAGGTATTCATGGAGAAACGTCTCTCTTTACCCATAGACAATTGACTTCTATATATATATAGATTTCAAGGTAAAAATGAAAAAATAAATGTTATACTGAAACTGCATTTTTTACTAAGTATAGAACTTATATTTGATGCTACGTTTTTCAAACAATGTGTTTTGGTGAAGTTTGTGCGATTCGTAATTGCAAAGAAAAAAGGTTTATGACATGATAAATATTATATATGAGTAGAAAGATAACCCGTCAAAAAAGACGGAAAATGAAATATAAAGATATATACATTATACAACACATAAGCAATAATGTCTTCTCTTGCTTGTTTCGCGGTGATAGATGAAAATAACACATTTTAAAAACGAAACACATTTATGAAAAACTAGGTATGTAATGAATACAATAAAAAATAAATTTAAGGATAAATTAAAATTTTACCATAAAATTTCCGGATATGCGATTTTTTTTTTTTTTTGGAAAAATTCCTTTATTATTTAAATGCTGACCTTGCTCTTTAGTATCTTCGACATAAACTTTTATCTACCCTTCCTCTTTACATATTCAAATACTTACATATAATTGTCCATGAAAAACAAAACACTGTTTTTTTTTTAATATACACCAACTGTAGAAAATATTTGCCTTTGTGACTTATTCAACGTCATTGCAAATGACAGTATAACTCGAAAATCATTAATTTCCTTCATTACTCTTTCATTTCAAATGCGTCAATGCAATTTAACTTTTTTTATGATATTATATTATATTATATCATTCTATATATAAAAAAAAAGTTTTGATTTAGAAATGGACCAATGAAAATCTCCGTAGATATTCCGGGTAGATCGGCATCCAATTTGAATGCTTAAGCATGGCCTTTCATCGTTAATATTAAAAAAAAAAACTGTTGGATACAGAAACATGAAAATCGGTGGTATTATAGAAAAATGTTTGATAAACACGCTGATGCAGACAGTTTTCAAATCGAAGAATTATTTTAAGAGATATTTAATGCTAAATTTGGACAAAATCGTTCCATTAAAAAAGTTTTATTGGAGCAAAAACTATACATGAGAATTTACTAATTTTTAGATCATTTTATACTTTATAAGTTCCCGGTGTGCAGATTATATTTATTTTTTTGTATTTGACTCATTTTTTGAGCTTTTATTTCAATTTTAAATTCAAATTTTCAGAATTTCGAGAGATATTTTTTACAAATTTTAGAAAATGTTATTAATTTAAACTGTTGCCAGTTGTATAAACAGCGCAAACAATAATGTTTACTTCAAATTAAAAAGTTATTTACACGTGACTATTACAAACAGAGAAAAAACTTTAAAATTAGAATTAAATGATTACATGTTAAAAGCAGGAAAATTACGTCATAAGAACCATAGGCACAGATGTCATATACGTCATATACATATTGGCGCAATTTTTTTCCGACGCTATTTTGGCGAAAACATCAATAACATAAACAACAACATCCGGGTTACCATATCAAGCAAAATAACGACACTTTAGCACCAGTTAAGTACCCGTTGCGTATATGAAATTGGCCTCAGAAAAAAATTGCGCCAATGACATCTGTGCCGAGCCATATTCACACGAAATCTTAAAATAAGAGAAACAAAATCTTAAACAAGAAAAAAAATCATTACTATGCGTTAAAACTTGTAATTTGAGGAAATTACGTCATATTTAAAATGGCAAAAAATATAACAAAACTATTTAAATTGAAAAATTTATTTGCGCGAGATATTTTGAGATAATCTTTTCAACTATTATCGTGAATTCGAAGACAGCGCAAATAATATTTCCTTCTAACAACGAAAGTATTTTCACGTGAATATTAATAAGAGAAATAAAACTTTGCTGTAAATTACGTCAGATTTGAAACGATGCATTTAAAATGATTTTTTTAAAAGATAGCGCTGTTACAAAATACCGGGAAACTATGACACTATTTACTTAATTCATTTTACATTAGCCTATTTTCAAATGTTTAACTAATTTTTTTAATTAAATACGAAAACAGCCATTGTATCTCTTAACAGCAGCAGATTTGGCCCTAAAAATCCCCAATCCAAGGAAAACGAATGGAAACCCATTTACAGAGAGATCGCTACTGGTTTTTTGTTGTTGTTGTTGTTGTTGTTTTTAATTTTAATTCAATATTTTTAAATCCGATCAAATTAGCGTGATTTTTGGATTTTGGCGTGCCTAAACGGGGGTTGGCGAGCATAGCTCGTAAGGGGCAGAGCTCCCTAGTACGTATATATATATATATGTAAAGTTGGCGCCCACGCTTTCCTTTTTTTCTTGGACATGAGAAAATAAAATAATTTCTTTTCTGGCCCCAAAATTATTTTCTCCTTTTTAGTGAATTTAAATATATATATGCATTTTCTAAATTTTTGTGAATGTTAATGAAAGCATCTCTTAAAAAAATATATATATTTTGAGTTTAATTTTTTTTTTTGATATGCAGCTCTTTTTTAGTTTTATTTTAAATTTATTTTAGTCATAAATTTTTAGTGTTATGGTGCTTTATAGAAATTTTAATATTT
Source organism: Maratus speciosus (assembly GCA_963932465.1). Classification (NCBI taxonomy): domain Eukaryota; kingdom Metazoa; phylum Arthropoda; class Arachnida; order Araneae; family Salticidae; genus Maratus; species Maratus speciosus. The sequence continues at coordinate 267,809,958 of OZ010795.1, forward strand.
AAACTTTTCGTCCTCTCTCTCCCGACCTCAGCATCTAATACAAACTATGGTACAAAATAATACGGAATTTAGTACGTTTCCACTATAGGGGTCTTGGTGGAGGGGTTAAAGCTTGGCGGAATTCTGGTATCAGAAAGTGAGATTTTTTGCCAAACACTGTAAAAAAAAATCTGTAAAGTTACTAAAGTTTTTCTAGGAAACTGGGATTCCAAGAACTTTTTATGTAACGGCAACAACAAAAATTCATGTAACAGACGCTGTTACAGGAATTTTTGTTGTTGCCGTTACATGAAAAGTTCTTGGAATCCCAGTTTCCTAGAAAAACTTTAGTAACTTTACAAATTTTTTTTTACAGTGAATGATATAAACAGCCATGAAAGCAAACTTGATGAAATTTTTTGTTTGTTTATATATGTATTTAAATAAATGTATATTAATATTTTTTTATGTACAAATTACTTCTGTTTCGGCATAAAATTAGATACATGACTTCGTTATATTAAATAAATTGTTTTCCGAGAATTTAATTTCTGCATCCGGCTATTTAAAGCACTTTAAAAGTTTTCGTATATTACTTTTTAAAGTTTGACCCATAGGTTTTGAAAAAACATAAATTCGCTGAGTTTAAATTAATTTGTGGTGATTACAAAGATTAGTGGGTTTCAATGGGAATTTGGCTAAATTAGACAGCTATCATCAAGAAGACATATTCTTGTCGCCAAATTTGGCGATGTTTTGTCAGGTATGTCAAGTTTTGGCGCTGTTGTAGTTACCCTGTATTAGTACTTTTCAACAATACTCATTGTTGAAGCTGATACCAATTTCTCCATGGAAGCCTAATATGGCCATGATTAATGAGGCGGTCCAACCGGAATTGTGAGGGACACACAGAGGCTTGGATTTTATACACTGCTCAAAACAATTAAAGGATATTTGAAGTTTTATATAAAATAAAGATATAAACGAAATTTTTTTTGCCGAAAATAGAAGAAGAGAATCACAAATGCAAATTTTTCTGGTTTTCAAACTGTGGAGTATGCAAATTTGGAGTTCGACGTCAAAAACGTCGCTTCAGCGGCAGCGAATGAAATTTGACTTTCAACTGGATAAAAGAGAATGAAGACAAGGATGATCGGCATTCAGTGATTGCTTTGTTTCGATGAGTACGATGTCTCAGCGAAGTCATTTGACAGATTCAGAAGCTTTGAGAATTGTTGGTAGGTTAGAAGGGGGCCAAACTCAAGCCGAAGTAGCGCAAGCCATTGGAGTGTCACAAAGTGTCATTTCCAGGATCTGGAACCGTTTTTTGGAGAGTGGATGTGCAGGCCGAAGGCCAGGGCAAGGTCGTAGACGGGCAACAACGCCCAATGGAGATCGGTATTTAGCGTTAACAGCTCGGAGACACCAAACCATGAACGCTACTCTTCTCCAACAAAACCTTCGCTCGGCTACAGGCACCACGATTTCAACTCAGACTATCCGAAACCGGCTCCATGCTGTAGGTCTGTATGATCACCGACCGATGGTATGTGTTAGATTAACATCAAGGCATCGTCGCGACCGCAGGGAGTGGGCAACCGAGCATGTCAACTGGAGGAGAAATGAATGGAGCAATATTCTGTTTTCTGACGAGTCCCGTTTTTATGTGCATCCGGATAATAGGCGTATTTTCATCTGGAGGGACAGTGGCAGTAGGAATAATCCTGCGTTCGTGCACGAAAGTGTCAGATTTGGCAGTGGAGGAGTGTTGGTGTATGGTGGCATCTCCATTGACGGGCGCACTGACCTCTACATCATTCGAGATGGAGCTCTGACTGGTCGCCGATATAGGGATGAGATCCTCAGACCGATTGTAGTCCCTTACGCTGCAGCAATCGGAGATAACTTCATTTTAATGGACGATAACTGCAGGCCACATCGTGCAAACCTGGTGGAGGATTTCCTTTTCGAGGAAGGAATCGTTCGAATGGAATGGCCAGCTTGTTCTCCAGACATGAATCCAATCGAGCACGTTTGGGACGCTCTAGGAAGACGAGTTTCTGGCCGCCAACAACCCCCACAAACTCTCCAAGAACTGGAAAGAGCTCTTCTGGAAGAGTGGGGCAGAATACCCCAACTCATCATTAATAGCCTCATTGAGTCCATCCCTCAAAGGTGTTCAACGTTGCTGGCCGCCCGTGGAAACCATACCCCCTACTGAAAATGATTTTCTTTGAAGAAAACACCTTTTCTTATTCTTTTTTTCTCATATGCACAAATTGTGTTTTTTTCCTTTAGTACACAAATGCGCAATAAAATGCATTTTTTTTCTGCCAAACATGTGTAATTTATTCTCATATAACCTACTATGTCTGTCGACCATGTATCGATCAGCTAAACAGTTTACCAGATACAAAATCCACCTAAAACTGCAATATCCTTTAATTGTTTTGAGCAGTGTATAAAAAGACAGTTCTTAAATAAATATGAATGCATTAGAATATGTATATATATTTCAAATATTTTTAATGATAATTGTTGCGTAACAGGCGCAAAAGCAGCTCATAAGATTTGCAACAAAAGTATACTTCATCAAAATATGAAATTTTTAATGCATTAAATATTTCAAAAGTAGGTGTGTATAAAAAATTCCTTAAAAATTAACTATAAAAATTTAAAACATTAAAATAATATAATTTCACATGCACAGGATATAAGACTGTCTGTTTCTTCTCAGTGGACGTACAGAAATAAAAATCTACCTCAGCCCCCGTAAAAACTTGTAGATTTCGAAACACTAACCAGCATTAATTTCAAAAACAATTTAAAAATTTAATTTACTTTGTTAGAAAACGAATTTAAAAGAACATTTCAAAATGCAAAAATTTAAATGTAAAAACTGAAACTTAAACCGCAAAAAATAAAACTTAAAACAGTATTAAAAAAAAAAAAATTAAATATGCTATTCAAATTAACACCAGCTCTACCGGTTCTAAATGACGTTCCTAAGACCTTGACCCACAGACATTTTACACGTACTTTTGCAATCAAAATAATCACAAATCATTTTTGAAACACTGATTGTCTGAGTTATGATCTTCTCATTTAAAAAAATTATAAATAAAACAACTGCAAATCAAAATCTCAAAAGATGCCGCCCGACACCTGCAGAAATAGCGTTAAACAAAGTTAAATAAATTTTTAAAAACTTAAAGCAAACTAAATATGAATGCAAGACAGCCGGCCTCCGTCCATATCTACAAGAAAAAATGAGATTGGCAAAAAACCTTTCATCAGAAATCCTTTACCTGGTAGAAACGAAAAGAAAGCAAAAAAATCAAATCTTATCAGAATTTCTTGATTTCATAAGTCAAGTTAGCCTCTTTCCTTCAATTCGATCATCCATGTCTAACCGTTATTCATTGATGACTTTAAGGACGATATAATAATACGGAATGTTCCGGAATCCGGTATCGAGGTTTGGTCATTCCGCCAAACCATAATATTTCCATTTATTTTTTAATAGTTTCTTTAAGTAATATTTGAAAAATCAGATGCATAAATGTTTTTGTAAAATTAATTTTGTAAAAATTGTAATATATGTTTACTAAAAATGAAATCATTGCCACAAGTATTGCTAAATGCAATTATGTGATTTACAAGAATATTGATATAATTTGTTTTTATGCAAATTGGGAAACCAATGAAGCTGTGAAAAAAAATAGAGTTTCCAAATTTTAAATCTTCTTGATTCCTCTACAGTTTATTGGCAAGACCATATAGACTGTTTAACTTTTTTTACATAAAATTCGACTAATTAATTTTTGACTATAATATTTTTTTTTACTATAAAAGATTTTTACGGAGCTTCCCGTGAAGACTACCGCACCATGTGTACGACAAATAACAACTGGCGTTACATTTTTGCCAAGATATAGTAGACTCAAAGGTTGGCGCTAACATCTACTACACAACTAAATTGTTTATACTTGGTATCTGATGATAAAATTTATGGAAGTATCCAAATATTATATCAAAATGAGTTGTTTGTATCGCAACTTTAATGTGTTGTTAAAACTTCCACATGCAGACGACCTCTTAAGACAAATTTAAGTACATAAGTATGCTATCATTTAATTAATTTTGTTATAGAAAAATCAATAAATTTTATTTACAAAATCCTGACAACAATTGTCAGTTTTAAAAGAGCAACTATTGCTTCAACAACATGTGAAAATGTTGATGTTGTAGTACCTATTTCTACGGAAGTTCTGAAAAAAAATTACTAGTTTATTAATGGTTTTGGCAGTTGATAAACTATAAATTGATAATTCGATAAACAAACTAAAACAGTTTATTCACCGAATAGTTTTGTCTATTTAGCGTCTAAATATCTAGATAAGCATATTTTAATCTTGAAATTTAAAAAAGTATTTTATATTCCTTGCGAATGTTTTTTAAGCGTTTAAATTTATATTTCATTATGAAGACATTGAACTACGTATTTTATTTTTCAACATAACAAAATGATTTTTTAATACTTAGATTAAAAAGTTAAAAAAAATGAACTTTATTTTGAAGTATTTCTTTTGGATTAGTAAATATATTTTTATGAAATCTAATTGAAGATATGAGTGGAATAATGCGTTACTTAACAAAAATTATATTTCGAAAAACTGAAGTAAAAGGATATGTCGTATTTTTTTTGATTTATTATCATCTTTAATATATCGGAAATATTATCAAGTTGTGCTCCCTTTCTCCAAAAAACTTATTAATATTTAATTATTAAATACAAATTATTATTATTATTATATAAATTATTTAATATAAAAATATTAAATAATGAAAAAAAAATTCACATCTTAAAAAAAAATTAAATTTTAGTAGTTTAGTTATATCATGGGATAACTTTATCCTAGTATATCTTATAACACCTTTATTCCCAAAAGGAAAAATTATTATTATTATTATTGTTGTTGTTGTTGTTGTTGTTGTTTTATTATATAAAATGTTTATTATAAAATATTACTACATAAAATGTTAAATTTCATCAATTAAGTCATTAAATTTAAAATCGTAGTATTTTAATTTTATCTTACAACACTTTTATTTTTTCCTTATAACCCAAATCCGTAAAAAAAAGAAAAAAAAGAGAAATATATGGCACAACCTACAGTCATTCGTTTCTTTAATTACCAATGTTACGTTTGCTCTAAAAAAATAACAAAAAAATTTAAATTATAGTGTATAATTTTAAATATTCATATTTCTAAATAAAATAATTTTATTTTTAAACGGTTTCATTCTTTACACTTTGATTTAATAAAAAAATTTAAAATTCCTGAAATGGGCAATGCTTTAAAACTATACCTCTTTTATTTCGTTATTTTTACATTTGTTTCTTCTTTCCATCAAACTGAACTTCCAAAAAAATGACAGTATGAAAAATCCCTTGAGTTAACTATCTATAAGATTTATAGTATTTTTATAGTACTTTAAATGTGTTTCGGAGAAAACATTTAAGCAAAACTATGGCTGTCATTCATTTTAAAATCATTTTATTTAAGGAATATTTTGAACATATGTTAAAGTTTTTTTTAAGGATTTGCCTACATCAAGATCAGTGAACCTTTTCGAAATCCTTTTTATTGTTTTATTCTAAAGAACAATCTTTTACGATTCCAAATCTGTTTTGATTTTATTCGTACGATTATTTGAACATGAATTATGGAAAGTTTAATAAACAGTAACCAATGAGTCAAATACCGGGAGTGTACTTAAAAAGGCCAGGAGAAAAGTAAACAATGTTTCTATGGATGCATTTCTTACGTTTTTTTATATCAAAAATCTGATAAACCTTAATTTACACTTGTAGATTAATTTTATAGATAAGATACAATATAGATAAGAAATCTTCAAATACGATTTCTGGAAAATAAATTTCTCCTTTATTTCCATGTTTGATAAACTTTAATACATAAAATGTTTTCAACATATTTCGCAGAAAATTTGTTAGACTGCTTTACATATTTTTCACTATATTCTGAATTAGAATCTAAGCTCTATGCGATAATATCATTATTTTACACTTCTCTTATATAAAAAAATAGTATTTTTTATTTAAAAAAATATGTAGGGGAATGTTGTCTTATATCACACCCCTCATAATCTCGTCAAGTATGTACTGCCGCCTGGCCGAAACTGTCTGAACTAGTGCCTAGAGGAAAGGCGTTAGTAGTATGAGCGCCGTGGTAAAATACGCAACTGTGTTTAGTCTCTGTTATTTATTTTTTTTATGTTGTATACACACCTAATGTTCTTGTCAAATTCAACATACAGTGAAAATTCATTTTGAAAGTAAGTGCTGTTCTTAATTAACGTAAATACAACCACATAATTATGTAGTTTAACTAGATATAGCTGTTAGTCTCTATCTATTCTTAGTTTCACCGAAGTCGGCTATATTCAGATATTTTGTTCTTCCTAACTTTACATGCCTACGGTAGTCCTAATATCGCACTGTGCGATATTACGCAAACAAATTTATTTAAGCGTCTAAATGGCAACTTTCTTATTTATGAAGGAATTTCTAAGTTTCTTTTTTTAAATATATTTTCCCTTTGAAGAGAGACATATGCCAATACCATAAATTTGCAGGGGTTGACTCTACTCAGATTACTTACCAACAAGACTCTGTCTGTCCATCACTGAAAAGTTGTCCAGCTAAAACTAGTCAAATTAGACAGGAACAACCTGAGTCTCACCCTGTATTCCATGATCTAGAAACACCTGTAAACAAGAGTGACAGTTTTAATCGGAAACAGTCGAGCTGTGTACCTTTCTCATCATCAACAAATTGTAGGCAAGTTTTTCCGATGACTATAAGCGCTTTACGACATCTGAATGAGAAAACGTTCAACTAAACAAATGAGGACATTCAAGTTGCTCATAAACCGCTCTGACAAGTACTCCATATAAAATAAAACATGGTGAAGATCTTGCTAAAAAGAAAAAAAAAACTATGTTGAAAAAAAAAGAAAAAACTCAAACCAAAGAGGGAAGCTATTATTGGAATGAAAAAAAAAAAGATGAAACATTCGCCATTATTAGAAACATCCTCAGAATCAGACGAAGGTCATGATCAACCGTTTACACTGTCTACTGATGACGAAGACAGCGAAACTGATTGTGAATGTCACTTCTGTAATCAGCTTTATTCAACTGACAGACGTAGAGAAAAATGGATCATTTATATTAAATGTCGCATTCCGTGTCATGAACAATGTCTATAGCCACTGAATACAAAACCTACATTTGTGATTTCTGTTTAAACAGCTAATTGCCATTCACAAATGACAATTTATAGCCTGAAAGTTTTGTAGAATACCATAATCTGACAAAAATGAGTTCTTTATTACATATCTTCTATACTAATATTATAAAGAGGTAAAAAATGTTTATTTGTAGGAAGTAAGATCTGGAACTACCAAACCGATTCCAAAAGTAATGGTATCAAAATGATGGTGTTAGTCCAACTTAGAACATAGGCTATATCTTATGTCCGTGCCACTGGCCAAAAGGGAGTGCATGAGCAAAAAACGTTCTAAATATGCGATTTTTGTGCTACTGAAGGGCCTAGAAACATGCAATTTGGAAAGGTAGTTACTTATAAGGTACTAATGATCTCAAAGAACATTTCCTAAAAAAATCAATATCATAAAGTGGTGAAATCATAAAATCAATATCATAAAGTGGTATCATAAAGCGCGAAAAGCGTTCTAAAAATCGTTCTAAATGGCGATTTTTACACAATTTCAGGAAGTACCAAACTGATTTCAAAAACAATGGTGTCAAAATGATGGTGACAACCCTTGCTCCAACGTAGGCTATATTTTATGTTGGTGCCACTACCCCTATAGGGGTTGCAGGAGAAAAAATGTTCCAAATTGCGATTTTTGTGTTATTGAAGGGTCCAGATACATGGAATTTGGCATGGTAGTTACTTATTAGATATAAAAGATCTCTAAGAACATTTCTTTTAAAAAAAATCGAAATTTAAAAAGGGTGAAAATGCGCGAACAGAGTTCTATAAAACGTTCTAAATGGCGAATTCTATGCAATCTCAACAAGTACCATACCGATTTCAAAAATAATGGTGTCAAAATGATGGTGACAACTCTTGCTCCAATATAGGCTACATTTTATGTCGGTGCCATTCCTCCTAAAGGATTTGCAAGAGCAAAAAAAATGTTCGAAATTGCGATTTTTGTGTTACTTAAGAGCCCAGATCCGTGAAATTTGGAATGGTAGTTACTTATAAGTTATGAATGATCTCTAAGAATATATCTTAAAAAAATCGAAATTTAAAAAGGGTGAAAATGCGCAAAAAGAGTTCTAAAACACGTTCTAAATGGCGATTTCTACGCAATCTCAGAAAGTACCCAACCTATTTCAAAAGTAATGGTTGGAAATTGATGATGACAGCCCTTGCTCCAACAGAGGCTCTATTTCATGTCAATGTCACTACCACCTAAAGGTTACAGAAGCAAAAAACGTTGTAAATTGCGATTTTTGTGTTACTGAAGGGGCTAGATTCCTGAAATTAGGCAGGGCAGTTATTTAAAAGATACAATTGATCTCTAAGTACATTTCCTCAAAAATCGAAATTTAAAAGGGGTGAAAATGAGCGAAAAGCGTTCTAAAATACTTTCTAAATTGCGATTTCTACGCAATCTCAGGAAGTACTGAACCGATTTAAAAAATAATGGTATGAAAACGATGGTGACAGCCCTCGCACCAACATAGGCTGTATTTCATGTTGGTGCCACTAACCCAAAGGCGGTGAAGGAGAAAAAAATGATCTAAATTGCGTTTTTTGTAATATTGCAGGGGCTAGCAACTTGAAACTAGGCATGGTAGTTACTTAGAAGATATAAGTGATCTCTAAGAACATTTCCTAAATAATTCGAAATTTAAAAGGGGTGAAAATGGACGAAAAACGTTCTAAAAAACGTTCTAAATTGCGATTTCTACGCAATCTCAGAAAGTACCCACCGATTTCAAATTAATGGTTGGAAATTGATGATGACAGCCTTTGCTCCAATATAGAATCTATTTCATGTCGGCGTCACTACTACCTTGCGGTTGCATTAAAAAAAAAAAAGTTCTAAATTGTCGTTTTTGTGATACTGAATTGGCTAGCAACTTGAAGTTTGGCATGGTAATTACTTATGAGATGTAACTACCCTCTAAGAAGAGTTCCTTAAAAATTTGAAATTTAAAAAGACTAAAATAAACGAAAAGCATTCGAAAAACGTTCTAAATAGCGATTTCTACGCAATGTCAGGAAATATAAACCGATTTCAGAAGTAATGGTATCAAACTGATGGTGAAACTGATGGTCCCCGCTCCAACATGGCCCATATTTTACGTTGTTGGCACTACAACCTGGTGGCTACAGGAGCAAAAAATGTTCTAAATTGCGTTTTTTGTGTTACTGAGGGAGTCTAACACTTTAAATTTGGAATGGTAATTACTTCAAAGATGCAAATGCTTTCTAAGAATTGTCGAAAGAAAATTCCAAATTTAAAAGGATGAAGTGAGCGAAAAACGCTCTATAAGCGTTCTAAATTACGATATCTATGCAATCGTATGAAATACGAAATCGATTTCAAACATAATGGTTGCAAATTGATGGTGATATAACCTGCTCAAACATAAGCTATATTTTATGTCGAGGGTTGCAGGAGCAGAAAACTTTCGAAATTGCGATTGCTGCGGTACTGAAGAGGCTAGAAACTTTAAATATAGCACGGTAGTTAGTTATAAAATATAAATGTCCTCTAAGAACAGTAAAAAATAAATTCGAAATTAAAAAGGGGTGAAGCAAAGGGAAGGAGCGAAAAGCATTCTAAAAGAGTCCTAAATTACGATTTCTATGGAATCTCAGGAAATAATAAACCGATTACAGAAGTTATTGGTTGCGAATCAATAGTGATAGTCCCTGATCCTATACGGGCTATAATTTATGCCGGTTTCACTACCACCTGGTTAGCAGGAACAACAAGAATGTCTTTAAAAACATCTAAATTCCGTTTTCTATAGAATATTAGGAAATACTAACCGTTTTCAAGGTTAATGTTGCAAATTAATGGTTTCAGTCTCTGTTTCAACATTTTTCGAGCAATTCTATTTCAACTCTGTTTCGGCATTTTATATTGGTGCCACTAACACCAGAGACGTGGTAGACTGTTAGACAAGAAGCTTGCAATTTGACATGATGGTTAGTTTTAAGATGTAAATGTGTTAAGATGGTTTCTAAAAGATTCAAAACTTCAAATGAATATTGAAATGAGCTTATGAAATAAGCATAAAAGTCTCAAAATACACTCTAAATTATTATTCAATTGGAATTAGTTTTAGTTCTCCTTATTAATTAAAATCTCATTTCTGTCTATTGTACTTTTGTAATGAAATTTAGTCAAACTGCGGCTTAATTTGTAATTTTTGAATTATTCAAAAAGTGTTCTTCTAATAAAAAATAGTCATGGAAATATCACTTGGCATTTTTCAACTATTACGCGAGCAAAGCCGCGGGGTTTGCTAGTACAATATAAAATGTCTTCAAAATTTATTTGCCTTCCATATTCCATTTTTATGACTACTACAAAAATATCCCTAATATTTCCCCGTGCAATATTAGGAATATACATGGTTCGACATTAGGAAAAAAAAATTCCAAGCGTCCAAAATGTACCTTTTGCGGTTTTATATTTTTATATGTTTTATTATTTGAGCTATTTGAACTTGTTGTATGTGGCAGGACGAAACAATAACGCGCATGCGAAGACCACGTGAAAGTTATTAGGTAAATTGAAAAATACCAAATTTATATAACATTTTAAAATGAGGTGCGATATTACGGACATTACCCCTATTTTTCCATTTTCGAATATTTCAATTATTTTAGAAGATATTGTAAACCACCTGCCTTGTTAAGTACACAAGTAAGTGTAATAATAGAATGTAGTACAAAAGAAATTGAAATATATTTAGTTGAATTGAGCGCATGCTGTCTTGTGTAAGCATGAAATTTTGCTAAAAAAATAAACAAAAACCCAAATTTTAAAAATGGTATGAAGATATTGGTAGGATGTTATGTTTTTTTCATCATTTTGTATTAGAATTGAGCTAAAAATATGTGTATTTATTCAATATTCAAAAATAAATTTAATTGCCCCGAACTTAAGCCTTAATTTTATATGTTCGTATAACGATTTATTTCAAATATAATTAATGCATTGCTTACGTAAGGTAAAGTGTTATTTTTAGGAAAAGTCAATTTCATAGGAAAAAATTCTAATATGTATATATATGTGTGTGTGTGTGTGTGTGTGTGTGTGTTGGTGTGTGTGTTATTTTAACATTTTTAACATGTTTAAACATATAAAAAACATGTTTAACGAAAAAGCATTTTTTTCTTTCGCATGAAAACAAAGAGATGGATATTGTTGCAATAAATTTTTGCAACAGTTCACTTTTTCAGATTATTTAACTAACTTATAAATAGTTTTTTATTTTAAATCTGTTTTTTGTAAGCCTATTGTTTCGAATGAAATGTTAAAGAGACATTTTTAAACTTACAGGTTATTTTTATCGATGATCGAAAACATTAATATTGCTTACTATATGTTTTATTGCTACAACTTTGCCTCAAACAAAGTGCTGCATGACCAACTAGCTCTCATCATGGAAGTTCTCATTGTTTAAAGAAAACTGTATAAAATCTGGAATCAGAAATATTTCGATATCCACGATTACAAAACGTTATTAAAGAGCTTTAGCTACTGGTCCATTACATTTTTCCGTCAGATCTACTCTACATAATTAATTTGAAATGCTTTGAGAGATAAAACTGATCAGTGCAATATACCTCATTCGTAAGATCCGTAAAGCACTATTGGGCAATGTGAAAAGTTTGGAAATCTTAATTATGAGTGAGTGTTATTACTTGTCCACATCTTCGTTGAATCTGTGTCCACTACCCAAATACTGAACTTTACATAATCTATATTCAAATAGTTATCAGATTATTCCATATTGGTTCTTCAACGAAGACTGATTCCAGGGCATTGAAATCGAACGTCTTACAAATTATAACACTTTCAACACTGTCGCTATGCGCGACACTCTATGTAAGGAAAAGATTGTTTATATGAAAGATGAAATAAACTGAGATGAAACCCACGACAAAATTAATAGTTATTCATTTGTGAGCATTACGAATCTGTATTAACAGATTCTGATTCATTGTGCACTGAAATACTTTTACTAATGAATTGTTTCACTTGTGATTTGAACCACTAGCAGTTTTGCCAATTTAGAGGACTTTTTGTTTATTCTAAAAGCTACCACTATTTTTGAATAGACGTATTTGTCTTATTTAATTTTCATTAAATAAGGCCAAAATTATTATTCTGGAGTAGTGATCGATTTCTGAAAGGAAAAACCACCCCGGAAAACATTTGGCCACAGCTAAATGTTTTATGTTTTTACTAATCCTAGATATTAATGACACACCGGTACACAAAACTTCAGGACTGTTGTTATTTTCAACTATTACAGATGAAATTAGATCCGAAGCAGCACGCGTAAATTTGCATGAATGCGGGAAGTACTCTGTTTCGTGAAACTTATGCAAATTTTGTATTTCCGCTTTTGTCGATCATGTGACAACAGAATAAGAGATTTTAGGCAATCGGCAGGTGCTGTGAGTTGTCATTTGATGTAAAAATTGAAGGAGATGGAGTGAAGTTTGAACAGTGAAATTTTGAACATGTCTTCGAGGCATCATTTAGATGGTATTACTCGTGGTAGAATAATCGGAAAGTTGTAAGAAGGACACAAAATGAGAGATGTTGCCCGTGAATTTAGCATCGCGCACAGTATTTTTTCTAGGTTACGAGCTGCATTTCAAAAGAGTGGAATATGTACTAGACGCATGGGAGGAAGGCATCCGAGCAATATGACGTTCCATGAAGATCACTATATTGTTACTTAGGCAAAAAGGAACCGACGCAGCACAATTGGTCTATTAGCAAATCAACTTTGTGCTGCCACATGAATTAAAATATCGCGAAAAAGTGTTACAAGACGTTTGAAAAAAGGTGGACTATACGCCTAAAGACCTGTTGTGTGTGTCCCAGCTCTCGAAACGCCAACGTAGTGCCCATTCACAATAGTGCTGTATCCATCACAAGTCGACTGATGACGACTGATCTACCGTGCTCTTCTCAGATGGGAGTAGATTCAGTCTATCGTCTAATTGTAGACCTAAATTGTTATGGCACTAGGTTGGTAGTGCTTACTGTCGCGAAAATATTCTAGAAAGAGATCAATATGCGACTCAAGTATCATAGTGTGTGCAGGCATCATGTTCAACGGCCGTATCTGTGTGCTTGACCAAGGGTCCATGACCTGTACACGGTACATTGAAGACGTCCTGCTTCCACATGTTCGACTTTTTCAAGGTGCTGTCAGTGAAAAGTTTCGTTTTATGGACAATAACGCATCTTGTAATCGCATACACTCTGTACAATAGTGTCTTGAGGCCGAAGATATCCATCGCACAGACTGGCCAGCACGTTCCTCTGACCTAAATCTCATTTAAAATGCAAGGGAAGCCTTGGGGAGACGTATTGCTGCTCGACGATTTCCTCCCACAAACAAGGAAACCCTCATCCGTGCAGTGAAGGACTGGGACAATTTTCGTTAACAGCTACTGAATTATGTCGTTCTGAGTATGCCACGCCGTGTTGAAAGTTGTCTCGCATTACAAGGTGGCCACATCCCTTATTGATATGGCACTGACGATTGTTAATTGTGAGTATTTTGCTTTTTTGTACCGTCATCTTTTCAGACAATATTCACGTTTCAGAAAAAGAACCTCTGGTTACCCTGAATACATCCTTTCAACAAAATTTTTATATTAAATACTGTGTAACATTCTGTTAATACTATTGTTTACTTCTTGACCCCCTATCTCACATAGATTCTTATTTACGTGAACATTTCTTCTTGGTCCTTAAGTTTTGTCCACCAGTGTAGCTTATCATGCGTGGAGAACAAATTCACAGCAGCCCAAAACAAAAGACAAAAACAGCAACGGCAAATAATATCTTGTATTTGATTTTACTGCCAATAATTTCCATATGATAAGCAGCTATAAGGAAGTAGTAGTAGTAGAGAAAGACTTATTATTTTATAATAATATGCATGAAAAGTTTCTAAGAATGACTTTGTAAGCCTTTTAAAAAATAAATATTTAAAATTTATAATAAAAATATCATTGTGACTGCTACTTGTAAAACGTTTGATAGTATTTACTATAATTGTACGTATAGATATTTTTTAAAAACTTCTTATAAAATAAAAATGTCATTTAAAATATGAAATTGTATAATGGTAAAATTTGTTCATGCGTAAATAATACGGGTTAGAAAATGCGCAAAAAATTCACAAAATAAAACTTCGATTTTAAGATTTTTCTCCAGCAGAATATGGTCTTTTAAAAAAGCAGCTTTAAGATATATGACCGTGTTTCAAAACCTTGACGTCTGTTTTTAATGCTAGTTAAGAATTTGAAATATTTTAAGGGTTCAAACTAAATTCAGATATGGGGGATGTGTGAAAAGAAAAATCAAAGGTTGTTACCATTTCACTAGAAAATTTCAATCATTTCATCTCAATGTTTTTGCAAAGAAATGAAATTTCTTTTATGATTAATCCAAATTGTTCATCCTTTTGAAATATGAAATAGTGCAGAAAATGTACGTAAAAAACGATAAAAGCAACATTTTGTGAATATTTAACATATGTTCGGGACTTTATATATTTCTTTCTATTAATAGTTCAGAACCTCAAGACAAAATAATAAAAAGTTTAAAAATATATATTTTAGTAAATTATTTGCATAAATGGTTTTATTAAATAAATGTTAGATAAACGCGATAAATCTAATAAACGTATTTCATTTTAGATTTATTTATTCAAGTCACATGTTTATCGAAATTATTCCAGATGATTCCCTCATAAATCCTTAATTCAGCTCAAGGAGAACAGCATTAAGAGATTTAGTAGGCAGTTTATTTATAGAGGAAAAGAAAATACTGTCTTTATTCAGAAACAACGTTTTAATGCTTAGCTCATTGTAGAAAACTGAAAATATCATTACAAATTTAATTAGTTCATCATGAGTGGAAAAAAGAAATACTATATATAATACACTCATGTTCAAAATTAAGAGAAGTGGCATGTTTTGTCGAATATCATGAAGAATACTGAACGAACGGTAAAACTAATGCTTAGAAACAAAAATTCAACTCTTTAGTGTCGGATACATAAGCGTACACATTTGTATTGAAAGAATGAGTAGAAAAGCCGGCTTTTATAAACAAGCGTGGCTATTTTAACGTTTTGTTCGCTCGCATATCTCGCCGAATATCTTGGTGGGGTTTTTTTTTTTTAACATTCGGTGAATTCAGAAGCAAACTGTGAAAATGATTAACCACCAACGTTTGGATGATTGAATGAGGTGGCCTAACGCGGGAGGACTGGAAACAGGGGAGTCTCAAGTTCAGATTCCTAGAATCTTCAATGCAACGCCCAGCACCGTGTCCGATGGGGCTTATGAAAATGCTTTAAAGATACTTGATTCATTGAGATAAAGTCTGAGCAAGGTCTTCCAAGAGCCACGACGGCCAATAAAGATCGCAATTTGCCCATTACAGCAATGGGTAACAGGACTGCAACAGCTTCTCAGCTCTCTCGTGACCTTTATGAGGCCGCAATAAGTCGAGTTTCAAGGCTACTTTTTGCAGAAGGATATATGGCAGAGGTTTGTTTTCAATAAGTCCTGCGACTTGCATCCCGCTCATTTCTGCACATAGGAGAATCCGTTTAGCAAGGTGTAACGATCATCAACTTTGGACCAGGGATCAATGGGGGACCGTTCTACTCACTGATGAGTCGCGGTTTAGCCTAAACACTAATTTTCATCTGGAGAAAACCAGTGATCTGCTACCTGCGATCCAATGTTCGAGAAAGAGGCCACTGTGGCTGGGGATGACAGACTGGTCTGACAGGAAACATGTTGGATTGGCACATACCTTTCCCTGTGTTTGGCAAGGCCCTGAGACTGGTATGAGGTGTAGAGAAGATATCGTAGTAATCTTTGTTCGCCTATTCAGAAATACAGCTGGCCCTGATTTCATTTTAACGGACTACAACGCGTGCCAAGATAGGTTTCGACTAGGCGACGATTTTCTGGAAAGTGGGGATATTCGCTTGATGGAATGTTCAGCCAGATCTCGAGATCTAAACCCTATAGAACATGTCTGGGAGATTCTGGGGAGGATAACTGAAAAGCGCTTTCCACTTTCCAACCTCCCAGGGCTTGAAAACAACGTTGCTGGAGGAGTGAGACTATCTGTCATTAGGACTCATAAACTGCCTGATTTCCAGTATGAATTCACGTTGTGAGAGCTGTTTAATTGTAAAAATGGACCATACTCCCTACATATTTAGTTCGATATTGTAAGCTCTGTTTCAAACCTTCTGACGCTACCTTCTGATCGCGAGTCTTATTCAGGATCCTGCTTGTGTATTGTAACTGCTGAATAGTTATTTTCTAACATATGCACATACTTAATTTCGTTAAATCTGTCCATCAGTTCTGGAGTTAATCTACCAAATCTGAAAATTCTCATAATTTTGAACATGACTGCATATATATTTTGTAAATACGAGTTATAAAAGCTTTTAATTTGTGTAAGTTTTTATGATGAATGCGTCGACATATCGATAGTAGTACAATAAATTGTATGTATGTTTTGAAGAAGAATCATGAGGTTCTGCTTCCATTCAATGAGAAAAAAGAATATTATTAAGTACTCGATTATTACATAAAGTGTACTTATCGAGTACCGTATCGAGTTTGTATCATGACATCGTTTAAAAATAAATATGTCAACGAATAAATTATTAAACCTTTTTAGAAATCATTAAAACAAATTTCAGTTTAATATATTTATATGTTTAAGATAAAAAAAAAGGCTTCATTTACAGTAAATGTTTGAAAATATAAATCTTACAAATAGCAGGTCGTAAGAATAATAACACGGATAAAGTATCAGAATAATCTTTTTAAAATTACATTCACGGGTTGATATTTCTGCCATGGTATTGGGCATTCCCTTTGTTGGTTAACCTACTTTTGTATATATAATTGGAAAAGTAGGTTAAAACCGGATACCTAATTTTTATTTCCTTCATGAATCTAGAACTAACAATAGAATTTAATGTTACTTTGAGTACACACTCTGAATTACCTTTGTACCATAATACCATTATTAATATATGATTAGATCATCGAATTTTTATAAATGAATGAGTATTTAGAAAATATTCAGTCATCCACTCTTGCTGCACCAGTGAAGTAAAACCACAACGATATCTTAATTTTACACGAAAAAAAAAATACTTTCTTTACTACTGGACTTTTATTTAAATAGGAATATATATTTTATTTTAAAAATTTCACTGTAGAACTGAAGTAATAATATTGTAATCATACATTTAATTATACAGAGTGTCCCAGCTAAGATGTTACAATCTTCGATGGGAGGTAGGACACACCTAGACGACTCGGAATCACATAGAGAACGTTGGGTCGGAAACAGCTTTCTGACTCAGTAGAGGGCATTGAATATGTAGGGTGTACCTCGTGTACTTCTAATGGGAGCGTTCTCTCCCAGATCTATCACAGTTTTCTTGTTGACAGGTATACGTGTCTTTGATCACGATTACGTGTGGCCTTATGAAAAAAACCGCTCCCACATAATTGCTGGTGTAGGAGCGCAAACATGGTATGAGCAGTAGTTCGCGTCAACGGATACTTTTGCGTCCACAACCTCTGAGTGGCTTGATCATCACAGTCTGCGGCCCAGTATGATAGAAGCATATATTATTTTCTGAGTTCGTGTAGTCTGTCATCCTACAACCTGTCTGTCTGCATGTGAAATGAAACTTCATATCAGCGTGACTACTTCTTATCGTAGAGTCCCTCTGGCGGCTTGTTCAAGAGAACGCTGACCGTCTTATCCACAGGCATCCTTTTCGCATCTTCGGAGTCAAGGATCAGCTTTGTGTGATCCAGCCTTTTTAATGCCCTTACTGCGTGAGGAAGGCGTTTTCGACCAGGCATTCCTATGTGATTCCGAGTAATCTAGGTGTACTCTACCTCCCCTCGAAGTTTGTATCATCTTAGCAGGGACAACCTGTACAGTATTAAAGGACCAAAAGATAATTATCTTCATTACAAATTCAGATATTGGGGAAAATAATTTCACCTCTTTGTCAGCTATATAAAAATTTTAATCACTCTTGTTCATGTAGTTTTGACTAGTTACTCTTCAAACTTAGTT
Source organism: Maratus speciosus (assembly GCA_963932465.1). Taxonomy (NCBI): domain Eukaryota; kingdom Metazoa; phylum Arthropoda; class Arachnida; order Araneae; family Salticidae; genus Maratus; species Maratus speciosus. Next base: position 267,828,422 of record OZ010795.1, read on the forward strand.
TACGATTTCCTTGATTATTGATTTCGAATACCCTTTTTCTCCTGTACGATATCAGGTTTGTTCTCAACAGAATGAGGGTGGTAAAGCAAATCATAAATATGCACCTATAAATGTTATTAACAATTTTCTTGTCGGAAATAAATCCTTGTTAAATATTTTACACACAATAATGTAAAAATTTCGAACAACTTCTTATCGGTTTATATGTAAAGAGGATTTTGAAAAATTGCAAAGCTTCGAACAAAAAATGATGAAATAAACTTTCCAAAAAAGAAACTACACGATACCACAATAGCTTCTTCTTCTTCTTGCTTGGAGCTAAATATTTGAACCATAAGTCGCAAAATTGCTAGTCAAACAGAGATTCTCGTTTTCTCCCTATTAAATGGATTTACACTACCTTTCCCTCGTGTAATGCGTCAATCTGGTACCGATTGTTGTAGATTTCAATAACAACTGCAGCTATTGTTGAGAAATTAGTACTTATATCTGTTAAGAATACCTGTAAATACAGCGAAAATGTTATTTCTGCATGGGAATAATTCAAAGTGTTTTAAAAGTAAATATTAATTTATTTTCTTCGAAATAATGGACATTTTATTACTCCTCACATATAAAATTAAAATACGAATATTCAGATAGATGGTTACTTACCCACTTAGATATAAATTATTGTCAAAGAACGATATAGGTATATTAAATTATTAGTAATATGTTTTGGTACATTTTGAAGAAGTTTATTGTCGGAACTCCTTAACAGACCGGATAAATCTTCAGCATTTTTTGCTATTTTTCATGTCAAGAATAACCACTTCTTTCTGTTTATAGCTTCAGGAAGAAACGTTTTCTCAACGGAAATCACATAAATAATATTTCTGAAAGTATTGGCAATTTATCAAAGGTAATATTATCAAGAGGTATAAAAAAGGTATCAAAAATAAAAGTTGAGATTTTTTTTTCATAATTCAGTAGTGAGTTTTATAAAGTATGAAATATACTTCAGCAAAATTAATACATTTTTAGAACATTTTACATGTCAGATTATAGTTTCATTTTTTATTAATACCCCAAATTTTAAATTATATAAAATATGATCAAAAGCTAGCGAATATCTTAAACTATAATAAAAATATATAGATATAGATATATTCTTATCAAATATAAACGAATCTAAACTCTGTTGCTATACGATCCGAGAGTCAAACTTTCAACTCGCAGCTCTGCGGTTAAATACTCTGACCACTCCGCCACTCTGCTCCCCTTATTAAATATAGTGTTTTATAAGTAATAAAATATTTTCGGCAAAAGAAATAATGAAGAGAAGGATTTTTTTCAACTGCATAAATCCTCTTCAATGTTGGAGCTGCATAGTTGAGGTTAAAAAAAAAAAAAAAAAAAAAAAAAAAAAAAAAAAAAAAAAATCAGAGAGAAAAATGATGCGGCCAGGACTTGAACCTAAAAATAATAGTATAGTGCTAAGCATATTAAAATAAAGTACGAAGTCAAATTTTTCAAATTTAAAAAGTGTTTAAAAATATAGTTCGTGTGGACGTCATTTAAAAAACTGCAATTTCTAGAACATATATTCACCAGAAAATGTTAATGATATAACTTAAAGTTAAGAAAATTCTTATTTTGTTAAAATGTTTTTCGCAGATTTCGCCTGATTAATATTATAATATATCAGAATATACAATGAAAATTCCTTTTAAGATTCTAATGTTATTTATATTAAAACATTAATGTTGCTTTTATTACTTAATTATTAACATGTGTCGTTCGGTTAAGCCACATTAAATATTCATTTTAACAAAGTTTTTTCGATTGTAATAATTTTCTAAGAAATATTCTTTCACTCCGTTTAGTACATTTCAATGCGAATAACTTTTTTTTCAGTTTGTGTAATCGTGAGTTATGATAACCATCATTATTTACACTTAAAGTACTATATTATATATTCATGAAATTACACTTAATCTTTAGAAATACAGTGTTAAAAATATTTCTGTATAAAGTTACTGCAGCAGAGAATACAATTAAAGACCAATGAAAAACGGGGTTTTCTCTAAATAAACAGGCTTTATTCTTAGATAAAAGGATTTTTTACGTAAAATCATAAAATTTACGAAATTCATTCTCCGTAAAATTACTGCAGCGATTCCCAGTAAAATATCCGTGATTTTACTTTTTTAACCATTTGGAAATGGTTGTTGTTTTTGGTCGAGAATGGGGACAAATGATGCTCGCAATTTATTTTATTTTATTTTTTTGTGAAATTCAACGATATTCTTCACTTTTAGAGGAATTTTTATTTGAATAGGTAATATAAAGGCATAAAATTGTTAAAAATATTTTGAATTGGTAATCGAAAGGCATAAAATCGTTAAAAATTGAAAAAGTTACAAAATGTGTAGCCGCAAATTATCAGATATGGAAAAATCCAAAGCCAGAGAGCGACGCCGAAATGAAAATCGTCTTGCAAAGCAAAAATCGAGGTCTTCAACTCATTACGTAGGCCATGAAAATCGAGGTCTACAACCTATTATGTAGCCCATGAAAATCGAGATTTTCAACTGATTATGTAGCCCATGAAAATCGATTACAGAATAAAAGACAAACGCGAAAAAGGAAACAATCTAATGTTTAATCGATTGATAGTAAAAGGCCATGTCTCGAGGGGCTCCAATCCACTAGCCACGGCGTTTTACAATCGGTCGATTCTAACCAGGAAAAAATGAGCTCAACGTAGGTAATTTGTCGCAATCTGTGGATGATTCGGTGGAACTCCTTTCTATTTGTAAACTGTTTTTCTTCTCGAAACGGGACTTGGAGGGTTTATCGATGAAGGTTTTGGTCGTCTAAAGTTTGATGTTTGAGATCTGTTGTTGAAGAGGATGCGACGGAATTTGGTGGATGAAATTTAGATTTTTCAGTTAAATTTTGTTACGAAGGTGATTTGTCGCGATCTGTGGATGATTCGGTGGAACTGCATTCGATTTTAATGTATTCGATTATTAAAAAAATTCCAGATGGTCGTTGTAATCTATTAAATTACATTTTTTTTAAACAGCGTGATCAACAATATGTAATCAATTAAAACCATTCAAATGATTTTGAGCGTACTACCTAAATAATTGATGATATGTTACATGCAATGTTTTATTGTTTATGTATTCAAATTGTTAATATTTGCATTGTTTTATGTGATTTAGTTTTTTATATGAAATACATGGTACTTAAGAATTTCCTGCTAAAATTATTTCTTCGGACTTTATTTGATAACCAAAGGAAAAGAATGTTTTTCCCATTTCATTTCATTTAAAAATTATTAAGGCTGTGTTGTGGTGATAATAAGTATAGGATTAATAGATTAAATTTGCATTAGAATATTTCTGAATATATATATATATACAGAATTAAAATTGTTTTTCTTTAAAACAAAAAAAAAAAGTTACTAATTCTTCTGTTACTTCAAGAAAAACAATTCGTGTTAAGAATAATACTTAAAACTTTTATGTTCTTAAATTCTTCAGTTATCCGATAAAAGAAAAACCACATTTATTCACTAAGGTTTGAAGTCGATTTGGTAATTTGTCTTTCTTTCACAACATTGACTCCATAGAGATTTTCTAGAGGATTTTTTCATATTTCTTTAAGTATTTTTGCTTGTTGGACGTACAAAGCTTTTTTATAAAGTGTTTTATTGCATTGGAAGAAAACTAAAATAAAAAAATTCAAGTGATGTTCAAAATTTCTAGCTAACCAGCAAGAAAGAAAATTGCATGTTTTATTCATCGGGTGTGTTTTAATGCTTTAAAATAATGAAACATATTGTGTTCTAACAGTATTATTTTCATTACTGTTAAAATGATTTGCATTAAAGATTTGCCAAATTTTTTAATTATATATTTTTTAAATATTGAATCAATATGCTGTAATTTTTACGCATTCGGGAATTTAAATGGTACAATCGATATTGGAATATCTACTTTTATAAAATCTTTAAAATTTAATTTTTTCGAGATTTACGGAAAATGCAATATTAAGAAATTAAAATTGTCTCCCTCCACTATTTAAACTTAAAGAAACATTTGTGAAATATGGCGAAATTTATCGATAAAAAAATATTTATTTTTCTACTTTCCGAAATGCATTAAAAACAGCGTTTACATTCTGTTTTTATTTGTGAAAAGAGAACATAGAAATAATTATCTAAATTTCTTATATTATATTATATGACATAATCATAATTTTCTTTTTCCCGATTGTACTCTCATCAGACGTTGTACATTTACAGTTATTTTAATAGTCTACGACAGTCACGCGAAGAAACTCACAAGCTAATGTTAAACCTATATGTTTTATTGTTTAACTATTCAAATTGTTAATATTTGCATTATTTTATGTGATTTAGTTTTTTTATGAAATACATGATATTGCAGAATTTCCAGCTAAAATTATTTCTTCAGATTTTATTTGATACCAGAGGAAAAAGAAAGTTTTTTCCATATCTTTTCATTTTAAAAATTTTAATGCTATGTTTTGGTGATAATAAGTTTAGTATTAAAAGTTTAAATTAGCATTAGAATAGTTCTGAATAAATAGTTTTTTTTTTAATTATTATTTTATTATAGAATTGAAATTGCTTTTCTTTAAAACAAAACAAAACAAAACAAAACAAAAAAATGTTACTAATTCTTCTGTGACTTCAAGCAAAACAATTCTTGTTAAAAAAATACTTAAAACTTTTATGTTCCTAAATTCTTAAATTATATGATAAAAGAAAAAACCACATTTATACACTAGCGTTTTAAGAGGATTTGAGAATCTGTCCTTCTTTTAGAACATTGACTTCATAGAGATTTTCTAGAGTTTTTTTTTTCTTTTTTTCATGTTTCTTTAAGTATTTTCACTTGTTGGACGTACAAAACTTTTTTATAAAGTGTTTTATTACACTGAAAGAAAACTAAAATAAAACATTTTAAGTGATGTTGAAAATTTCCAACTAACCAACAAGAAAGAAAATTGCATGTGTTATTCATCGGGTGCGTTTTAATGATTTAAAATAATGAAACCTACAGTGTTCTAACAGTATTATTTTAATTATTGTTAAAAAGATTTGCATTAAAGATTTGCCAAGCTTTTAATTATATTTTTTAATATATTCATTCAGTAAGCTGTTAATTATTACGCATTGAGAAATTTAAATGGTACAATCGATATTGCAATATCTACTTTTATAAAATCTCTAAAATTTAATTTTTTCGAGATTTATGGAAAATGTAATATTAAGAAATGAAAATTGTCTCCCTGCACTATTTAAACTTAAAGAAACATTTGTAAAATGTAGCGAAATTTATCCATAAAAAAATATTTATTTTTCTACTTTTCGAAATGCATTAAAAACAGTTTTTACATTCTGTTTTTTTTTTTCCTGTGAAAAGAGTACGAAGAAATAATGATCGAAATTTCCTTTATCATATATGACATAATAACCATAATTTTCTTTTCCCGTCTGTACTCTCATCAGACGTTATACATTTACTGCCAATTGAATAGCGTACAATAGTCGCGAGAAGAAACTCACAAGCTAATGTTAAACCTATATGTTTTATTGTTTAACTATTCAAATTGTTAATATTTGCATTGTTTTATGTGATTTATTTTTTCATATGAAGTACATGATATTAAAGAATTTTCTTCATAAAATTAATTTTTCAGATTATATTTGATAAGAAAGGGAAAAGAAAGTTTTTTCCATTTCATTTCTTTTGAAAATTTTTAATGCTACGCTGTGGTGATTATAAGTATATGATTAAAAGATTAAATTAGCATTAGAATAGTTCTGAATTAATAGTTTTTTTTTTAAATTTTATTATAGAATTGAAACTGTTTTTCTTTAAAACAAAAAAAAAGTTACTAATTCTTCTGTTACAAAAGTTACTAATTCTTCTGTTACTTCAAGCAAAACAATTCTTGTTAAGAACAATACTTAAAACTTTTATGTTTCTAAATTCTTCAATTATATGATAAAAGAAAAACCACATTTATTCATTAGGGTTTTAAGAGGATTTGACAATCTGTTCTTCTTACACAACATTGACTCCATAGAGATTTTCTACAGGATTTTCTTTTTTTTTTTAGTTATTTAAGTATTTGCGCTTGTTGGACGTACGATCTTTTTTTAGTAAGTGTTTTATTACACTGAAAGAAAACTAAAATAACAAATTCTTGAAAATCCTCTTGAAAATTTCCAACAAACTAGCAAAAAATAAAATGGCATGTTTTATTATTAGGGTGCGTTTTAATGCTTTAAAATAATGAAAACTACAGTTTTCTAACAGTATTATTTCCATTACTGTTAAAATGATTTGCATTAAAGATTTGCCAAGTTTTTAATTATATTTTTTAATATATTGAATCAGTATGCCGCTAATTTTTACACTTTCATGAATTTAAACGGTACAATCGTTATTGGAATCTCTACTTTTATAAAATCACTAAAATTTTAAGTATTTTCGAGATTTATGGAAAATGCATTATCAAGAAATTAAAATTATGACCTTCCACTATTTAAACTTAACACGTTGAATGCCAAGTCTATTTTATCTGTCTTTCCGTTTAGGCCACGAATTAAGACTCCCGTTACAGAATCTATACGTATCAGTCACCGATGACTGACACAGCCCAAACGGAAATATCAGTATCAGTCACTGGTCACTGACGTGGCATTCAATAACTTAAAGAAACATTTGTGAAATGTAGCGAAATTTATCCATAAAAAACTAAAATAAAAACTTCTTGAAAATCCCCTTGAAAATTTCCAACAAACCAGCAAAAAATAAAATGACATGTTTTATTTATAGGGTGCGTTTTAATGCTTTAAAATAATGAAAACTACAGTTTTCTAACAGTATTATTTCCATTACTGTTAAAATTATTTGCATTAAAGATTTGCCAAGTTTTTAATTATATTTTTTAATATATTGAATCAATATGCCGCTAATTTTTACACTTTCATGAATTTAAACGGTAGAATCGTTATTGGAATCTCTACTTTTATAAAATCACTAAAATTTTAAGTATTTTCGAGATTTATGGAAAATGCATTATCAAGAAATTATTGTGTCCCTCCACTATTTAAACTTAACACGTTGAATGCCAAGTCTATTTTATCTGTCTTTCCGTTTAGGCCACGAATTAAGACTCCCGTTACAGAATCTATACGTATCAGTCACCGATGACTGACACAGCCTAAACGGAAATATCAGTATCAGTCACTGGTCACTGACGTGGCATTCAACGTCTTAAAAAAACATTTGTGAAATGTAGCGAAATTTATCCATAAAAAACATTTATTTTTCTATTTTCCGAAAGGCATTAAAAACAACTTTTACATTCTGTTTTTATTTGTGAATAAAGTACTTAGAAATAATTATTTAAATTTCCTTTATCATATTATGTGACGTAATAGCCATAATTTTCCCTTTTCCGTCTGTACATTCATCGGACGTTGTACAACTACAGTTAATTTTATAATTAATTTTTTGAAGAAGTTCAGAAGCTAATGTTAAACGTATCGCTGTGTTCATTTTAAATTTCTCACTTGCGTTTCAATACTTTTTGCATAGGAGAGTTTAGGTTTAATGTAATGAATTAAAATCGTTCCAATGATTTTGAAATGTATTGCCTAAATATTTTATTTATTTATTTATTTTTATTTATTTATTGAAATGCACACTACAGGCGAATCCATTTATAGTGCTTCAAGAACATCATAAAAAATAAAGAAAACATACATATATATATAAACATATAGAATTAAATCACATACAACACGAATACAAACACAAATTAAGAGATTAAAAGTTCAGAACATTTATCTTTAAAAGCATTAAAGGACATATCAAAAATATCAAGATGCACAGAAAATTCATTAAATATTTTGTAAAATTTATATAAAGCAAAGTTACTAACATAATTATATTTAATAAAAGGTAATATAAAAATCTGAGTACACCTGATGGATCTGCTCGGAACATTAAAATTAATAGAATTAAGTATATCACTACAATCTACCATGTTATTAATAACCTTGTAAAAAAAATAAAACACAAACAAGATCCCGTCTAGATTTCAAACTGGGAATTTCAAAAATACGACGTAGTTAGGAAGAAGAAATATCATAAGAATATATATGATTACTCTTGAACAATAAATAACGTATGAATTTATACTGTACTTGCTCGAGAATTTTAATTTTATTATTATAGTAAGGATCCCAAATGAGACTGCAATTTTCAAGATTATTACGTACCAAAGGAAAATATAAAACTTTTAATGCATGTTGATTGGAGTAATCTTTAGTTTTATGCTTAAGGAACACTAGTTTTTTATACGCATTAGAAAAAATATTATCAATATGGAGTGAAAAATCAAGTTTAGCATAAAAAAAAAAACACCCAAGTCCTTTATTGTGCTAGGACGATATAAGGTCAGGTTATTAATTTCATAAGAATAATTTAAGTTATCAGTTCTACGAGAATAACTTAAAACGCTACATTTATTAATATTAGGGAATAACTTATTATGAATGCACCAATTATATAAGCTATTAAGATCCCTCTGCAAAAATGCACCGTCAGTAACAGAACGTATTTGCCTATATAACTTTAAATCATCAGCAAACAAAAGATAATAAAAAAATTTCAAATTAGAACACAGATCATTGATAAATAAAATGAAACGCAAGGGTCCTAATTTATAACCTTACGGAACACCAGATGTATTGGTAAATTTATGAGATACAGCACCATTGAAATAAACATAAAAATTCTGTTATTTAAATAAGAAAAAAGCCAGCCAATAAGATTAATATGAAAACCCATACCTATTAACTTGTTCAAAAGAATACCAAAATCAATTGTGTCAAAAGCCTTTGAAAAGTCAGTATATATGACATCAAGCTGATACCCATATTAAAACGATGACATAATGTTAACAGTTAAGCAAAATAAATTGGTAAGCGTAGACCGTTTGGGAAAAAAACCCATATTGAGCTGATGAGATTAAATATTTTACGTGCTGAAAAATCTTATTATGGATTATAACTTCAAATACTTTTGAAAAAGGACTCAAAATAGCAATGGGACGATAATTTTTACAATCATTAGAATCATCCTTTTTAAAAACCGAAATAATTTTGGTTTGCTTCCAAACATCAGGAAATACACCAGTTTTCAAAGAAAGATTAAATAAAATAAGTAGAGGATAAATCAGCTCATTAACGCAACCTTTAATTATAAAAGAAGGGACATTATCCACCCCAACTGTCAAAGTAGAATTGAACCTTTTAATTGCCAAAACCACATCCATAGAAGTAACATTTTCAATTTTAATAATGTCGCCCAAACAGCTGTCAAGCTTACCAATATTTCTGTCATAATTTGTGCTAGATTTATAAATATAACTAAAATAGGACGCAAAAGCATTAGCAATATCATCACCACCATCATAAGATTTATTATTGTAGTAGATACTATTAGGCAAAGCTTTATATTTATTAAAGTAGGACCAAAACTTTTTAGGGTAAGAAATCAGATTATTTTCCGTAGTCTGTAAATAATAAGCATAATCTTTACTAATACTGAGCTTAACAGAAGATCTCAAATATCGGAATTCATCGAAAACAATCGGATTCCCACTATATAACGCCCACTTACGAACTTTATTTTTATATTTAATCAGTTTGATAGTTTCAGTAGAGTACCAAAAGTGGAACTTATTATTAAAATAGGAATTGTTTGATTAAAAACGTCCAGCAAATATATATAGAAATCATTAACTGCTAAATTAGCATTATCATAAGTATTCAGAAAATTCCAGTCAATTTCAGAAATCAAATACCACATAGTTAACAAATCAGCTCTTTTAAAATCATATTTCGCAAATTTGGCGTTGTGATTACCAGCACGTATAAGAATAAGACTAATAACAATAGATAAGGCTAGATGATTTTTATTCTCAGAGATCAATTGTCTATCACTGAGTTTAACGTTAATATTAAAATCATCAATATCAGATAAAATCAAACCTAAATTATTACAAAACCTAAGTTATTACAATTAGGTACAACATTAAATTGGTTCAAATTGTAGAGTTGTACAAAGTTAAAAAGCTCTCTAATAGTGGGATCTAAAATATTACCCCTACACAACTCACCAATAATAGGCAGGTTAAAATCTCCGCAAACAAAGATATTTTTATAAGAAGTAAACCTTACAAACACATCAAGAAACTTTACATATCTATCAATATTAGTATTAGGGGGAAAATAAGTTAAACACAAAAGCAGTTTACCCCGACATCTCAAATTCAAGGAAACCCAAAGACATTCAAGTTCCAAATCAGGAACGTCAATCTGGAAGGCTGTAAAACAATTTTTAATTGCAATTGCCACTCCCCCACCACGCTTAAAAGAGCTAGTTGCGTTATTACGATCCTTACGAAATATGATATACCTATTATCAAATAAGTCAGAAGAACCAATATCATTACATATCCAAGTTTGAGTTAATTAAATTATATCAAAGTTCTCAAAAGCTATTGAGCAGTATATATCAGAAGTTTTAGTCCGCAAGCCACGAACATTCTGATAAAACATAGAAAGTCATTTCACAGTCTCAATATTTTGTTTCAAGGAATTGTCTGCATCACCGGAGTCCTCAGTATTATCCAGTGAAATTTGATCCTTTTTCAGTCTGCCAAAAAACTCAGAAACAAGACACCCCTCAGTCCATATAGATGCATCCATTAAATAATTAACATTACCCTTATTCACCTCTAGATGAATTTAATAGTAAGTTTGAAATTTTGTTTTGAGCTTACGGCATAGAACATAATTCAAGTCCAGAGGGCTTAAAAAGTCACTAACATCTTTCACAGATGTAACTGGACTTAATCTAGACAGAAAAATTGCCCTTTTTCTCGGCAATCTGTTCACAATCTTTAAGTTTGAATTTTTCATATCTCCATTGACAACTAGTTTAGGTTTATTTTTTAACACATTAACCAAGGGGATATTTCCATTCCGCCTCTCTCCAGACGGTAAAGATGGGGCAGTCCGAGCAACTGAAGCATAACTAAGGCTATTTTGATTGGTGTATTCGTTCTTATTAGGATATTTGTTCTCATTATCTTGTTCAGGAGAGGAAGAGGCCGACACCCGATTAACAACAGACCGTTCAGTTAATTTTTTCTCCAAAATCTTATCAACTATTGGGCAAACATGTTCAGAAATACTCTACACTTTTTTAGAAATATCCATCCGAAACTAAGTAAATTCAGCCTTTAAATCATTAATCACAACTTCCACATTACGAGCAAATGAAGGATCACTCACGTTAACTCCGATAGATAGCACCACATCTTTCAGTTGAATCACCGAAAGGTCATCTTTCACACAAGCTTCCCGGTAAATAGATGTTTTAACCCTTTCAAGGGCAGTGACTAGACGGTCTAGCCACCTAATTTTAATTCCAAAACTGACAAGTGGCACCAAGAATATTTTAATAAAATTTTGCTTTTGTAATGAAAGTGCAAATTAGCGGGGTTTTAATTTCTAACACATTCGTCTGAATATTCGGGTGTCAGTCAATTATTTCATCAGTTTACGAACAGAATTCTTCTGCTCCTGAAAAGGTTAATACTCGAAAAAGTTTTTGGAATCAAAGATTTCAACTCACTCAAACCATTCCTGGCATCCTCACGCACCTTCGAGTTCATGTTACACTTAGAATCAATGGCTATTTCCACTTTTTCATAACATAAATTAAGTGCTCCAAAAAACGCGTCTTTACTCGGATTCGCCATCTCAGAAAAATGAACGTCTAAGAATTTCTGAATCCTTTATGGCACGTTAAATGTAATATTTTATTGTTGAAGTATTCATATTGTTAATATATTCCTTCTTTCATGTGATTTATTTTTAAATGAAATGAAGCTATGAAAAAAAATTCCTATTAAAATTATTTTTTCAGACTTTCTTTGATAACAGAGGGAAAAATGTTTATTTTTTCATTGCATTTTATTTTACAATTTTTAATTATATGTTGTGGTGATAATAAATGTAGGATTAAAAGATCAAATTTTCATTAGAATAGTTCTGAATAAATAGAGTTAAAAAATCATTATAGAATTGAAATTGTTTTTCTTTAAAACGAAAACAAAAGTTACTAATTCTTCTGTTACTTCAAGCACAACAATTCTTGTTTAGAATAATACTTAAACCTTTTATGTTCCCAAATTCCTCAATTATATCATAAAAGAAAAATCACATTTATTCACTAGGGTTTTAAGAGGATTTGACAATCTGTCCTTCTTTCAGAACATTGACTCCATAGAGATTTTCTAGATGACTTTTTTCATAGTTCTTTAAGTATTTTCGCTTGTTAGACATACAAAAATTTTTTATTACACTGAAAGAAAACTAAAATAAAAACTTTCAAGTCCTTTTGAAAATTTCTAACTAACTAGCAAAAAAGATAATTGTATGTTTTATTCATTGGGTGGGTTTTAATGCTTCAAAATAATGTAACATACAATGTTGTAACAGTTTTATTTTCATTACAATTACAATGATTTGCATTAAAGATTTGCCAAATTTTTAATTATATTTTAAAAACACCTAAAATACTATGTTGTTACATTTCACTCATTCATGAATTTAAATGGTACAATCAATCTATGAATTTGTACTTTTTTGAAATCCCTAAAATAATAATTATTTTTGAGATTTGTGGAAAACAGTATATAAAAAAATCATTTAAATTGTCTCCCAACATTATCTAAACTGAATAAAACATTTTTGAAACGCAGAAAAACTTATCAATAAACAGATATTTATCTTTCTACTTTCGGAAGGGCATTTATTTTTTTATTATTATTATTATTATTATTCAGTTTTTATTTATGAAAAGTGCACATAGAAATAACTATATAGATTTTCCTTTAACATATGTGGTATTGTAACCATGCTTTCCATAATTTTCGTCTGCCTGTCTGTATTTGCATGGTAAGTTATATATCTATGTGTTGCATTTATCGCTGCTTCCATCGTATTAATTATAATCGTTTTTATTTTGCGACTCGCGCACACGATACTTTTTGTGGACGAAATGAATTTGTTAGAATTTTTATGAACTCAAATGTAGCTATTAAATATATTTTTATGTAATACTTATGGAAATGAAATGATGTTACGCGAAACGTTATGCATTTGTTTTTGTGATAGTTAAAATATATGTTTTTATGTGTCTGCATTTTGTTCCTGCAATTACTGCTGAAAAAGTATGTACATTTATTCCAAGGATATTTAAGTTAGCCTTTTAATTTCCCGATAAAATGACATCAGATAAGCCTAATCCATTCGTAAGAATAAATAGTTATGTGATATTTTAACTCCGAAATGAATATTGATAATTAAATCTACCCTATATATATAAAATCCTAATGAAACGAATTTATGAAACGGCTAAAATGTGTATCGATTCTTTGAATCGACTGATTAAACAACTGATTACGTTTCACGGCGATTTGTCCTAAAATATGGAATACTTTGAGATGAAATTAACACCAAAAATCCGTATTGATCCACAGATCTCAAAACTGGTATTAGAATTTTTAAATTCGAATTAGTTTTCGAAATATTAATTTTTTTTCTAATTTTAAATACATTTTTCTAATGATGGCAACTCAAATTTCAATCATAACAGATATTTTTTTTTTCATAATTCAGAAAAGGTTACTATTTTAAATTAATTTGGCGAACAGTTTGGCCTCCTTTAAATCTATGTAAGAACAATGCTTTTTTTTTTTTTTTTTTTGTATTTCGTTATCATTTTATTTAATACAAAACTTTCATTTAAAAATGAAACATTTAAATTGATGGCTTTCACTTCTTTCTTTATTTTAAAAAACAAAACGAAAGGAAAAATATTAGGCACAGATGTCATATACGCACTGGGGTACCTAACTTGAGCAAAAATGGCATTATTTTGGTTGACATGGTAAACCGGCTGTTGTCGTTTATTTAATAATAAATGTTTATTTACTTTTATTTCTTTTAATTTATATAAATTATTTTGTTCTATAGTTATTAATTATTTTTTTTGCTATTTCCTTTTGAAAATAATAGAAAATAATTAAAATATAAGGTACGACGTAGTTATTCCAATTTCGCAAATTATATAAATCGCCAAACCACTCGCCACATTGTACAGATTGACAAAATTTTTTATTTTAATAACGAAAGAACAAATAAATTAGTATAACATTAATAAATATAAAAATAAAACGTCGAATAAAAATCACTTGATGACGTAAACATGTGTAACTTGCTAAAAGTCAAGTGAATGTAACATTTTCGATCAACCGTTATTGGCATTTAATCTTATAGTTCGCGGTAGATTTTTGGTCGACGGGATAACTAAGTAGTAACAAAAATACATATGTAACTGGTATTCGAAAACGAGGTTTTCGCCAAATTTTCTTTAAAAAAAAATCATGCCAAACATGCGGTGCGTATATGACATCTTGCGAAATATTAAATTATGTAACAAACCATGACATTTAATTTCAACTTCAAATCAATGTTTTAATTTACCACTCGAAGAATAAAAAAATTCTAACTGGCGAGTTGCAAAAAAGATATTGGGTACATTTGCACCCGGCTTTTTTTTCTCTCGGCACAGATGTGAGATGTCATATACGGCCCCATATTGGCGCGATTTTTTTCTGACGCCAATGTCATATACGCAACGGGTACTTAACTGGCGCCAAAGTTTCGTTATTCTGCTTGATATTGTAAGCCGGATGTTGTTGTTTATGCTGTTGATGCGTTCCCCAAATTGGCGTTGGAAACAAATCGCGCCAATATGACATTTGTGCCAAACCTTCATATGAAAGGCGAAGGGACCAAACCGTATTTGTTTATGGCATTTGATGACTTTAACTATTATAATATAGATGAAATGATGGGGATAGAATAATATTTGGCGACTTATCACCTGTGCCTGGATAACATTAAAGTATCAAAATGGCACCTAGAGTAAAAAAAAACAATGTGTTCCGATGGGAACTGTTGATGATAGTCACATGATTTAGGCTATTATTATATAGATTGTTTTAAAATATCGGGAGACAAAAACTCTGAATACTTAATTCATTTTATTTTAGCTTCTTTTCAAATGTTTAACTGATCCTCTTTAATCAAAAACGAAAACAACCATTGGATGTCTTAACAGCAACTGATTCGCCCTTAAATTTTTGCTATCAAAGGGAATTGAATGGAAGCCCGTTTGCAGGGAGATCTGCACAGATTTTTCCAGTATAATTTAATCTTCTCTAATATTTTTAAAACCCATCAGATTAGCATGTTTTTTTATTTTTAGATTCTGCGGTGTCTGAACGGGTGATTGCCGAGCGTAGCTTGCAGGGGGCAGAGCCCCCTAGTATAAATATAATAATATTGAAGATAAAATTTTATAGAAAGGGACAGATTCTATATTATTTCACATTCAACGATTTAAGAAAATAAAGTAAGATAATGGAAGAGATTAAAAAATTACGCACTCCGTTCAGAAGCGCTTTTACGCGAATTCCTAATTTAGTTGAGAACAAATTAAATGATGAAAATAAAGATGTCTAAGAAATTGAGATTTTATATGCTCAAATAGATGAACAATGAGCATATCTACAACCAAAAGAAAAATAAATGTTAGCTCTTCTTTTAAATGATGTATCATGTTCTCAAGAAAATTAGGATAAGGAATGCGAAGTGCGAAGGTTTAAGCGCGTATGAAGATAAATTTATTAAGTCGAAAACTAAAGTTCAAAAGATTTTAAAGGTTTCAGAAACTAAAAATATCACAAAACGGAAGTTTAAACTTCCTAAGATAGAATTTACATTATTCGGGGGAGATATTAAAGTTCGGTTGGTCTTTTGGGCTCAGTTTGAAAAAAAACATTACGATTCTGAAATCGTGAAAGTAGATAAATATCAGTATTTGTGGCAAGCAAGGTTAACGGGTTCGGGGGCAAGAGACATTTTCTAGTCGTACCCCGTTTCTGTTGAAAGTTATGAAAATGTCATTGAATGCTTAAAGGGTCTTTTCGCTCGTACTCACATGGAAATAGAGGTTTATATAACAGCAGTGCGTGCTTTAATGATGAATAATACAACAGGAAAAGGTCAAATAATTGCTCTTTTTAAATTGTACGATAAAATTGAAGCATATTTAAGATCATTAAAACTACTAGGTGTTTCAAGCGAACATTATTCTGCAATTCGTTATATCTTGATTGAATCGTCCTTGCCTGTTGAGATATTGATAATTTGGGAAAGAAGTTTAAATTGCTTTAAATTCAAAAGATGAAAGTTATAATACGTTAGATTCCTTAATTAAATTTCTACGGCACGAAATCGAAAGCGAAGAAAAAGTCCGTTTGGCGAGAAGTGGGTTTAATCTACAAAATGTAAACAAAAATATTTATCCTGCGTCAAGAAGGCGAGAAAGAGATATACCAACGGCTGTGGAATTATATAATTCATCGAAAATGAAAAAGAAAATGTGTGTTTTGTGTAACAAGCCACAATTAAGTATGGAATATAGACATGCTAATGGTTTATCTCATGAAGAGAAAAGAAAACAAATATTAATGAAAAATTGTTTTAAATGTTTAGAGATGAGATAACACCTATCCCGTTTTTGTAAAACGAAAATACTACCCTGTGATTGCGGTAAATTTAAAAAGTACGATTTCGAAATTAAAAGAGACATAGCTTTATTCAATAAAACAAGTACTACCACGCACTTTTACAAACACTTATTGTTCGTCTTAGATATAATAATAAGATGAAATATATAAAAATATGAATTGATTCAGGCAGCGGTAAATCCTATTTATCAGCTTTTGCACATATTCTGCGATGCAAGCAAGAATGCATATCTCCATGTATATTTTTAAGATGTGCGACTGAAAGTACAATATCTTGTCATCATCTATAGGCCAGCTTATATTGCTCCGACGAAAACTATTTTTACTCCTCCACTTGAACTACTTTCCTGTAATATAGGAGCTAGAGTAGCACAGAAGGTGATGCACGATCTTCAGTTGAAACATATCCCGAAATATTTTTGGTCTGATTCAGCAATAGCTCTATATTCGATCAAGGGAACTGAGAAAGTAGTGAAATACGATTTTTGACAGAACCTGAATACTGGTATCACATCCCTGGATCACTAAATGCAGAAGAGCTCCCTTCTCGTGGTTGTAATACAGAAACTTTAGCGAAATCTAAATGGTGGGAGGATGTTGCGAAGACCGGAAAAACAATGGCCGAAATCCAACGTTTTCCTAATTTCAACATAGTATATTCCGAAAAGAGAAAAACTGTTGTTAGTACTATAAATCGTGAAGAATCAACTGAAAAAAATTATAAAAGATATTCGTCGTACGAGAAATTGATCAGGATTATTGCTTGGATTTATAGATTTTTTACTAACTGTAAAGGGGAGCATGCCAACCGGATTTCTGTACTCTTAACTCTTGAAGAAGTAAATAGAGCTGAAATATTTTTGTTAAAAGTAGTACAAAAAGAATCATTTTTAGGAACGGAAGATAAACGCTTAAAATCACTTCAATGTTATTTAGAATTGAATGGAGTACTTAAAGTAAAGACTCATAATCTTATGAGAGAAGATAAAAAAAATTTCCAATTTCCGATACTGTTACCTGCAGCCATCTATTTGTGGAAATACTTATTTAGCATCTTACAAGGAGAGGGCCAACCTTGTTAATCACAGATTTTGATTATTTTAATATATGTTGTAGGGTAGAGACCCCTTAGTGTCAGGTTCAACGGATTTTATCCAACGCTCCTTAGTTCTTGAGAAACCAGGGGTCTAATATTAGTACACAACTTAAATACTTACTTTGCAACCAAAATGATAGGTTAGTCGTAGCTCAGTTGGTATGGCGTTTGCCGGCTAATTCGCGGGACCGGGTTCGATACCTGAATGCGCTACATTTGTTTTTCTAATTTTTTTGTTTTTTAAATATACTTGTAATTATAATTTAATAATTTAAATTAAAAATTTTAATATCATACATTAATTATAATGTTATCAAACTTAAATTTATCATTTCCTATTTTTAAACTATTATTTCTCATCCTTTAAAGAAATTTAAAAAAAAAATGGATCTAATATTGAATGATAAAAATTCCAAAATCGTGACAAAATCTATTGTGTCGCCAACTAGTTTTGATAAAATAAAAGAATATTCAAATAAAATAAAAATAAAAGCAGAAAAAAGATAAAGGGGAAAGAAAATATTTGAAAGCGCAAGCATACTTATTACAAATTTAAAAATCTTTAATATGCAAAAAGTTGGTTGTAATTGAATTCTGATGCTAATTTATAATATAATTATGCTTGTTACTTTGAAAACAGAATAATAGTATTATCGCATTGACTTCCTTTGTTAAATCAATGCGTAAATGATGTTTTTTTAAAATCACGAATTGACACAATTGCTCAATATCATTGCATCGATAAAGAATATATGAAATATATTTTAAAAGTGATTTTAAAAAAATTAACAGTTTTATGATGTTTTATTACAATTATTTAGTTAAAAGTAAAAAATTAAATAGGTTAAAATTATAATTGATATACAATATTAAAAATTTTAATTAACAATGAGATTATTAAGTTATGTTTACAAGTATATTTATAAAACAAAAAATGATAAAAACAAATGTAGCGCATTCAGGTTTCTAACCTGGGCCCGCGGATCCGCCGGCAAACGCCATACCAACTGAGCTACGACTAACCTATCATTTTGGTTGCAAAGTAGGTATTTAAGTTGTGTACTAATATTAGACCCCCTGGTTTCTTAAGAACTAGGGAGTGTTGGATAAAATCCGTTGAACCTGACACTAAGGGGTTTCTACCCTATAACATATATTAAAATAATCAAAATCTGTGATTAACAAGGTTGGCCCTCTCCTTGTTAGTTTAAATCATGCTGGTACCGAAATATTGATGAGTAATTTTAAGAGAAGACTTTTAGCTTTTGAAATGCAGGAAAACTGGTAGAAAGGTAATTAAAAACTTTGGAGGATGTAAAAGATTTAATTCAAGACCTAAACCTATTATAGAATTACCCCTTACGGAAGATAGTATAAAATATGCTGCCGCATTCCAGGTTGTAGGAACTGACTATGCCGGTCTTTTGTATTTTCGAGGAGGTCAAAAAGCTTGAATAGTTATTTTCACATGCGCAGTCTACAGAACCATACATTTAGAGATAGCCACATCTTTACCGACTGACAACTTTTTGTAAGCTTTTAGAAGATTTATAGCACAAAGAGGTAGACCTACTATAGTATATTGTGACAATGGTACAAATTTTACGGGTTCTGAAAATTTGCTTCAGAAAATCGATTGGGATGTTATTTCTCATTATAGCGGAGCTCAGAAGATCACTTGAAAATTTTATCCTCCATCTACACCGTGGTCGGGTAGATGGTGGGAGCGTTTGATAGACATAATAACAGTTTCCTTCGGAAAGTCTTAGGACGATGATCTTTGAAATTAAAATAAATGTAAACTGTTATTTGCGATACTAAAAATATTGTTAATCAGCGGCCTTTGACCTATGTTTCAGAGGAAATTAATGATTTAATACCAGTTACTCCTTCTGTGTTTCAACAAGAAATTAGAGAATCAGGTATTCCTGATCTTGATATTTTGGATTCATCGTCTATTAATAAGAGACATGCCTATAGACAGCGATTAAAACAAGATTTGAGAAGAAGATTCCGCACTGAATATTTGGTATACTTAAGACAATTCTCGAAATTTGACAAATATCAGAGACCTGTCCAGATTGGTGATGTTGTTTTAGGGTCTAGTTAGAATGGTAAGAAACTTGAATGACCACTTGCCAACGTTATTGAGCTTTATCCACTTAAAGATGGAAATGTACGATTAGTAAAGGTAAAAATGAAAGGTGGTGAATTTCTACGCCCTGTTCTCAGATTGATTCCTCTAGAACTAACTCGCGGCAGAGGTACTGAACTGCATTCTAAAGATCCAAACTCAATATCTTCCAAACAGACTGTTCAATCGAATGATAAAGAATGTCCCTTAGAACCTGCTTCTACTAAACCAATGACAAATCTGACTGGTAAAAACTGTTTTTTAGACCCTGCGACGACTAAGCCGATGATCCAGTATTCAGTTAAAGACTGGATCTACTGAGACTAATTTTCAAAAAAAGTGTTAGTGACTCTCCTGTGGTGACTGTGCCTAAAAGAATATCCATGGTCGTTTATATAAACTCACAGTAAAGTTTGAGTTTCATTCAGTTTGAAATTCAAAGATAGGAGATTCAATATTAGTAATTACCTTTCTAACAGTCTTTATGCATTTAAAAATCCAAAAGTCTTTTCTTAAATTACTCAAGAATATCTGGGTATCAGAATGACTTAAACGAAGATGTCTTGTCTCAATAAGTATTTCCACAACTGGATGGCTACAGGGTAACAGTATTGGAAATCGGAAATTTGTTTTATATTCTCCGCTATGCTCAGAAATAACATCTCAATCGATTTTCTGAATCAAATTTTCATAACCGGTAAAATGTGTACCATTGTCACAATATACTGTCGCAGGTTTACCTCTTCGTGATATAAATATTCTAAAAGCTTGAAAAAGTTGCCAGTCGTTAAAGATATGGCTATCTCTACATGTATGGCTCGCTAGTCAGCGCATGTGAAAATAACTATCCGAGCTTTCTGACCTCCTCGAAGAAGTAAAGGGCCGCGTAGTCAGTTCCTACAACCTTGAATACTGCAGCTTCTTTTATGCGATCTTTCAGAAGAGGTGTTTTTATAATATGTTTAGGGTCTTGATTTTAATCCTTTACATCGTACACAATTTTTAATTGCCTTTCTACCAGTTTTCTTGAATTTCAAAATACAAAAGTCTTCTCTTAAATTGCTCATCAATATCTGCGTATAAGCATGATTTAAACTACGATGTTTGAATAAGTATTTCCACAACTGGATGGCTACAGGGTAACAGTATCGGAAATCGGAAATTTCATTTATCTTCTCTAATCAGAATATGAATATTTACTTTAAGTAGTCTGTTCAATTCTACATAAAATTGAAGTGATTTTCAGCGTTTATCTTCTGTCCCTAAAAATGTATCTTTTTGTACAATTTTCAACAAAGATATTTCAGCTCTATTTATTTAATATAAATTGAGATTAAAAAAAAACTTATAATACATTTTTATTTAATAAATATATATATATTATAATAAATAAATAATATTTATCTTTCGAAAACAAACATTCGAAAAAGCATTTAATTTTTTTTATTCAATTTTTATTAAAGAAAAGTGAACATAGCATTAATTATATAGATTTCCCTTTAACATATCATATGGCTCCATAATTTTCATTTGCCCGTCTGTATTTGCATGGTAAGTTGTATATCTGTGGTTACTTGGGAGCCTACGCTAGTCAGGCGTAAAAACTCACAAGCTAATGTTAAACCTATAGGTGCTTTCATTTAAATGTGCTGCTTGCATTTTAATATTTTTTGCGTAGGATATTTTAGACCAATCTCTAACTTTTTTAGATCGTATTTTTTTTATTTTGGTTGTAATTTAGTTTAATGAGGTTTCTTATATTTTCGGAACCGGTTTCGAAAGTAAAAGTAACTTTATAAAAAAATACCTACACACAAAATAAAAAAAGTAAAACATAACAACTTACATTCTATGCAAAATAAATCATTTAAAAGTATTAAGATGAAATGCAAAACCAGAAAGGTACGCTCCCTGAGGCTTAACATTAGCTAGCGAGTTTTTTTTAAATTTTTTCTACTGTAGGTTCTTATTTGGACATACGATATAAGAAATGCTGATAAATGCTAATATATTTTATCAAAAGGACGATAATAGAAAATATATGACTTTTTGATTTTGATAGAAAATTTATTGCTAAAATGCGTAGCATACCAATATATTGCGACATATTGAGATAAATGCATAATAAGAAGTAAACAAGAACCACAGACAAGGGAACGAAAAATACATTTTTGAGTTAAGGAGGGAGTGGAGAGAAGAAAAAGGCAAAGGAATGGAAAATATAGTAAGTAAAAAAATGGACAGGATAGAGAATGTAAGAAGCTGAAAATGTGAATTTTAATGCGACAATTAATCGGATTATTAAGTTAAAAAAAAAAAAAAAAAAAAAAAAAAAAAGATTTTGAAATGAACAAGAAAGAAAAATCATGCGTTAAACACATATTATGAAACATTTTCCAACACTTCTTCAAATCTTTAACAAAACTTCGTTATTTAGATAAATAAGTAAAATAAGGTAAGTAAGTACATATTTTAGAAAACAGATAAAACATTTGAAAAACTGATTTCAGCAGTTACCTTCTATAAACAAATAAGTATTCCAATTCTTTTGAACAACCCTATATTTCATCTATAGGTTGATATATATACTATATAATACGAAAATTTATACTAAGAGATGGAGACATACTTGAATACTTTTGATTAGCCCTCTAATTTACCTAGTACCTGTATTACAGGCTACTATTTAGGTAAAATTTATTAAGCACTAAAAAACTCTTACAACTACTAAAATCTCATTTTCAGAAATTATCATCCATAGACGGCCATGTATCCAATTCTTTGTGTGGCCCTGTATATCATTTTATCTATATTTTGCAAACATTTCTTAATAAACTAAATGCAGTTCAGCGTAAAAATGCATAACACATTTAAAAACCACATTTATGCAAATTAAACTCTTACCTTTGCAAATTGATTTGTGTAGCCCTGTATATCAACTATAGCATTTATACACGCCATATAGTTTGTATAAATATAGAGAAACTCAAAAGCGCATACCATAGTTAAAGATGCATTTGCTGACCTCATCGCTAATATACAGTACTTCGGATAGAATATACTATTTGAAATCTTTTGTTTGTCCCAGTAAATGCTATGCACTTCGTATTATAGATGACGTAACTTATAGTAAGACTCAGCGACGTATATCAATTTCATTATATATGAAACTGTTTAACATATTTAAAGCACACCACAAACAATCCCCCCATCCCCCTATATCATTATGTAACAGAATTCTTTTGTGTGTCCCTGTAAATGAAAAATAACTATTCTTTGCACCGCATATTCTACAGAATGCATATTTTAGTTCTCTTCACAAAAGCATATCAATTTTATAATGTTTGAAAGGGTGTAATATTTTAAAAATTAATTTGAAACGATTTTTTCCCATTGGCCGTAATGTAACGGAATAATTTTGACTGTCCCTGTAAATAAACTAAACATGCTGGAAAATCATTTGAAATTGGGATTGTGATAGGGTAAGCGCCTATAACATCCAAAAATTTCAGATCAATCCGAGTATATTTACAAGAGTTAGAGTGAGGCCAGACCGACACACAAACCGAAGTCATAGTGTTAAAAGGGAAATATAAAAGTAAAATAAATGATTGCATATGAACTGTTTTTATTTTTTGCAAAACATTTTAATGTAAAAAGTAGTTATTACCGGATCTTATGCAGCACTCTAATTACGACGACTGTTTTGAAAACGTAAAGTAGTGCTCTGTAGTTAAACACACTATTAAAATTTCGTGGTGGCTGGACTTAACTTTTTTTAAAGTTAAAACCCACAAACTAAAAAAAAAATGATATGAAATGAAACAGACAGACCAATATGTATTTTTATAACAATATTATATTATCCATCTATATCCAATATTATATTATCCGTCAATCTACAGCAAGAGAAAATAATTCTAAAATAGAACAATTTTTTCAGGAATTATTCGTTGACATGCATAAGAAAAACATATGCAAACGAGTTGTATTGTTTCGTTGGAAGCCTGTGAACAAATGTTTTTTTTCATGCCTGTCGTTTCGAAAATTCCGAATTATTAAAATACATAAATATTGAGGTTACACAACATGTATTTCTTTTCAATTGTGATTTTTGTATTGTATACAATAGTCTCAATTGCAAATGAATGCCTATATGATTTGAAAAATGTTGGTCTTTTTTTATTGAACTCCCGTTAATGCATCTTCTCTTTAAAAGTATCTCCCGCTAGTGAAGAAAATTTCGCTTATCCCATTATTTCCTATTTGCAACTAATGTTAAGGACATCACTTAATGCATACGACTTCTTGGATATTGCGGGCATTTTATTACAAATTGACCAGACAAAATCTAAAACTAATTTTTTGCATTATTCCTTCAAAAGCAACTTTGGTGTAATTTTGGTTATTGAGCTAAACAAAAAATTGTCTTTGATGAAGAGAATGAAATTATTCCACAGATAAAAACATAATAGGTTCAAAAATTGTTAAAGTCTATTCATTAATCAAAGTGGAGTAGAGACAAAATTTTCGAGTGCATTCCAAAACTGGACAAATGTGCGGTAAAAAAAATATTTGTTGAACTACCACACAGAAAAGTGAGAGATTACCTTTATTAATGTTAAGTTATGTAAATACACACAATTTCGTTACATATTTGGTGGTCCTGAGTAATTTATTATTTTGTATTAACAAATTGAGCTTATTTTACTAAAATTACTAAATTAAAGAATAAGTTGTTCGATTTGAAAAAGTTTGTAATCTGTTCAATTTCTGTCATAAACTGAGATAAACTTATTCAACGTAAGGAATTATTTTACACTGATAAAATTCTTACACCGTCTAATGCAAATTTCGGTAAGTAAGGATGAAAAATTGCGTTCCCTTGAAGCCCGCACTATTAGCAGTTTTCTTTATAAATGCACAACCTGTCGAAATATTTGAACTATTTTTTTCTCCTGCTTTGAAATATTTAACGATTTGAAACTAATTTTGCTGCAAGCCATATTTCTCTATCATGTTTCGTTTCTTTTTATGTATTTGTAAAATTTATTCAAATGTGCTCTATTTTGGATAACGAAATTGTTATATATGCTGCAGAATGATTAATTAGTAATATTTTTCAAAAGTTTATGAACAAAAACACTTCTACTAACGTTTACAAGGTATGCTGTCACATTGTGAAATATCAGATCTTTAATCACACTGGCAAGAATCATTACTCTTTTTTAACATAGAGTTTACAGATAAAACATATTGCTTCAGAGATCCTAAATTTAATAGACAAGCGCTAATTAAAATTTAATGGATAACCTATAGTAATTACCAATCAATGGTAACCGCTATGTATCAATATGAAACGAAAATAACTAGGTTATATATTGATTAAAATATTATTCTGAATCTTTCGATTTGATGGTAGTTCATTTTAACTGTAAAAAAACCAAACTCAGTCTATAAATTTAGTAAATAACAGTAAAAGTTTCTTCAGTGTTAAATGTTTACTTTATAAACTATTTTTGAAAGAACAAAAGTGAAAGAATATGAGTTAAATATTTTTAGCAAAAAAAGAATAAAAAATTGCTGTGTTTACAAAAATGGTATGCAAATTACATTTGTTTTGAAAAATTTCAGCATAAAATATGCATTTTGGTTGTCTGAAAATCATAAATGTAACTCTCAGCAAATTTATCAATATGTATGATCAAATCTTTCGCAACATATCCCCAGGAAACTGAACACAAATATCCAATTCATTTTAAATATTTAAAGTGTAAATTGTCATATTACGTACTTGTTAACATAATTTTCTAGGATATTACTTGCAATTTTCAAATCAGCTTTATTTTGTATTTTAGTAAAATATGCTATATATAATACAATAGTTAACAGGTAAAAACATCAATGTCAATAATGTTTAATTTATTTCTTCGAAATAAAAGTTTCATATTCTAGTTTATGTATATAAATATATCTACTAAAAATCAACTTTCCAAAAGTAAAAAAAAAAAAAAAAAAAAAAAAAAAGCCAAGAACAAAAAAAAAAAAAAAAAAAAAAAAAAAAGCCAAGAAAAAAAAAATCAAAGTCGTGGCTAAAAAATAGTGTGATATCAAATTTCCAAGCTTATATTATGGTACTTAACTACTTATTTAACATTTTCCATTAAACATTTATCATATGTAAGTCGAGTACCTACGTATGCGTTGATAGAAAGCCTTCTCTCCTTTACTAAATACATCATAACGTGTTTCTGAAAATTACATTTTTAAAAATTATGCATGATGGGCTTGGCGGCCATCTTTCCATATTTTCACAAGTTCGTAGTTAAAATCGGAAGTTCGAAATTGTTACTAAAGAAGATATTTTATGCATTTCATTTATGGAAATGTGTGCCTAGAAATTTGTGTCTTAAGATAAAGCTGAAGTAACTTCAGGATTCATCTTATGAATTTTTTTTAGGAGAGTGGGGGTAATTAATTAGTTAAAGCAGTAAAAATCTATTTGTTCTTTCAAAATAAAGGACTTTCTTAATTTATCTGTCTGTAGTTAAAATCAGAAGTTCGAAATTCTTAATAATGCAAACATATTACGAACGTGTGTTTAGAAATTTGTGTAAAATATGGAAAGATGGCCGCCAAGCCCATCATACATAATTTAAAAACATGTAATTTTTAAGAAATACGTTATGATGTATTTAGTAAAGGAGAAAAGGCTTTCTATCAACGCATACGTAGGTACTCGACTTACATATGGTAAATATTTAAAGGAAAATGTTAAATAAGTACCATAATATAAGCTTGGAAATTTGATATCACACCATTTTTTAGCCACGACTTTCATCTTTTTTTCTTTATTTTATTTTCTTTTATTTTTTTAATTTATTTATTTATATTTTTTTATTTATTTATATTTTTTATTTATTTATTTATTTATATTTTTTTATTTATTTATATTTTTTATTTATTTATTTATTTATTTATTTATTTATTTATTTATTTTATTATTTATTTTATTTTTTTTTTTTTTTTGCTTGGCTTTTTTTACTTTTGAAAAGTTGTTTTTTAGTAGATATCATTTCTTTTTTTTTTAAACAGATTATATATAATTTAAATAATTCTACTCACTCAAATTAAAATGAATTCTCGTATAGCCTTCATAAGCAGGGAGCAAATACAATAGTACACATTTTTTTTTTACCTATCATTCATTTTTTACAGTAATTAATAATTTAAAAGTAAGGAAAGTCAATTTCTTCTTTCAAAGTATCAGTCTTTCTCAATTTATATCTTCTTTAAAATTTTTGTAAAGGATGAAAATTTAGTAAAAAACATATAGAGTCGAAATAAAACATATATTTACAATAAGTCTGTCAGTTAACTGTTTTATCTGTAATAACTTTTTTTTTGCTGACGGTTTTGCATAATAAATTTACCTTTACAAATACCTACGGCTAATCCGAAATTGAAGCCCCGCAGGCATCTAAAGAATCGAAGATCTAAGAAAAAGTAGATGTCAAAAAACGAGTTCTTTCCCCCCTATTCTGCCCTTTTCTCTTTTGACATTGACAGACAGCAGCCAATTTAGCAGTCTCCAGTGCAAGATGCCGCTATATATGGCGGACATAGGAGGGATCGTTTTAGCGCGAGAAATGACATAATAGGCCAGTTCATGACATTTAAAACGTCAGACGAAGTTGGATGGAGGCTAACGAAAAATACAGGCTACCGCGGTGCATCCCAAGTGTCTTTTTATACAGACCGCTAGAGTGACGTGATGCTTTTTTTGTACACCTGCATTGGTGCATTCGAGCACCACGTGACTCTAGCGGTCTGTAAAAAAGATACATGTAATGCACCGCGGTAGCCTGGCTTTCTCGTTAGCCTCGGAGTTGGATCATCTTTACAAGATGATTAGTACAAACGGAGCGCCCATTTTTTGTGCCCATTGCTGTGTACAGATAATCAACTCCGTGTGACGTCATGAACTGTCTTTGTATGTCGTTGGTCATAGTTTAGGAACAGCTTCAAAAGACATCATTTATATCTACTCTGAGGCAAACGGAAAAGCTATCGCGGTGCATTACACGTATCTCTTTCTTCTTTAAAAAATATCTTCAGATGTCATTGGAAATGACTGTTTGGAATTCAACATCGTTGTACATTTAAGGGATTCAATATTTGAGCGCTTTTTAAGTATTGCTGGGATAGTAGATTTCTGTAGCATCTATTCTAGACGCTATAACTTAGCTATAGCGTCTAGAAGATATACCGGGTGAGCAAAAAGTCCGTATAAACTTTATAAATTCATAAAAACCGAAGAAATAACCGAAATGTAAATTTGTTTGCAGGATTAGCATCTATAGGTCACGGGAATTTTTTAAAGACAGAAATAAAAAATAACTCAAAAACAGCCGACAGATGGCGCTAGTTCGTGCGATTTTGGTGGAAATATGCAAATGAAACGGTTATAAGAACTTACGCTCCTAATCCAGAAATTGTCCACGTAAAATAACTTCACCACAAAGCTTTATCCTTCATTCTCAGCATCCTTGATCAAGTACACGGCTCACAATGGTGAACTAGTTCTGGATTAGGAGCGCAAATTCTTATAACCGTTTCATTTGCATATTTCCACCAAAATCACACGAACCAGCGCCATCTGTCGGCTGTTTTTTGAGTTATTTTTTATTTCTGTCTTAAAAAAATTCCCGTGACCTATAAATGCTAATTCTGCAAACAGTTTTTCATTTCGGTTATTTTTTTAGGTTTTTATGATTTTTTAAAGTTTATACGGTCTTTTTGCTCACCCGGTATTTTAAAAATCGGCTTGTCAAAAGTGCTAAAAAATTGTATCCTATAAATTTTGAACGAGGCTGTAAGACGAATGTCGATCACAGCGACATATGGTAATTCCAACGTAACTATTGCAAAATAAATCAATTGGGAAAACGTTTCATCCATTGAAGATCTATTGCTGCGATCGACATATGTCATTCACTATTGTTTGATATTTATGGGATTAAATTTTTAGCACTTTTTAGAACATTACTGGAATAGCCGGTTTCCACACAATAGCCGTGATCCAGATAGATTTTAACCTGTTATCGCAAAGAGATTGACCAATCAGAAGCCAGAATTTTTGTTCACCGTTTGCAAAAATGTACCTGGATCCTGGCCTATATTCCTAGACGCTATAACTGAGCTCCAGAATTACAGCGCCTAGAAGATACAGTGTGGAAAACGGCTCTTTAAAAAGTGCTAAAAACTTGTATCCCATAAATCTCCAACAATGCTCAGCGGCAATATGCTGATACGAGCGCCATCTCGTAACTCTTTTCAATATAAACACTGTATTTTCAAAAATTATAGAATGTTAAATATCGGAAACTATAAATATAAGATATTTTGGTCTGTTATAAGCTAATTTAGTTAAGGAATGACGTGAAATAGGTAAAAGAGTCTCTCTTAGAATGGCTATCGTTTTTAAATCACTACAATGGCGCTACGATCGACATCTTGTTATTCAGCATCGTTGTACATTTATGGGATTCAATTTTTTAGCACTATTTTGTAGCCGTTTTGCACACTGTATCTTCTAGGCGCTGTACCAGAATAGTACAGAAAGAAAACTCCATATTTTGATATATTAAGGTCGGGTTCCAGATTGATTTTTTGCTGTTTAGCGAAACGGGATTGACCAATCAGAAGACTGCATTTTTGCGAACTATTGCCTGTTTTAAAAAAATGCAGTCTTCTTATTGGTCACTCTCGTTTCGCTAAACGAAAAATCTATCTGGACCTCAACCTAAATCAAGCAGTCCGCTCAGGAATACAACGACAAAGAATTTTCGAGGCAAAATATAGATTTATCTCATAAAATAGTATAGGGTAAATATTTTCAAATTAGATTTTCTTTAAAAAATATATATAACGAAGTTGTTACAATCTTCACTGATAGGTACATTTTTATTGAAAAACTATAGATTTTGCTTAAATTCATCGTAAATTTTTAATTTGATAGTAGTTTAAAATGAAATTTTAGATAAGTAAAACAACAGCAAACAAAAAAGTGCAAAATTCAGTAGAAAATTGAAAAAGGTATGCGAAAATGTTTGAAAAAAATGCTTCAAATGTTAAGAAAAGTCAGGATTCATTACTTGCGCACACTGAAAGCTTAATGCCGGCGTGGCAAAAAGTGAACGGGTGAGTTAGCTCCCCCTACTATTATGGAGCTCGGTGGATTTTTCGGATGATTTACCAAGAACGCTTCATAGGCGTTTATGTAGCGTTCTCATTTGTGAGAAAATAGATAGTCTTTAAAAGCAGAGGTAATTTTTTACGAAAATTTTAACAGTGTATTGTAAGGATTTAGATAAATATTTCAATATTTTCGAAATGATATTAAACAGCCTGGACCTAAATTTTTTCAAACTTTTTGCTCTTTTCCAAAGTTTTGCAAAATGCAGACTTTCCACTAGACAATCTTCTTTAGAAAATAGCGTAAAATCTACCTGGATCCCTAACAAAATGTTGTTGCCACCAATGTAAAAAAAACTCATTTATTACGGAAACGACAATTTTTTTATCTGCATTTTTGCGAACTTTTCGCTGTTTGCAGAAATGCAGGCTATTGATTGGTGAATCTCGTTTCGCTAACAGTGAAAAATCTACCTGGATTCCATCCTAGATTTCTACAAACATTGCACTTCATCCATGGCATTAAAAAATGACGCAAAACGTTCATGACATAGGCCGGGATTGTAGCGCCTAGAATATATAGTGTGGAAATCGGCTATCCCTGTAATACTTAAAAAAGCGCTAAAATATTGTATCCCTTAAATGTGCAATGATACTGCTGCAATATGCAGATCTCAGCGACATCTGCAGGATATTTTCTACAACTTCAAGAAATTGCTGGTCTATACAATGTAATACTAGTTATACGAAAATCCCGCAGATGTCGTTGCTTGAAATTTTAGCAGTATCATCGCACATTTAAGGGATACAAATTTTTAGCACTGTTTGGATAGCATATTTCCACACTAGGTATTTTATGTACTGTAGCCGTGATCCACAAACAGCTAAAAATTCTCAAACTTGCAGGCTTTTGATTGGTCAAACTCATTTCAATAACAGCGAAAAATCTATCTGGATCCCGGATATAGTTTTCTTCGATGAAATCAATGCAAAAAGACAATTTAAAAGGATAGTATAAGATTTCTAAAATGTTTTGGCGGGTTTATTGCTGTTTGGCATAATTTGTAAACTTTAGAATTAATTAACTGTTTTCGCTAATTAAGAAAAGAAATTTTACGTTTTTAAAGCTGAATTTTATAAAAGCACGTAGATTGAGTAAATATCATTGCAAAAATGCAATCCTTACTTTTTTCTGTGCATTATTTAAGTCTCTATCTCGATATAAATATAAAGTGTGACGAAGAAAAATAATCGATCATTTTCAGTATGTCGACGTTATTTAAAAAAATCTATATCTCTGTTTATAATTAATTTTTGAATATACATTTGGTCTCAAATTGAAGACCTTCTTTATTAGGTTCTTTTGATTTTGGTTATATTATTCTGTCATGATTGGTTCTTTTGATATTTGAAATTTTACGCTGGCCTGTTGCAGCGCCTTGAATACCTAGTGTGGAAATATGCTATACAAACTGTGCTAAAAATTTGTATCCCTTAAATGTGCAACGATACTGCTAAAATTTCAAGTCTCGATCGCAGCGACATCTGCGGGATATTCTTATTACTAGTATTACATTGTATAGACTAGCAATTTCTTGAAGTTGTAGAAAATATCCAGCAGATGTCGCTGTGATCTGCATATTGCAGCAGTATCATTGCACATTTAAGGGATACAATATTTTAGCGCTTTTTTAAGTATTACAGGGATAGCCGATTTTCACACTACATAGTCTAGGCGCTACGGTACAGCTACAGCGCCTCGAAGATACAGTGTGGAAAACGGCTATTCCTATAATGCTTTAAAAAGTGCTAAAAACTTGTATCCCATAAATCTCCAACAATGCTCAGCGGCCATATGCTGATACGAGCGCCACAGCGCCTAGAATATACAGTGTGGAAAACGGCTACAAAATAGTGCTAAAAAATTGAATCCCATAAATGTACAACGGTGCTGAGTAACAACATGTCGATCGTAGCGCCATCGTAGTGATTTAGAAAACGATAGTCATTCTAAAAGAGACTCTTTAACCTATTTCACGTAATTCCTTAACTAAATTAGCTTATAACAGACCAAAATATCTTATATTTATAGTTTCCGTTGTTTAACATTCTATAATTTTTGAAAACACAGTGTTTATATTGAAAAGAGTTACGAGATGGCGCTCGTATCAGCATATTGCCGCTGAGCATTGTTGGAGATTTATGGGATACAAGTTTTTAGCACTTTTTAAAGCATTATAGGAATAGCCGTTTTCCACACTGTATCTTCTAGGCGCTGTAGCTACGGTGTCTTGCTGTTTTGTTCTTGGCATTTGTTTGTTTGGCGGGGTTAGCATTTTTTTATAGCTTGCCCTGGCAGAACGACCCTCCTGCTTGATAATATCTTTCAAATTTATCATAAACTAATTAAAGAAAAGTTTCAAGTAATACTATTTACTGAAAAGTGTTTTTAAATAAAATTATTTTCCTTTCCAACATATTTGAAAGTAGTTTTTATGCCTTCTGTTTGTCTGCCTGCCGTTTTCCGTCTGTTCGTGTTTTAATTCTCTTAAATATATTCGTATTACCATGTAATTTATATATGAGGACGTGCGTTTAAAAATTCGCCTTATCCAGAAAATCGCTAAAAACCTCTGACTGCGTCCATTAGTTTTCGTTTTAAACTAATATATTACAATGCCAGAAATACACGATAAAACTATTTTTTTTTCAGATTGTAGTTTATTTCCCATGCAGGTTCACGAATTGAATAGATTGATAGAAAAAACACATTTTTTCTAAGTTTTGGATAAGACGAGTTTTGAATCTCACGTTCTCATATGTTATTGAGGTTTGATACACGTTTGCTATTAACCCTTAACCGGAAACGTACCGTCTGTGAGACGGTTGCGTCTACATATCTGGCCTTAATATTTTCTCTCTCCGACATTCAAAACTTATTTTTATGCTATTATATTAAAGAATTGATCCTGTTAATGCATTACTATTAAAGATTAAATGTTTAAGTTCATTATTTGGTAAATTATTAAGTGTTGTGTTCTGTTTGTGCACGGGATTTTCAAGTTTCCGGTTAAGGGTTAAATAATGGAGTATGTAGCATTTTTAGTTCTTTTCCAGAGACAACGTACGTTGCATTATTGTTTACATAGAAAAAAAAAACTTTTGCAATGTATTTTAAATGCGTTACTATTTTTCAAACAGAATATAATTGATATTTATTTCTGAGGTGCACTAAAACATGATTTCTATAGATTTATATGTACAAATGATTTCTCATTTATTTACAGGGTCACACAAAAGAATACCGTTATAAAACGCACGAAGGGGAAAAACCGCTTTCAGCTTATTTAAACAATTGTATGCTGTTTTAAGAATAACGAAATTTCTATATAATACTCAGCTGCATTATAACACACTTGCTGTAGAATATGATGCATAGCATTTGTAGTTCATTTACAGGGACACATAAAATAATTACCTTACAGTATTATTATCAAGCACGAATAACGTACATTTTGTTTTAGAATTGCATTGTTTTGTATAAATATTTATATAATTTTTAAGAAAAAAAATGTAAGAAAGTTATCTGAAATATAAAGCTTATCTCTTTTGAAAATGGATATTAATTTGGAGTGTTGTTACAAATTTCTTATAGAAAAAACACACTTAATTCAAAACAAAAATATTGTATTTAATTTTTTTTTAAAAATTGTAAGCATTTTTTAGAAAATTGTAAGCATATATATATAAAATCATAACTTTCATGATTTTATACATATCTGTATGCATTTAAACATATGAAATGATGAGGAATATAATACTCAAACTTAAATGACCAACAAAAAACGTCTTTATTGGCATATTTTATTAATATGGCAGTCTGTGCGTAAGATCAAGAAAAGTTTTACACTTATCAATAATCCTGCACACATTAACACTTATATGTATTATCTTAAAGAGATACATCTTAGAATCGTGCATACATCTTACGATTCATACGACATACATACAAGTTTATAAAGCATAGAACTTACAGTAAATATATGAAAATGCGTAATGTATGTGTAATGTAGGGGAAAATACATTACATACGAAAAAAGCATTTTATCAAAATAAAATTTTTGTGACAACACTGGTGTTAATCAGTAATCATCCCATCGAGGAAGTTTCTATAGATTAAACTTAACAAATAGCAACGCATAGGAATTTTCTATAATCGGAATTTACTATAATTCTTTGGAACAATAAACAAACGAATATGTTAGTTGTTCTGATCTAAAAATTAAATTGCATTGCGTGTATTTCCAAGAAACTCAGAGAATAAATATATGTTGTCAGTATCCAAAAAACAATTGTAGTTGGCAAAAACGATTTTTTAATACTATTTAAACAAAGGAAATATTTTGCCCTTTTGAAATATCCACGTGTATTTATTTTAAAGCTCAAAAAGTCATTAAAAACATCATTATAAACATCCTTTTTTAAACAAACTTCTTGAATATATTTTTAAAAAAACTGGACCATTAAGATTATGAAAAAATTAAGTTCAACTAACTAAACGAAATTTTTTATTGTAAACGTGATTTTGTTGATACGTGAAAATGATAAGCACTTAAATGTTCCCATGAAAACATAATAATTTTCATTGCATTTAAGCGCGCATAGAGATAGGTGATATATTTTTTAACACAATACAACCGATCAAATTCAATACTTAATATTCACAGTGACTAATTTGCAGAAAACTGTTGTACTTGCATCAGAAATAAATATTTTTTAAATGACACTAACTGATGAAACAGTTATGTTTCGCAGTACAATATCAATTCAAAAATCTTAATTTTTTAAATTTTCGTACTTTAAAACGTAAAAATGTAACCATTATAAGATAACTCGTGTGTCTGTTTGTCTGTCGGTCTGTCACATCCGTTTTTCTTGTAAACTATGGAAAGTGGAAAGTTCAAATGTGGCAGAAATAGTAAATACCCACATATTTAGAGATTACTAAACTTTCAGAAATATATTTAGGAGAAATGAAGGAGGGCTAA
This sequence comes from Maratus speciosus, assembly GCA_963932465.1. Taxonomy (NCBI): domain Eukaryota; kingdom Metazoa; phylum Arthropoda; class Arachnida; order Araneae; family Salticidae; genus Maratus; species Maratus speciosus. The sequence goes on from OZ010795.1 coordinate 267,863,673, forward strand.
CAAATTTACTTGAAAATAAAAATCTCCTTTTTGTATATCGTGTGGGGTATCATGTGAAAGCTCTCGTAATGACTAATTCAAAAAACATTGGATTTAATTTTAGGTATTATATTTTCAGATGTATCGTCGAAAATGTTCTGTAAAAATATCCCCTCACCCTCTATTTCCGTGTCTACGGAAACTAAAATTATGAAAAAATAGGGGTAGTACAAGTATATTCAACCCTTGCAAAAAAGCTGTACCAATTGCTCTGGATCACATAGATTTTTATAAAATCGCACTTTTCGGTTACACACAAATTTCACTTAGCAGGCGCTCAGCAAGTGAGTTGAGGGCCTAAAGCTCTAGGTACCTATCGTCTCGGAATTATAAAAGGATTGTTGCAATGATTTTCAAAAAATATTGTTGGTAATTAGACGAGATATTAACCTTTCAACACATGCATGGTATGGAGATACATAAAGACAGAGGCTTCGTACTCTTTGCGCTATTGGCTTTTAAAGCATACATAACAACTTTTAATTACATGTTTGTGTAACAGAAACCAATTAATATATTTATTGTACGGAACTCTCTGTACGCGAGTAATACTCGCACTTGACCGATTATTAACCCACATTTTTAGGGTTCCGTACTTAACAAGTAAATTCGGAATCATTATAAGATCACTCCTGTGTCTGTCTGTCACAGTAAACATTGGAACGTGGAAAGTTCAAATTGGGAAAAGTAACAAAGACTATTGATTGAACATTCACAAATATATTTAGAAAAAATGTGGAGAAGCTAATTGAGTTAACTTAAAAAAAATATTTTCTTTGTATATCATGTGGGCTACCGTGTGAAAGCATTCGTAACGCTAGAGATCAGAGATATTGTTGAAAATATAGTGTAAAAATATGCCTCCCCCCTTCTTATTCCGAGTGTACTGAAACTATAATTATAAAGAAATAGAGGTAGTAAACATTAATTTAAACCTTGCAGGAAAACTATAGCGATTACCCTATGTCACATAGTTTTTGAGAAAATCGCATTTTTCCGTTACACACAAATTTCGATTTGCAGGCATTCATCAAAAGTGTTGAGGAGCGCTGGAGGTACCTATAGTAGAAGAAGTATAAAAGCATTGTTGGTAATGATTTTCGAAAATATTCGTCTAATTAGCCGAAATATTAACCCTTAAAAACACGGACGTTTTGGACATGCATAATGACAGGGGTGGCATACTCTATGTGCCATCGGCTTTTAAAGCCTAGAAAACAGATTTTAAGGATATATTTGTGTAATGAAGTGCCCAGTAGCAGAATAAAAGCAATAACCGTCAAATTGATAAAAACAGACTAATTTAATTAGAATTAATCATATAAATACTATAGGATTCGCGACTAGTTTCCTTTGAGTGGATAGTTCAAAACGTCTTCCGTGTCTTTAAAAGTTAATTAAAAACCGATCTGGAAAAACACGGCACGGACCAAGGCAACGTTGCAACTTTGCGAACTTCTTTCGAAGCGCGCTTAGCTCAATGCCAAGTTTAAACTTTGAACAAGTTTTTTTGTTTTAGCTACACTGTAAGAAAAAAAGATTATTACTACGCTGAACTTAGTTTTATGAAATGCCAAATGATATTTAAATATGCGCTACTTTTTTTGTCAAATTGATTTAGTCAGAAAAGTCGTATAATTCGCTTTTCGCTTTTAGACAACAACTATTTTTCAAAAGGATTTCGTGCCATAGTTTCAAAGAAGAGCACAGAGAAAAATTAGTTGGTTTACATTTTCTCATTTATTAGCCACCCACTCTTTAAATAACTTCAAAAACTTAATTTAATAGTTTAAACATTGGAGGAACATTATTTATAACAATGTACTTTAATTTAATATGATATCAATACAATATGGTTTTATATCTGAAGTGAATTCTCGATAGCATAAATGGTATAAAAAAATTCAAGTTTGCATGATGTGCGAAATCTTTTCAGTGTATTTTTCTAGAATCATTTTGTTTTGTATTCACACTTTTTTTCTATCATTTCAATATTGGGAATTGAGTTTTGCAAAACAATTTGTAAGATTAGTTCAAATGGATTTAGTCAGAGAAATTGTATAATTCTATTTTCTCTTCCAGACAACAACTATTTTTTTAAAGAATTTCGTGAAGTAGATCCAAATGAGAAAAAAGAGAAAAAACAATCGGTTTGCATTTTCTCATTTATTAGCTAACCATTGTTTAAAACCTTCAAAAAACATAATTTAATAGTTTAATCCTTGAAGGGACACTATGTATAACAATGTAGTTCTATTTAATGGGATATCAATTCAATATGGTTTTATATATGAAGCGAATTCTCGATAGCATAAATGGTATAAAAAAATTCAAGTTTGCATGATGCGCGAATTTTTTTTCAGTGTATTTTTCTAGAATATACAATGGTATCCCAGGTGTAAGTAATAAACTGAACAAGACAGATCTGTATAGCTCTTAAAAATAGAACTTGTTTTCACTATATTTATTTTTCACAAATAATAGGATATTTTAATATAAAATGATGATATGTCGCATGTGAATCTCCAGTGTACGTGCTGTTAATGAATTTCAAACTTTAAATGATGTGTAACATTTTTCATTATGGATTTTCGGAAATAACAAAATGTATTCTTAGATATATCACAAAAGACTCATTTTGTTTTGTATTCACATTTTTTTCTATCATTTCAATATTGAGAATAGAGTTTTGCAAAACAATTTGTAAGATTTGTTCAAATGGATTTAGTCAGACAAATTGTATAATTCTATTTTCTCTTCTAGACAACAACTATTTTTTTTAAGAATTTCGTGTCATAGTTTCAAATGAGAACCAAGAGGGAAAACAATCGGTTTGCATTTTCTCATTTATTAGCTAACCATTGTTTAAAACCTTAGAAAAACATAATTTAATAGTTTAATTCTTGAAGGGACATTATTTATAACAATGTAGTTCAATTTAATGGGATATCAATTCAATATGGTTTTATATCTGAAGCGAATTCTCGATAGCATAAATGGTATAAAAGGAATTTCATGTTTGCATAAAGTGCGAATTTTTTCTGTCTATTTCTATAGAATATACAATTGTTTCTTAGAAATAAGGTAATAAAATTGTTCGTTCATTATGAATATTTCCCTTTCAGTCAACCCAGATTATGTACAAATCAGGTAAATCTATATAGTTTCTAATTTATTTTTTCTTTACAACTTGATTTTTTTTTCAAATAACAAGACATTTTAGTGTATTGTCAAAATGTCTAATTCGATTTCCCATTGTACATGACTTAAAAGAATTTTAATTCATGTATATTGCTGTAAAATTTAAATCAGTTTTCAGTATACTCGTGTTTTTTTCTCGAAGTCCATTATCAAGAAAAAAACTTTTAAAAATATTATAACATTGCCTCAAAAGAATATTCGCTGGAATTTTTATAGATCATTTTTTCTTTTAAATACTATTTTTCAAATGCATTCCGTCATAAATTACAAATAAGAAATTAAGATAAGGAAACATCAAGTGCATTAAACGACATTGAAATATTTATAAAAAATCTGTTTTAATGTATTTTTCTGATAATATAATAAACATGTGTGGAATTCCATAAATGTATTTAATCTTTTTATTTTTAATGTTAGTGAAAGTGATAGTATATCAGTGTTAGAAATACTGAACTAAGTTGCTGGAAGCAGTTTTATTCCTATATGATTCTGTACAAGACCGACCAGTCTAGCTATTTAAATACCTTTTATTTCAGCATATTTATTTTTCTTAAGTAATGGGACATTTTATTAAAAAGTGATGATATGCAGAACGTTAATTCTCAGTGTAAATGACGTTAAAGCAATTTAAGAATGATTCTTAATCTTTGAATGATGGATAAAATGTTACTCTGTGAATTTTTCTAGATAACACAATACAAAATATTCTTAAATAGACTACAAACAAATTGTGGTGCTTTCACATTTTTCTTTCTTAATTTATCAGAAAAGTAGTTTTTTTTAAACATTATAAGATTTCCTGCAACAGAATTATTCATTAGAGTCATACTTAATTTGGATTTTAGTTTAAGACATCAGATATAAAGGATTTCGTGACATACTTACAAATAAGAAAACATAAGAAAATCTGTCGTTTACATTTTCTGATTTTTTTTTTCAGCTCTCTGTTGTTAAATAACTTTCAAAAACTAAATTTAAAGCTTAAACCTTGAATAGACAGTAAATTAAATGTGATTTCAAGACAATGTTACAAATAAGAAATTTTCTAGAGAGTAAAGTATTTATTTACATGTATAATAATAAAATCACTTTCTACAACATACCATTATTATTTTCTTTTATCCAGATAGTGTTCAAGGAAGAACTGTCTTAACTCCTCAACATTCTAATTCTAAAATACAATGATTTGTGTTACGTAACAAAAAGTTTTGGCGCAACATGGTGATATGCCTAACTTGAATACATACTGTATAGCACACAAATGGTTTTAATGCTTGGATCATTTCTAAATTTCTCACTAAGAATTTCGAAAGAATTACATTTTTTTTTCTTTACAGGGAGAGCATTAAAGGTATCGTATTCACATTTTTCTTTCTCTCAGTCCAAATTACAGTTGTATAAACCAATAAAGCAACAAACATAAATTCTTTGATAAATATAAAATATGTTATTGGCGTATTGCAATGACATTTAATACATAGAGGTATAGCTATCGGGTAGGATATCACAACATAAGAATATGGATAAGAGATGAATTGTCATATAATATACAGGTTATGCTAAAATTGGTGACATTATGATTCATTATATCTCGATAGCGTTACATCTAATATGAAGTTTAAACACCGTGCACCACTATACACGCCGCACAAAGAGCCTTTGTATTATTAATTGGGGTCCAGAGAAATGCTTGCAGCAAAAAATCCCATTATTCTAAAAGCGTGGATTTTAACGCCTGCAGAGTTCTTGTACACTATAAAAATAAGAGAGTATTACTACCCTTAATTTTGATTTATGTAATGCAAATGGTGTTTAAATATACACTCCTTTTGGCGTGAGCACCGAATAAAGTTTCATCATACACACGGAACGGTGTAACTTTAGTCTTTTGCATAAATTCTGGAAAGCAAACACCAGTTTAGGTGTATGATTTTTAAACGACACATGACTCAGTCCACCATTTTTAAATCCGTTTTTATGTGTGTTCCCGCGCCTACATTTTGTCTAATTTTCGATATGTTTCTCAGTAATGACTACTGATTGAAATACAGTTAACATAGCTTGTTACGATTTGGCTGGGTTGAAGGTGTGTTTAATTTTATTTGCCGACTATTTACTCGCAAACCAGCCTACCCAACGCTCTGATTTTAAGGAAGAGAGACACGTCACATGCTGTAAGCCGAGATGCAATTAATTAAAGATTTGTGTTTTTTTTGTATACGAAAAAACAACTTCTATTCCGTATTCTTGGAATAAATTTAATTACCATCTTAAATTTAATAATAGAAAGCTCATGAAATAGTAAGTAGATATTTAGTTATTGTTTATTTGCTCATATACATTAAAATATATGTTTTATTGTGAATATTTAGCTTTTGTTTTATCGTGTTTGACGTTTTTAAATTCCATTATCTAAAACAGCTTTAACCCTGGAGTGGAAGAATCATTTTTATCTCTTATCTTCTTCAATTCAAGAAGGAGCCACAATGACACATTTTTCCATTCCAGAATTAAAGGATTATTTCGTGTACGTTCTTTCAATTGATCGTACTTATTTTTTATTTGATTAGATACAGCAGACTGTCTAAATAAACAAGTAGGTTTTCCTTGCACTTGAAATTCATTAAACTCTTGTTTTTGTGATACATGCATGTATTTATGTTATATGTATGTATTCTAAATCGATGTATAATACAGGTAAGATATCATTTAGTAGTCTAATTATTTCGATATTTTAAAAATCAAAATTACTTATAATGTAAACCTGTAAAAATGTCACTTTACTATAGAGCGTCGAAATGTTTACTTTTGATTTTATCGTGTTTAACAGGTTTTAAATCCCGTGAACTTGAATTACTTTACAGGACGTATTACAAATAAATACGTGTTATATGTTCATGTTTTAGCAATGTATTCTTTCAATTGATATTTGTATTTTTTCTCTCATTCAGATTTATTTGAGGTTTTGTAATCAACACTTAAAGATACGTATTTTCATAATATGTAAGTAATAAAAGTGTTTTAAATTTGAAAGCCAACGAATTTATTTATCATTAAAAATGTGTAGTTTTACTTTTATTCAGCACTTATGCTGTTAAGATAATTAATAGTAATTAACTATAATTTCATCTATTTGGCAATAATAATAATATTGTTAGCAATAATAATCAATAGCGTAGCCAGGATTTCTTTTCTGGGAGTGCTGAAAATTTACTATTTGAATGGAAAAACTCTTATACTTTATCTAAAACAAAAACATTTTGAATTTGCAATGACACCTGAACACATTGCAATGGGAAGGGTTTAAAAATTCAAGTATATGGGTAATAGGTGGAAAATCAAATTGCGACATATAACACTGATACATCCAGGTTCATTTTGTCTCATATTTTATATATTTTGATCTTTAAAAGTTAAATCTAAAGCTCTGTTAAAGTAGTGGAGTAAAGGGAGGGTGGGTGGCGATGGAATAAAACCCTTGCAAAACCTAAAAAAAAGTACAATAATTCTGGGCTATTTGAATCACTAAATAAACATATTAGTCCTTTTATGAATCATAACTAATGTTAATATTAGTAAACATAGTTGCAATACTAGATACTCATAATAAGGAGATAAAAATGGGTAGGGATGGGATAATGTGGCTATTCTTGCTTATTATTTTATATACTTGTGTATTAAAGTTTTTTTAAGAGTCACATTTGAAAATTGTATTTCATTTAACATGAAAAGCATTTTCCTTAAGATATTTTTTTCCATCAAAAACAAGACAAATTTATAAAGAACATCAAATCAGATGTGGTGTAACTTTACACCAAAAATGGTGGCAACTTGGAATTTCTTTACACACTAGTTAATTATCGGTGTTTTATTACGCCAATTTACTGGTTGAGTTTCCTAACACCACTTTTGAGTGCAACTTAGTTGCTTCCATTTTTGGTGCGAAATTACACCTATATATTTTAAAGTGGGGTGAGGGTTACGTCTTGCAATGGCTTTTCCATACATGCACTTTAGTCTTGAGAACAGGAGACTTCACCGAACAGTACATAAGATGAATATCCTTTTATTCCAGAAAATCGCCCATAATTCGAGATCTGAATGGACTAAAATTATTGTTCATTAAAAATACTTCCAGACCTGCAGGACATGAGAAAACCTCACATGGACTTTAAGCATCTCATTCCTATACCGGCGTATTGTGACACTAAATGCATCAAAGAAGTACAGGGTTGTAAAACTGTGAAATATGATGCCACCTCAGACAAGCATTCCTCATTCCACTTTGCAGTCTATTTCCCTTACACTGGAGGAATGATTGTACTTCAGGTTCACTCCAGATACAGACTCGTCGAGAATTTCTTTGTGTTCTTAATCTCGTTTCGTCAGTGAAAAAACATACCGCATTTTTCGCGTGTCGAAAAAAAGGTGTAATCGACTCCATGAAAAACGGACTCTCTTGTGAGATAGTCTTGGAGAGAAACACAACTTTTGACGCAAGTCGCAAAGGACACCCTTTGATAGGCGTCTCTTTACAGCTTGTCTCGCAATTCTTGCTCAATATGCAGCAGCAAGGTCATGTGAAATATCTGTCATCGGACTATGCCATCGTGCACTTAATGTCATGTACCGATCCTGTTCAGGTATTGTTCTTGGGTGGCCTTTACCGGGCTACTGATGACAGTACTAATTAGTTGGGAAGGAAGTCATAGCATGAGTACCGCTTTTCGTGCCACTTGTAACCATCAAGCTATCTCCTCTTGAAACTACGGGCTTCTAGCTTATTGAGGGCTCACTATTTCAGAAAACACTCTGAACTCAATTGCATAGAAATCAATTAATCTTGTGGGGTTTAATATAACAATCTAAAGCCAAAAATCCCAGATGCTTAAACAGTCAAATTTTGAGTTCTGTTACTAAACGCTAAAAACAGTTTATTAAAAAATGGATACTAATTTTATGCTAAAAGTTTTCCAAAATAAATACAGTGCTTAATTTATGACTATTTCTGGTAGCTATTTTTAATTAAAGACTTGTTTGTGACCCTAGTTTTGAACTCCAACTTATGTGCGGGGCAGATATGTGCAGTTTCTCAAAAAAAATTTCTGAAGATACTGATCTCCATTTAATAATAAGACTTTAGTGCAGTGTAGTAAATGAACTTTAGTGAAAGCTCAATGTTTTGAAAAAAACCTCTTAAACATTTTGGTGAAAGCCACAACTATTTTTAAGATTTTATTTTGTCTTAAATTTAGACACATATGTGACTGAAAAAGAATTTTAGACGCTTAAGTGTCTTAATCTGAAAATTCAGACATTATAGATGTCTTAATTTAAGATACATAAGTGTCTTACTATGACCATGGTGTAAACGAACTGAGAATAATGTCTAAAATATCCGCAAACGTCTTATTTTAAGACACTTCATTGCTTTAAACGTGTCTTAATTTAAGACGTTTTGATTCTTCCGACGCAATAACCACCAGGGGGCACTAGCACTCCCAGTTGCGCATGCGTTTTAGATGTCTTCGTTCGAAGTGGTATACGTTGTAATTCAAACAAAGTTTGTTTTTATGTACGCGTGTATTTTAATTCGTTTTTTGCGAAATGTGAAGTACTGTGATTTTAATTCGTATTAACTTGGATTATTTATTTATTGAATACATACATCTGACGTGTGTGCTCGACATCAAATGTCTCTTAGAAGCTGTCGTCGATACAAGGGCGGGATAGACACAGAACAGAAGTAGACGACGGTTGAAGATTACACCCGGAAATTCTACAAAGCGTGTGCAATGGGCTTAGTGTTAACTCGTATAAATTTATATCAATAATATTGTGTTATTCATCTTCGTCCTGTCGAAGCTGGCAAAAAAAAGAAACTTTTGTCTGGCGGGTCCTGTTTTTAGGACGAAACATCTCATTCTTTAAATATGGCTAGTCGGATGTATTATGGGATTACCTTTTAAACTGATGAAAGTCTTTCTCCCTCACTGTGGTTGTGGTAGTTTTTAAAATTTCAAATCGAGGAATATTTCTTACCTCTTGCAAACAGCGATTGAAGTAAGTGTTATAATTTCTTTATAGTACTAAAATTATTGTCTTTTATGATTTTATTTATTGTACTAAACAAAATCTTACATGAAATTTAATTAGTTTTGAATCTTTTTCAAAAAAAACACTAATTCTAGAAGTATATATTTTTTAATTTATGACGTTGTCTTTTATTACAAATTATGTATTATTTATTCTCATCTTTTTTCTGAAATTTAAAGTAATAACATCACTAAAAAACAGACATATTTAAAAGTTAAGTTCATTCTCTTGTTTTGTTTTGTTTTCAATATGGCAGTTCTTAGTTTCAATTTCAATGGCTAATGCTTATCTCATACTCGACCACAAGGAAATAGGAAAAAAAAACTTTGAAAGATCTCCTAAAGTTTTCTTACTTCCTACCTAGGGATTACAATCCCGGATTGAGATCCCGGGATCCCGCTTTAATTTTAACCCCGAAAATCCCGGAATTTTTTCTGGAAAATTCCGGAATTTTCGGGATTGCCTTTTTTTTTTCCATTGAACAATATTCAGCTGAAATTAAAAAAATATATTTATAAACTTTCGCTTTTGGAAAAAAAAATCAATTGATTTTCATGAAATTTATATATAATTGAAAATGAATGTTTATCTCAAGTATTTCTTAGATATATTTCTAAAGCTATTAAATATTTTAATGTGTGAAAACTTTTGATTTTGAAACATAGAAGTACGCCAGTCAGGAAAAAGGAAATCATTTGTTTATTTAGATTTCGCTGCATGCGTGGATTCGAAGGTCATTTTCCAATTAGACTTTACTGATAAGCATCGCAAGTTTGTATCATAGTGATATCATGTGCTAACTTTTTTTTTTGGCTTTATTTTGCTTTAAAGATGTCTTGTTTAGTACCTCATAGGAATGATAACAATAAGCCCATGTGGCAATATAAATTTTTAAAAAATCTAATTTTTAAATGATAAGGATTTTTATTTTTTTCGGGGAGGGAGGGAGGGGGATTTTGTATGAAATTTTCGTAAAGTTGATACCTTAAATCTTGCACTGATTATAATGAAAGTTTTGAACTTTTAGAGTAGGACAAGATTAAAAAACACAAAATATAAATAAACAAAATACCGAAGTAATTTTTTTCTCAATATTAACCCTTTGCACTCGAGGACTCCGGAGCGGAGCCATTTAAAATTTGTCTTCAAACTCGATCTCTCCGCTACGGAGACAATGCAAATAATTTTGTGATACCATGTAATCTTGGCTTTTCTAGACAGGTATCACAAAATTATTTGCATTGTCTCCGTAGCGGAGCCCTCGAGTTTGAAGACAAATTTTAAATGGCTCCGCTCCGGAGCCCTCGAGTGCAAAGGGTAAAGTCGAATATTTATTTATTTATTCATAGTTAAATAGCTGTTGTGATTATCATCTGATATATATGTAAAATTGCCTATGTGGCAATATAAATTTTAAAAAAATCTATTTTTAAATTATATGAAGTAGAGTAGGACAAGATTATAAGAAATATATATATTATTCATGTACTTTAAAAGCCTTCAATAGCCCTTGCCGCTGAATTTGTCCGATAATCGGAGATGTCTGCTTTTGTGAGGTAAAAATATACAAATATGTATGCCATGCGGATTAAAAAAGTATTCGCTAAATAGATGTTTCAGAATAGCTATTCGGGAATGTCCATTAACCTCCACAACGGATACTCCCGATTACCGGACATCTCAATTAAGATAACAATAATGCAGGGTTGCATTTTTTGCAAAAGAACTTCTTGATTAAAGAATGGGCATACTGGGCCGTGGCCCACCCCCCTACGATTTTAGTGCCCACAAATTTGATGTGCAATATTTGTAAAGTTTATATTTTAAATCTGTTTCGAAATTCCACTGATTATAATCAATATTTTGAACTTTTAAAGTAAAATAAGATTAAAAATAAAACAAATTAAAAAAATCTAATATTTAGATAAATATTTTTTGTTTTAATCTTGTTCTACTCCTGAAGTTCAAAATATTGATTATAATCAGTAAAATGTCGTAAAAGATTTAAATTATCAACTTAACAAAAATTGCGTACCAAAATTGGGAGCACCAGAAAAATCAGGTTGTAGGGGGGGGGGGGGGGCAGGACCCCAGCCAAATATTTTTCCAGGATTCAAATTGGTCAAACATGGCTACGTATGATGCTTACAAAAAAAATGGATGCTATTAAGACGTTTGAAGTGTCTGAAATTCAGACACGAAAAGTGTCTGAAAAAATTCAGACATTTTAAAATGTCTGAAAACTGAACACTCCGTTTCAGACACTTAAGTGTTTGAATTTCAGACATTTTAATTTACAGTGTGAGTACCGCTTTTCGTGCCACTTGTAACCATCAAGCTATCTCCTCTTGAAACTACGTGCTTCTAGCTTATTGAGGGCTCACTATTTCAGAAAACTCTCTGAACTCAATTGCATAGAAATCAATGAATCTTGTGGGGTTTAATATAACAATCTAAAGCCAAAAATCCCAGATGCTTAAACAGTCAAATTTTGAGTTTTGTTACTAAACGCTAAAAACAGTTTATTAAAAAATGGATACTAATTTTATGCTAAAAGTTTTCCAAAATAAATACAGTGCTTAATTTATGACTATTTCTGGTAGCTATTTTTAATTAAAGAGTTGTTTGTGACCCTAGTTTTGAACTCCAACTTATGTGCGGGGCAGATATGTGCAGTTTCTCAAAAAAAAATTCTGAAGATACTGATCTCCATTTAATAATAAGACTTTAGTGCAGTGTAGTAAATGAACTTCGGTGAAAGCTCAATGTTTTGAAAAAAAACCTCTTAAACATTTTGGTGAAAGCCACAACTATTTTTAAGATTTTATTTTATAAGGTACAATTTTTTCTATGCAAAAAATGCATTATGTGTGTATTATTTATTAGACAACAGACATTTTTCTAACGAAATTCCTTCCACGATTAATGAGGATATAGTAAAAAATTATATTCACATTTTCTCACATTTTCGTTAGCATTTTGTAAAAAAATTAAATAAAATTCTAGTAACTGTAACATTCAATAGAGCATATTCATAATAATGGGAATTAATAAAGCGTGCTTTTTATGCAATAGGATCCAATCTGAATTAGCAGTAATATATGAATTATATCATATGTATTTAATATTTCTGTGATGTACGAATATTTTTCTGTAAGTACTTTTTAGAAGATGCAATCTTATTTAGTTAGTGGACAAACAAAATCATTTTCGGCTATATTCAAGTTTTTCTTTCTTTGTGTCTAATATTGGGAAACATTTTCAGTAAATATTGCAGCATACCCGTGATTAAACATGTCACAAAATCTGAAAATATGGCGATTCTACTCTTTCAACAATTAGAATTTTCTAATGAAATTAAAATTTCACTTACACCTTAAAAAAACAGAAGTTTTTTTTTTTTACTCTTGGAAAATATAATATAACTAGGAACATAAATATACAATAACCACTTCAAAGTTACTCACGATTAGCAAAAGCTCCCTTTATTTTATTAAAGTTCAGAAACTAATATATTTTCCAGATTTACAGGAGTATGCTCAAAAACAAGTTTATTTTTCTACAGTCCATTTTACGAAATATTTCTGAATAGTTTTTATAACGTATTAAACAGTTTTCTTGACCCAGAAGACAATTTTCAGAATCTATTAATTCGCAAGTAAGCAGTTTTATGTTCAGAAACATGTTTTGCAAACAATCATAATAAATTATTAGCATTAACATTACCATTTTTTATGCTTACACATATAAATTCTATCACGCAGCTGAAACATTTACTTGAGAATAAATAGCATTCTAAAAACCGACTTTAGAAAACTGAATTATATACAATAAGAAGTTATCGGAAACGTTTGTGCTAACAACTGGCAGTAAAATAAACTTTTTTCGTATAAATGCTCCTTTAAACTAAAAAAATATATTGATTTCTTGAGGTTTATAGTTATAAAAATCGCTTTTCGGTTCGTTGGTTGTATTTATGACGGCCAATTATCAGCAGTAGGGATATGGGCCCTAAGGGGGGGGATGCTCTCTGTGGGGGTCTTTCTAAGAGAACCCAACCCGTATTTACGCTTGGAAAAACCAAGCTTCGAAGAAAGCCACGAAAACGCCGAACGATTATGCCGACGAGCGCGATTGGAATTGAGCCCAGCACCTCCCGTCTAGCAGCTTCGAGAGCAGAGCCTCCCGACTACTGGTGTGACCGCTTTACGGAATAATGGATAACTCAATAGTGGTTATTGTATGTTTTCAATCATGGTTATATTATGTTTTCGTGCATTAAGTAACCTTGTTTTTTTTACTATGTACAGTAAAGTAGAATGAATAAAAAATCCATTGCGTTAGTCTTTTTCGAATTTTTGTTAGCAGTTTTAGAAAAAATGAAAACCTATAATGTTAAAAAATTGAATAGACTATATTTATAACAATGCAAATCAATGTGATGTTATTTTAAGGTGACAACTACAGGCGAAATTCTATGTAAACAGCTGATATTTATGTATTCTTTCTTCGGGAGCTATTGAAGCAAATTCATTATATTTATTATTGGTAAACTTTTGGTAGTAGCATGTTTAAAAATTGGTCATTTGGTTAGAAATTAAATTAAAATGACAATTATTGCATAATTTGACAGTTTTTATCAACGTTAAAATTAACGCTGCTAAATGGAAATTGATTTTACAGAGAAAAAATGATCAAAATATAGAATTATAATTCTAAACAAAGATATTTAAAATATTGTAATCGCTTCAGTATTTTAAGAAAACGTTCAACAAAATTACATGTATATTACTTGTTTTCCACAGGATTATGAAACTGTGGTTCCATTAATGCAATATGGTCATATGTCTTCTGTGAATAAATAGTAGTATGTACGCTATGATTGGTATTTAATGTCTGGATGAATCGTAAAATATTTAAGTTAGAAACTATTATATTTATAATTATTGTTATGTTCTAGAACAATGTTGACGAACCTTTTAGTTGCCGCGTGTCAAATTTGATCAAAAAATATTTTACGTGACTATGACGTGCCAACTAAAAAGCAAATTTAGTAGGTGGAATAATAATGGTTTAAAAATACTTAAAATGTTATTTTAAGATTTTAAGAACATCAAGAACATGCATGTAGCTATTACACTATAATAATTGTGGAAAAAATATATTTTATAAAGTAATAAAAAACATTAATGCAATGTAATTGGATTTCTGTTGTTGCATCTTTATATAAGGTTAATTTAACTGCAAACTCAACCGGATTTATCTGACAGTTATTTTCAGTTTGAGTTTTGATATCATTCAATTGTGAAAACACTGACTCGAAAGCACAGACATAGACAGTCAGAAAAACTGTTAAAATAGCAAAGGCCAGTTTCTTTGAATAACTTTGAAATAAATTCAAAGTTGCCATAACTTTACCATCAGAATTTAGTAATGTCTAATAACCATTTCTTATAATTTCCATTTAATCGAATTTAGAAAAGATCAGTAACGATTTTCTGTCATATCGCTTTATTTTTATTTAAAGCCACAGCTATGATGTGCCAAAATTATTCTTTCGTGTACCAAAAGTGGCACGCGTACCATAGGTTAGCCATCCCTGTTCTAGAAATTATGTTTTCTAAGGTGTAAGTAAATAGATACTCAAACATAAATGGATGTAAGTAAATAGATAGCATAGTCAGATCTGTATTCACAAATCCCTTTCCCTAATTCCAATATTAAGAAAAAATGAAAAAGAACTATTGCGAAATCCCCTTTTAAAAGAAATTTGTCAGATTGATCATCTATGTCGATTTTTTCTAAATTTTCACTAAAAGAATTCGTTCCACATATGCAAAAATAGGAAAAAAAGAAAAATCAATTGCGTATTGCTTATCTCTTATATTTCATAGATATTTGTGGTTAAAATACTTTATTTGTATATATCTAGCAATTTGAACAAGAAAAAAAAATCTATTTATAATAAGAAATATTTATGCATCTTCATAATTTATTTTAAAACACAAAACTATTCTGCATGTTTATCCAGAAGTATTTAATAAATTCTTTTCTTTAAGCACATCAGATTTCACAAGTACGTTCACACATTCCGAAGAATCTCACCGAAAATATATAACTGAACTAGAATATCTGGAAAATCTCCAATTTAAACTCTTTAGAGACTTATGTGCTTTAATTAAAGGCTTTTGAAATCGGTTGTCTAAATATAAATGAAAAGCATAAATAGTGCGACTGATGTTATAATAAAAGTTAAATTAAGCTACTAAATTAATTTAAATCCTTTAATGATTACTTTTCCAATAAACGTTTCGATAAACGACAGATAAAATTTTAGAAAAGACAGTGAAATTAATTAATACTGATAGGCGGATAAATATATTATTTACTCGAATAAAGTTACGTATGGAATAGAATATTTGACTATAAATCCAAAATACTTAAAATGAAAAGAAAGTAATTTTAAAGGCTCTGAAAAGAAGTCATCCCATTTTTCATTTTACATTTCCTAAGTCATCAACAAATGTACACTGTTAAAAATATTTACGGGCAGAGGCCGGCATCAGAGATTCCAGTCATACCCCGTAAAATAAAAATTAAAAAATCCGTGCTCATCATTTTGTGTCAACGTGTACACACAAGCGGAGTAAAATGCATGGGGTCATGCCATATTTTATAGTTTTTGATTTTTCCCCTGACGTAGCAGATGGGCTAGAACTGGAAGAATATGTGGATTTCCCTTAATTTTCTAAGTATCTAAAAATATTCCTGTAAAATTACGGGCGGAGGCCGGCTGCAGAAATTCCAATCATACCCCGTAAAAAAAATTCCATGCCCATCATTTTGTGCAGCCCGAAATTTTACGGGGCAAAGATATAATGCACTTCAAAACACAATAACACTTTACTTACTGTTACATAGCACGTAGCACGTTAGATAATCATCACAGAAACGCTTTTTTGGCGGGTTAAAAAAATATGTTACGGTCGTGGTTAACTGACATTATTTTTCGAAAAACTACTAAAACGAAGGGTTACACAATAGCGGAGAAAAATGTATAGGGTCGTACCGAATTTTTTTGGTGGATCAGACCGTTTTTCATCAAATAAGGCTGTTGCCCGTTGAAATTGGACAGCAAAGGCTCATAAATTTACAGTTTTTTCTGACAGTATATTATGGATTTTTATAAATGTCGAAAACTTTCAAATCGTCTTTGTCTATAGAAAGAATCTTAGTCTATACAGAAAAAAAAATTATAACTGTCAAAATATAAGAATTGAATTTAAATTTAATAGTAATAATGTTATTCTGATGAACATTTTTTTTCATATGTTTTAATGTGTATATAAGCATGTGAATATGTATATTTTCTTTGAATTTAGTTTTTATCTGCTATTTAATAATATTACAAACCATTTATTTCGATTATTTATATCACCAAATAGTTCATTATAAATGTTTAACATGTTTTACGCAGTCACATTCTCTTATATTCCAAAATTTTATTATCTATAATTATAGAGTCAAATTTCGATTGGAATGAGCAATCGCCTTTATTTTCATTTTCATAGAGCAGCATCATATAAAGTCGCTATCTACAATCGATCACGATATTTTATCCATCTTAATAATTCTTATAATTATCGTCAGCAACTGTAGCGTAGTAGGTGATGGAAACAAAATCTGTTTTTGATTTAAAAAAAAAAAAAAAAAAAAAAAAAAAAAAAAAAAAAACTTCTCTTTTCTTTTTTTTTTTTTCTTCAAAAAATTAATATTGTGTTTAGCATTGTAGTATTTATGTTATTTAGCACTGTAAAGCATGCACTTTATGTGAATACCAGTATATTTCGTTCGCTAAAATAGTATCATATATGAATACATTTTTAATTTCGCAAGGTGGCTATGTCCTCGAAAGGGAAGTAACTGAGGAGTTGAAAGGGACATGTTCCTTTCAACCCCTCGTTGTTTATAATTATTTCAACAAAATAGTATTTACGTTTCCTAAAATGTATGTTTTGGCTTTTAGTTTTTTTATGTTGAAAGAATGAGGGCATTATTATGTAGAACAAAAGTATGCAAATATTACAATAACATATACCTACCATTTGGATATTTTTTCCTGCTCCAAAAATCATCAAAAAGTCAATACGCTTCGAAAATAAAAAGAAAAATTAAGGAAAATCGAATTACTGAAGAAAAAATTATTGGTGCTGTATCTGAAGAAGTGATAAAAGGGGTGCTTTTAAGATCAACAGCCAAAGCCTACGGCATAGAAAAGTCCCATTTAGAAAGAATTGTTCTAAATTTAAGAATACATAAGCAGATTAATTTCAATACGCCCATTTGGTAATAGAAAAGTTTTTAGTGAAGCTCAATAAAATGAGTTAGCTTCATATTTGCTCCAAGCATCTAATATGAATTATGGCTTGACAATTGTGTATATAAGTATTAAAATAATAAATCTTTGTAAAAAATCACCATAAAATGAAAGCAATACATAGGACGCATTTCCAGCTAAAAATATTAACAGATGGCCTTATTCCCTCTTCTCTTGTTTCTTTTCTTTTTATTTTGTCTGAAAAAAGGATCTTTTTGGTTTTTTCTTGTTTAATTCTTTTATATTTCTTTCTTTATTATTATTATTATTTATATTTTTTAATTTACTTCTTTTATTTTATTTTAATTATATTTATTTCTTTTATTTCCAATTTTCCCCATCAATTTCTCTTGTATCATTTTGGCAACACTTTCGTCTTCTGCATGTTATCCTTTCAGCTAGTGCCATCTGTCGCATTCTTTGCAAGCTGTATTCTCTACCTTTCAGTTCATTTTTGACCTTGTCCCTTTCGGACACGTGTTTACTGTAGCTGATGACGAGCTGTTAATATTTTTAGCTTAAAACACATACCATGTATTGTTTTTATTTTATGGCGATTTTTTACAGAGATTTATTATTTTAATAGTTTCGTATCTCCAGTTTTCGGTGCGGTTTCGCTGTGTATATAAGTGTTCAATTTCTTTGAATTCTCCAACTATGTTCTTGCCTTGGTAAGTAAACAAGCAAGCTGGAATTGATTGGTTCCAATATTTTAATCAACTAAATTCATTACTTTCTCTTTAGAAAACCAATAGCCATTAGTTTAACAAGAACTACAAGTTCCAACAAAGCTAATGTTGATATTTTTTTAAACATTCAGTCAGTTATGAATCGCTATAAAATCACACGAAATATAGTTGTTGGATGACGGCAGAATTTTTTTTATAGCAATTTAGCATTATCTAAATATTCTAGTTGTTCCCAAACTAATCCTGAGCTTCTTTTATTTGATAATGATAAAGCAATATAAATAATAAGTCAATAAAATTTGCGAAAGATAATCGAACAATTATGGTGGCATTCCTGTCGCCCTTTATCCAAAATCTAGAGAAAAGCACTCGGCACTTGAAGTACATTTTTCAGAAAAAAAGAATAAAACCATTTTGTATTTACAGATGCTATCGACATGAATGACGTGAATATTAATGATATTGTGATGAAGTTATCCAAATCCGTAACTGGTGTTGAGCCCGATAGAGCTAAATCTTTCTTAAAATTTTTGACTGATTTAAAGTTGTTCTATATCAAGTAGGCCTAAACAAGTTATTTTCCTTCTTTTTCTTTTATCATATGTTGCAATATATTTTATTTTTATTTCTGTATTATTATCTTTTATTTTTGAATAAAGTAATCGCACATAAAAAGAAAAAAGTTCATAAAAGGGTTTTATTTATGTGTGTCCCTTTCATCCCCTACGATGCGGATAAACGGGACATTTCTCTCAATTTATAAAAAATGCGTACAAGTTTTAAATTACTGTACTTGAAGATAAGAGGTTTTATTAGTATCAAAGCAAAGATTTTCGACAAGAATTCGGCGCTAACATGAGAATAGTATCTTTTAATGTCATTATTTTATAAACTTATAAAGACAAAATATCCCTTTCATCCCCCATCTCCCCTATTCAGTACGAATCTAAATATCGATATTGATTAAAATCGAATTTGAATTTAGTTTCGTTTTTCCTACGTAAATAAATATATAGGTGTATATTAATCGAAAACTATTCCTAAGGAGTTTAAATATGTAAATCTTAATATTTATATAAAAAAATTATATTTAAAAAAATTTTTCGTAAGTCATTTAGCATTATTTAAACTGTTATTTTTCCCCCCTTTATATGAAAAGTAATTCAATTAGAATTCATTTTTCTTAATATATGAAATGGTTCTATCCAGTAAATTAAAAAAGTGTCTTTTTATGACATACAATTTTGTAGTGAATTATATTTAATTATCTCAGCAATTTTGCTGTGAATTAATAGATATGAATGGATATGGATATACTACATCATAGCCGAAAAATATCGTGTTTAAATTCATCAAAAATATAAGCTCCAGATATTTAAAAAAAAAATGTAAGCTACTGATGACCACTGAAAAATGTAACTTCTTCAAGTCTAAACTTTGATTAAATTGTGCAGAATGAAATATAAAATGAAATATAATTACGCATTAGATGAATAACTTCATTGTTCATTATGTTATAAGACTACATATCTAAGCTCCTGCATGGTCAACAGGTAACATCAAAGGCATCCGGACACACGAATCTAATGTGCCAATACAATTTCTATTAACCTTTAACACGTCCAGAAAAACCTAAAACATTTAGTTGAACAGGAACAGGAAAAGCTTTAATGCATAACCTATCAAAACCTGAAATACTTAATTTCCTGCTGAAACTAAAACCTGAAATAAAAGAAAATTAACATACATAAAATATTTCCTTATATGACATAAGGGCTTTGAAACACCGTATATATGATTTATTATTTTAATCAATAATAATTAATTTCTTTGAAGTGTGATACGGATTTTATATTCATTTAACTGTATCTGGCAATGTTATTCTATACAACTTATGTCAGATAAACAATAAATAAGTATAACAGATATTATACAAAATGATAGATATCTAACATAGCTGCTCAGTCTTCTGTCTTTCATTGCGAAGCGTCTTATTCCCGCTTCTTTCCCGTGCTGTTGTAATATCCCTGTTCTTTGTGCTTGTAAATTCTGTTGAGAATTGCCTCTTCAACTATTGCATTTATGTGATGTATAAGACTTTTTTCGGTCTTATGGTCGTATGAAGAATCAGTTAAGACAATAGCTTGCTTGCAACATTTCTCGGCCTATCTCGCAAAAACAATCGAAATTAAAGAGCAGAAATCCGAAGCATATTAACCTGCAATTGTCACAAACTTAAAATTCTAAAACTCAAACGCGACCCAAAATCCGAGATGAAAGAAAATTTATGTGATTTTATGTATCCATATTAAATCGCATAAACATAAATATAAACGTCACAAATATAACAGCAAAATTATAGAAGTTGAATTATCCATTTAATGTAATAAAAAAAAGCAAAAATGAAACACTAATGTAAAAATACACAGGGACTATTAACGCAAAGACTTTTGCGACAGACATTTTGTTTCAATCAACGGAAATAGTTCTATCATTAATGAAAAACTTTTTTTTTTTTTTTTTTTTGTCTTTTTAATAATGGCTTTTTTTTTATTCTTTAAAAAATGGTGAAAAAAAGGACAATTTGTCAAATTTAAAAAAAAAGTCAAATACATTTAAAAAATGTTTAAAAGTATATTTTTGAAAAAATTTATATTATAAAGGACGATCCTGTTCATCAGAAATTTGACCTCATAGCTATGAAGGCACAATGTAGTTACAAGTTTATGAGATTTACAACAATGGAGTTGCTTATGCACCAATCCACGATTTTCAAAATATGCATATTGACTGTGAACCTCATTGTAAAGTTTTTCTCGTACTTGTGTGGATGAAAAAAATTGGAAAATTTAACTTAATTAATATATATTTATAGCAACATTTGAAAGATTTATCGCTGAATATTTGAGAAGACATCGTATTCTGATATTCTAAGAGATGTAGCTATATTATAGAGCAAGAGCCCGTGAATGCCAGACCTTCCTTATTTTATAAAAGCTGAAAGTTTCTCATCGAAAGCTTCCAACACAGGTAGGAACGATGGGCTACTATGAAATTTGGGTCATCGTGGTTTTGGCAGGTAACAGGTAGCAAAGGTATATAAAATACCAACTTAATTTCGTCAAATAATAAAGCGTAATTTTTTTATATTTTCTTCGAAATAATATTAGAAATCACGTCCTCCATTGCCAGACACTAACTATCGTGGCAACCCATTGCCAGACACCCTTAAACTTTAATAAATTGTAACTGTACTTACGTAATAGTATAAAAGCTGAATTTCATACATGTTACTTGGTTAACTATTACAAGATGTTTCCTCAGTAGCCAGACAATTTTGATAGTTCTAACCCCTGGCCAGACAAACATATACGGTGGAACTAGCTTCTCTATACACTAGAGTCTCAATATAGCTATGCGCACAACGGAGATTTTTACACTTTCCTCTTGGCTCTGAAATTGGCGCCAGTTATTTGAGGTTGTTGCATTTAAGAGGAAGTGCAAGCGCTGGCACGTGGCCAACTTCAGTGCGCGTCTTTCGTTTACTCAGTACATGCATTATACTGACAGTACACGTTTTACGATTTGTTTGTGCCGTTTATAAAATAAATATGATTCAGTTTTGATAAAGTATCACCATGGGAGACATATTAATTTGTGTTATTTATAAAAAAAGTAATGACCAAATAATATTGTTTTCTGAAGAGACATTGAAAGAATGTCAATCAATTTTGAGGCTGCGAAAAATACATAACCTAAAATACACGAACATTATTTTATCTAGTGAATATATGGACAATGGTTATCACAGGGAGTGTTAGCATTTACAGGACTGATGAAAAAATATTTCACCTCTGAATCTAAAAGTTCTAAAGAAACCGTTGAAACAGAGAAAGGAAAAGAAAAAGAAGCACGTATAGCTATAGACTATTCATCTTCACCTACATCGTTTTTACCTAAGTTGACCGTAGAATCATCTCATTCACAGCCACACCAGACACACAGAATATTTACAGAATATTTAGCAGCATCAAAACCCCCTTTAGCTCCTCAATCAATAGAACCCCAACCTTCAACTTCTCAGGAACATGTAGACATTTCTGAACTTGAAGAAGGCTGTGAAAATACTGATTTAATTTCAGAAGTAAATAGTTCGATCCAAAGTGACACTAGCGTTGATACATGTAAAAATGTTTGTGTATTTTGCAATAGAAAAAAGAAACAAATACGATCAAAAATGCTTCCATTTCATGAAAAGATCAGACCAATCTAATCTTTTAATTAATCAATAAATCAGACCAATTTAAATCGCGGATAATATCTGACATAGAAGGTAAAGAAGAGTATAACGACTTGTTAATTATATTCGAAAATATATTATCATACCGAATGTAGAGTTCATTTCAATAATAAAATATCTTCTTCTACAAAAATATCTGTTAAAAGTGATTGGCATCATCATCGAGAGTACCATCAAAAAGCTTTTAATGAAATTAGTAACATCATAGAGGAAAATTTAATCAAGAATGGGCGTTGTTATTTATTGATATATTTACATGAATTATATAAAGATTCTTTGGGAAAATCCTTGAAGAAAATTCCTCTGAAGTGAATGCTACTTTTGCCGCAGACCATCTGGAAGAAAGAATAATGAAAATATCATCTAGACATCAATTTTTTTTACAATCCGTAATAAAGAGATATTAGCACCCAATTATTTCACGAGAGTAGATGATAAAATATTTTAAAATTTACAATTAGAAAATATTTTACAAAAAGCTGCATTAGTTTACGAAAAACAATACTGAAAATTGACAAGAAAAAAATACCGTCCAAAAATATTTCAGCACAGCATTTAATAACAGGTGAAGTTTCATTACCACAACAATTATTAGACTTCTTCTTCACTCTTCTTGGTGAATGTAATCAAAGACGGAAAACTAGTCTAAAATGTGTTCGTCGAGTTCGCTCCTACTGTCAAGATGTTTTTTATGGAGTTCATAATGCTCAAGTAAAGACATCAAAGCACACACATTATCAACGTGTCGAAGAACTTGAAACAGAAACCACATATACTTCCATTGAAAAGTCTAGTTTATGCCCAGAAAAAATTAAAAAAGCACCTGAACTTTTTACTGGAGTCGTTTCTGATAATTTTGACCGTTTTGTTGAAACTACGAGTGGACAGGACACTTTACATGACACCTTAGGAATTATTTATCAAAACTTTGAGTTAAATACATCCGAAGAATCAGGAATATCCGAAGCACCGGTTCCTATTAATGAAGGCAATTCACCACACAAAAAGAAAAGATAAAGAAGAACTTTCGACGCCTTATCTTCAGAGGAAATTTCATATCCAAAAAAAACAAAAATGACTAGTGATCTGCAATCAACGGCTGATGAAATTGAAAATATAATCCCAAGAAATTTACAATTGTACACAGAAATAGACATCATCTGGAGAATTAGTAATGCGGTAGAATTACCTGATGTTCCTATGTGGGTTGGTTTTAATAGCCGTATTTATAGTGATACCCTGCAACAACATATTCCTTATTTAAATCCCATCAATGCCTCACCAATTAGTAACTCTGTAGTTTTGGAAACTATGCATCAAAGTAAAAAAATAACTGATGAATTAAATCAATCATCCATACAAGTAATAGCGAAAGTATCCCTGCAAATTCAAGAAACAGAAAAACCTACTTTTGAGAATTTATTTATACATTTAGGTTACACATTACATGGTTCTGTGAGTGAATTTCTTGATGGAAAACATTTCAACCGCTGCAAAATGTTGCAACCTTTGGTGGCATTAGGATTGGAAATACTACATTTCAAATCTTTTTTGCAAATTAATAACACGTGATTAACAAATGATATGATAAAGGAACTTCAAAGACTACAAAACTGTAAAATATCATTCCACATAGAAAATGAAGAGCTGAAGGAATTGATAATTGATTACTACTGTATTTAGAAACAACAAAGTATCAATGGCGAGTTTGGCAAAACTCAACAATTTTATTTGATTTACATTAATCTTATTGATCACAACTTACATCTATCACGAAGCATTCGTACTGGAGATTTCGAACTTTTCAAGTCACTATTGTCTAAAATTACAAATTTATTCTTTAACTGTAATCAACAGAGCTATGTTCGATGGACTGTGAAATATTGTGATAACTTGTGAAAGTAGCAGGGAGCCATCCAGATTTATATGAAGGATTTAAGAAAGTTGTTTTGGTATTAAAAGGACAACCAAGACGTTTTCAAGACAACCTATTTATCTGGAGAACAGACAAATGCAGATGCTGCAAGAAAGTTTACGGGTATTATACACTTCAACAATTCAATTTCGGCACGCCAACGGTGGGCTCGAAACCACGATATAAGATCTACGATAATTATTCAAGTTTATCAAGAATTAGGACTACAATCTCACCAAGATATTTCAGCAGATTTGAATCAGCACAATATTCAGAAAAATATCAAACAATTACAAAAATTTATTGCGACCTTCGATCAATTTATTATTCTCTTTTTAGAAGTACCTAAAGATCAATTGATTAACATTTCATCTGGTAAATCTGGATCAAAACAGGTAGAAGTATTTCTTCTTAATATTAAGAAGAATGGTGAATGTGTACGGAAAACGTTTATTTCTGAATGTCTTACAGATATTAGTCGATTTGAAAAATCTATTAAAAACACATCTGTTATTAATTTTTAAAAAGATAAAAAATTATTAACAGGTGAGAAAAAGAAGAAAATTCGAGTAGGTGGTACAATTCAAGACGTTAGTATTCAACGAGATCTGTTTGGACGTATCCTGGGAATATCCATGGACTACAACTTGGATATTTCGAAAATTTTATCGTGCCCAATTATCACAGTCCTTTGTCCATGTGCCATTTGGATGGTACTATCTGTAAGACGGATAAATCTGCCTTAATGAAGTGTTTGGAAAAAGAAATCCAGCATGAGCCACCACCTTACGTAGATGTCCTAATAATTGATGGCCTCTTTCTGTTGCACACTATGAAATAAGTTCCAAAAAAATGTGGAAGCATTTCTAAAAATATGTTTCAAATGGTTACTCTATTGCAAGCTTAGAGAGTTGATGTTATATTTGATCAAAACTTCCATCGATCAAAGATTACGAATATTCACAGTGATTTGAATCTGCGCAATTGGAGTACACCATAACTGGGCCTGATCAAATTCGGCAGAGTGATTTTGCGAAAGAATTAAAAAATTCAAATTTTAAACAAGCTCTTGTTGATTTCTTCTTCTTGCATTGCGCCACTGATGAAATGGAGCCGTTTATTGGTAACAAAACCATTCACATAAATTTTAAACAGTGTCATTCTTTCGTAGTTAATAACTCCAACAACATAGTATTAAATGTTGTGGAAGAATTATCATGTCCAGAATATGATGAGACAGATACCAAAATAATATATCATGCGTGTAGCATTGACAATCAAGCGCATATAGTAATCAGAAGTATCGAAACTGACATTGCTGATATCATGCTTGGCCATATGTATTATCTACAAAATGATTCAGTTATTTGGATGCTAAGAGGTACTGGAAACAACATGAGGTATGTAGGCCTCACAAAGATAGACGCAAAGTTAGGAGAATCTATTTGTAAGAGTTTGCCTTGATTTCATGCAATAACAAGTTGTGTTTATAATCCTGTGTTTTTCAGAAAAGGCAAATTAAGACCTTACAAAATATTTACAAAACAGAAGAATACCAACAAGCTTTCATGAAATTCGGTAACTAAGAATTATTTGAAAGTAATGATGAACAACAAAACACTTTTGATATTATACATCAGTTTACATGTGAGGTATAAAATTTTGGTGAGATAATTGATGTTGATGCTGCTCGTCTTCAACTGTTCATCAATATCTAAATTGTCTCATATGTTAATGAAGCATTTGGCCGTAAAAGAATCCGAAATTTTGCTGCCAGCAGTCTGCCACCCTGTAAAACCGAGCTGCTACGTCAATTTTTGCGAGCAAACTTCATATCTAGCATTTGGAACAATGCTCACCAGAAAATTTCAACGATATATCAACTAGAGAATAATGGTTGGGTACAAGAAAATAACCAGTACCATTTTAAATGGCTTGAAGGAGATCAGTTGCCAAATTACGTCAGAGATTCACTAAATACTCTCTCAGGTATATACATACTACTTCAAATTATTATAGATTTTTAGAACACACAATTGCACTAACTGTTTTTATATTTTTGCAGAAACTAACGAAGAAGTCAATATTGAAAAAAATCAAGCAATGGACTGGAGTAGAAGTGACGAAGATAATGCAGATATCGGCTATAATGATGAAAATGAATAAAATCATTAAACATGTCTTAAAATCTAATAATAAACTTATAAATCCATATTTCCTTTTATTTTTATATAATGGCTATGAATACAATTAATCTATTTTTTTCACTGAGATTTTTTAACACTATATATGAATAAACAATCAAATTTTAATGAAATATCGAATTTTGTATGAAACTGAATATTAAACATAAAGTTCATAAAATTCTAAAACATTTACTAATTTATTTGGTTTATTTTTTTTAACAATTATCAAAATGAAAATTATAATAAATAACATTATAAACATAGATTTTTAATTCATAAATAAGTACATAATAAAATTATTCGATCGATCCAATTAACAATCTCACTGGAACGTACTCGGACGTATATGGCCTCGCGCTCGTACTTACAGCCACCTTGTATGTTTGTCTGTCCAGGGATTAGAACTATCGAAACTGTCTGGCTACTGAGGAAACATCTTGTAATAGTTAACCAAGTAACATGTATGAAATTCAGCTTTTATACTATTACGTAAGTAAAGTTACAATTTATTAAAGTTTAAGGGTGTCTGGCAATGGGTTGCCACGACAGTAAGTGTCTGGCAATGGAGGACGTGATTTCTAATATTATTTCGAAGAAAATATAAAAAAAAATACGCTTTATTATTTGACGAAATTAAGTTGGTATTTTATATACCTTTGCTACCTGTTACCTGCCAAAACCACGATGACCCAAATTTCATAGTAGCCCATCGTTCCTACCTGTGTTGGAAGCTTGCGCTGAGAAACTTTCAGCTTTTATAAAATAAGGAAGGTCTGGCATTCACGGGCTCTTAGACTATTAGAATTTAAGGTAAAAAGTATATTATTTTCCATCTGTTATAAAATTTAAAGAAATATCTTCCTTAGCTACAGTTACTAAAGTTAGATTAAAACAATATTAATCTATTATGTCTTCCTTACGTATATATTTTAAGCATCTAGCTTTAATGATAATTGTCTAACGATAGTTTTTAATTATGATGAGAGAAAAACGATGATGAAGGTCATCAAATTATCTATCTCATGCTATCATTTCATATATAATATATTATACTAATAATATATTTTCTTCCTTTTAGTGATGTTCTTCATGATTGAACTATTATTTCTATACTTCTACTAATCATACCTTATAGATATGTCTGATATCATACATTAATATTGTATGGAACAGTATTAATCTTTGTTGCAAAAGTTTGCTGACACTATTAGTTCCTTATTTTGTTGTTGTTGTTGTTGTTACATGGTGTCATTAATCATATTCTGTTTCTTCGAGTTAAAAAAATTACAGAATAGTGAATGGTTGAGACATTTTTACATTGTCATACAATATGGTAATTTTGTAATGCATTGTTACTTATCATACAATTTTCCACTGATTTAACTTAATACATCCCAAGCAAAGACAAATACTAACTGAAACAAAAGGATAAACGTTTTGTAAAATTGGTATTCTTTTCATTTTTCTTAATTATTTCAAAATAAGTTTAAAAATCATGAGGCAAAAACTGATGTAAAATGCTTATTCGAAAAATTCCAGAAATCAAGCTTCTACGTGTCATTGCAAACGAATGATTCAGATTACCTGTGGGGATATCACAAGATTTATTTTACGGGAAAAAAAGTATAAGTAATGTTTCTTGGTAGCGAAAGATTTGGTAAAAATGCAAAGTTTTGCTTTAGATGTTAAAGAATTCAGTGATGTTTTATATTTTTTGTAGTATTTACATTGTTGCAAGTTTCTTTGCAAGCATAAAGTTTGCAAGCATAGTATTTTGATACTTTATTGCTCTTTGAGTTTTGTTATTTTGGTATACTTTATTCTTACCTCATTTGATATTAGAGCGGTACATCCGATTTCACATGTATCCACCAATTAAAAGGCATTTTTTTTAGCAGAATACAATTTGTTTATCTACAAATTGTAACGCAGATTTCAGAAAGATACAAATTTTATAGAAATTTTACAGACTTGTTGAAATGTGATTTTAATCTAAGCTTAAGCATAAAATTTCTTTCCTTAATTTACTAAAATAATCATTTTCTTCTAAAGTGTAAAGTAGTGAATAAGGCGTTTTTCAACTTTAATCTCTTGTAAAATTAGGCATAAATAATTGATTATATTCATTCCAAGCAAATGTTAAATAATTGACTTGAAAAGAAATGAAAATATTATAACACTTTAATCTCTCAGATATAAAAGAACCTACTATATACGTTTGCGGTTTTTTCAGATATTACCTATGAATCTTTTATTTTGAAAAAAAATATATAGGTGGCAACATCAAACCGAAGAAAGTATATTAAAATATCTAGAATCAGAGTTCAATTCGAACTTATTGTGAAGCTTGTCCTGTTGCTCTTTGTGCTTTTAAATGTACACCGCAAAAGCAAAATTTACTAAGTGATTCTTATATACAAAAAAACCTATTTTCAAATATTTGTGCAACATATGGGTAAGTTTATATTCAAGTCTATTTAAAATTTTATGTTAAAAAATGATGTTTTCTTATGCGAAACTTTTTTTGCATATAAAACATTCTTTTTTCAATAATTTCTCATTAACTATTAATTTTTTGTATATTTAAATAGTTCCTTGATTATGAATATAAACAGTTTGAAATTTATAATAAAAATTTTTATTAAAATACATATCTTCCAAGCATTTTCATGAAAAGTAACAAATAGCCTCAATCTAGAGATATGTGGTTGAAGTAGCTCAGACCCAAAGTAATAAAAGAACTCTTTTCTAATCACTTTCACACACATGCACACAATACATAAATGTGCAATATTGAAAACGTTGCAGTAACTATTTCAGTTTCTTAAACTTCTGTACTCAGGAATTTAAATTATGTGCTCAAAATGTTATTTCGTTAAACTATTAAATAAAATTTTAAAGTTTTACTGCAAATAACATAAAAACAAAAATGAGTAAAATTTTCTTAGATTTCATTCAATTTCTCTCATATATAGTCAATAATTCAATCCTACAAGTATCAGATACTGAGTTGCTCATGGCTCAGAAGCATGAGCATCTAGTTACTATTGTTATAATAACTATAAACAATCAAGACAGTCAAATTACATGATAAGTTGGATTTGCATACCGCTACTGCTTAACCCTACACTGCATGAATTTTTGATTTGGAAGTATATTTTTTATAATCATATTTAGAGTTAGATACCTTACATTTTATAGAATAATTCTTTATCTTAATTAATAGAAAAATTCTGTGATTGCATAAAGCAAATATATATATATATATGTTACCGGCCAAACCCGATTTTAGGCCAAACTAGATAGGCCTAGGCCAAACTAGTGTATCCTAACGCCCATAGGATAAACTATTTTTTCCTAGGCCAAACTAGTTTATCCTAACGCTCATAGGATAAACTAGTTTTTCCTAGGCCAAACTAGTTTATCCTAACGCCCATAGGATAAACTATTTTTTCCTAGGCCAAACTAGATTATCCTAACGCTCATAGGATAAACTAGTTTTTCTTAGGCAAAACTAGTTTATCCTAACGCCCATAGGATAAACTAGATTTTCCTAGGCCAAACTAGTTTGGCCTAACGCTCATAGGATAAACTAGTTTAGCCTGCTGTTCATTGGTCCGAAATAGTTTATCCTAGGCCGATCTAGTTTATTCTAGGCCAATGCAATTTGGCGTGATTTTATTGATTCCAAAAAACGCCCCGGAGCCAACCTTCTAGTTTATTCTAGGCCAATGCAATTTGACATGCTTTTAGTGATCCCAACTACCGCTCCGGCGCCAACCTTGTGCAAAGTAGTATTGCCGTCACCCCTGTATAATATATTTTATTCTATTAGGAGTGGGATACTGTCTCCCGGTAGTTACGAAATATGTTCCATGTGACAAATTGTGTGTTGAGGACCAAAGAAGGGATGAGAGGTTATCATAAAATTTAGGAGAGGAAGAATTTAGAGACATTTATTTTTTGTTTCTCAAATAAATATCACTTGGCTTTGAGTTATTTATGAACAAATGCACCATTAAGAATATCAAAAGTACATTTGATATTCTTTCTGAAATCCGGTGAAGTCCAGATCCCAGTTTGGCCTACAATTACATATATTTTTAAGCTACCATTATTCCACAATTAAAATTCTATTAAAAGAATAGTACATATATATTTATACGGATGGGGATACAGTACTGTAAAACCTGTTAGAAGAACCTATGTATGACAAAATCCTGTTTTAAACGTAATTTTTTTTTATCGGTGAAAACTGGATATAATAATCCGTTTGAAAAAAACAATGCATTTGCTAGAGACGACGGACCTGCTAAAAAAGGAACTTAACTATAACTAAGCTTTTTTCTCTTACATGATTCCGTCTTAGAATGTTTTTTTTATATAATTTTTTTCAGATTTTCAAGTATACAAGCTGTGTAAAAAAATTAGTGGTATTAGTAATTATTCAGATTTTCTCATACAAATAGAGATTCATTAAAAAGTCAATATAGTTTACAGTAGAATCATTAATATCTTTAATCCACATTCTATGGCTTTGAGATTTAAAAAATTCTATACAATAAAATCTTCTAAGACGGAAGTGCATAGGAATGAAGAAAAAATCCGTTATAGGCAGTTTCCCTTATTAGAAGGCTCATCGTCTGATGTAAATGCACTATATTCTTTTTAAAAGTACTAATATCCTCATTTTACATAAATCAACTTTTTTTTTTTTTTAGTTAAACACGGGATTCAGTATAGACACGTTATTTTTCTCAGGTACTTTAATTTTGAGGGGTCGGTGCAGGTTTTTATTCTTGGAGCCCATTTTGTGAGAACTAAAATTTATTTTTGTGAAGTTTGTAATATTTTTGTGAAAACTTATATTTTGTAACGAAAGTTGAAATCAAGTTACTCAAATTTGAACCAAGAATTTATTAACATAAACTTCTTTATATCCCCTTGCTAAAATTTCTGTTTTCCGTGACCTGGTTTTATTTACAAATTACACACTTTAAAACAGTTTTTATGAAAAAGAATGTTACAAAAGGGGCCTATTTTATTAAAAGGAATTTCGTGAAGGGGCCTATTTTATTAAGTTCATTTTTGTGAAGAGGCCTATTTTATTAAATTTATTTTTGTGAAGAGGTCTATTTTATTAAATAGATTTTTGTGAAGAGGCCTATTTTATTAAATAGATTTTTGTGAAAGGGCCCTAAATAGGCCCCAAATTTTACATGGATCGACCCCTGATTTTATTACCTAAAGAGGGATCTACTCATCTTAAAACTAGTCGGATGTGCCAATCCCAAAACCTTCTTTTATTTCAAACATGTTAATACTTCAAGATTCGCTATCGCAGAGAAATAATAAATGGCAATCTATGTTCATAGCGAAGATTCTAAAGTAATGAAATTCCGTTCATTAGTTCTTGAGCTATGATTATCTCTGAAGTCCTGTAAATCCAGAAAAATGCAGCATAGCAGCGCTGTTTGTTGAGTAATTTAAACCAAATCTAACCAGAAATAACTTATGTCAACGTCTAATTGAATCTGAAGTTTGGTGAAAATCCGTGCATTAGTTTTTGAGAAACAGCTACAGCGAAAACTATGAAAAATCCAGCATAGCAGCGTCAGCTGTTGAACGATTTACACCAAAAAATAACCAGCAGCAATATGTCAATGTATACTGGAATCTGAAGTTTTATGAAAATTCGAGCATTAGTTTTTGAGATAGAGCTATTGAGCAAATCGTGAAAAATGCAGCACAGCAGTGCCACCTATTAGGTTATTTGCACCAACACGTAATCAGCGTCAATTCATATCAAGGAATAACTGAATCTGAAGTTTGTTGAAAATCTGTGCATTAGATCTTAAGATAGAGCTATAGTGGAAATCGTGTAAATCCTGAAAAATGCAGCAGAACAGTGCCACCTGTTGGGCGATTTACACCAAAGCGTACACAGCATCAATTCATATCAGGGACTAACTGAATCTGAAGTTTCATGAAAATCAGTGCATCAGTTCTTGAGATAGAGCTGTAGCAAAAATCATGAAAAATGCAGCATAGCAGCGCCATCTTTTGGGCAATTTACACCAAAAAACAATCAGCACCAATTTATATCAGGGACTACCTTATTTATAAATTTTTATTAAATTCCGTGCATTAGTTCTTTAGCTAGAGCGCCCACAGTATGTGTCACATACATACATACAAACAGAATCACAGACAGACATTTTGTAAAAACATGTTTTTCGACCCCCAAAACGTGTAAATCTGTCGAAAACCGGAGGTCGAAAATTTTCATGAATCCAATACTTTCTTCTTGTAAAGATAGGAGAAAGTAAAAATTTAAACAAATGATAAATATATAAATTTTAATTGTGGTATAATGTTACTGGCCAAATATTACTGATATTTTTAATGAACAGACCAGAGAGATCCTGCCGATCCAAATGATTTTCATATGAGTTAGGTTGAAAATTGGACTGAAAATTTCTGCCTGTGTGATCCTCAAGAAAGAATGCAGTCCAGTCCCGACTTAAGCAGAAAAAAAAAAATTGAGTTCCGTTCCATCACGGTCCGCACCTCTCGAAAAAAGTAATTACTAAACTAAGTGCGGACCGAGTGTCGGGAAGGAAAATTGGGCGAGCCCGTAAAGACCCTTAAATCGAATAACCAAAAGACTAAATCACAAAATTTTGTAAATTTGAAAGCTTAATTTCTATTATATTAAAAAAATAAAAATAAAAAAGCGAGTTTTTAGTGAACTTCTCTCACTTCCATAGATGTGTTTCAGTTTAGCGGATTCGTTTGAAAAATTTCGAATTTGAGCTTGAACTTGGCTCACTTTTGAGAAATAGAATTTGAGTTTGAATTACTACGTTTTTTTTCCTTTGTGAGCGTGCTCAACACTGGTTGGCATCAATTAAGGCACGTCAAATTGAATTGGCCTAGGATAAACTAGAAGATTGGCGCTGAAGCGGTTTTTGGGATCAATGAAAGCACGCCAAATTGAATTGGCCTAGGATAAACTAGTTCAGACCAATTAATAGCAGGCTAAAGTAGTTTGACCTATGAGTGTTAGGCCAAACTAGTTTGGCCTAGGAAAAACTAGTTTATCCTATGGGCGTCAGGATAAACTAGTTTGGCCTAGGAAAAACTAGTTTATCCTATGCGCGTTAGGATAAACTAGTTTGGCCTAGGAAAACTAGTTTATCCGATGCGCGATAGGATAAACTAGTTTGGCCTAAAATCGGGTTTGGCCGGTAACATATATATATTTAAATATAGTGGTTGCTGGAAACTGAAATAATTTATTGAAGGTTAAATTTTTATTGATTCATACATGTATCATGTGCAGTGGTAGGGTTAACTATTTACAATACAGCTACATTAAAGAATAAGAGGAATATTTTATAATGTAGGGCATTGATCGAGTGTAGCAGCTAAATGAAATTTGTAATTATGAAGCAATAAATGTAGTTTCTACAAAATGGTACTTTGAATAAGATATACTGAAAAAAATTATAATTACGTTCTTTTCCGAAATAATTTCAGAATTTATTTTTTTTATCAAAACTAAAAATTTTAATAAGCTAAATTTTTATGAATCCTGATAAAAATACAACAAGATAAAATTACTAGAAATAACGATCGTCTAAGCATTGCATTGGTGAATAATATATAAAATTAAATCTAGTTCATTTCATACAATGATTATGAGGATTTAGTTTACTTTTGATGATTTTTTTTTTTTTTTTTACATAATAAATACTGCATAAGTTTTAAAAAGAAAAATATTTAGATCAAGTTTTTTAAAATGGAAAATTTCGATGTTTTCCAATTATGTATTTTAAAATATATAGAAACCACTTTAGCGGGTCAAGCATATCACAGAAAATCTGCATACCATATTCAAATTTCATTTAAGTTGAATATTTTTATTAAATGCCAAATACTGACAGATAGACATATGGAAAATTCGAAGTCATAAAAACTTTTAAATTCAAAGTCATCGATCTATTTTGCATAGCATAATGACCTGACTTCCAATGAGATTGAGAAAATCTAATATAAAACTTTAATAAAATTAGATTGTTAATTATAAAGATTCTTTTAAATAGACTCATTCATATTGAATAACATGAGATTAGTATGAAAAAAATTGTTTATACTACAAAGCTTTTTTATAAACTGTTTAAAAATACGGAAGAACATTTCATGCCTTTTTAATAATTTGGTGGAATTTAAAATTTTAATGCTTATTTTTTAATTTCTAGGTAAAATTGCAAATTTATGGTCACAAAAACATGAGGTCCTTCATAATTATTATTCGAAAGAAATAATAATTTCACATTTCCCTCTAGATTTAAAATAACATTAAAAAATGTTTAGAAAAAAAAAGAGTCTGCTTGTGTAGTTAAGCAAAAATTAGAACGCACATAAACATGAAAATATGTAAGGTGTTCCCACTTAATAAATGTGAATTATCAAAATACGTAATCTTGTTTTATTATACAGAACATAACACATTTATTTTTTACCTGACAGCCAGGAAGGGTTATGTGTTTTACGTGTACTTGTTTATGTGGATTTCTTTATACCATCGAAACAGCACAATGGCTGAATGTATTTTAATGAATGAGGTCTCTATTGATTCATCTTTACCGTCCGATGGTTATAGGCTAGGTTTTGTTTTTATAAATTCAAAATAGCGGTAGAGACGAAAACATTTACGCACTATATTAAGTGGCATATCATTGGATAGGTCTTTCAAAATGAAGACGATGTTTCATTGACTATTTTACAGTCAGATGCTCCGTTTAAATATTACACAACCCGGAAGTTGTGTAGATAGGATCTCTGCAACTCTAATCATCATAGACATCTATACGCCACATCAAAACAGTGCCTATAGATAGGAACTAACAATTAAACACAACTTAAAAGTCATCAATACAAGTAAATAAAAAATCTAGGTAAATAATATAAAAAATAGTTTCATATTGATGAGAAATAATTAAATAGTTCGCTTTTTACGCAGTCGTTTTTTTTTTTTTTTTTTTTTTTTTTTTTTTAATTTAATTTTTACTGGTTTATATTTGTTCATTTTTTATAATTAAATATTTTAATATAATAAAAGAATTTGTGTGAAATTGGTAAATGATTTTCTGCATTATAATAAAGGAGTGGTTGGTGTTCTAGGATTTTGTAACTTCGACAGTGTAACTTCGACTTTTTACATCTGTTATGCATTCTGTTTGAAGAGCAGTAGAAGCTAATGAGTATGGTGTGAGAAGAATTTCACTTGATACGTGAAATACACATCCTCATTTCTGTTAAGGA
The DNA here is from genome assembly GCA_963932465.1 of Maratus speciosus. Taxonomy (NCBI): domain Eukaryota; kingdom Metazoa; phylum Arthropoda; class Arachnida; order Araneae; family Salticidae; genus Maratus; species Maratus speciosus. The sequence goes on from OZ010795.1 coordinate 267,899,806, forward strand.
GTTGATCAGTGCGCCATTTCCAGTTACAGAAAAGCGTCCTGATCTTACATATCACATTTATCACTGGACTTACTTGCACGTTCGACAACGCATGGTGGGTCCCGACTAAATGAGCGATATCCTCGTATATCCTTTTGTAAATTTGCTTGAGCAGTTTTCTTCCCTCTCAGGTGCTACAACCATCTTCAATGATAGTCATATTTTGCATGTCTCTAAAAAGAATTGTGTGACCATCTAATAATCTAGGTTCATAAATAAACTATCATGCTCTGAAATAAGAATGTAATTCATTTTTAATTAATGTGAAATTAAAGAGATATTATAGATATGTTTATTAATTCTTTAAGTGTCTTAAGTGTCTACTGAGCACATATTCAGCTTTAATTAAATATCATTGGAAAAGAATTAAATTAAAAAAATAAGTTTCTGAATTTGACTAAAATATAGAAACACCATAATTCAAATTCAAAACTCTTTCTTCCCACAATTCTGTCATATCACGGGGAAAAATACTCCTACCTACGTCAGTCCGAAATCTATATGTGTCATTTTGTGCCGATGTGCAAATGATTCATAAACCGGTTGCGGTAACAAACAGTGGATTCACGAAATAACTTACACATGAGAGTCATAATGTAACGTAATAGGTTTTAGTTGTTTTTCGTCACCGTTATTACTGTGGTCATTTGTACGATTTTGACGTTAGAGTGATATGACATCAGTTATCTTTCTTATTAGGATATAGCATTGTAGATTAATCTATTGTTTATATCTAATTTAATTTTAACTAAATGTACCTATTCTTTATTATTTTTTAGGGTTCCGTACTTAAAAAATAAAAACGGAACCATTATAAGATCATTCCTCTGTCTGTCACAGCCATTTTACTCGTAAACTATGGAACGTCGAAAGTTCAAATTCGGGGAAGTAATAAAGACCATTGACCCACATATTTTCCAATTAATAAACATTCATAAATATATTTAGTAAAAATATAGTGGCGCTAATTATGGTACTTGAAAAAAAAAAATCTTTTCTTTGTATATCGTGTGGGGTATCGTGTGAAAGCTTTCGTAACGCTGAACTCAAAAATACATTCCTTTTAATTTTAGGTATTATATTTTTAAAGATACTGAGAAAAATGTAGCGCAAAAATATGTCCCCCCCCCATCTTATTCCGAATCTACTGAAACTAAAATTATGAAAAAATTAGGGGTAGTAGACGTTAATTTAAACCTTGCCGGAAAATTATAGCGATCACCATAGGTCGCATAGCTTTTGATAAAATCGCATTTTCTTTTACACACAAATTTCGATTTACGGGCATTCAGAAAAATTATTGAGCATCGCTGGATGTACCTTTCGTAGCATAAGTGTAAAAGCATTGTTGATAAAGAATTTCGAAAAAAACGATTGGTAATTAGCCGAGAGATAAACCCTTAAAGATACGGCCAGTTTGGACATACACAATGATAGGGGAGGCGTACTCTATGCCTAGTTAACAAGTTTTAATGATATATGTATATGTGTAATGTAATATCCAGTAACAGTATAAAAGCCATAAATGTCAAATTGTTAAAAACATACTAATTTCAGGGGTCACAGGACACAAAAAATTAAAAAAAAATAAAAAAAAGTCTATTTTCAACATTTTTTTAAAACACAATTTTAATTGGTATGAAAGATATAAGTATGTTCTTTCATTTCATGCATTTAAAAAATTGCAAGATGCAGAATTAGTATTTATAGGGAGCTCGAAACTGTTAGACATTTATCGAACAGAAAATTGGCATAACAGTTTGCAGGATTACAAAACAAATATTGCAACTAGAATGAAAATTTTAGTGCTTACTTATACTTGAGATTGTAATAATTACCCTGAACTTAAGTAAATTAGTATTTAAAGCATTTTTATATTTTTAATGTAATGTTGCATTTAGCTAAAACAAAATTTTGAAAATTTCAACAGTATAATCACATAAAAAATATTTTTTTTGAACAATAAAAAGGAAGTTTTAGGTTCAGTTTTAACAGACTAACATTAAATATATGTTTTGAAAATTTCATGAAAAAATATTCAGAAGTTTTTGAGGTATCCTGCGCGTTATGCCCAAAAAACGACGTTTGGAGAAAAATGATTTCAAAGTTTCGGAAACGCCGCTTCAGCTGTTGAGAGAGTATAATTCTAAAAGCCATAACTTCTGTTCTAACGGGAATTTCAAGGAAACAATTATATCAAAATGTTAAGAAAAGATAGGAGATTAACATCTAGAAAAATTAAAATTTCTAAAATTTTGAAGCGTTAAGAGTCCTGCGACCACTTAACCCTTTCCGGTGCGGAGTAATTTTGTTTATAAACTTCTTGGTATAAACTCTGTTTATAAACTTAAATTCTTGGTGCCGTTTGTCTGTTTTGAAATTAAAATTAGGTGTGCTTTTATTAAGGACACTGCCCTCGAAAGGTTTAATTAGAATGAATCACATAAATACTGTGGGATTCGCGACTAGTTTGCATTGAGTGTCTTTCTCAATACGCCTAGACTGACTTTAAAAGTTAATTAAGAATCTATCTGAAGAAACGCGGCACTGACCAGGGCGGCGTTGCATATTTGCGACCTTTTATCGAAGCGCGCGTACCACAATGCCAAATTTAAACTTTGAACAAAGGTTTTGTTTTAGATATACTGTAGAAATATAGGTTACTTCTAAGCAGAATTTAGTTTTGTGAAATGCTAAATAAAGGTTAAACATGCGCTGCTTTTATTGTCAGTACCGAATTAAGTTCATCATAAACAGATTAGGATAATATTAAAAAATTAGTTATACAGAATAGCTATATTTGGTATTATTTAGGTTCCATATCTCTTTGAACTTTCACGCTATATCCATTTATATTTTTCTATTATATACTGTTATACCAAACCTACGTTGTATACTTTTTTACAAAGTCTTAGTATTATTTTAGCAACTTTTTTTTTATAATACAATTACAAATTCGTATATTTATTCTACGGGACCCTCTGTGCGCGAGTAATACTCGCACTTGACCGTTTATTTAAAATATGCTGCGATCGTGTATTAGAATCTAGGTTTAACAAAAAACTTACGATAAAATCACCCGATGAAATATATCGCGAAGTAAATTTTAGAATTTGTTTGGAAGATTTGTATTTTAGATGTGTCTAATCAATTGTTTTCACCTACCGTAAACATAATACAAAATCAGCAATACAATTATTTGCAACTGAAATTTGGAAAAAAAGTCTAAGATTTATTTCGATTTCGTTTGAACGGAATCTATGTTTTTAGGGTATTTAAGTATCATATTGTTTGAATTTCATTTTTACTTCTTAATGTTCACTTTGTTAAACTAATTTGTTACAAAAATTTAACGTTAAATGTAGAACTAACTGAATGAAATATCTTAATATATGTCCCTACTCGGTTTAAAAAATGTAGGAAATAAATTTATTTTTTTTATTTGTTCGGGAAATTATGTTTTTGTTTAATAGTTATATATCAGCAAGCGACTTACACCGGCAAGTGACGCAGGACCGATATGTGATTTCTGAAAGTGGCCCAATTAGATTTGCCAACATCGCATAGTGGCACGTTTTGATGATCTAGATGGACAAAATCCATTTTCCCGATTATCTTGGAATTTGACAAACCCGCGTATACTGGTAGCTGAATGTCTGTATTTTCGAGATTCGTACTAGTTTGGCTTTAAAAAACAGAGGTGTCGATTAATTGTGACCGTAAAGTAGCCATTTGCGCAGTTAGTTTGTGGGAGTTTCAAAAATTGCACTAGCTTTCTCTAAGTTTGAAAGCACGTCGTGACTATTCTGTTTTCTTTGAAAGCACGAGTTTTCTGATCTAATGTCACAGCTTTGTCTAGGACAGATTTAACACATTTTTTTTTAAACAATAAGCGATATTAAACCCGCTTTAAATCATTTTCAGAGGCTGGAATTATGGATGATCCTTGATTTCGTTTACAAATTTCATCTTGACTTTTAACAAATTATTCAGCCTTATTCATCAAAAAACGTTTATTTAAATCAAAGTACCATATTAAAGTATTGAAAATTTAAAAAAACTCATACCGATAGCTGCAGTTCAGTAAGTTTTTTAAACAACTATCATATTAACTTCCAGTGCATGTATGTATGTTTAGTTCAAATGTTGCAGGTCAAATTTAAATCACATTTAATTGTCCTGTTGAGCCGAAACAATAAATACATGTGTAATTTGAATGACAATACAATATTATTATAATTTAAAGAACATAGAAGTTTGTTTAGAACACTGTTTCTACAGGTCTTCACGAAAATTTCGATTAAAACTTGCAAGTTCATTTTAAACCAATTTCAATAATCTGATTGAGCTGAAAATTTGCTCAGGATATGTAATTCTGATGACAATGCAATATTATTATAATTTATGGAACGTAGCAGTTACGATAATTTTACAGGGCCACATAAAAAATTAGCTCAAATCTTGCAAAACAATTTTAAACCACTTTCAATTATCTGAGTCAGATGAAAGTTTGCTTACATGTGTTTTTCCGATGGCGATTCTATTGAATTATAATTTGACGAACGTAGAAATTATGAATTTTTTACAGGGCCTCACAAAATATCACGGAAAGTTTATTGTTAAAAAGCAGAAATTTTAATTAAATTTCTACAAATATACTAAAGTTTATTGAGATAGACAATAGCATTTTTTAAGTTGAAAACAAAGTGCGTAGCAGTTGTATTTCTTCTAGAAGGACACATAAAATATTCGAATACTTTACCGTCTATATGCAGAAATTTTATTTCAAATTTTATATAATTTATATAGATTATTTATTCACACAACAGCATTTTTTCAACCGAAAATAATTTTGGTAGCATTTATATGTTTTACAAAGCACCACAAAACATTAAATTTGTTTTTAAAAATTTTATTTTTCAGGATGACTACACAAATTTCTCGAGAAATTCTGAGTAGACAAAATGTAAAAAAGAAATGAATGTTAATTTACATGTGAGCATTAAATTGTTTTTACTTAATTGTAAAATAAGTATGTTTAACATATTATTTGTAATGCATTATATCTGGTGCCCACTGAAGTCCTACCAACACTCTTAATTGCCGAACGGTTGCAGCTATACTCATAAAAGTGGTGTCTAGGCATAGTAAAGTGGCTATGCTCTACCAGATGATACCGCTCCCAGCGTCACCTTGTGCAAAACATCAGAGTTAGTAGTCATATCTCGAAAACGAGATTCATGCTCAGAACGAGACTCATTTAGCATGCATTTTCACAAGGTGTCCTTTCGAACTAAATCGATGATACTCTACAAATTTGTCATTCACTTTTATCCCATATTTCAAACCGTTTTCACGATAGGAACGCCAATGCCGCCATTTTGCGCCAGGTAGAACTGTAAGCGGTCTCATATTGTAGCGCATAGCCTCTTTACTAGACACTACGTTTATGAATATAGATGCTGTCATTCGGCAGTTAAGAGGGTGGGAACGGACTTTAGTGGGTACCCTGCATTTTTATTTTAAGGCGTTATTAAATAACCAAATATTGATCACTGTTTAAATATTTTGTTAGTGATGCATTAAAAAAAACCCAGCAAAAACTAATTAATCTACGACGATTAATTAACGAAATAATGTTGTCCACCTATATCGTCAAAACGTCCCACTCTGCATCAGTCCAAATTCGGAATGTTTAGTTTTAGCCGACATTTTTTTTTTCTTTTTCATAATGTTTTTTGGAGGTGGAATTTTGACAAGAGATGTAAATTTTATATATTTAATATAAAATTCTAACAGTGATAAACATAAAAAATGTTAAAAAAGCCTATATTTATTTATTTAAAAAATTCTTATTGAATTCATTTTAAAAAGCACATACAACTATCTGAATCATCAAACGAATTTTTTAAATCGGTCCTTAAAATTATTATTCATTATAAACTTAATCGTCGAAAGTAAAGAAACTTCATATATTAATTGAACTTATTTTCGAATTATATATTCATTTAAAAGCAATAGCTTTGTTCCTTTTTTATTTAAAAATTAAATTATTAAAAAAGTGTTTAAAATTATTTTACAATCTATAAAAATATAAAAAAATTACCCATCTTTTAGCATTAAAATTTTAAGGAAAGATTCAGAAATCTCCCACTTCTAAAAATTATTTACCAAGAAAAGAAAAAGAAAAATTAATATTTCTATTTCATTTTAAGATTAAAAAATGTTGATAAGTAAAAGAATTAATATTTCCACATAATCATTAAAAATATAGCCTGCATTAAGTCATCAAATGACATTAAAAAAAATTCTTATTCTAATTAAAAGTGATCAACTACCAACTTATTTTTTTAATTAAAATTAGTTTTTCTATGTTACAAACACATATTTCTTGAATTAACACATTTAATTGCATTATAATTGCTAAAGTGAAAATTGTATTAACAGAAAAACCTCTAATATCCAATTATTTTATTTAATACTTAAGCATTCTTAAATTTATAAGAAAGAATATCAGAAATATCAGAATTTTCGAATTCATTCATTTGAATTTCAGAAATATCCCCATTGAAAAAATTATCTTCCAAAAGAAAGAAAACGTAAATTAATATTTTTATTTTATTTTTAAATTAAAAATATTCATAAGTAACAAATTAGTCTTGCACCATAATCATTAAAAATATGTTCTACTTTAAATCATCAATCAGCATAAAATGAATTCTTATTCTATTCCTTCCCCTTATAACCCCACAGAATCCTCTCATCAACAAGGCTCAGTGGCCAAGTGGTTACCTTCTGTATTTGGGGGTGTCAGATCGAACCCAACCTCTTCCAGCGACAAAATACGTTCATTTGAAATATTAAAAAAATATACACGCCAAGAAGGCTCATAGATGGCGCCAACAAAAGTGAAATATTTTTCTAGTTTGCGCGAGCACTGTTCACGCGCGGGATATCAAAAAGTTACGGAACCTGTAGCGGCAGCCGGTATCGAGCCAATATAGCCGCTAATGCCAAGCGGCTGTCGGCCGATTGCTTACTGATAGCTCTATGTTTGCTGGGTGGGTTCATTTAACAAATGTTTTTGTTGCATAAACAAAAAATGTTCGTAATATAACATATTTTATTATTTAAACGAACAAAATATATTTTGTTGAAAAAGAAAACATATTGTTAAAATAACGGATATTTTTTTTCCATTTTGAAAAAACATTCAACAAAAGAATTTTGTTAGTTCAAGTAAAATCGGACCATTATAATTGAATTAACAAAACATTTTTTTTGCCGACGATACAATTTTTTTTTCGTTAGATTGCAATAAAAGAAGAAAAAATCAACAATAGTTTTTTTGTTGATTCAAAGAGAATGTCCATTGACCCATATTTAAAGGAAATGTTTTGTTGGGCCATTGATCGTTTTGTTGGTTCAACAAAAGGTTTTTCTGGGTATAACTTTCTGAATTTTCACGATATTTGACTGGCTTTTTTTATGAGTTGCTCCATAGAGTTGACTATTAAATGATAATTTATATATATATATATATATTCTTTATCCAGCGCGCATGCGCAGATATAAAACATTCATTTCTTACAACTGCTCATATTTCGTAAAATCTTTAATATATTTACATTCCAATTGCACTATATTATTTCTACTATATTTGTAAAATTGTCTGAAACTAGCGTTAAATTTGGTAGCAAATTTGGTAGTAGTCCCTGCACGATATAAAAAACATGCAAGAATATTTTGAACTTAAAAAAAAAAAAAGAAATCGATATATCTCATTGAATATACGTGCTATTTTTGCAAAAATGAGTACAACAATTGTACAACATTCATATGTTCGTAAGCTATAGCGATAGATCATTTCGAGAAATTTTATTTACAGGGTGATCCCAAATATTTTTTCTTTGATTTTTTGTTGGGCGTCTAATTGCCCTTATCAAACTGCTATTGAAAAATATGAAGTCAAACGTATTCACCATAGTCCTGAAGGTATAGAAAAATCCGACAAGTATATCTTTAAACATTTGACAAAATATCTAAATTTCAATGTGTCCGCTGATTAATGGCTATATAGTATAATTGACTGTACAGGGGTCGTACCTGTCGTACTGGGGTCGACACCCTTAAACGTTGGACCCCTGACTATATATTACAGAACAATTGGCTGTATAATGTATGACGCAATTGAATAACTTATGCCACTAACAGAATATGTAATCCAACTTCTTTAGGAATATCCATATACAGGGTGACTCATAAATATCGAAACAATAGGCTATTTCCTTAAATATTGCCCCTAGACCCATACTTCCAATTGCAAAGTTCCATAAAAAAAGGTGCAAAATTTAATGACATAAGTTGCAACTCCATAGGGGGTCTATTTGAAAAAATACGAAACTTAAATTTTTATACGGCCCCCGTAGTGTAAAAATTCCAATCAAGAAAATTTTCCCTATCCATTCCTGAATTAAGCACAAAAATTGCATATTCATATCCGAAAAACTCGCAGAGTTATGGCCGTTTAAATAATTCATCAGGTTTTAAGGGATTAGACACAAATTGAAATGCGTGCAATCGAAGAAACAATGTTAGTTTAAGAGTTCTAGGAAACTTGTAAAAAATATATTTGTTGAGCTAGAACTTTGATTTTTTTTTTTTTTTTTTTTTTGTGATGGTTAACCGTATCATTTGCAAACAAAATCACATCCTAATATTTTGAATAAAGTTTTTTTAAAAATTTAAATGTTTAGTATTTTTTTAAGCGTATTTAATTTAAATTCTTTATAACTCGAAACATTATTCATCTGATTTCATTTTTTTTTCATTTAATTAAACAAGAAAGTATAATTTTAGTTTTGTTTCAGGAATTTTTTTTTAATTTTAATTTAAAAAATATTAAAAATATTTGCTTAAAAAATATGTAACTTATTTTTAAAAAAATCGTATTTTCAAAAGTAATTTTTTTTTTCAATTTGCCGAAGCAAAATTAATGTAAAATAATAAAAAAAAAACATGTTCCAAGTTTTCGCCTTTTTAATTTACGATTAAAAAAGCATCATGCAGGAAAACGCATTTAAAGATTTAAACATTGATTGGCTCCTAATAAAATATTTAAATGCATTTTAAAAACTTGCACGTGAAAAAGTCACTTCTTTCGGTCGCTTAAACTTGGGATTCAATTTAACTTTTGCCGTTTCCACCACCTTTTTGTACTACTTAAATGTCCGTAAATAAATGTTTAATGTAGAATTTGAGACAATGTTTTTTGAAACATGCCGATTAAGAGTTTTTCATAATTTTAGCCCTTACAAATTCAGGCTTTTTATCGCCCCGGCGAGGCCGATAAAAAAGTCTGTATACAGGGGCCGGGCCAGACCCGGGATTGACGACTTTTTTCTGAAGATTCGACCAAGCTGGGCCGATCGCATTTTTTCATACCGAAGCGGGTGTTGATGTGATTTATGACGGCCAATTATCTATACGGGGGATGTGGGCCCGAAACGGGGGGGGGTGCCTTCCGAGGAGGTCTTTCTAAGGGAACCTAACCCGTATTTACGCAAGGATATCCAAGATTCGAAGAAAACCACTGAAAACTCCGAACGATTGGGCCAAAAAACACGATTGGGTTCGAACCCAGAATGAGAGCAGAACCTCTCGGCCACAGGTTATACAGAACCGGGACTGTCTTCCTTATTCCTAGGTCTCCCCTGGGCGAAATTTTCAGTCCCGGTCTCGAGACAACCCATATTAAAATCATTATCTCTGACTGATTTAGCCCGTGCAAAAATAACTAAAATTTGATTCAGCCCAAAAACCTTTACAACAAATGCATATATTTTTTAATTATTTTACAATAAAATTTTAAAATTCATATTTTTAAAGGGTAGTAGATTTTAAGGCAAAAAATTTTAAATACAGTAAAACTAGTGAAAAAAATCTGCCTATGACGGAATCCTTTCTTAAACGGAAAAATCTGTTGATCCATGGAAAATGAATATAATAATACCTGAGAAAAAATAGATTAAATTTACAACTCCTAAGAAGGGAACTTGTCTATAACGCTTTTTTTTTCTTTCCTATGTGATTCCATCTTAAAAGATTTTACTTTATACCATTTTTCATTGTCTCTAACACATGGAATATGGATTAACGTTATTGAAGGAGAAGTGAATCATTTACATATAAATAGAGATTCATTAATAAAACAAATAATCACAGCTTCTTTAAAAATAATAATTATAAACATGAAAAAAGAAAAGATATAATAAGTATTTTTGGTCAGAACTCCTCCATACGAAACAACTTTTAACCATATCGATGTAAAAAACTATGTTGAAATTCAGTCAGGTCGGGCCAGGCTACGATTTGAACTTTTTTCCAGGCAGGGCCAAACTTTTTTCCCTATGGGTCGATTCGGGACCGGACCTAGCTATTTTAACCCGTGCAGACCACCAACATACTTTGAAAACAAGTTTAAAGTAAAATCTATACACTGCCTATTTTATGTCCAAAGGAGAGGCACTGTCTTATATCGACTTTTAATAATGTACAATTTGTGGCTGATCCCTATCTTGCATTCAAAATGAGTCAAAAACTCGTCGCTCAGAGGCATGGATAAATGGTGTAAGTCACGAATTTTGGATTTTGATATCTCTGCGAATTTTAAAGATATCGAGATGAATTTTTTAGCTCACAGGCTATCAAAGCCTGAGAGCTAATGTGCCCGCCCGTTCTGTATGTATGTATGTATGTATGTACGTACGTACGTATGTACGTAACGCGATAACTCTTGATAGAAACATCCGATTTGCTTCAAAATTTTTTCCTAGGTTCATTGTGATAAGGCGCTTCCCTGATTAGTTTTGGGAGTTCATTGGTTAAGGATAAAGGGGAAAAAACGGGGTTAGTCCACCCCCCCCCCCTTTAACTCAGAAAAATGGGTTTTTCATGCAGAATCATTCGATTCGCTCCGAATTAGGTATACCGGTTTATTATGTTAAGGAATATCCCTGATTAGTTTTGGGGGTTCATTGGTTAAGGATAAAGGGGGGAAAACGGGGTTAGTCCACCCCCCCCCCTTCATTCAGAAAAATGGGTTTTTCATGCAGAATCATTCGATTTGCTCCGAATTTGGTATACCGGTTTATTATGTTAAGGAACATCCCTGATTAGTTTTGGGAGTTCATTCGTTAAGGATAAAGGGGGAAAAACGGGGTTAGTCCACCCCCCCCCCCCCTTAAGTCAGAAAAATGGGTTTTTCATGCAAAATCATTCGATTTGCTCCGAATTTGGTATACCGGTTTATTATGTTAAGGAACATCCCTGATTAGTTTTGGGAGTTCATTGGTTAAGGATAAAGGGGGAAAAACGGGGTTAGTCCACCCCCCCCCCCCCTTAATTCAGAAAAATGGGTTTTTCATGCAGAATCATTCGATTTGCTCCGAATTTGGTATACCGGTTTATTATGTTAAGGAACATCCCTGATTAGTTTTGGGGGTTCATTGGTTAAGGATAAAGGGGGAAAAACGGGGTTAGTCCACCACCCCTTAATTCAGAAAAATGGGTTTTTCATGCAGAATCATTCGATTTGCTCCGAATTTGGTATACCGGTTTATTATGTTAAGGAACATCTCTGATTAGTTTTGGGGGTTCCTTGGTTAAGGATAAAGGAGGGGAAAGGGGGGTTAGTCCACCCCCCCCCCTTAATTCAGAAAAATGGGTTTTTCATGCAGAATCATTCGATTTGCTCCGAATTTGGTATTCCGGTTTATTATGTTAAGGAACATCTCTGATTAGTTTTGGGGGTTCATTGGTTAAGGATAAAGGGGGAAAAACGGGGTTAGTCCACCCCACCTTAATTCAGAAAAAGGTGTTTTTCATGCAGAATCATTCGATTTGCTCCGAATTTGGAATACCTGTTTATTATGTTAAGGAACATCCCTGATTAGTTTTGGGGGTTCATTGGTTAAGGATAAAGGGGGAAAGGGGGTTTAGTCCCCCCCCCCCTTAATTCAGAAAAATGGGTTTTTCATGCAGAATCATTCGATTTGCTCCGAATTAGGTATACCGGTTTATTATGTTAAGGAACATCCCTGATTAGTTTTGGGAGTTCATTAGTTAAGAATAAAGGGGGGAAAGGGGGCTAGTGCACCCCTTTTAATCCAGATAAATGGGTATTTCATGCAGAATGATTCGAATTGCTCCGAATTTAGTATACCGGTTTATTATGTTAAGGAACTTCCGTGATTAGTTTTGGGGGTTCATTAGTTAAGAATAAAGGAGGGGAAAGGGGGCTAGTCCACCCCTTTTAATTCAGATAAATGGGTTTTTCATGCAGAATGATTCGATTTGCTCCGAAGTTGGTATACCGGTTTATTATGTTAAGGAACTTCCTTGATTAGTTTTGGGGGTTTATTAGTTAAAGATAAAGGGGGAAGGGGGGCTAGGCCACCCCCTTAATTTATATAAACGTGTTTTTCATGCAGAATTATTCGCTTTGCTCCAAATTTGGTATACCGGTTTATTATGTTAAGGAGCTTCCCTGATTCGTTTTGGCGATTCATTGGTTAAAGATAAAGGGGGGCTAGTCCACCCCCTTAATTTAGATAAATGTTCTTTTTGCAGGATTATTCGATTTGCTCCAAATTTGGTATACCGGTTTATTATGATAAGGGGCTTCCCTGATTAGATTTGGAGGTTCAGTGGTTAAGTATAAAGGGGGAAACGGGGGCTAATTCCCCTTCACTTATTTTTTTGAGGGGCATTATTCTTTAAAATAAGTGTATAATATACAATTAGTGTGAATAGCCTGTGAGCTCAATGCCATCAGTTTAGCTGGGCACTTTTTCTTTTTTATTTGTGTTTAATTCAGGAATAGATAAGGAAAATTTTCCTAATTGGGAATTTTACTCGACTTGGATAGTATAAAAATTTAATTTTTGTATTTTCTCATATAGAACCCCCATGGAGTTGAAACTTACCTCATCAAATTTTGCACCTTTTTTTATGAAACTTTTCAATTGGAAGTATGTGCCTAGGGCTAATATTTAAGAAGATAGCCTATTGTTTCGATATTTACGAATCACACTGTATAGTTATATTTCAAAATTACAGAAGAAAACCTATTGATTTTAATCTTATAAACGGTTTTACAAAGCATTAAAGATGATAAAAACATGGTGGTGGCGAAAATATATTAGATGCAGAAACAAATGAATCTGTAGAACTTGGTATTAAAGATGAGAAACGTAATTAAATTCGTGCAAATGCAAAACCCATACTTTCCAAATTCAGAGAATTGCGTGAAAAAACATTGAAACGCAAACGTAACATAGGCTCTTTTAATATGTAGAAATCAATATACTGATGCATATAAAGCGCAACAAAAAAGGAAAGGATATTTCATTTAACTTTCTATTGCATTACTCGTATGTTAAAAAATAAATATATAGTGTGTTCACAAAGTTTCAAGACTGGTCCTAGAATACAAAAGTTATTAAACATTTTTGTACAGCGAACTAAAATTCTTCGAAATATGACCCTTGGGCATAAACACAACGCTGCCAGCGCTTTTTTTTATTATTCATAGGCTCCCTGGGGGTCTTTGCGCGAAAGGCTGTTAAGGCACCTCGTCGAAGCTGCTTGGGTCACTGAAATCGTGTCTAATCTCTTTCCTTTCAGGCCTTTCTTGGTCCGGGGGAACAAAAAAAGTCTCTGGGAGCTAAATCGGGGCTGTAGGGGGCTTGAGGCAGTATTGCCACATTAAACTTAGGCAAAACTTCGGCAGCAGAAAGCGGCTTCTGAGAGGGCGCATTGCCGTGGTGAACAATCCAATCGTCTCTGATGTCTGGGCGGGCGCGCCGGACTCTATCCTTCAAATAGTGGTGCATTCCAGCATAAAACTGACCTGACCCGGCGCGTCCGTCCAGACACCAGAGAATATTGGATTGTTCACCACGACAATGCGCCCTCTAACACGTCGCTCGCAGTCGCCGAAGTTTTGCCTAAGTTTAGCGTGGCAATACTGCCACAAGCCTCCCTATATACCCGACCTCTCTCCCATCGACTTTTTGTATTCATCCGGATCAAGAAACATCGGAAAGCGAAGCGATTCGACACGATTCTAGCGATCTACGATTCCAGCTTCGACGAGGTTACTTAACAGCGCTGCGCGCGAACACCCCCAGAGAGCCTATGAATAATAGAAAAAGTTGTGGCAGCAGTGTGTTGATGCCCAAGGATCATACTTCGAAGAAGTTTAGTCCGCTGTACAAAAATGTTTAATAACTTTTGTATTGTAGGACCAGTCTTGAAACTTTGTGAACAACATCATGTACGTAATTGTAAAATTTTCTACGTAAATAGCCTTAATTTTATTTGCAATATTTCTTTTACGATTTCAGTTATTTATTTTTCGGCATAGTAGTAGCTATTTAAATATTAATAATTTCAATTAATATAAAATGTTTATGTAGTTAGAAAGTGCATGTGATAATGTCCTTCCAATTATCCAACAATTCCATTGGTATAATAGGAAATATATTATACGTTACATTGCAATCAATATCTTTTAAAACACTCTTTTTTCACTATCAATTTAAACTATAACTACTCGTGAGTTTAATTTTGCTAAAATTGACTGTGCACTGTTTGCGGTTAAACTGATATCCAGCTTAATTAAACTGCATTTATGAATGCCAATTAAGTATTTACTTATATGTTGGAGCAGTCTTAATAGAAAAATTATTTGTAAAGAAATATTAAAATATAAGAGAGCACCAATGTATCTCTGGAACAATAATTTTATTTATTTGAAAATAGAGAATTTTATCAACTTCAGAATAAATTAAGTTTTGTTTGAACATTTGAAATTTCTCGAGTTGAACTTTGAAAGTGGTGTTGCTGACGGGAAACAAGAAATCTCTTTTTTGTTTAAAAATAAATAAAACGCTGGCTAAGAGCGTGCATTTTACCTTATAGAAAGTGCATTTATATCATGTTGTGTATATTCATATCATTTTGTAAGACATTTTATATTAAATTCCTACATTGAAAGATATTTACTGATGCATAAACTCGACATAGGAAACCTATCAAGGAAGCCGATTTACAAAAAGCTTTCAGAAGAGATGGCTTATATGATAAGATATGTATTTAAAGTGTGAACAACAAATTGATAAAAATTATTAACCAAGTTCGTGTTTGTCACGAAACTTCAATATTTAAAAAAAAAAATAAACTATCGTATTTCTCTTAATTAAACGCATGCGCGATTAAAAGGAATACTTTTCTATTGCACTTGTTTGCTTTTAATAAAGCATCAAAGCGGTTGGATTGTTATTCTTTATTATGTACAAATATATATTCTGAAAAAAAAATACTCTCTTATAACATATGAAAAAACTAATGGTTAACTGATGTTGTACTAATGATGGCCCTATGGTGCCATAGTGAATCACTCTCAACTTGAAACCTAACCTCCACTAAACCATCAAACTACTTTTATACACTCTATATTCTATTTTAATAGCATGGGGGGAAATGTTAACTTAAAAGAATTTACGTTTGATAATTACATTTATTTTCGAAAGTAGTGTACGAACCCTTGTACATAGCCTATTATATAATGTATAGTCAATAAGTACATCGAAGAAAATTTAAATTTTTCTGTAAGAAATTTTGTTTCCTAACGGCTTTCAAGCGAGAAAACTTTGGGAAGTGACGAAACGTTATAAAAAATATGACAAAAGTTTATTGATACTAAGCCATTGTGATATTAAACCTAAATTTAGGAAAAAAAGTTTAAATTTATAATAAAACAATTCCCTTTCGTATCACTTACTCATAATCATATACTATATAAAAATAATCTGAAGTATTATAAAAAAAAGTTAAATAGTATTACCTTAAATAACTTGTACAGTCGTGAAAAAAAGAAAAAAAAAAAGTAAACACCCCTTACTAACTCTATAACGAATTGTTGTAGAACAAAGTTACGAGTTCAAAACAACTTGAAATAAAGTCTACTTTTAAATAATGTATATAAAATTTGCTTAGAGGGCCATCTATATATGAAAACAAACCCAGACATTTTTTTTCTTTAATAGCAATACGCAAGTTTGGCACGATAAATAAATTTCACTCCCTTCAATTAGCCGAAAAATAAATTATCACAAGATTCGTACGATTAGTTTCAGAAAATTTTATTATTTTAAAATGAGCAAATTTTAGGGGTTGTATCCAAATTAAAGTTCGGTAATCGATTATTGAAATGCTATCGAATATCGATGTCACTTCTATTAATGTATTATATCTTGCCAAAAGGACCATTTCACTCGCTTAATATTTTTAGACTACCGCCAGACTAATGTATCAATAAAATGGGTAAAACATATTTTTTCAAATTATGCTTTTCTGAACATTATATACGGCTCCTTAAACCATTATTTTAACGTTTTTTAATCATAATTCGAAAAATATTTGAAATAAAAATTTTAAATTTAGAATTTGCATAAAGCAGGGCATAATAAGTATAAATCTAACAAAAGATTTGTAGGTTATAATTCATAGTTTTTTCGAATATGAATCTCATTATTCATAATATAAAATTTTAAAAATTAGAAATTCAATGTATTTGTGTTTGAGATTTTTAGTATTATAACCACAGCAAAATTATCTCATTAGAAATCATTAACAAACCCAACTACGTACTGAACTTCAATTTGGATACAACCCCTAAAATTTGCTCATTTTAAAATAATTAAATTCTCTGAAACTAATCATACGAATTTCGTGAAAATTTATTTTTCGGCTAATTGAAGGGAGTAAATTTTATTTATCGTGACAAACTTGGAGATATTCAGGAGATATTAATATAAATATGAAATAATTTAACATTAGAAGCTCTAAAATTTGATTGTTTATAATTGAAAAACTTATCGTCCAAATGACTTGAAATTTCGTTTCTAGGAATAGTTTGAAAAAAGGTTTTAAAATATATTGTCAAAATTCTGTGTTGCCATTGAAAAAAACAATGTTTTGTCCGGTTTTGATTTTTAGATTCCCCCTAAGCAAAGTTTATACACAGCATTAAAAAAAGTAAACTTTATTTCCTATCGTTTTCGGGGTGTTAGTAGGAGGTGTTTACTTTTTTTCCACGACTGTACATAGGTATGAAAACCTTATTTTAAATATTAATTTTATTATGAAACACAATTTATTTCAGCTACATAACGAAATTCATCCAGAGAAGAACGCATTGGCTTAATCAAACAATAATTATTCTGTTTTACAATAACATTTATAATTTTATTATACTCTTTCTTAAATAAAATTGCAATATGGTACATAATCCGATAAAAAATTGAATTCGTAGCCAGAATACTTAAACACTTTTTATCCGCTAAAGTAGTATTATTTTGCGTGATACTTTGGAGAAATGTTCTGTAAAAATCCTCAGAGAGATCCACGCGGCTGATTGCTGTCCAAAATAAGCGTTTCTATAATCGTAAAATTGCACTGAATGTAACTGCGTCATAAAAAAATGTATAATAATCACTTATAAACAGATTAAGTTAAATAATGCTATAAAAAGTGATAGAATATCTTTATTAAGATTGACGATCGTTTCGTTGCGATAGAAAATATCTTCTATCGTGAATGATTTTGAAAATGTCGACATTTGTGCGACGAAACGATCGTCAATCTTAATAAAGATATTCGATCACTTTTATAGCATTATTTAACTTAATAACAGCGTCAATAAATCTTTTTAAAAATACTATAATAATCTGTGTTTTCCTAAAACTGTATTATTGGAAAGATGTTGTACACCTGCTAAATCATTAATTAGTTAATTTAATTACGTTTTTGTATTTATATATTAAGAAATTTAATGCAAAATTTCTCATATAAAAAAAATAATTTATAAACTATTATATATTATTATAAAACACTCATAGTACAATATATATTAAAACACACATACACATACAAATAACGCCTGCATTCAACAGTTAAAGGTATAAAATAAACTGCATCAATGTATGAGTAAATTATATTAAAAGTGTATATTCTGATGAAATATCTAAAAACTATATATTTATTTTCCAACGCAGTATAGTCAGTTAATATGATCATGAATTTATTTCTTGGTTTATTAAAATAGAACAATATACACATATTATTATACTTAAATATCATGTATGAAGGGAAAAAAGCTTTATTGTTGGATATGAATTTTATTATGAAAGTTAATGCTATAAGCCCCTAAACTAAATCCCGTATTCTTATTTACAACTGCATATCTCATCTGATATGTATATATATATTTTTTTTTTATTTACGAAAATACATGGTACTTCTTAATAATGAAATTTCAGTCATGTCTAGCAGAAGCAAACACATTTAATACCCCTAAGCAAGAAATCTTTAAAATGATTCGCATATAAAGAAATTATTATTTGAGACGAATTAGCTAAGTGTGTAATCTAAGAATGTTTAATGCTTCTTTGGGACTCTTGAGAGCCCCAAGCACGTTAACTTTAAAAAACTGCATCAATGTATGAGTAAATTAGATTAAAAAGTGTATATTCTGATGAAATATCTAAAAACTATATATTTATTTTCCAACGCAGTATAGTCAGTTAATATGATCATTAATTTATTTCTTGATTTATTAAAATAGAACAAATTTTATTTAAAAGCTGAATCTGAAATTTTAGAGTATTTCAAAATATCGTAAAACATAAAAACTATATATATTCGCCAACTGTAGTAATTCCATTTTTATTTAAACATATAGCGTAAGAGTACCAATAGTTGCTCATTTAAGCACTCTGTTTTGTATATATTTTAAAGTAGAATTTTTAAAAAGCAGCACAAAACTTTTAACAGTGATATATGAGGACGCCAGAAGGTAAAAGGTATAAATGACAAAATTGAAAAATTTAAGCTAAGCGCGCAGGCTATCTGGAAATAAGGCTATTTGTTTGAAGAGAAAGAAATATAAGTGATTATCTAATTATCTGCTACGTTCTAGAAGTCAATTACTCAAGCTCTTTAAACTACTTAACTACTTAACTCTTTAATCTGTACTTAAATTTAAAAAAAATGTACTTCCCTTTTCTTTAATAGCACAGGCCTGTGAAATTGAAGTTTTTGAAAAATACAAGAGAAGTTTTCGCTGATTTTTATGTTATTTGGTGGGCTGATTTCGAAAATGATCTCCATTTTCGACCCATCACGTCAGAATTTTTTGTAACATCAATATCGATATTTTTGCTAAAATGAAAAGGACAATTTTGGACAATTTTGCATGTGCTATTTGGCAACTGTGATTTTATCCATGTAAATCTATATAAAAAAAATCGATTCTCGGTGAGGCAAATTGATTTTTCAGTAATAGATTATTTTGTTATAGGTTTAAACGGTTTAAAACAACTGGGTCAATCGGAATGTTGTGTCATGTTGAGAAAATCAATTCGTATCGGAAAATTCTATCATTTAATTATTAGACATTGATTCCGATATCTAATGTCTTATAATTAACTGGCAAAATTTACCGGTACGAATTGATTTTTCCAACACGACAAACTTTCCAATCGACCCAATATTTTTCAAGAAAATGTGACGTGATAGAATTTTTTCATTATTTGTTTTTTAATTAGCACCAAAAAATACATAAAGTTCAGCCATCAATACCCTTGTATTTTTTTCATCGCAGGCCTGTGTAGTTATTGAAATAAGAGTTCAAAGACCAATGTGAAAATATGTAACAGTTTCATATTTTAATTCAGTCAAGTTTTATTGACGTTCTAACTTTGAACTCAATTTACTCCAAATTAAAATTTTATCACTTAATATCTCTCCGCATCTGGTGTCCTCGTGTGTTAATGTATTTTTTTGTCATAATGTTTAAGCTATAACCGATATAAAATGGAGTTTATGCAGAGACTGTCACCCTCATTTTGCCACCTTTAATTTTTTTTTAAACGGTTAGATAGTTCCAAAGATTATCCTGTACAAATAAACAAACACGCCAAAACATTTCCTCTTTATAATATTAGTATATAAGTGTAGATAAAGCTATATCTATCAAATTATGAAAAAAAAAAGGCTTATTAGAAGTGCAATAAAAATACCCACAATGCTTAGATGATGACTTATGACTTATAACAGATGACTACATATAAGGTAATATTTCTTGTGGAACCGAAAATATACCAGTCACAGAGCATTGTATATAATTGTGGCTGACTAGTAGGGTGTGGCCGACTATTGGAGCATTTACCTTTATTTCCACTACATATTTATTGCAAAATTCGATATTTTCTTTACATGTTTTGCTGCTAATTGAATTTTAACTTTTAATATGGTAAAATTTCAAATTCTTTACTCGAGAAATTTAGTTTCAAATATATATATATGTTTTTAATATTTAAAATTTAATTTTAGTATATTTAAAAAATCTGTACTGATGTTCCTATAAAATAGCAAAAAGGATCGATGTATTAGGTCTCCAAGAAAATTCTGTCGTTTTTATGTTCTTTCATGCCTACTTTTTTAAAACGTTGATTTCTTCATTGGCACTACTGTTTTGAAATGGCAAAATTCCGTTTGTTTTCACCTTAGTGTCAAATGTAAAAACTATGGGAATTTTACCATTTCAAAAAAGTGGCGCTAATAAAGAAATCAGAATTTTTAAAAAGTAGGCGTGAAAGAACTTTAAACGACAGAATTTTCTTGGAGACCTAATATTTTAAGAATACATTTGTATTTATTCAAACATTTATCCTTATTCACAACTTGCATCAAATAATATATATTTTTTTAAAGAAAGTATTGACATGGTATTTCTTAACAATGCATTTTCAGACAATTTCAGCAAAATTGAAATTGTTGATCAATAGTGACAATCTGGAAGCATTTTCTACAAAAGGCATAGCACAGTTTTATTCAACTACTTTCTACTATGATTGTGCCTAAATTAAAAAAATTGCTTAAAAAATATTTCTGTCGAAACATTTTTCTTTCAATTATATTAATATTTGTGTTTATCTAACAATATATTTTAGGAGAGGTTTCCCTATCATTGATTTATGTATAAAAAGATTAATATTACAGACAGACAAGTTAAGCGTGTAATCACCACACACATTTATTGCAAGCATCGATAAATTATTCATAACGTACTTCAAATATTTAATGAATTAACTGTGTTACAAATTGTTTTTTATAAGAAATATTTCAAGTGACAAAAAAAAATTACTTTTGAAATGCCAAGCACATTTATAATACATTACTGATTTTCTTTCTATACTGTAAAAATACAATATTTTTCTTTTGTAAACAAAGAGAGTTTAACTTTATTCCTAGTATTCAAATATAAACAGAAATAAAAAAAAAAATCTATACAATCAAATCTACTAAGTATGAGTTTTACACTATGTCAATGATTTCTAAAAGAAATGAATTTAGACATATACATTGCACCAAACATTTATTCAGAAAACCAAAGAAATAAAAAGTATTTTAGTGTATGATTCTCACATTTATTTACTAAATTGAAATTAAATATGTATGCTTATCATAATATTCGAATCGTTACCGTGAAATCGCTGCTCGTATGCTGCTCTATACAGTAATATACCGTGAACAAAAAATGCCATTCTTTATTTCGATTTTTATAAAAAGAAAAATAAATAGCAGAAACATATGATTTAGTATATATATTTACTACAATATTTAAAGGGTTTCCTAATCTCTAAACCGAAACTTTGCACCAGGTTTATACAACATAACTCGCATTTACTTCAAAAGAAGAACATTAAAAAATTCCCACATGACATATACCCAAAAATACTTTCTAATCTGACATTCAAATCATACATATTTATCTATCAGAGTAATCATATATTTGTAGTTAAATAGCTTTGTTTGCGCAGTGTAAAGCTGCGATCACATGCCCAATTATCGCAATTACAGGCAGTATCATTTTTGTCCGTAATATTAGGTATTTCACGTTTGAAAGTACGTGATGATTTATTTTAAACATATTCGTCAATAACGAACTTATCGCTATCTGTACTATCTAAGATAGAAATAAACAGGAACTACACAAATCTCTTTTCTAGCTGGAGTTACACCAGGTCTTCACTTTTCATGGATTTTACAATTAAATTTTTAAACACTTAGCAGCGATTTTTCGTCAAATGCTCTACTTACTGCTTGCACTATCAGCCTATTTCAAACAGTCTAACCCTAATTGCAGCTCGAAACAGCCTCTGGAATGATGCGGGAAGCAATATCCCATATTTTTAGATCGCTGGACAGTGCGAGTGAGAGACTTTACATTGTTTAACTTTCTATTCTAAAACAGTAACTAATGTTTCTGTTACTGCCATAATAGGATTGATTGCGACCACTTCAATTTCTCGGCTTATAAAGCAAACTCTATCGCACATAAAAACATGAAATTAGAAGTTTTATAGGGAAGAGAGGTGTGTGATAAACTCGCTGAAGCTGCCATCGAACACTAAATTTAAGAGCTATTTAATGTTAAAATCGGTGAAGATAATTCTGTTACATAAGTGTTTTAGGATTAAAAAAAATTATGCATACAATACCATCGTGTTAGGCACATACTTCGATTGATAGACTAGATTCTGGTGTAAGTGTTTAAACATTTTTTTAATTTGTTGTGTAAGGGTTTTATTAAAAATTTCAGTATTTGAATAGGAATTTAATTTCAGAGTTTTATACGGGCGATTTTTGCCAACTGTTGCTATATTAAAAAAAGACCCAAATAATATTATTTATAGCATCAAATGAAAAAATGTATTTACACGTAAACGTTAAAACAAAAGGAAAACTTTAAAATTATTAAGTGGCGGAAAGTGAAAAGCATTTAATTGTGAAACTTACGCCATATTTAAACAGCGATAATTATAAAGGTCAAAATTAAAAAAAAAATCTTATTGTGTCTAAAAGTAAACTTTGTTTCTAGACGTTAAAAAAGTCCGGAAAGTAACGATAATTTTCACTCAACCATATTATACAAACTTATTTTCAAATCTGTAATTCATAATGAATTCTACAAATTTCATAATGAGTTCTACATAATGAATTACGAAAACATCATTCAGCCGTCACGGCAGTGATCGATGTGGCCATAAGAACAAAAAATTCTTCAGTCAAAGGAAAATTAAAAACAAACCGATAACAGATAAGTTCGCCACTGGCCATGATAAAAAAAATTCAATCTTCTTTTAGTTGGGTAATATTTTTTAACTGATCAAATTAGTGTGTTATTAGAGCTTGCACGATCTAAACAAGGGTTTACAGGAAAAGAGCCCCCTAGTAATGTAAAAAAAAAGAGCAAAAACTTCCATTGATACAGCAGATATGTTATAAAATATGTATGTAACTTAATAGTTACTTACATTTTCTGAAAACTTTCCGGCATGTTAAAAAAACATATTTGCAGGAAGTTTTCGGAAAAATAAGAATATAATGCTTCTGAGAATAATGGAAACTCTTTTAAAATAAAATAATACTTTGCTTGGAAAAATAATAAATAAAATAAAAAAATACATTGATTGGAAAAATAATAAAATATTGTATCGCTTTAGTAAGTTTCTGAAAATTATGTTCCGTTAATTTTATTTATCTATTATTTTGTAATTATGGTCGGTTCTTCAGATAACACTGGAAAATGCTAAGCTATTTATTACAGTGTACGAATTAGCCACAAATGTAGTACAAATTGGACAACAAATGTTCAGAAAATTAATTGTAATTCCTCGCAAATAGAAATTTATATAATTCTGAATGTAAAATTGGTGAACATTTTTTCAACCCTTTCCCAGTTTAAACATTTAATATTATTATTATTTAATTTTACAACTATTATTTGTGCTTGCACATTTTTTTTTATAAATTATAAAAAGCTTTTAAAAAGATCTTTTAATGTAAAAAATGTATACCATTCCTTAATAATAAACTGAAAAATACCCATGCGATATACTACGAATTCCTTTTCCATTTAGTACTAAAATGGATATTAGTACAATGTAAACTATATTCGTGGATAATGCTTTCTGACAGCCTGAATTGCACCAAACATATTTCTATATTATTAGTTGTCATCTATCTTTCTGTTTGGTAACAATGATAAATGAGAAAAGTTACTTATTTTTTCTTGCATTGTTTGCAATTTTCAAATGTTTATTGCATGATTCATCATTTTAGTTTGTATCATTAAATTATGAAACACAGAATATTAATTCAAACTTCTATAAGCGAATAAATTTGTATAAAAGTTTTTATTTGCTGATTATAGCAAATATATGTAGTGATTTAAATGTAATAAAATAAAACTCATTAGTAATTTTTATTCTAAAACAGGAGTGTTTGTTGATATTAAACTGGTAAATACATTCAAATTTTTTCGGTATAGAATACTTCTAAATACGATAAAGAAAGTTTTAACGAATTGTTTTCCAATATAGTCTCTAAGATTTTTTCTCTCGAATTTTAAATATTTTAGTTAATCAATTTTAGAAAATCAATACCTTTGATAAGCATTCTGAAGAAAAGTATTGCATACCGCCAGAATAATTTGTTCATCGCTAAAAAATGTTGTATACCATACTCAGAATTTTAGAGGTTTGATTGAAATTTAGAAGTTATACCTACATGCATTTTTTTTTAAATTCATATTTTTCATTTCATTTTCTGAGATGATAAATAGAAACGATGATTCAGTTACACTTTCTTGCCGGTATGTTAAATTTAAGAACGTTTTGCGTCTTTAATTTACTTGAATAATAATGAATATATTGTTCATGAATCTTTTATCATAAATTAATCATAGCTTGAATTTTAAGCGTGTTTATCTCAAACATATGTTTTGAAAATCGGTGATCATGATAACGCAAACAAATATTATCCAATATTCTTCAAATGTTGCCTACTTTTTTATGAAAGTATCATCCAGCAAATGATTATTCTTTTTATCCGACTGCCCTGAAGGGTTATGTGTTTCACGTGTATGTGGGTATGTGGATTTCTTTATACCCTCGAAACATCCCAACAGCTGAATGGATTTTACTGAATGAGATATCTATCGATTCGTCTTAACCATCCGATGGTTATAGACTAGGTTTTGTTTTTATAAATTCAAAATGACGGCCGTAAAATACAAAATGGCGGTAGGAACTGAAAAAAATTGATGCACCCTATTGAGTGGCATATCATTGGATAGGTCTTTGAAAATGAATACAATGTTTCATTGACTATTTTACAGTCAGAAGCTTCGTTTAAATATTACACAACCTGGAAGTTGTGTGGGTAGGATCACTAGCCTTATTGCAACTCTAACCATCATAGACATCTATAGGCCTCATCAAAACAGTGTTTATAGATAGGAACTAACAATTAAACATAACTTAAAAGTCATCAATACAAGTAAAAAAAAGGTAAGCAATATAAAAAATAGTTTCACATTGATGAGAAATAATTAATTAGTTCGCATTTTACGCAGTCGGATTTTTTGATTTTCTAAATTTAACTTTTACTTGTTGCATCATTTTTTTCCCTTTTCTATAAGTAATCAAATTTCGAAATGTTGTGTTAAAATCGGTGCCTTAAATTTCAGCAGCCGCCATTTTTTTCGAAATCAATTTTTGAAAATTTCTTTTCGGTATTCGGAGTAAACACATTATGCTTTTCATAATTTCGGATAACATTGAGTTACGGTGGTCACCATGGGCGGATACGAAAACTACGCCGTGTCCGGCTAGAAAGTCAACTAGAATCACGTTTATTTCGTCACGCTACCCTTTATTTCGTCAACCAAGGCATGTTCATTTCTCTATATAATAGTCATGTACATTGATACATATGTCTCATCTCTTTATGAGTTTTCTAATACCTGATGTATAAAAACCTTTGGACTTCACTCTCAGCCATATGTGTACATCACATTCAATGTCTGCATGTCGGCTGTAGAGACTAAACCCCGTGAACACCATGTTGCAGTTGCTAATGCTGTCTATTGTTGTAGCCCCTACCAGCTCTAACCATTTTCTCAACTTTTCGCACTGTTTCTTCTGTCGCAATCTCAACAAAATGACAACTTCGTTCTTCGTCACTAACTTTGAAGGCCCCTACTCATCATGTACAACTGTTGTCTGATAAATTCAAAATTGGCATCTTACAGTTGAACAGTGCTGCCACCTATTGGCATATTTGGAATTAATTTTCTACTAATTTCTGACCTCTCATATCGGTTTCTGACCTACTGAATGACTTTCACTTGTATATATAAGTATCATATAAGCACTATAAAAAGGAAATTAATCTTTTAGGAAATACTCAGAGGAGCGAATTATGCTAGTAACAATATTTTGGATACTATGACAATGCCATATTGATACATGTTTAGGATACATATAAGACATCGGCAGCTATGAAATACGTCGCAAAATTCCAGCTTTTACAGTTCGCAAGGAACAAATTAACATTGCTGGAACTTTTGTTATGTGGAGGAAAATTAATTGTGCCAAATAGTTTTTCCTTTTCTTCTTGGTCACATTTCGTATCTAAAGAAGAAGAATTTGCTAATAAGTCGTTTCTAAAATATTTTTCAAACTCGCGTAAAACTGTTGTTTTTGAATATTCGAAATGACACAGTAATCGAATAAAATATTTGCGGCAGGTTTCGAGTGGCCTTCCGGATACGATGTGAAGAGCACCTACTCTAAAGCATCGCTTCATTTCTCATACTGAAATATTTGTCTTTACTACGTATTCAACATTTTAAATTAATATTAATCGCTTAATTATCCTTCCACAATAAACAGCCAAAATAAATGAACTCAGTTCATTGACGGAAGCTTCAAATTTAATTATTTAATGCTGCCATTACATGTCTCGAATTTTTCGCTTAATTGTCTTTTAACAAGTTAAAATTTGCCCGTACATTTAATGTAAAATATAGTACAATTTTCAGATAAATATATCAGAATTATGATAATAAAAACGAAAGTTTGCTAAACTATAGTGTGAATACCGTAACGAATTTAAATTATATGATTTTCAAACACGATTTACGATCATAATTTTAAACTAATGAAGTTCTTTTATTGAAAAATTCAGCAAAAATAAAACTTCGCTTTGTGTGTAATGTGATGAAATATTCAGAAGCTCTGGAAGTGCATTGTAACTGAGTCAGTGACACCGTGTGTTGTGAGCTATGTTTTGCTGTATATAGCATCAGGATTTGCTGTATAGTTTAACATTTTCAACAATCACAAGCGCTCCTCATGAAGCCAACACGATTTTTTTTAAACCAAAGAAGGTATTAGAAATAATTTTCCAAAAACCACAATATTTTTTAAATTATGAACTAATACCTGGATTTTGCTTCAAAGGGCTCCTATTTTTTACTAGAACGTAAATGGCGGGTCTGGTTACATATACAAATGCTTATTCTAGTGCGCCATATGAATTATTAAAAATATCATTCAATTCTTCGTAGAATTGAGATCACTAGGTAGGACAATCCTACAACTAATTAAACACCCTTAAAAATTAATTAATTTTAACTGGGGTCAACGGTCACTCAAATATCAAAGGAAATGAAACAGTCGTGCATTTGGTCAAACTAGCAACAAATATCTCCGAACGTTACACACTATTGTTACCGTGCAATTTATTATGCATTAAACAGCAAACGAATGTAAAAAGAGTCTTTCTGGTCGATGCCGGGAAAAAGAGCTTTCATATTCCTTATTTTTAAAAACCAGGTTATATTATCCACACACACGAAGCTCAAATTAGTGGAACCCGTTTATAGAAGATTCAATACTATTTTTTGTCAATATTGAATATGAATGAGAATTTCGCGAAATTAACCTGCTTTATACAAGCTCTGGTTTTATTTAAAGTGATTTATATTTGGTGCCAAATTCGATGATATCTTGAAGTGCCCGCCATTTTAAAACAACATGGTTGTTGAAGCTAACCAATGAACTTGGTAGTGACCTTAGAAGTTCCTGTGCACATGTTCCCTCACATTGAAATCGGTTGATATATACGAGAATTGTTGCAGGCAAAAAATCAGACTTTTCAAAATGTCACCCACATTAGAAATTCAAACTGCTATATCTCAGCCATTTTTTAAGATAAAGACAAAACAAAAAATTCTCCAGAATACTTGTATTAATTTCTAAGTTTTTGTACCTCATTTTAAATTTTATTTATTTATTTATTTTTAATAGCCGCTATTTTGAAAGAAAATGGCGGATGAAGCTTGCCAACAAACTTCGTTCACACATTGCTATATTCTATGCACATTAGGGTGGAGCGAAAAAAATATTTTTTTTAAAATCTAAAACAGGTAGGTGCCAAAAGTTGCCTTTATACTAGTACATCAACTGCGTGAAATTTTACCGCTGAAAAAAAATGGCTTGAATCTGCGCTTTTGGTCCAAAGTCGACATTTTGGCAAAATTTGACATTTTTTCAATAAGATAAAAATATTCCTTTTGAGATGGTTATTATTTAAAAGTGTTATTTAAACCTTTATTATGAATGACTTAACATATTTAAACGATAAAATGATATATTTATTCTGTATAACTGGAGCAAAACTGATAACTTTTGGTAAAAAAAGACGTTGACACTTTGTTGTGTCATTCAACGAAGTGTTGTTTGAATACAGCTCTTACCTAGTTGCTTTCAAAACTACCCCGGGCATAGTTCGACCACGCTACCATGTGAACACAATGCTTTATTTATACATTGAATTGTGATTTTTTATCAAAGACTGGCATAAGTTTTCTATGTATCAACCTAGTCCATCTCTTCTTTGTATCCACAGACTTAGGATGCTGCTGCTGTGATTTCCTTCATGCATTTTCCCACTACTTGTGCAAGAGAAGGCAAATAATGTAATGCAGTGGGGGTAATGTTCCTGTAATCTATTCACCCATCTATTATCTTCTACAAGATTGCACATGCACCTGATAAATGCATATTGATTAGGGGTTCTGTCATCAAAACAATTTTTCAATGAATTTGATTTATATAATTATTCGCTGCAAAGTTGATTATCGATACTTCTGATTTGCGTATGCCATCATTTACTCTCAATATTTCAACAGTTATGTGCTGAGCAGATAGCTGTTTAATGTGATGGCGATCGTCAGAAAGCATTGAAATCAGAATTTCCTCTAAGTATGCAAGGCAACCATTGTTCCAAATAACTTTTTTTTGTATTTGTTTTATTTCGTTTACTGTGTTGTTTAGTAGCCGAATAATTTCCCATGAGTATTTAGATCCCTTCTTTAGATGTGGATTACATCTGATGATAAATCATCCTGGGGTCAAATTTGGATTACATAGTACTTTTTGGGAGAACATAGAGACTCTGATGGGAAGTGAGTGCTCATTTAAAGGCGGAGAATTCTGTTCATTATTGCCATCCATTCTGCATGGGACATGTTTAGTATGAACCATTACAATGGATCATATGTCACCCCAGAGTCCAGTGCATTTCTTCTGCATTATTTATTAGTCAAGATCTTTGGTAAAAATTAGATTCTATCCCACAGGGATTCGCCGGAGCAGTTTGAAAATCTTTGTCCACCTGCCATTCCCTTCTTATTTCAATTTTTGAAACCATAGAGAGAAATTTTGAAACATTATTTCCTGAAATCAAGAAAACCATACTCAGCACAGACTACAAATACCTGCTAGGCATTTGCAAAGTTATTTCATCAAGATATTGCTCAGAAGAACTAGCAAATAGGAAGTTCTATGCAAGATGGCTTACAAAGGCGAATAACATTTTTCGCCTTTATATAAGCACTGATTGACCATCAAAGTCTGTAGGTTCATTCACAAACTATATAATCCAAGTTTATGCCGCAGGATCGTTTACACCAAACGTAATCCACATCTAAAAAATGGATCTAAAAACTTACGGAAAAATTACTCGGCTACTAAACATCACAGAAAACTGCATAAAACAAATGCTAAAAAAATTTATTTAGAACAATGGTTGCTTTGCACATCGAGAGTAAATTCTTATTGCAATGCTCTCTGATGATCGCCATCACATTAAACAGCAAGCTTCTCAACATATGAAAAAAATCAATAGGTAGAGTAAATGATGGCATACCCAAAGCTGAAATACCTAAATATTGTAGAATATTGTAGTAACAGAACGCCCAATCACCTTGGATTAACTGGATGCAATTTTGCTGAAGATAATAGATGGCTGAATAGATTCCATTAATTACACTGCATTACTCTGCTTGCCTTATCATATACAAGCAGTAGAAATATATGTGAAGGAGTGTCACAGCAGCATCATTCAATGTATGTGGATACAAAGAAGAGCTGGACTAGGTTGATACATAGAAATCTTATGGCAGTAACTAAGTAAGAGCTGTATTCTAAAAAACAATTAGTTGTACGACACAACAGTGTGGCAACGCCTTGTTTTTTACCAAAGTTGTCAGTTTTGCTCCAGTTATACAGAATAAACATATCGTTTCATCGTTTAAATATGTTAAGTCATTAATAATAAAGATTTAAATAACACATTTAAATAATAACCATCTCCATAGGATTTTTTTTTTTGAAAAAATGTCAAATTTTACCCAAAATTTCGACTTTTGGACCAACAGCGCAGACTCAAGCCATTTTTTTTCAGTTGTAAAATTTCACGCAGCTAATGTACTAATATAAAGGCAACTTTTGGCTCCTACCTGTTTCTGATTTAAAAAAAAAAAATTCTTTCGCTCCCCCCTAATGCACATGCCTGCCTTGCCAAATTTAAATCCGTTAATAAATACATGTGTTATAGCGTGACAAAAATCATATCGTTCCAAAATGTCAGCCACACTAGAAATTCAAAGTGATATAACTCAGCCCATTCTTGAGATATAGTCGAAACAAAAAATGCTCAGAAATCTGGATATCAAGGTCAAACACATAAGAGAAAAATATTTTTCAATTTCTAATTTTTTAATAACTCATTTCAAATTAATTTTTTTATTTAAAATCGCCGCCATTTTGAAACAAGATGGCGGATGACGTTGGCGAACAAACTCGGCTGAGACATTGGTATGTACTATGTACATACCAAATAACATCCAAATCAGTTCATAAATACGCGTGTTATCGCGTCACAAAAATTATATGGTTTCAAATTGTCAGCCAGCCTTGAAATTCAAAGTGCTGTAATTCAGCTATTTTTTTAAGATAAAGACGAAACAAAAAATGCTTTGGAATCTTTGTATTAAGGTCAAACTCTTAAAAAATATATTTTTCAGTTTCTAATTTATTTGCACCACTTTTTAAATTTTTAATTTTTTTAAATGTTTTAAATGTTCACCATTTTGAAACAACAAGATGAAGCTGGCCAACGAACTCGGTCTAGACATTGGTAGGTACTATGCAGACAATTAATTTCATCCAAATCAGTTTATAAATACAAGAATTATCGCAAGACAAATATCAAATATATATATATTGATTTCTACTCTGTAGTTATCTGATACCTCTTCATGGGAAATTCCATTAAATTTTGCATTGTTATCATCGCAAAGATTCAATGAATGAATTCAACCAATCTCGTTATATATGTTACATGTATTTTATTGTTGTCATTGCATGATATTGTCCTATATCTATTCGATAGTTTTATTACTTGTATTTAAATTTTAGCCTACTCAGAACAATATCATATTAATTTCTAATAGTATACTATCTTAAAAGAAAATAAAATGCATAATGAGTGTATTTGTTATACCTAAAGCTCGTACTTATTTACATTTGAAGTTCAATGGTTTATTTCACGGTTTTATGTGTGTGTTAGTACCAAATTCATATTCTTTAGCTAATTTATGGCTAGTATGAAGATGAAACCAGATGAAATCCATTTCTGTTATTCAATTTGTGATGTTTTTAGGGTCCCGTAATTAAAAAGTAAAAACGGAACCATTATAAGATCACTCCTGTGTCTGTCCGTCTGTCTGTCTGTCTGTCTGTCTGTGACAGCCATTTTAATCGTAAACTATGGAACGTGGAAAGTTCCAATTCGGGGAAGTAATAAAGACCATTGACCCACATATTTTCAGATTAATAAACATTCATAAATATATTTAGTAAAAAAATTAGAGAGGCTAATTATGCTACTTGAAAAAAAAATATTTTCTTTGTATATCATGCGGGGTATCCTGTGAAAGCTTTTGTAACGCTGAACTCAAAAATACATTCCTTTTAATTTTAGGTATTATATTTTCAAAGATATTGTTGAAAATGTAGCGCAAAAATATGCCCCCCCCCCTATCTAATTCCGAATCTACTGAAACTAAAACTATGAAAAAATTTGAGGTAGTAGACGTTAATATAAACCTTGCCGGAAAATTATAGCGATTACCCTAGGTCACATACTTTTTGAGTAATTAGCATTTTTCTGTTATACACAAATTTCGATTTACGGACATTCAGAAAAATTGTTGAGCATCGCTGAATATACCTATCGTTGCAGGAGAATAAAAGCATTGTTGATAATGATTTTCGAAAACAATCATTGGTAACTAGCTGAGATATTAACCATTAAATGTACGGTCAGTTTGGACATACAAAAGGACAGGGTGGCGTACTCTATGCCTAGTTAACGACTTTTAATGATATATATGTGTAATGTAATGTCCAGTAACTGTATAAAAGCAATAAACATCAAATTGTTAAAAACATACTAATTTAAGGGGTCTCGGGACTCTAAAACGTGAAAAAATTGAAAAAAAGACCTTTTTCAACATTTAATGTCTTAAAATGTATATGATTTTAAAACGCAATTTTAATTGGAATGAAAGATATAAGTATGTTCTTTCGTTTCATGTATTTAAAAAATTGCAAGATACAGAATTAGTATTTAGACATTTGTCGAACAAAAAATTGGCATAACAGTTTACGCGCAGGATTACAAAATAAATATTGCAACTAGAATGAAAATTTTGGTGCTTACTTATACTTCAGATTGTAATAATTTCCCTGAACTTAGATAAATTTGTATTTAAAGCATTTTTATATTTTTAATGCAATACTGCATTTAGCTAGTACAAAATTTTGAAAATTTCAACAGTAAAATCACCTAAAAAAATATTTTTTTGAACAATAAAAAGGAAATTTTAGGTTCAGTTTATACAGAATAACATGGAATATATGTTTTGAAAATTACATGAAAAATATTCAGAAGTTTTTGAGGTATCCTGCGCGTGATACCCCAAAACGCCATTTGGAAAATATTGACTTTAAAGTTTCGGAAACGCCGCTTCAGCTATTGAGCGGGTATAATTCTAAAAGCCAAAACTTCTGTTCGAATGGGAATTTCAAGGAAACAATTATATCAAAATATTCAGAAAAGATAGGAGTTTATCATTTAAAAAATTTAAAATTTCTTAAATTTTGAAACTTTAAGAGTCCTGCGACCACTTAATCCTTTCCGGCACGGAGTAATTCTATTTATAAACCTTATGAAATAATGAACTGACACCAGAATTTATAAACGAATTTATTAGAAAATGCGAACTTTCTTATTTTCACGTACATGATAAAAGGAAAATTTTAATTAAATATTCTTGGTGCCATTTGTCTGTTTTGGAATTAAAATTAGGTGTACGTTTTTTAAGGGCATCGCCCTCGAAATATTTAATTAGAATGAATCGCATAAATACTGTGAGATTCGCGATAGTTTGCATTTATTGTATCTCTCAATACGCCTCGAGTGACTTTAAAATTTAATTAAACACCTATCTGGAAAAACGCGGTACTGACCAAGGCGGCGTTGCAGCTTTGAGACCTCAATTCGAAGCGCGCTTAGCACAATGCCAAATTTAAACTTTGAACAAAGGTTTTGTTTTAGATACACTGTAGAAATAAATGTTATTACTACGCTGAATTTAGTTTCATGAAATACCAAATGAAGTTTAACTATGCACTGCCTTTATTGTCAGTACCGAATTAAGTTCATCATAAACAGATTAGGATAATATTAAAAAAGAGTTATACGAATAGCTATATTTGATATTGTTCCATATATCTCTTTGAACTTTCATGGCATACCCGATTACACTTTTCTAATATATAGAGTTATACCCAACCGTACGTTATATAGTTTTTTAAAAAGTCTTAGTATTCTTTTAGTAAAGTTTTTAATAATTCAATTACAAATGCATATATTTATTCTACGAAACCCTCTGTGCGCGAGTAATGCTCGCACTTGACCGTTTATTTACTATGTTTTTGGAATATATGTTAAGGGTTTTGGGGGGACAGTATTTGTTAATGTCATTTTATTCATAACTTCACAGATTTTTTTTTTATGGTCGATAAAGTTTATTTAATGGTTATATATATATATGTAAGTCACATTTGAACGGAGGGTGGTTTTGGGGTCTGGGGGGGGGGGGTCACGATCGGTGAAAATATACCCAATTTTTTTTGGAAATGCTTTCCTCCAGACGGCTGCAATAGGTAGCTTTTTACTCTTTGTAATGTAAGCTACCTAACAATGGACTTATTGCAAGACGATGCGTCATAGACACAACGGGAAGACAAAGACTTCTTTATAAATAACATTGGAACTTTTCTATTATAAAAAATCCACGGTTCTTTTAAAAAATACCGGACTAGAATAGCGAATAGAAATATTAGAGATATCGCCAAGTTGGCGTTTAGTCGTTGTGAAATCGAGACATCCACTCATTATGTCTTAGAATGTTCACTTATTTCAACTTTTGTTTGAAAGATGCCCAAAAATGACAATATAAAAGCGCACTAAACCAATCCACACAAACGAATTATACAATGGATAAACTTCTTAGAAAAAGATGAATATTTATTTCAAACTCCTACTACAACTCGCTACTATAATGGCACAGATGATAACCTGTAACTCAGACCTCTACTTTATTTTATTTCTAATTAGTATGTTTTTTTCAAAATTTACTTTTTATTATTATTACTACTTATTAAAGTTTACTATCTGTAATATTTGGTCAGTAGTAAGCTTATTTTAATATTTTGATTTTGGTTTTATGTACCAAGCTTGACTTGAAGTAGGCATTTCAAACACGCGGCCCACGGGGCATAACTGGCCCGCTGATAACTTATATGTGCCCAGAAAAGTCTGGCATTTTACCTATGTTTTACTTAGTTAGAACGCGCATGCTAAAAATTAAACGAAAATTAAACAATTAAACGAATACGCTTAAACGAACAGCGTTTTTAGAGCTGGTAAACATCCTAAAGATATGTATACCAGTGTTTCCAGTTTGGTAGGCTTATTTTATCTCAGAATGCTACCACTAGTTTTTAATAGTAACATTTTTCTCATTTATCATGTCATTATAAAGGGGGATATTTCTCTTCGGAAAGTGGTAGCATTCTAGATTTTAAAAAACTGGCTCCTCTGGCAACAGTGATGTATACAGCGAGATATTATTCAACTTAACCTTTTAGTACAAACAAATTGTGAATACAAAGATATCCAATCGGAACGTAGAAAATCTCGGAATCATGGGACTGAAAAGTTAATGGTTAGTAAAATTTCTATAGTATTTTATTTACAATT
Organism: Maratus speciosus; assembly: GCA_963932465.1. Lineage (NCBI taxonomy): Eukaryota > Metazoa > Arthropoda > Arachnida > Araneae > Salticidae > Maratus > Maratus speciosus. Next base: position 267,935,503 of record OZ010795.1, read on the forward strand.
TTTATTCGTTTTTTGTTGAAACTAACACCTTATTTTATTACTCTTTTCGATTTGACTTCACTTTAAAAAATATGCTGTATTTATGAAATACTAAGGAATGTATTGTAAAATCCTTTAGGTATTCTTATTATTCTTATTATTCAATTACCATTATAAACTGAAAATGAACATAGCAGCTTTTTTAAGAGGCGATTTACAATACAAGTATATTCAAAAGTAAACCGAAATTTTCTGTTTGGTATGTATAGACACTGTTGGATTTCTGAAAGAATGTAACATTAAGAGGTGCTACATCACACACACACACAAAAAAATCTGGTGAACATCGAAAAGATAAACTGTCTCAGAATTGAAACTGATACTTCTTAAAAGAATATCAAAGCGTTTTTACCAAGCCTGTCGAAGAAAATACATTTGCTTTGAAAAACCAAGTATTCTCCTTATCTTTATTACATTAAATGTCTCACGAACCGAAATCATTCCAAATTACAATCCGCTGTCTGGGTTTTTTATTTCCTTTTCCCACTTTTTGTAACACTGGATATCGCAAAACTTCCCAATAGATATTGTGATATGCAACGTCCGACTATGTTATATACCTAATCAGGTTTCCTTTGGTTGAAGTCCACATATCCTGTTCTATAATCAGTTTACATATAGAAATAAGAATAAAACTGAGGGAAGAGTGATTTATACTGTTTATTTTTTGTTATAAGGCATATTATGCTCTTGACGACACGAGTTGAAAATCTTTTCCATTAATGCTTTGGAGCATTTTAAGATTTCTAGCCATAGTCAAAAGTTTTCAAACTGTACCTACTTATAACCAAATGTTGCCTTAAACGGAATAATGTCATATTCCTGATATAACACAACTTCAATTGGTAATGTACATTCCATTACGTCTTAGAAGATTTTACTGTGATCAATGTTATAATTAAAATATTCTTTATTGTAAATAAAAAGAAACTTATCAAAAGTAAGTATTGTCAAAATGTTAGTTTTACTTCTTAATATAATTTAATATGAAAAAGCTAGCAACAACAAGAAAATATTTAACTTTGATTAAAATGTATTTCATTTCAAAACTTTTACAACATTAAATAGTGTGATTGCTAAGTTTAAGAGACTGTTAGTAATACACCGTATTTAATTACACGGAATCGTCTTCTATTCTTAGAACGATTGAAAATATCGATTATATCACTGAAGTTTCTGCCAATAAATCGAAGTCAAAATGGATTAAATCTTAACGCGCCTGTCTAGAATACATGGCTACTATACCTTCAGTGATTTATCGATAAATCTGATGCCGGGGATGTCATTTTCTGTGATTAATAGCGATTCCAATCAAATATTCATTTAAATAGTACAAAATAGATTTTTTTTAGTAGTAGTAAATAAACTGTTTGTCAAAATATTGGAAAATGTATTATATTAATTGTTCAGGTAGGTCTGCAACAAAAGAAATCTTTTTCTATTAATTTTTTTAATGTATATCAATATATATATATATATATATATATATATATATGTGTGTGTGTGTGTCTGTGTGTGTATATATGCGTGTGTATTTTTAAGTATAAGGAAAAATTATGAAATTATGTATCATGTGCACAAAGAGCTATGCAGCTTTTTTGAGAATAAAAAATTCAAATTATGATAATAAATAAAGCATTTTATGGAATTAAGAATAATAAGTAAGTGAAAAAATACTTAAACTATGCACACAGCAGCACCGAACAAGAAGCTACATAAAATAATATACAAAAAATAGCTTCTACGTCGTCGTAAGGTGGGAGATGCAGCATATGTATCAAATAATGCAGCATCTCAGGTTTCGCCCGGTACAATTAGCTTGGATACACTATAAGTGTAACTACAATTTAAATTTTAATAATTGAATATGAAAATCTAAATCTTGAAGTTGAATTTTTTCTTAAAATTGAAGTGAATAAAATATGGAATTAATGAAATGTTTACTTTGGAATTAAAGAATAATTAAGAATATGGTTTTTAAATAAAAGAGCAAAAGTAAGCATAATACTTATGAAATGTTTGTATCCAAAAACGCAAATCTACAATAACTAAAAGTAAGTGCAAGAGGCCCAGTAGTCACATCGCTTACAGATAGGTAAAAGAATTATTCCCATTCCTTACATATTTTCTCATATCCCTATCCTTCTTCGGCTGCATCCTAGGAGTACTGAGACTTAAGATGTTTCAGAAATCATTAGGAAAGTATAAATTTTACGTTCGTTATTCTCTGTTTATAGTAAATAATCCAGTCTGGAAGAGTGCTCTCATTGATATACGTCAAAAAAAAGTCCCTTCCGTTTATACAATACACTTTAGAAACGAATCTTCATTTATATCAAGACGAACAACTTGCGTCCACCACGATGTTTATATTCATATGTTCAACATTATTAACCATTTATAGTTACAAAAAAATATTCATACTAATTAAATCCATATCTATATAATCCAACTTTAAATTATTATTATCTACTAGTGTAAATGCCCGTCCTAGGACGGTAAAAATTGTGTTTTTCACTTAAAACTTGAAAAACTGCTTAAAAAAAAATAATTGACAATATGGAGGCATTTAGATGAGCGAAGTTCGGTTAGTTTATGTTCTAATAAACACAAAATTAGCATTTACAATATTTCTGGGTAAACCAGGTTTTCCGGCTAATATACTATAACAAAATTAAGATTTTTTAATAAAACAAAAATTTAATAAATATGCAATAAAAGTACGTAATTAAAACAGTCTGATGCAACTATTGAAATAATACTATTTTTTTTAATAACACTTTGAAATTGTATTTTATCGTTTACACCCCCCCTTCCTCCCCCCTCCAAATTTTTTTAAATATGTATATTGATTAATAAATAAATATCTCGGGTTGAATCTCAACCGTCTAATCCCCTAAGCGTCTGTCCTCCTGATGCAAAGCTATAAATCAAAAATTATTAATTTTACTTTTCGTATAAATATTAATTTTTTACTTTTAAAATATTAAATATGGTTTTTTTTTAAGTTTAAATTTACATACACCTGTATATAGAAAAGGAAAATATAAGTAATGTGTAATTTAAATATAAGTAACAAAATAATAAGCCTAAAATATTTAAATTGATTACTTTTTAAAAAGAAAGTCAGTTTTATCAATTTTTTGCACGAAAAAAAAGTATATTTTAAAAATTACCATATCATTGTTTTCCGTCAATCACTTTATATGAGAAAAAGTCCTTCCGGCCAGTGCCGGGAGGAAGAGGTAGCTTTCAAATACCTTATTTTTAAAAAAGCCAACTTATATTATTCAAACACACGAAGCTCAATTTAGTGGAAACCGAATATAGGAGATTCAATACTAATTTTTGTCAATACTAAATCATTATGAATGAGAATTTCACGAAATTAGTCAGCTTTATCCAAGCTGCTTTTATTTAAAGTAACTTATATTTGGCTGAGATGTTGATGTATACTATCCACATGCTTTCTCACATGGAAATAGGCGAATACGTGTGTTATCGCGTGACAAATACAAGATCGTTTCAAAATGTTAGCCATACTAGAAATTCAAAGTGCTATAATTCAACCCTTTTTTTAAGATATAAACAAAAGAACAAATTTTCAGAAACAAAATCTGCTCCGGAATCTTTGTATCAAGGCCAAACACATAAAAAAATCTTTTTCATTTTACAATTTTTTAATATCTCATTTTAAATTTTAAATTTAATTTTTTTTTAAATGGCAACCCTTTTGAAACAAGATGGCGAATAAAGCTGGCCAACGAACTCGGTCGAGACATTGGTATGTACTATGTACAGACCAAGTAACATCCAAATTGGTTCACAAGTACGTTTGTTATCGCGTGACAAAAATCAGGTCGTTTTAAAATGTCAGCCACAATAGAAATTCAAAACGCTATAACTCAGCCATTTTTTTAGATATAGACGAAACAAAAACTGTTCCGGTATCTTTGTATTAAGGTCAAACACATACAAAAAAAAAATCTTTTTCATTTTCTAATATTTTGGTATCTCATTTTAAATTTTAAATTTTTAAAATTTTTTTAAATGGCCGCCATTTTGTAACAAGATGGCAGATGAAGCTGGCCAACGAACTCGGTCGAGATATTTGTATGTACTATGTACACACCAAAGTACATCCAAATCGGTTCATAAATACGCCTGTTATCACGTGACAAATATCAGGACGTTTCAAAATGTCAGCCACGCTAGAAATTCAAAATGCTATAACTCAGCCGTTTTTTGAGGTATAGACGAAACAAAAACTGCTCCCGAATCTTTGTATCAAGGTCAAATACATAAAAAAATATTTTTTCAATTTTCAATTTTTTGGTACCACATTTCAAATTTAAATTTTTCTTAAAAATTTAAACGGCTGCCATTTTTAAACAAGATGGCGGATGAAGCTGGCCAACGAACTCGGTCGAGACATTGGTATATACTATGTACAAACGAAGTTACATCCAAATCGGTTCATAAATACGCCTTTTATCGCGTGACAAAATTCAGGACGTTTCAAAATGTCAGCCACGCTAGAAATTCAAAATGCTATAACTCAGCCATTTTTTAAGATATAGACGAAACAAAAACTGCTCCGGAATCTTTGTATAAAGGTCAAATACATAAGAAAAAATATTTTTCCATTTTCAATTCTTTGGTACCACATTTCAAATTTAAAATTTTTAAGAAAATTTTAAATGGCCGCCATTTTGAAACAAAATGTCGGATGAAGCTGGCTAACGAACTCGGTCAAGACATTGGTATGTACTATGTACATACCGAATTACATCCAAATCGGTTCATAAATTCGAGAGTTACAGTATGACAAATGCCAGATATATATATATATATATATATATATATATATCAACTTTTGAATGGAGGGTGGTTTCGGGGTCAGGGGGTCATGATCGATGAAAATATACCAAAATTTTTTCAAATCGCTTTCCTCCGAACGGCTGCAATAGGCAGCTTTTTGTAATGAAAGCTACAATAATAAATTAAATTAAAATAAATGCAATAATAAATGCAATAATTAAAATAAATGCAATAATAAATTAAAATTCCTTACATGTCGGAAACAAAATTTAATATGATTGCAACTTAATACTTGAAATAATCTCAAGTGACACTTGGCGATTTATTTTGGTGGTGTAATGCGATGTGCCTTGCACTGATTTGTTAAGAAGAGAAGTCTACTACTGCTCAGTTATCAGACTTGTAACCCTGAGAAGTAATCCCGGGATTCTTGTTTCTTGTCAACCAATGGGAGTATGGATCCTTTTCCTCTTGAGTCTTTTCCTGGGAGACAGGTAAGATTGATGGATTCGCCCCGCCCAGCGTTACACTGGCTTTTATTATATAGAGATTGCATATTGAAAAGAAAAAAATATTGGCTGCAGTGGTTGAAACATTAGTTTCCATAAACTCAAAATAAAATTTAATAAAAATAATTTTTGTTTATATGTCTAACAAGTTATAATAAAAGCTTAGAGATTTGTAGGCACATTGATGATTTACTAAATTTTAATAGCGACATACAGCTTGTATTAAATAAAATATACCCTGATGGTTTAAATTTAAGTAAGGTTTATAAGAACAGTAAACATGTTATTTTATTTTATTCAAATTTAATTATTACGAATATTTTTATCCGTAAATCTTATTATAAACGTGGATTTTTCAAATTCATTACTCAGTGTATACCTCACTGTTTTTCGAATTTATGTAAAGAGTTAATATAAGACGCTTTTTTTTTTTTTCAAATCGAGCACAGCCCATCAAATTTGTGAAGGAAGCTGTTGGGCTATCAGTTCGACAGGCAGCGAGTGATTGTTACCTTTTTCGAGATCTGAAGACAGGTCTGGGATGCAACACTTCATCCCACTTCCATTCCAACAAAAATCTTCACTACGCATTGGAGACCTATGTCAATACGTTGACGGCAACAGTCTTTGAAGAGGGTATCCCCCACCTCGCCCACCAGTATGACAAATGAATCAATCTTCATTGCTAGTATGTCGAAAAGTATCTTTGATTGTACTTGACTACACGTTACAAAATAAATTTATTATTTACACAAGTCTTTATTTTGCAGCCCATCGGAGGTTGAAAAAAAAAACAGCCCTCGTAATTTTGCCAGCTTGATTTTTTAAGATTTTAAAAACTAGCTAACTTGCCCGGGTACGTCAAAAAACAGCACGAATTGCGAAAAAGCTCTGAAAACCACAATAAGATATCACAAAAAAATTTTAAATCGCTGCACAAATTTCGAAAAGAGAAAAAAAAAAATTATATATTGTGTTCGAAGATTGAAAGTTGATTCCTTTCACTAATGTTAAAAAAAAAAATGGTAGCAAATCGCTAAAATACACTTAAAACCACACACAAAATGTGCAAAAATTTCAAAAATTGCTATACGAAATCTGAATAAACTTTATTGAATTGAGGGGAGAATTTACTTTAGGTCAAAAATGGAATGTCAAAAAATTGCAGCAGATCGCGAAGGCATGTAAAGTTCGCATTAAAAATCACAAAAAGTTCAAAAATCACGAAAGTCAAAATTTACTATAATTGGATAAAAGCTTCAAATCTAATTCCTTTGATAAATGTAACATTTTATTCAGTGGCATTATTGCACTTTTCAACTATCAAGTGTATCTGGATAAATAATGTTAATTGTCTTCCCATTCAGTGGTAAAAGGTGAAGATGTTGTTTATTTCCAACTCTACAGCATCTAACGTATAACGGATTGTGTGAGAAACACGGATTGCGAAGATCGAGTCTAATAACTTTTAAAGACTGGCCTTGTGCTTTATTTATGCTCATTGCAAAACTGAGTCGATTTGGGAAATGTACACGTCTAAATTCAAATGGTACTTCTGTAGGTACCATTAGTATCCTCATAATGAAGACATCTTCACCTGCCGCATGTCCAGACATAATAGTGACTTCAATAGCATTTCGCTTCAAATTCTTAATGATGTCTTGTTCTATTACCCAAAGATGGTGGGTCCAAATTTCTAAGAAGCACATTTAATGCACCAATTTTCAACTCTAAAATGTGGGCTTCGCTTCATACATCTCCATACCTATAATGAGGGTTACCGTAGGGGGACCCAGTTCTGTCACCAAGTTTGTTGCTAACTTGGCTATTTGTTGCCAAATTTGGCGACCAAAATTACTCGCCAAAAGTAACGCCAACTTGGCGATATATCTAATTTTTCTATAAATTCCCACAGGCATCCTTTGTGAACTAATAGGGTTTACTTGCTTTCAGAAAATAAACAAATTGAGATATTTTAATGCAACAAAAACTAATATTAACTTAAAAGATTATATTAATCATATTATAGGTAATCCAAGTAAATTAAATTGTCAATAAAATTAACATGATACAACGCTTTCAATGCTTTCCCAAACATAAATTTTAAGGCAGAACAAAGTGGTCGCCAAGGGCGGCTAGTGTATTAAAAATCGCTAAATATTAAAAAATCGCTGAAGTCAAAATTAACGCTAATGTGAAAACATTGTAATCGGAAATCTTTCGTGAATGATAGAAAATCGAAGCGGCACATAAAACATATAGCAAAAATCGCCTTAAAAATAGCTAAATTGCAAAATTGTAAATAGAGCTATTTACTGTATTAGGCTGAAAGTTTGAAACAAAATTTTATTCCGGAAAGTAAAAAAATCGCCGTATAACTCTAAAAAATGCTAAAAATCGCATTGAAAAATGCATTAAAAATCGCTAAATAATAAAAAAAATACAAGGGTCAAAATTTACTTTAATGGGGTAAAGCGGCTACATACGTGTACTTGACCACTGCTGGTCACCACACAGTGCACCAGGAAAGGGCCACCACGGCGTCCAAGTTACCAAGGGGACCATCTTTCACATGCGCTCGGACTCGTTCACAAAGGGTCGCTACCTCTGTTAAGACACATGATATGAGTTTCATGGCCCACCGAGTGAACGAGTCAAGACCCGGATATGAGAACGCCAAGGCAGGGACCACACTTAGGCTTCATTCCGGTATTGCGCAATTTTTGGGAATATCGGACCCACGTACCACGTGAGTCAAAGCCACTCCCTTAAATTATTTACAACTTTGATATCCCGCCATTACAACAGCCAACGAACACTGGCACATTCTAGCACTGCAACGAGGCCAAGTGCACATCTATACATAGCAAGAGCCAAGACTCCTGAAGGAAGGCCTGTCTAGCTCGTCGACCCCACCCTCAAATTGGGCTAATACCCTGTGAAATAACGACTCAACTACAAATTCAACACAACTTTATTATCTAACATACAGAGTACATTTGATATGAGTGGGATCCGCACGAGTGCGGATTTACAAACTATTTACATATATACACGGCCATACAACCAAAACACATGTTAGACTATCAAGGAAATATAAATTTTTATTGAGTTTATTTACATGCCATTATTTACATTTCTTCTTACTTCTTTCTTCTTTCTTCATTCTTCTCACTACTTCTTCAACAACTTAAAATACAACAACAGCTGAGCAATCAACACCACCGAATGACCGTCTCACTTCACCCCATAAAGAGACAACTGTCGTAATGTCACCATAAGTGGGGTTCCATTACTTTGAGAAAGGCCTCAAGGGACCGTCTCAAGTTCGGAACCGTAAAGTAGTTCCGAACTGAGGCTCGAGAGAGCCTCGGACAGTATTTGCCTCTAAGTGGCCGAGTACCTACACGCTCCAACAGAAGGTGTTCACTGGTAGCCGGACGTGGGGACGTGCAGAATGGGCACGCACGAGGCAGAGGTTTCACTTGAAATCTCCAGTAGTAATATGGGAACGGGCCATGTCCGGTTACCGCCCAGTTGAGCAGAGACGTCCAAGCCTGCCTCTTTGAAGCCCTAGGTATTATACGGTAGACACTTCGGCATAGAGTCTCTTCCTCCCACCTCTCCTGCCAGGTCCTTACTATTTCCCTAGACAGGAAGTGCTTCACTACACTAGGTACGAGGTCAACATGGGCACTCACAACGTCAAGCTCTGCACCCGCTTCTGCGAGAAAATCAGCAGCTTCGTTGACTCGGACTCCAACATGAGCCTTAACCCAAAACCAATCAATCTCGAGTTCCTCCGCCGCCTCATGGATCTCCGCAATGAGCGGGTCTCTACTGTTTGGATTCGACAGCGCCACGAGAGACGACATTGAATCGCTGAGCACCGTGAATCTCTCATAGAGCGAGTCGCACAGCTCCAACCCCCTCAAAATTGCTATCAGTTCCGCCTGGAACACAGTCGCGTACGGCGGGAGACCGCATGACCTCTCCGCAACTAGGACACCATGATCGTAAATCGCTACGCCAGACCCGATACCTTGGTCTGTCTTAGAGCCGTCTGTATAGACTGTCACTCTTGAAAGGTCAAACTCCTCGATGTTCTGAGGAGCCTCTCCCCAGTCAATGGCCGGAGCCCTCGAGGGATGCGTTCTGTAACTAACCACTTCTCTTTGAATCTCATCTTCACTAAAGTGGATTGGACCATAATTTAGGTCCTCATTCAACCTGAGAGTTCGCGCGAGAAGACTCCCCTTCTCGACCTGCAAATCCAGTGGAAGGGCACCCGCAAGTACCTGCACCGATGCCGTACTTGTTGAACGGAAACATCGTGTAATAGATAGATGTGCCTGTCTCTGAGCCGAGACCAGTCTGTCATGCATGCACTTCGTACCCGTCCACCAGAAGCTGCAGGCATGTGTTGCGAGCCTCTCAATCCCCAATTTATAAAGCTTTTTCAGAACTTCCCCTCTCAGACACCAGTCACGCCGACTGAGTGAGTGTAGTGACCTAACATAATTAGCGATCGATTCTTTAATGTACACAACGTGCGCCAAGCCATTCAACTTAGCATCGACCACGACACCTAAGTATCGGGTCTCCTGAACTGACTGTATCGACTTTCCAAGAAAGTGAATACGAGGAGGGGGCCGCGGGTTTGCCCTCCTACCTCTACGCCTCATTTTTCTAAAATAGATGGAGGTTGTTTTCTCCGGAGAGAAAGTGAGCCTGTGCTCCCTTGCCCACTGCCACCCGTACCCAAGGAACCACCCGTGAAGCAAGCCCCGCGGCGCGTCCCGAAGGTCGCCGCCAGACAAGCTCCAACAGAGCGGAACCCCACGCAAACTCCGGTCAGGTCGACGCACTGCCCAGCGCACGTCACGCCCACTATTCCCAAGTTGGTGAACAATCGCTACGATAGTCCTCACCACCCAGCTAGAAAAACCAAGTGGTCCCTAAACTTGGTTACTCGAGCCGGTAGACCCCGCAAGCCATCGCAGGAACCAGACGCCTATAAAGACGCTGGGCCCACGGACTGAACCGAGGCTTCCCGACCCGAATTTAATTTACGGAAGGCCCCCAAGATCAGATACAATTTTCCGGCAGAGACATTTTTGTGGGCCAGCCGATAGGAAAGTTATTGAAGAACCCCTAACTTGAAGACCAGGGAGGACGGGGAAAGTCCCTCCGGGTGTAAAGCGACCCAGCTCCTGGCTTTTCGCCCAAACCACCCGGCTCGACCGACGGAACCCCTCGTGGATCACGCCGGGAACCAGTTGGCCCAGACTAGGTGCCGTTAGCGACCCCAGGCGGGCACGGAAAGCTCCACCTAGACGGAATAGACTCCGCCTCGCTAGGGGGTCAAACGGAACGGAGTCCCGCCAGCCCCCACCGACTCGACCCCATCCTAGGACAGAGAAGCCAGTGGAGGCCGACAGAAGCCCGCCCGCCACTACCTTACCTCACGGCCGTCGAGGGTACCCAGGCCCGAAGGCCCCTGACCCCGTGCAGTGACCGACCGCTACCTTTGTTAGTGCGTTCGAAAATTAGGTGGAGACACCTCTAGGTCCTCATCACCAGGCGAGGAAAACTCCGGTACCGCATAGACACGGAGGACCTGGATCGGACCAAGAGTTCACCTGAGGCACGATGAGCCGCCGCGTTACCGGCGAGCCTCCGGCCCGTTTCCCTGCGGGAATAGTGTTCGATGGTGGACCTGCCGGCCGACCCCCTCCCATGGGTCACGGCACGACATGGAGCAACCAGAACCATACTGGCCTCCCCACGCGACCGCTCCTTGGTCAACGGGGCACCGCCAAACCCTACCACCCTTAGGGTCGGCTCCCAACTGCTCCAGCTGAGGTCCTCGGAGGGATGAGCCACCCAAGTCATGAAATAACCTGGGCGCTGTCCGAGACCCTCGCCCTTCGGTTGCTCCGGGAGTCTCTGCATGGCGAGCCCCGTCGTCACTAGCGAGCACCGAGGACTTTCCACTACAAAGCCCTCACTCATACTTCAGGCTCCCTCTTAGTCAATTGGTGGATGGGATCCTATCGCCTTAGCTATCCTTTGCCCAGAGTCACCACCCGGCCACCGCCGGCTCTGGGATCAGACTGTGGAGTGTCGCTACCCGGCTTGCCCAGAGAACCCGGGTGCCGGAGGACCGCAGCTCTGAAAACCCACCGAAGCGGGCTACGGCCCTATGCATAACGTCCGCTAACCGTGGCCACCGTGCTCAACGCCTGTCGGAGATGAGCATCTCGAGGAGGTGGCGAATCGTCCCCATCCGGCCCCCTCGCATTCGTACACAACGAACTCTGCCGAACTTCCGGTCACCTCCCTCACTCAAGGGGTCGGGTCGGAACCACCCGGAGGGGCGGCCACGTCTTAATGGGGTAAACTATTGTAATCGTAAATATTCCATAAATGGCAAAAAATCAACGTTAAATGCAAAAAAATTCAAAAAATCGCATTAAAAATCGCTGCAATTCAAAATTCGCAGCACACAAAATTTAGTACATGAGGCTAAAATTTTGAAACAAAATTCATTTTACCAATATAAAAAAATAGCCACAAGATGAGAAAAAACACTAAAAATGACAAAATATTTTCCTAAAATGTTCAATAATCGCTGTACGAATTCCGAATAAACTTTTTTGAAAAGAGAACAAAATTTACTATATTGGACTAAAAGAAAGAAATTGTATTCTTTTCATAAATGTGGAAAAATTTGTCTCGAAATTTAAAAAAAAAGTGCTAGCGTTGTTTAAAGTGAATGGGACGTCTGAGTGTGATTATTATTGATTAGTTATGGCTCAAAGGCATCATTTATGTTAAGATCAAAAATGGCGAATAATTGGCAGAATCGAGGAAGGTTAAACAAATATAGAGGTCACCCAATATTTGAATATCCCTCAAAGTGCCATATAAAGAGCTTCGAGACGCTTTTCAAGCACTCAATCCGTTGAAAGATAGCCTGGTCAAGGAAGACCAAGAGCATCAAATGCATCTGAAGACCGTTTCCTGTCATTTTGACTCGAAGAAACCGCAAAACGACTCCAAGAGATTTGGTTTGAGACATTCAGGCTGCCACAGTAACTCGAATTAGCCGTTCTACTGCTGTACGGAGGCTTATCAAGGATGTACTGTATGCGAGAAAACCAACAGTTTGTATACCACTCACTCCAGCTTCCAAAGGGGTCCGTTTAAGTTGACACTGTTTCTATGGAGCTAAGAAGATTGGGCTCAAGTATTGTTTACTGACGAGTCCAGCTAAAGTCTGAACACTTATTTTAGACGTGCTTTGATCTGGAGAGAGGACGAAACAGGCAATTTACGTTCTCTTGTCCGTGAAATATCCCGTTCTAGCCCAGTCTTCTTGGCTCCATTGAACATGACTACGACAACAGTTTAAACGGGCCCCTTAGGAAGACCCCTTTAAATTTTCAGCATTTCGAGAGATATTTTTTTTACATATTTTAGAAAATGGTATTAATTTAAACTTTTGTCAACTGTATAAACAGCGCAAACAATAATGTTTCTTTAAATAAAAAATTTATTTTTACACGTGACTATTATAAACAGAAAATATAAAAGCAGGAACTCAGTGAAAATTACGTTATAAAAACTATATTTACATGTGAATTTTAAAAGAGAAAGAATATTGTAAAATAATAAATTCATTAACATGCGTTAGAAGTCTTAAATAGGAGAAATTACATCACATTTACGTCACATTACACTTATTACGTAAAATGAACAAAAAATAATATTGCAAAACAGTTTAAATTTAAAAATCGCTCCAGACATTTATTTGATATTTTAGAATGATCATAATATTTCATTTATAACAAAAGTATTTTCACGTGAATATTAAAAAGAGAAAGAAAAGTTTGATGAAATTACGTCTGATTATAATTGTCAGATTCAAATTATAATTCTATCTTCCGAGATATTTTTAAAGCCGATCAAATTAGCGTGCTTTTAGAGTCTGCGGTGTCTGAAAGGGGATTGACGAGCGTAGCTCGTAGGGCGCAGAGCCCCCTAGTATATATATATATATATATTGTAGAGAGTATATGTTAAAATTTTCTCTCTAAATAAAAAATCCCGAAGAATATTTAAACAATATATAATTGCTGTGTAATATTTTTTTTAACCTTTAAATGAGACAGTATGATTTCCTATACTTCTAAAACACCTTGACGTGGGTATTGATTATATCACGAAATTTCAGACAATTTATCAAAGTCAGAATCGATAAAACTTTAAAACGCTTGTGCACGGGTGCTGTGCCTATTTTTGTATGATACATTTCAATGTGTGTATGATAAGCTATCGTTTTGTGTGATTAATAATAATTTGGATTCAACATTATTCTAAATAGTATATAATTTATCTATAAGCTACTAAGAGTAAACTTTTTTATTACTGTAAAAAACGACGATATATCGTAAAGCAAATATAGTAAATGTATTAATTGCATTCTTAATATAATTTTAATATAATAATAAGAAGAAGAAGAAGAAGAAAATATTTCACTGTGACTCAAATATATTTCATTCTATAACTTTTACATCAGTTTCAAGATGCCTCCAGTAATGAAATTTTCTTAAATTACATTGTATACTTTAATGTAATCTTAATATGAAAATGCAAACAAGTTAAGAAAATATTTCACCATGATTAAATTGTATTTAATTCTAAAACTTTTACAAAATTACATAGTTCACTTACGAAGTTTAAAATATAAGCAGTTATAAATTTTATTAAATTACACAGAATGGTCGTCTATTCTGAAAACATGAAAGATCGATATCGCCTATATCACTGAAAATTCTGCCAATAAATGGGGTTCGAAATAGATTAAAATTTAAAGCTACAGTCTGCGACATATGGTAATTGTGGGCTCTGACTGATTTATCAATAAATTTGATTCTATGATTGTCAAACAAATATTTATTGCGATTAACAGAAGTTTTAATTAAAAAACATTAAAAAAATATTTTAAATTGTATATAATAGAATTAAATATTACAATAAAATGAATGAATGGTCAAAATTCACAATTATGTATGTTACTAATAGTTAAGAACAATGATAAAAACTAATTTAATTAAAAATTAAATTGCGTTTTCCAAATCATAACCGGTTTATTGTGTTGATGAAATTTAATGATAATTATTTCATGAATAGGACAATTCACTACATTTTTACTTCTGCAGGTATAACATTTTGGTTTAGAAAAAAAATATAATGATAATCATAATTTAACAAACTTTATTTAAACTAAAATCTTTCTTAGACCTATATGGGAAAATTAGACAGATTAAGTGTATTTACATATTTTTCTTTATAAAGTATTAGCTAGCTGACATACTTTTGCTTACCCTTTATCCGGTAAGCAGCATTTTAGCGTTTCTCAAAATCTAATGAAATTAGTTAGAGATAATAAATACTAATAAAATAAATATTTCAAGAAACATCTCAAATGAAAGGACATTGAATGAAATGGTAACACCATACATTGAAGTAAAATTCAGCTAACCTGAGTTTTATGAGCATATTTATGAAATGCAGCAAAGTCCTTAGATTCTCAGACGATTAATGTTTAAAATAATTTCTCAAACCTGCTTACAACGAAGTAAAAATGTTAACTTAATGCAAGCAATTATGTTTCATAAAAAATGTGAAAATGGTAAAAGAAATACAAAATAAATTTACACAAAAATTTACGAATTTAAAACAATCGTAATTGAATCTAAAAAAGTAATTCATTGTAATATAGATTTTGGTTTTCAGTAATTGAAAAGGCGTTGTAATACATTATATTTTAAGCAAACTAGCTGTAAAGAAAAAAGAAAAGAAAATGATGCGATCATATCATTATAATGTCATTAAACGTGCGAGATTTAATATTTTAAGGATTTTCTTTATATATATAAAACAACATAAAAAAAATCCTTTTAAAGAACAATGTATTCTAGTTAATTTTATTATCTAGAATCTTATTTTCAATATGTAAACTTATTCTCTATAACTTATTTTTAATGTGGATTATTTATCTGAAAAATTTACTGTGTAAAGATTGACCGATTGAAATCAAAAGTAAGACTTGTGCTTCTAGATATAACACAGAAGACATTTTTAATTTTACACCGTTATTTTTAAGACATTTTCCCATTTTCATGATGTTGTTTTTTTGTATTAAGTAAAACACACATGCAAAATATTGTTTGTTTAAAGATAGTAATAAATTATTCACCTTTTCAATCCCATATTAACACAGAAGCCGCATTTTGATAGGTGTATTAAGTAATTTTTTATCTATACGATACAATATATTATATACAACTACTTTTAAATCTTCCCACTTTTAATACATTGTAACTGAATCAAACAGAAATGTCTGATAGGATAATTTGATTATTCTACCGCAGATATCAGTTTATTTCTTGGTAGCTAAAGAAAATTAATACGCTATTAAACAAAACTCATAATATAGAATTATAATCTTGTAATCTTTATATCTCGCCAATAGATATTTACTATTAGCATACAGTTGAAAAATGTGGGGAAAATTTGGAAAATGAGCTCCAATATTTTCAAATATTTTCAGTATTTCTTTTAAGGCTTTTCCTGTTAAATTGCGAAATTTTCTAAAATATTCCACAGTAAATGATTCTCCTGCAATGTCAAAATTTCTGCAGTTTTGATGTCGGACATTAAACGTTACTGCTTTAGCTTTAAAAAGCAAATAATTTTCCTCATAGTCAGCAAATATTATATTTTCTGTAGGATTTTAAAAACAATACCTTTTTGCAAAGATGGCGTCTTTGTTAAGATTAAACTATAAATTGGGACAACCAAGTCGTTTTCTTCTTGGCTTTGGAAGTTTTATTATTATACGGGCTGAATGAACGGCGATTAACTTCTTTTACGGTGTATTTTAACTTATTCTGCCACTTTTACTGTGGCATATTATTTCTTATTCTAAAGCTTTTTCATTATTTTTTGAAAATTAAAGACAAAAAAGAAAATTAATTAAACTGTTACTGAAACCATATATAAGACTCTTTTCTTGCACATAGAAATTTTAGAACGTTTATATGATCAAGCCATATTGTATTATAAGTTTGAAAAAAAAAAAAAAAAAAAAAAAAAAAAAAAAAAAAAAAAGGGTTTTATCTTTATAATAAAAAGCATTTTAATACAATGAAATAGCTGTATGTGCTTTACATAAAACTAAATATAATAACTTTGTTCAAAAATATGTAGTTGTTCTACACTAAAATGAACAGCCATAAAAATATAATGTCTTATAAAAGTTATTCCAGCAGTCGTTCTAATAACTCATAAAGGTTCCTTCATGCTTATTAGTAGAGCAGAAAACAAAATATTAAAAGCATGAAGTTTATAAAACAGTTAATGAAAAATATTTTTCTTCAGATAAAGTGTCTTAAATAAAATTTCCATTAATTTAATTATTTATTGTTTTCATTTATCTCACGAAGTAATTTGGCATTGCATGTTACAAAATAAAAATCACATATGATATGAAATGAAAATCTTTTAAGTCAATTTTCTAATATGCTCATATTATACTTTACTTATTTAATATATATATAGATAGATATGTTTTTTACTTTCTTCTATCTTTACAAGAAGAAAGTATTGGATTCATGAAAATTTTCAAATTCCGATTTTCGACGGATTTACACGTTTTAGGGGTCAGAGAACCCGAAAAACATGTTTTTACAAAATGTATGTCTGTGAGTCTGTCTGTCTGTGTGTGACATAAATTTTGTGGGCGCTCTATCTCAAGAACTAATGAACTGAATTTAATAAAAATTTATATTTAGTTAGTCCCTGATATACATTGGTGCTGATTAGTTTTTGGTGTAAATCGCTCAACAGGTGGCGCTGCTATGCAGCATTATTCATGATTTCCACAATAGCTTAATCAAGAGAACTAATGCACGGAGTTTCTTCAAATTTCAGATTCAGTTAGTCCTTGACAGGAATTTACGTTTTATGCATTTTGGTGTAAATCGCTAAACAAGTGGCGCTGCTATGCTGCCTTTTTTTGCGAATTCCGCAATAGCTGTATCTCAAGAACTAATGCTTGGAATTTCAACAAACTTCAGTTTCATTTATACTTTGATAACAATTTCTGCTGTTTATGTTTTTGGAGGAAATCACTCAATAGGTGACGCTGCTTTGTTTCATTTTTCAGAATTTTTACAATAGCTCTGTCTCAATAACTAATGCACGAATTTTCATCAAACTTCATATTCAGATATACTTTAATATGAGTTGTTGCTAAATTGATGTAATTTCTTGTATTATTTAAATTATTTAATTGACGTGATTTATGTATAAGAAAGTTTTGTGATGACCACAACATACTAGTTTATCATTTTAAAGAAATTAATTGTTGTTTTTACTTGGTGAAATATATATATATCATGAAAGTGTTTCTTAGTTAAAAATTTCATTTACAGTAGCTGGCAAAAGATTTGAGACGATATGTTTCTCCGTCTTCTTTTTCTGTAAGGAAACTTTCTTAATGATCTAAATTCGCCTTTCCTACCCCTTTTAAAGTTCAGCAAAATGCAACATTAGAACAATTGAGAGATTGCATGAATTAAAAATAATTGGGAAATTCGCAAAATTACCTAAGCAAAAGTTTTGAGACAATTCAGTTTTTCTAAAATTTTATTGAAATTAAGCGTCTTAATGTAACAAAATACAGCAAGATTTAATATTTAGATGCATATCATTTTGCTTTGAGGATAGAAGCAAATCGTCCTGGCATGGAATTAACATGGCAGACTTAGGAATTTTTGCCCATTCCGATTGAAGATCCTGAAGGGCATTCAGATGACGTCTTATGGTGTCCTTATTCAAAGTGAGTCCATGTTCGGTGACCATCTCCTTACATATTTCAACAGCGTTCTTGTTTGGGTCATTGACCGACTCCCTTCGGATCAACACATCTTGACGTTGAGTCGTTTTTCTTGGAGCTTCTGATCTTGGAGGATGGAGCATACCTCTACCATCCTCATACTTCTTTACTATGTGACCAAAAGTTGTTTATGGAATTTCCAACTTGCTGGCGATAGCAGAATATGACATCCCCCCCCAAACCACCACCACCACTTCTTTAATAATTAAAGCAGGAATGACCAAAGGAGTATTTTTTCCTCTCCTCATTTTGAAACTGATACAGATGCTAACATTAAGATTTTGACTTACGAAATGGATTTCAGATGCTTTAAGTACTTAGCAAGTGAGTTTCTCATACAACAACCCAACTAAGGTGCCAGGTTGTTCCGTGCTTTATATAAGAAACATCGATATTCTAGAACATTCAGGAAACATGGCCACGTAAAGCTACTAATTTGCATATCTGCACAAAGTTATCGAAATTATAAACTCATTTGAATACAGCTCGTACAGAAAGGAAATAACGGAAATCTAATTTAACAGCCAAGGACGAGATTTGAACCTAAATCTTCTGTGTGGAATTCTTCTGCTCGAGCCATTCAGTAAGCGAAACACTTATGTGTGTCAAAATATTACATATATTTAAGTCAAGTATTCAAAACTTGAATTTTATCAGATCGTCTCAAAATTTCTGCTTTCAACTTTTCAAATTCGCACTTGGTATTTTTTAAATTAACAGTTTTTACACATATAATTAGTTTTGCACATTATAGGATGACTAAAGCTACAAATTATTGATTCACATTATTAAGAAATTTTGCTTACAGAAAAAGATATCGTCTCATAAATTTTGCCAGCAACTGTATGTTGCATTGAAATCATTATTTAATCTTAGTTTGAACATAGTTCAAATTTCAACTTGTCTGTTTCAATAAATTTAATTTTTAATTACTATTTGCTTGGATTTCTAAAAGAAAACATACTTTTACAAAAATATTTTTAAATACATTTAACTATTTCGATAAAGCGTTTTTTTTTTCAATATCAGTGCAGAAAAATGTACTTTTACATTTATGACATAAGAGTTATTTGAACATTGTATATAAAATATAATAGGAAACACACTTGTCTGTAAATGGTGATTATATAATGTAAAAGTTTTATATATTATTATATTTTTTATATTATATATGAAGGCATTGACTTAAATGAGTCAAAATTGTAATTAAAATTATCAAAAATATTGTGATTACAAAATATTTGTGCCCGAAATACATTGACAACAATGGTAAATCTGATTTCAAGCTTTTTTTCGATTTATTATGAACGCACCAATCTTTCCTAAATAATAAACATCCCTAATCTCATTAGAATCTTGGTACTCACTGGGTGATTACGGAATAACCTAATTTTATGCCATGTAGTGGTTTAAAAATACAGTTTCATCAGTATCTCATTAATTACATCTTAACCTCTTGCAGAGATCGAAGATTGAATTTCGAAACTTCCCCAATTTTGTTTTTGGAGGAGAGGGCATAGAAGTGACTTTTGTTGACCGTTGGATTAAGGGAGACAGATTTAGGAATAAAGAGGACATTCGAATTTAGGAATTGAAACATTAAACAAATGTCGGCCAAACAAAATACATAATATATGCAGATTTTAAACAGGACAAAGATTATCCAACTACAAATATTCAATGCTAAAAAATGTACCTTTCAGGTATGAGACTAATAGTCTGAAATGGAGTAAAAGGATAACGAGCTTCTCCCTCCATTATTCTTGAAATACAGTGTTAAAATAGAACATTACCTTTGTATCTAATTGTGCAAGATACATAGGAGCTACTTAAATGTTAAAATCTTGCAAAAGTAGCAGAAATATCGACAAAAATTAAGAAGGTGACCTGGTTTAGTCAACGGGGTGCATGTTCGGTGCCTTACTCTATTATTTACCTATTTCTAAAACGAAATTTTTAATTGGGTCAACATTATACGTTTTTATTGACATCAACTCTCGTTGAATTTCATTGGCATTTTCATTGGTATCTTTGCAGAAACAAGCCAAAAAAGCGTTGCACAAATTGATTCCTCGCGATGTACATACCGCATAATTTGTTCAATTTATATGAGAATACAACTCACTATTTGCGAGACAGAGTTACTCAATGAAAGTTCATTTACCACAACAGTTACATTTTAGCTTTAATAAGTGCTACTTCCAGAAAGTAAGTGTTCACTACGCTACGGGAAAAGTTGGTAGCTGATAAGACATTAAATTACAATTTATAGGTTGTGACGATAATACTAAAGATAATCTTTTATTTTCATTAGTATTATCCTCATTAAGCCATCCCACTTATACCATTGTAATAATATGCACCATCCGGACACATTAAACTTTAAAAAAAAAAACTTTATATTTTCATCAAACTCTTTTAAATTATATTTGTAAAGTACAAGCTCTCGTTATGTGTGTGAAAGCTTCAGCGACTGTCGTGATTAAGTTCGCAACAGAAGAAAATATAAATGGAATACTTAGAGACAAATAGAATTCATTACATTTATTATGATTTATTTTTAAAGTTTCTGTTATGTAATATCAGTAATATATATGTGTTATATATATAAGAATCTATTTAAAATATTTTAACGCTTTCCATTCGAAAATGTTACTATTCAAATAAATAATAAGACAGTAAAAATAGGATTTTACAAACCGAAAATTCGAGGAAAGTTGGAAATTGTTTTTATCCCTTTGTTTTACGTCCAAATGAAAGATTTGAAATTCGTCCCATTTTTCCTGATGAGCTTTAGACGTGGCACCACAAAAACCTCAAAATTTTCGGACTTTTTTCTGTATTTCACAAATAACTCAAAAACCGTTCACTATACTGAAACAGTCCTAATTTATAAATTGTAGAGCACAAGATTTTGCTTTGATTAAGTACCACAGACTAAAAATTACACCAATAAATAGGCGAGATATGATTGATCAAAAAAAGTGCATTTTACCTAATGTTTATAAAAAAACACATAAAAAACACATTTATTTTTATAAAAAAAAACACATTTTTGGCGTAACAATTATTGGTTAAATGAATCATTCGCTTACAAAACAGTAGAAATGCATATATTGCCGAATTTTACTGTTTTATTAACAACTTCTAAAGTTAATTACATCAATATGGGAATTTCACCTGCCTTTCCAACAGATGACTTAAAATGCAACCATAGTCCCCAAATTAATTTTAATTCTGTCCTTTGTAATCAAATTATTTTTTGAGGTGCATAAATGATTATATTTCTCTGTTTGATAACTTTGGGATGAGGAAAACACGAAAGTCTGTATTTTACAATTTGTTCACTCCCCTTGATAATTTTGAACAATCCATAAAAACTGTCCATTGATGGTGACATCCTCCTTCATCGAGTGAGTTGGGAGCTAAGAAAAAAGTTCTCGTCAATTATTTCAAACTACATCGGATATTTGAAAAACAACTACGGTAAAACTGCAACCATTGGCAACCATTATATTTGACGGTTACCCAGAAGAATCGTCAGAACATGGCACGAAGTCTGCTGACTGCTTCCGTTGAAAAATATATACATTGCAGCAAGTGTTGACTTTGACGAAAATACGACGTTTACAAAGCAAAAAGAGCACTTTCTTGAAAATGAAGGTTATAAACACCGTTTAATAAAAATGCTCATTGAAAACTGGAGCAACACAATTTTACTGTAAAACAAGCTGTCGAGGATGCAGATCCTACTATCGTGATGGAGGTAATCCAACTTGATCAGCAGTCAGAACATGTCATCATATTTGGGGAAGATATTGATCTGCTTGTGTTTTTGACTGCATTTGCTTCCAACGCATCCACGATATACTTCTTGAAACCTGGGAAAGGACAGTTAGGCAGTGTTTCCTATCCAACCTTAAGTTTTAAGTACTCACCGATTGTGAAGAATAACATCCTATTCTTACATGCTTTTAGTGGCTGTGATTCTACATCAGCCTTCTTTAGACACGGTAAACTGAAATTCGTCAAGCTTTTGGAAAATCATGCTCACCTACAGGATGTCCCAATTGTCTTTGATAACCAATATGCTACATCTCATGACGTAAATGTTGCGGGGAACAATTTTATTGTCACATTATGCAATCCCTAGTACGACGAATCCACAACACTGCACAAATTGCGATACAACACATTTGGAAAACAGCTTATGAAGACCCAATTTAACCTGGCTTCTCTGCCGCCAACTGAATATGTAGCCAAACAACATTCATACAGACCTTTTCTTCAGATCAACGTCTGGAATGGAAGGGTGATGAATCCCACTGATTGGGGTTGGAAATCATTCAGGCATTGTATACTTTCAGACACCACAAATGATGTATCTGCACCACCAGAGCTCCTAAACACTCTGTGATGCAAAATTGCAAAGGGTTGCAAAGGTGTCCATTCTTGTAGGAAGAACGGTGTTAAATGCTCAGTTATATGTTACCACTGTAAATGTGAGTCGTTCACAAATACCGCAGAAGAAAAAGACTCACAAACCGGATATGACGAAAAAGTAGATATGGACGAGGTGGCCTTCTATGTACAGGAGGAAGAAGAATGGGCAGATCAAGGTCCAGCAAAAAGAACGCTTGAAGATCGATTTTTCTCTATTTCCCTCAAGTAACTTGAGTTAATTTTATTACTATTGCTAATATACTAATTTTTTTAAATAAATGAATTTTCTTGATTTTCTGTAATTATTATTATATTGTTCTCTAACATTATAAAATGCATAATTTTTTTTTGTACACATGATGCAATACTTTCACTTTTAAATTACCTATTCCTTATATTCATCATTTCATAGAATTTTCAAAATATAACCATTTATGCACCTCCAAAAATAATTTGCTTACAAAGGACAGAATTAAAATTAATTTGGTGACAGCGGTTGCACTTCAAATGTAATCATCTGTTGGAAAGGTTGGTGAAATTTCCATATTGATATAATTAAATTTTGAATTTGTTAATCAAACAGTACAATTCGGCAATGTATGCAGTTCTACTGATGTTTAAGGGAAATGATTCATTTAAATGATAATTCATACACAAAAAACCAATTTTATCCGTTTTTTTTAGAAAAATTAGGAAAAATGCATTTTTTTATCTATCATATCTCGTTTATTATTGGTGTAAATTTTAGTCTGTGGTACACAATTGACGCAGAATTTTGTGATCTATAATTTATAAATTAGGACTGTTTGAGCATAGTGAACGGTTTTTGAGTTATTTGCGAAATACTGAAAAAAGTCCGAAAATTTTGAAGTTTTTGTGGTGCCATGTCTGAAGCTCACTAGGGAAAATGGGACTAACTTCAAATCCCTTCATTTTGATGTAAAATAAAGTGGTTAAAACGATTTCCAGCTTTCCGCGAATTATTGTATAAAACTGGGCTAATTTTACTGGCCTATAAAAGTCTCATTAAAGTAATGATTCTATACTGAATAATCATTCTTTCTGACTGGTCAATGAGAACTACACTCTTTCCTTTAGATTATTTTCACTCCCTATTTTAAAGATATAGATGTGCTTAAATATAAAGTGTTGTTACATAATATTTTTTGATATAAAATATTTTTGCAAGGATATTACGATCCCATTAATATAGGTAAATTTAGCCTAAATCAGCAATTTCATCCGTTAAACATTTGTCCAAACCATTCTGGTAAGCAGATAAACATTAAATTAATTCTGTAATATCAGAAGTAGTGCGAGCTTTCTCAAAATTATTCACCCTTAAAATCTTAATTTATGCAGCTTTTTTAAAACAGTACAAATTTAAAATATCCCATTTACATTGAAGAATACATTAAATAATTTATAAATAAAAAATGAATGCTCTACTTTAATGTAGCTCCAAAACATAAATACTTGAACGCAAAACTTCTGTTTTTGAAGTGCATTTTGTTAGATATTGAAAAGAATAATACGTATATACCTTTGTTTAAGATTTTAAAATATTCAAACTTTACACAAAGTAAACTTTATTTTCCAATCTTTTCAATCTTATTACTATTCAATATTGAAGATAATATTCTGCTATATTTAATAAAGACTTACTGTTAGTTATTATTAACTAACTATTAGTTAACAATCATTATACATTCAGAATATGTCATTCAATTTGATATTCAATTTTATTTGATTATGAACACATAGTTCTAACCATGTATATTCAAATGTTTAAAATAAGTTTAGTGCTTTGAATCAATATTTGATTTCAAATAACTTTGTAGAATTCATGTTAAATATATTTCGCAGCTCAAAATGTCAGAAAAGTAATTCATTCAACCTCGTTTCATGAATTTAATTCTTAAATATATGTATCTAAAGAAAGTAAATAAATATTTTAATCTAATAACTTTCAAACCTTACATATGAAGAGTAGCATAGATTTATAAAGCAAACTATGATGATAGGTGAAAATTCAAAACTAATGAGACGTTTCGATGAGAGTTTAATTCTTGTAGTGAGAAAATATATGAGAAATGATAGTGTTAAGGTATAAGCGTGGAATACATAGAATACTTTTGAACGAAATTTTCAATCATATGTCAAGTAATCATATTTATTTTTAACTGTAAGTTTTCCTTATTTCATTAAATGTGTGTTTCCAGTACATTTCAAAACACTCTTAGACGCTGAGGCGGTTGTACAGACCATCACCTCATCGAGTTAACAACTGAAATTCCAACATTAGACAGAAGTCGATAAGCATAATAAAATGCAACTGGTCTGCCAAGTCATATCTTGGTGTAAAACACTTGCAGACCCAATTTTAGTGGTTGATCGGTAGGCTTATCATTTCTGTTTTCCTGCATCCAAAGGTAAAACATGGAGGACTGGGAGCAGGAAAACTCCATGATAAGACTACCAGCCAACCAATGAAATCGGGTTTGCGGCAGTTTTCCATTAAGTTATGACTTGGCAGATCAGTTGTGTTTCCATATGCGAATTGAGTTTAAACTAAGCCTAGAATTTCAGCCATCAGCCCGATGAAGAAATGGCTTGTGCAGCCACATCCCGGTCTATCTTCCTCTTCAAAATATAAAATATGACTTTATATATGTATATAAATAATTTATTCAATTGTTACCTGAAAATAGTTTTGGTGTACGCTTTAGCACATTTTACGCAACCAGTCATACTTAAATGCGAAGATGTGTTCTTGAAAATTCCGTGCGAAATTCAGGACATGCGTGCATTATTTAAAAAATATCTAGCAAAATAAAAATTATACTTACTATAACTAATATGTATATTACTATTGACAAAAGTCTCTGTGTTATTATGATGACACAGGGTTATAAAATAAAGCATTATATATTTAGTAAAATATTTCAAAAATCAGCAGCTAAATGTTTGCAATTAGCTTATTGTCTTCGACAGATTTTAACTAAAATGTAT
This sequence comes from Maratus speciosus, assembly GCA_963932465.1. Classification (NCBI taxonomy): domain Eukaryota; kingdom Metazoa; phylum Arthropoda; class Arachnida; order Araneae; family Salticidae; genus Maratus; species Maratus speciosus. Next base: position 267,961,297 of record OZ010795.1, read on the forward strand.
ACAGTTACATACATATTAAATAAACGCATTTACTTTTATTAGCTTGAATGCTGGGTTTAAAGCTTTTCCTGCTATATGTATTATTTATTCGATATATATAAATCGGTTTCAAAGTAGCGATAATTCATTTTGTAATATCAATCAGTTTTTAATTTAATTTTTTAGTAAATTTTGGAATACTTGATTTTTTTTCATACTCGATATAATGAAAAATTTTAAAATATAAAAATTATTATTTTGTTTATTTCCATAACGACAATGAAGATTCTTTTTTTAATATAAGTTTTTGCAACTATAGTTTCTGCACAACATACGTTGCCCGTTATATATAAATTTATTATATACTGAATAAATTTATTTAATAATTAAAATTAAGTACGTAAATGCTTCCCAAAATTTTCTAATGTTATCGAAATAATGCATTTAAAATTTAATTACACGTTTTAATGAAAAAGCCGTACTACAAAAGTACATTGATTTCATCCATTGAAAGTTTAATTGCATGCCGTAAAGAAAAAGAAAAAAAGAACAAAAGATAAAAAAGGATAAGTTTCGTGTAACATTTATTAATCCTTTGTAATTTATCAGTGTAATGTAAACTTAAATGTTATTTTTAAACTTCTTCGTATAAAAAAGTTAATTATTAGAAATTGTTAGCTAATGTTAAGTTAATTAATAACACTGTATTTAAATAAAAAGTTTGTTTAAAATTTTTGCTAAAATGTATTATTATCGATATTTTTAAGACACATGGTTATTTTGATACACTGTTTCAACAAAATAAAACTTTTAGAATATGCATCTTAATATCACTCTAAAAATGAAAAATGGTAGCTACGTATCTTTACTTTGTATTGTTTTCTTATATGAAAGATTCCGTGTAAGTTGGTCGTAGAATTTCTTTTTTTGAAGATACAAAAATCGTTTAAGAATTTTTTAAATATATTAATTTGTTAAACGATACTATATCCCTTTAATTATACTTCTTTCTGTTGAAAATACTAACTATGACTACTTTCTTCTATGTAGTTAAATTGTCCTTAAAATATTGCATAAAAATGTTAATGATGCTAAAATTAATCAGGTACACTCTTTCACAAGAAATTTTCAAGATTTTATTAATCAATTCTAACAGTTTCTCGAGGAACCTGGGGCCAATTGTAGAATGCATCCCCTACAGTAATAGTATGGAGGTACTAACAGGAACTGAATCATGACAGTACTGGGGGAAAAACTTAAAATTAAAGGGAGGGGGAAACAAACAACAAATCCTTAGCTGATACGAAAAATAAATAGAAAAAAAAAACAGTTAAAAATTTACTATCTTAAAAGAGACAAGTTAAAATTTTTTTAAATATAAAAATTAAAGCTGGAAAATAACTAGCCGTAGGCCAGTGTCCCCCGCGCTTAATCCAACGCGGCGCCCAAAGCAACCAACGGAGGACGAAGCTACCATACTCCACCCGGCATGCGCAGATTGTGGCCTTGAAAAAGGTTTTTGCATACAAGGTTTCGTATGGATTAAGAGAACAGCACAACGGTAGCTGAGGAGGAAATAACAAAAACCCTAGGTTCTAGACGTTTTCGTCGAGGTGCCCTGGGCCACTTGCCCCACATCCCCGAAACATAAGACATGAAGAGATAACTGGTGAGTTATCCAGAAAAGTGATGCAAGCATGCCTAGCGATGGTAGAAGGAAAACAGGAACCGGAAAAGCCGCATAAACCAAAAAAAAAAAGACCCAATACAGGAACCATATATTTTTACATAATAAAAATTTTTAAAATTTTGCCAATGCAATATAAGTAAAAAGCGCCGAACAATTTCAAAACAAAATAAAAGATATTACATGTTATTAGCAATAAAATGGACTATTTACACAAAAAATTTACAGAATATTTACAATTTTCCTAAAGCAAAGATTAATCATGATGGATCTTAGTGATCTCATCCATGAACTTTAAAGTCTTTTTCCCTGGTTCTTGCTTAATTATTTCATCTAGAATTTTTTCAAGCTTATCTGCTAATTTGCAAAAGGAATCTATCTTAAGTTCATTTTAAATTTTTTCCAAGGTATTTACAATTTTGAGGAAACCTAGATTAAACTCTTCAATCTGGTATAGTTGTACCGGGTCAGGTGGCGCCATCTTTGGCTCCATTTGGGAAGTACAAGCTTTTACTCTAGTATTTTTAGCTTTTTCCGTTTTGGGAGTATTTTGCATATTTTTTGCGATATCAGCGAACGTTTTACGAAATTTGGGTTTAACAGGATATTTTTCGCAACCCTTAAAAGATGCCGGATGTTCGGACCTACAGTTATAACAGTTCGGTGGCGGTTTTACGATTTTTTCATCTTTTTGTTCATTTTCGTTTTCAAGTTTCTTATTCAGGCATTCAGGACTTCTATGCACCTCCCGCATCCTACGCAATTTGGGTCAATAAAGCAGTAAGTGCTAATGTGGAAAAACCCTTGGCAATTCCAACATTGCACCGCTTTATGGGGAACCCTGTAATTTTCCGTTTCTATACGAATTTTGAATAATTCATGTAATTTAGAGATTTCTTTAGCTTTTTCATTTTTAACAAGGTGAACCAGAAAAAGGGGTAGAGCACGCTTATCAACTCTACAGACCGAGCGAGAGCGAGTGTGTCAGCTGACATGACATCCCCGAGACAGTGCTAGTCACCGTACTTGGAAGAGCGAAAGGCCGTTTTCATGGCCACGTATGCCAGTAGCGAACCGGTCGGTGACTTAGCGTTTCTAAAGCCTGATCCTGATGGACAGTAACCAGCTGCCTGAGACTTCGTCTATAGGTAATATGGTCATCGCTCAAATAGCGATGGCAGTGCTAGATTAAACCCGGAATCTACCCCAGAGGGTAGCGAGCCTGAAAATCTTTCGCGTTTTAACCGAACCTACTCTGAAAATGTGTTTCTAAAACAAATTAGACAAAAATACTTAAATATACCTAACATCACTGTTAAGAAAGTCAAAAAGGCAACTAGTAAAACTAGTAACTCAACTGGTTTAGTCGTACCGAACTGTAAAAAGCAAAAGTTTGAAAAAGAAGAAGTAAATTTCAATATAGAACTGCAAGGGGATAGCCAATCCGAAATTATGGAGCATAATGGCGTGAGCCAATCCGAATACACCGAATCGGAGACATCTGAGTCAGTCGCTACAATCTCTGAATTGGAATTTTTTGAGGAAAACCCCATTAATAATGATGTAAATATTGAAGCTTATTCAAAATTAACAAGTAAAAAAGAAATCCAACCACATCCTGAGGAAACTACGACAGTAAAAATTGAGACCAAGCCACCTAAACCCATAATTGTTAAAAATATCCAAAACTTCGTAAATTTCGCTACCAAAATGGAAAAAGACTTTGACCCAGGGTTCAATATTAAAATTGCCCAAGAGGACACTAAAATTTTTCCCAAAGATATTAATCTGAAAGAGAAAATTATTAATTACCTTAAAGAAAAGAACCACAAATTCTTCGTTATTCCGGACACTATTGCTCCGTTAAAAATTGTTATCAGAGTTGCAAAACGGAAGATATTAATGAAGAACTTAGAACTAAAGGGTTCGAACCCACTAAAATTGTCCAGATGTTTAGTAGAGTTGAACAAAAACCCGCTCTGGAACGGAGTATTTATTGATGAAGGGAGAAATGGGAGGAGCTTAGCTTATAAGGAAGAAAAATTATTGGTTGAGAGAAGTTTAACCTGGAATCATAAGAGTTTGTTGAGCAGAGACAAGGCAAAAATAAAGATTAAAAATACAGAACTTATATTAAAAATTAAGAGAAATTAAAAAAATTAAGTTTAAATGTAGAAGATATGCAGGGTATCTAAAATCATAGCTAATTTCGGTCTCTTTCTGTTATGGATGTCAAAATATCATACGCTGGAAGTGAATTAAGAGCACTGTTTTCAGAGTTTTCCAAAGAGAGATGAAAGTTTATAATTAAATCTTTCATGTAAGTATTTAATCTGGGGTAATCAATTTCTTTATAGAGATGAAAATTTCGAACATAAAAGGGCACATCAAATATAAGTCGAATTGTAGAATTTTGAGATTGTGTTAGGAGTTTGGTGTGGCAGTAGGCAGTATAGCTCCAGATTTGACATCCATAAGTCAGAATTGGTCTTAAAAAGGAGTTGTAAAGGAGCAATTAATTTTTAGTAGACATATCATTGTTTCGAGCTAATAAGGGATAAATTAAGTTTTTAGCTGCTCGAAATTTATTACGCGCGTAGTGGATGCGTTGTTTGAAAATGAGTTCCTGGTCTAGAATGATTCCCAAATATTTACATTTGTTTGACCATGGCAAGACATTATTATTAAAGTTAATTTTATATTTATCACGATTATTTTCCATTAAGTTACAAAAGAGGATGGCTTGTGTTTTATTTACATTAATTTTAATTCGCCATTTTTGAAACCAGATTGAAAGAATTTTAAGATAGCGAGAGATTGAAAGAAAGCATATTTACGATTGCGAGGAATAGCAAAAACACAAGTATCATCGCATATTTTGTCATTTGAGTAAAGGGGCGGTAGGGCATATCGTTAATAAAAAGATTAAAAAGGATTCCCGAAATTCGGGATCCCTGGGGAATTCCAAAAGGGGCAAAGAGGTTCCTAGAGAGTTTACCATTTACACGTACATAAAAATTTCTGCCGAGGAGATAATGATAAATTAGTTTGATTAAATAGGGAGGAAGTTGTAATTTATAAATTTGAAAATATGGCCCAGGATCCATACTTTGTAAAACGCTTTTTCAATATCAAGGAAGACTGCGGCGGCATAACTTTTAGTGATTTTGGCAGTTGTAATATGTTTCACCAGTTTATACACCTGATGAGGAGCAGATAGCTCACCTCTGAAGTCGAATTTTCAAGATTTCGTAAATACGTATTATCTTTCTTATAGCACTTATAAAAAAAAAAGTGGTGTGTGACAAAAGGTTTTTTAAAAGTACGAGCTGTAAAACTATATTTCAAGCGTTGAAATTCTAATTCTGAGATTTAAAAATTTATATTAGCGATCTATAAAACTATATCGATTTAATGTATTGAATTTCCAGATGCAATTTTTAAGTAAAACGCGGAAATTGGAAAAACAAAAATATTTTAAAAAATGACCAGCCGTCTATAAAATCTATTAATCCTTAACAATTTATCAACGTAACGTAAACTAAATTCTTCTTTTAAACTTCTATGTTAAAAACAAATAACTAAATGCGGCTAAACTGTTCGCTAATACTAAGCTAATTAAAAGTTAACTTCTTAGAAAAGAGTTTGTTTAAGATTTATGTTAAAATAAATAATCTTTGATGCATTTACACCCGACTTTTACTTTGACATACACTGTCAATAAATTAAAACTTTTAAAACATTTATAAAATAATAAATGACCAGTCATATGTATTGTTTTATTGTACTGTTTTCTTGTATGAAATGTGTCGTAGAATACAGTCATATATATCTTTATTTAATTCATATTAATGTTTAAAAATATTTTAAAAAATACATTGACATAAAATAGTTTGATGAAATACGTTTTTCTCGATAAATTGTTATGGGGAAAATGATTTATAAATGCTCACGTTTAATATAATATTTATCAATATGACATAATATAAAAAATAACTCTTTCGATGATTTGTTTTTTTCTTAAACTGCGAGATTTACAAAGTTTTAAAAGTTTCACTTATCTATGTTTAAATTCTTCTTAGACGCTTTAAAGAACGAGTAGTAAATGACAGTAAGGATTAAAAAAATGATTCGCAAAATATAAAAGTATATACATGTAATGTATGAGAGTTTTTCAAAAAACAAAGATAGATTGTACCATACTAATTCAAAAATCTTTTAATTGATAAAAGTTCCATTAAAAATTAGTTATGGGTATATGTTTTACTTTTAGGCATATTTGCCGTTTTTGCTCAAACATTTGTCATGTCTGGGTACAAGCTTTTATATCCAGGAATCATGGAAGTTTACCGCTTGTTGTCGAAACCACAGTTCATCTTCGAATTTGATATCTTCGTCGTCATGGAAATTTTGACCTGCAAGGTATTTTTTCAGGTAAAAGAATAAGTAGTAGTCACTGAGTGAAAGGTCAGGGCTGTAAGGTTAACTACAGGTTCTGGGTTCTTTATGAACATTGGTCCTACATCCAGAGAAAGCACGACATCATTTCGTTATATTTTGTTCATTCATAATGCGTCCATAGACAAAAACAATTTCATTGTGAATATCAGCTGACACTCATATTTTAAATGAAGTAAATGTATGACGGAATGTGCTTATCCCATTTGACGAAACTCTGAATTGATGCAGCCTTTATAAACACTTGCTACACGTAACAAACTCCCCGTACAAATAACGAATGACTGCGAGGGAAAGAAGTTCAAATGTTCAAGGTTACAATATGTGTTGCCATTAAAACTTTTTCTTTCCCTCTGACTGAAGTGTATCTTTCCTTCTCAAGAACACCTCGTATGAAATTCTATTCATATTCTGTATAGAAAATAAAGAAAATTTTTAATTAAAAAATGACAACAAAGCCATAAAATTTCTATTCATATTCTGTATAGAAAATAAAGAAAATGTTTAATTTAAAAAATGACAACAAAGCCATAAAATTTATTAATCCTTTGTAATATTTCAATCTTATGTAAGCAAATATATCTTTTTAGTCTGGCTGCTTGAAAAAAAAAAATAGAAATGTTGCGAAACTTTCTGGCACCGATAATTTAAATGGAAGTTACTTTCTCAGAAAAATATCGTTTAAGATTATTGCTAAAATGAATAACATTCGGTGCATTTAAAGAACATACTTATTTTAAAACAGTATTAATAAAATAAAATCTTTTAAGAAAGTGTATTATAACAGCGCTATAAAAGTATCATTGTATTGCTTTCTTGCATGAAATAGTCTGTAGAATATTCTCATATATTTGGCTTTTGATAACTCCTTATATTGGTTTAAGCAGTTTTTAAAATAAGTTAATTTGATAAACAGTATTATACATCATTAAAGTTTCCCTTTTTAAATTATAGGAGTTGACTATTTTGCATGTAAAATATGTTGTGTTATATTTCGATTTTATTAAATATTACAAATAACTATTAATGATAGTAATATCAATAAAAATAATACTTTCCAGAATTATTTTCAAGATATTAATTCGGTGTATTATAATACTAACCATACTTTTAAAAAAAAGTGGTAAATGACTAAAAGGATTTTGAAAATATTAGGGAACTATGAAGTATGTTAATTTAATACATTTAAATTCCATTTGCGCACTGTAAAAAAAAAAAAAAATCCGACCAGTTTTCCTGTAGGAATCGGAAAAAAAGTTGCCCTTATCGTACCGGAAAATCTTTCGACCCAGCTTGGACTAAAACCCGTAAAAAAAAGGAAATAGTCAATAAAACGGTATTTTACGGATTTTATTCCGAGCTGGGTCAGAAATTTTTCCGGTACGATAAGGGCAACTATTTTTCCGATTCCTACAGGAAAACTTATCGTATTTTTTTTTCTTTTTACAGTGTATGATATTTAAATCTTATTAAACTAAGAACTATAAAACAACATAGATTTAACGTATTCAAATTCTAATTTCACGATGTAAAGAAAATACAGAAGGTGCAAATAAAAACATTTCATTAAACATTATTAAAAAACATCACTCTTCTTTTCTGCACTGTAAAAAAAATACTGCCAGTTTTCCGGTAGGAATCGGAAAAATAATTGCCCATTTCGTAACGGAATAATTTCCGACCCAGCTCGGAATAAAATCCGTAAAAATAAGGAAATAGTCAGTAAAACGGTATTTTACGGATTTTATTCCGAGCTGTGTTGGAAATTATTCCGGTGTGATAAGGGCAACTATTTTCCCGATTCCTACCGGAAAACTGGCATTATTTTTTTTACAGTGTGCTTGCGGTCGGGTAACATGTAACAACATATTAAAAATGAAAAATCCAAATTCCAAAAATGGCACAAGAATTATATAAATTAAATATAACTCAATAAAAACAAAAGAAAAAAAATAGATTTCCTTTTTTATGATATAATAAAAATAATTCAATACTTAGAGGCTATTATATTTCGAAATATATTTCACGTCTCATTAATTCTTTTACAATGAAATTAGCTCGGTTCGGGCAGGAATCTTCTCCTTGAAACTGAACGGATATCGCGGAGCCACAGAAGCTTGTTTAGTTCAAGAAAATATATAGTAAACTTTGCCAAAGGAGGACTCTGTGTAAAACGAAAATCTGTCTAACGAAGAAAATTGACTTCCAAGAAAGACTTCCAATACAATAAACTTGTTCTAAAATGGAATAATGTCTACGACGTAAAAGTTCCTTGTTCTCGATGGATTCCGTCTTAAGGAAAGTTTACCGCTCTTTTCAGCAGAACAATCGTTTATAAAAAGTTTGTATATATTTACATTATAGGATATTATAGGTTATATTACTATAACCAAGTCACATTCTGTAGTAAACATTTCGCTACCACATATATTAAAATTCATCCACGGTTTCCATTTTAGAAGAGAATAAGGAATCTTACCTTGTTCATGGTAAAAGAAAAAATACCATCTTTTCCACAATTACGCACTGTCGTTACAAAAAAAATAATAATAAACATCAAAGAAAAATTCTGCGTGAAGCATGAATTATGAAACATTTTCTAAAATATTCAAAATAGTGTAACAAATCTTCATCCTTTAATAAGGTGAAACATGATATCTAAGCAAACAAGGGATGATAAGGGATGACCGCCGCGGAAATCAGCTTTCACTTTACCATATAAGTGAACTCCTGGGAGAAGATCTAAGCATACAATTTGAAAAAACTATAACACATTTGAAAACCAATTTAAACAATTACCATCAATAGTCGAAAAGGTATTCGAATTTCTTTCCGAAGCTCTGTATATGACGTATAGCTTAATATATATACCACATAGTATTCTAAAATGTTGTTCAGTTAGGAAACGCATAACGCAGTTAAAAATTATCTTTCAGAAGTCTAAGTCAAAAAATGTAATGAATTGAACTCTAATACTTTTCCGCAGCCTTGCATATGAAGTACAGAATTCATACACACTAAATAATTTGCAACAAATTAGTTACATTTAATAACGCATACCGAAACTGAAAACGCATTTGTAGCAATTAATGCTTATAGATGTCGTTCGACATCACCCAGTGGCGTAAGTACAAATATTTATTGGGGATTGGGAGGGGGAATTCAAAATTTTTTCTCATCTTGAAAAAAACTGCTCAAATTTCCAATTCAAATGATATGTGCAATATATCTATAATCGTAATAATACTTATTCGTAAAAAAAATTCCGTTCCAAAGAAAAATACTGATACAAAAGCCATAAAAACTCTGTGATTTTTGGTTCGCTTGATAAAAATTTTAAAAACCAATCTTTCACTTAAATAATTAAAATCAAAACTATGTTATTTTTCTATTTTCCTATCTTGGATTCATTCCACATGAAAATAAATATAAACAAGGTAGAAAAATCATGCGTCAAGCACAGATTATGAAACATTTTCCAACACTTCTTCATTTTTAACGAAACTTCGTTACTTAGGGAAATAAGTTAAATAAGATAAGTAAGTAAAATTTTAGAAAACGGATTAAACATTGGAAAAACCAATTTCAGCAGTTATCGTCCATAGGCAAATACGCATTCCTATTCTTTTGAACCGCCCTGTATTTCATCTGTAGGGTGATATATACACTATATAATGCGAAACTGTAGTTTAACAAGAAAAGGTATAGCAGTTTGAAATTTCTCGTTCAGCAATTTATACTAATAGATGGAAACATACTTGAATACGTTTGTTCAGCCCTGTAATTTACCTAGTACCTTTATTACATGTTATTATTTAGCTAAAACTTAATTGACACTGAAACGCTCTTAAAACTAGTAAAATCACATTTTCAGAAATTATCATCCATAGACGAAATATATCCAATTCTTTGCGTGGCCTTGCATATCATTTTATTTATATTCTAAAACCATTTCTTAGTAAACTAAATGCAGTTCAGTGTAAAAATGAATAACTCATATAAAATCCACCTTTAAGCAATTTGCACTCATACCAAGTAACCCTTACGAATTCTTTTGTGTAGCCCTGTATATGAATTTTAGCATTTATACACACCATATAGTATGCATAATTATAGTGAAAACTAAAAGCGCATATCATAATTAAAAATGCATTTCCAGCAATAATCGCTGTTATACATTATATAATAATACATGATACAATATAGAATCTGAAATAAGTTGTGTGTCCCTGTAAACGCTATGCACTTCGTATTATACATAATATAAGTTATAGTAAACCTCAGAAAGTATATCCATTTCATTATATATGAAATAGTTTCACATAATTAAAATACGACGCAAACAATTCCTTACACACCTATATCATTATGGAACATAATTCTTTTGTGCGTCCCTGTAAATGAGACCCCGTAACTATTCTTTGCACCGCATATTCTATCGGATGCATATTTTACTGGCGATTTTTTCCCATTGATAGTAATGTAGTTTTGACTATCCCTATAAATGAACTAAACATGCTACAAACGTCATTTGAAATTGGGAACGTGCTATGGTAAATCTCAATAACATCCAAAAATTTCAGGTCAATCAGGGCAATATTTACGAGAGTTAGAGCGTAGACAGACGGACTGACAAACCGAAGTCATAAATCCTGTTCAACTTTGTTGGAAAGTGCTAAAAAATAAGATACCCATTTGCAAAATGAATGGATATGGAAACATAGGCTCATTCTTTCTGACACTGAAAATTTCATTTATTGACGCATAACAAATAAAAAAAATTGGCTTCTTTTTTCTTAAAAATTAGTAATTCCATTTCAACTTATTTTAATGCTATTTGAGATCAGATTGGAGGGAAGATCGACATTGTGTTTTTCTATTCTAATATTAGAATAGAATGCTATTTTAAAAGAAAATTTGTGATATTTGGAGATTTATGTTGTCATTAACGGCGAAGACTAAGGACCTTGTATAACCTTTTTAGCGAAGACCTATTGCTATAATGGCAATCGGAAGAAACATGAATAATTTTCTGTTCGTTTTTCATTTGTGTCAATGGTATATTTGTAAATTGGAACGTTTATTTTATTTTTAGAGGTCTAACGTGTAAAGACCACTTTATTTTCTTCTTAGTCAACGAGCATTAGTTAAAGGTTTACTAATGTTTTGTCTTTGTGTACGAATTATAATCGCTGTTCATATGAAAATAATGCCAGTGGCTCTTAATAAAAATCACTGACGTTATTTTGAAAATTTTGAGAACGGAGCAAAGTTTTGGAGGAAATAAAGGATATTGTAAAGTCTTGACTGTCTTTACTCAATAACATACTGTCAATAGACTCAGATGTTAACCTAAATATTCCCTTCACACAGAAAGCCGATGCAATATGCATCTCATAAAATAATTTAACACACTACTTTTACTTAAAATAAATTCCACACCAAATTCTCCATTTTACAATATAAAATATATAATTTAAACCAAGAATTTAAGTCTGACAGTATTTCAGACAGTCTTGATAGTCACGGAGAACTCCAGATTCACGTAAGTAGCAGCAAACAATGAATAATTGAGCTTCCGAATATACATACAATTAATAATTAAAAACTCTTATGATACTCATGAGCGTACATATAAATAAAAACCATATTAAAAACACATTACAAATTAATCCCAACGTTTCATGCTCTTTCAAATAAGCCATCATCAGGGGAGAGGATTCTTGACCTCCACGAAGCAAAGTTACAAACAACACAGTCACTTTCACAATATCAAACTGAAAACATTTCGGTAACTGATCATTAAACATCCAAAATCAATACTGCATCGGATATGGTACCATCTGTTGGTAGGCTAAAACTCTATTATCAGAAACTAGAAAAATCCGAAATAAACATTATGAATGTTCTTCTTTTAAAATATTCAACGAAACATTAGAAATCTGAAATGAAATACTGTCAGCTGTCCTCAGACTAATTTCTATGGATTCACATATAAGTGGGTTGGAATATTTAAAGATAATTTTTACATTGTCAAAATGAACTGCCTTGACACTGCCTTTAAATGCGTCATGCGTATTCATATCATAATAGATTTAAGAGCTTTTTTAAATGCATATTATTTTAGTAAGTTAAATAAATTATCAATTATTTTTTACATAAAAAAGGAAAGACGAAGTGCTGAAAATTGTTGCATTGTCATATATAAAATCTTAATGGTGAAAATATGGTAAGTTTTCAATCGTTTCACCTAGTTAAATTTTTTGAATAACTGCTATTTTAAAAGTAGAAAAAAAAAGTTCTGTTTTTAAATATTTCCATTTATAAATTTTAAAATGTTTCTACATGTGCGATACATAAATTAATACAGTAGGACCTCTATCTAATAAATCTCTTTTCTTTTTTGCGAACTTCTTCATTTTAGAAACTTTCCCTTAAAACTAACAACATTTTTCAAATTCTCTTGTACAATCACCACTATAAAGTGAAGTGTATTCCCTTTTTAATGATTTTTTTCTTCTAAGTTAAATATTTTCCCCCTTATTTCTCATACTTAAGGTGGTTTATAAATAGGTTTCATAAAAAAAAGAATATAGCTGTAAAATTTGGTATTCCGCCAAAACAGTATATCGACCATAATAAAAAATATTGATAACATATAAAATTATGATTAATCGAATTCGTCTGGTTCAAAACATTTAAAAATATTTGTATATAAAGTTAAGGCAGTGGGTACACACAATACGAGTCTCTGGAACTTTTGTAATCAAGAATGCAAATTTAGGAAGTAAATTTACGAAGGATTTGACGTATGATAAATTTCAAAGAAGTAGATTAAGTATTGAAAAAATTAAAAGAAGGCACAGAATTGTAGAAATAAAAAAATCTGGTGAAATTAAAGACCTATAATGATAAAAGAAAATAAGTTGAAACTAGCGCTAGGCCTTTCGAAAGATTTGAGTCTTTCTTCGGCAGGCTCAAAGACGACGTGCTTCTACTATGAAAGCAGCAGCATGACACTTCAGTCTTGCAGCTGTCTTACTACTACTTTCATAGTAGAAGCACGCCATGTTTGCGCTTAACAAAAAAAGACTCAGATCTTTTGAAAGGCGTAGCGCATATAAAATTTTTTGATGGTGTTTTAAAAAGATATTTTATTTCTAACCTATAATGATAGTAAAAACAAGAAAACTGGGAAACTGTATAAAATTTTAACAGATTATAAACAGAAAACCATCTTTAATGCAGGCTAGTTTACTGCAGGTTTATAATCTTTACAAAAGACATTAGCATTTAAAATGAAAAAGACATTAGAGGAAAACAAAACTAAGCGATAATAACTGTCCTCTTACATGCAAATATGACAGCACATTAGAAATTCCCTTTCAAAAGCACCTAATCTTTGGAAGTTGATTATAAATTTAACCAAAAATATTAGACAGACAACCAAAATTTGTAGAATATTAAATATAATAGAATATAAAATAATTTGTAGAATGTCAAAATGTTATATTTTTACAATTGCTCAGCAAATGATATGAAAAACAGCCGAAAATTTAAAAACGTAAAAAAAAATTACGTTCAGCCTAATACTACATCAAACCGCAGCCAATGGATAAAGAAGAAATTAAAAATTTCAATAATTGTACCGCGAGATAGTAGTTACAACTGAATTTGAGAACAATCAACCCATGCAGCATCAACAGTATTGCTAAAAATAAAATTGAATTATTTCACAAATTCACAAACAAAATTTGCGCTTGGGGAACACCATACACAATCGTCGAGATCCACAAGCTCAACTGGTAAATAAAGAGTAAATCAACAATAAATTCCCTGCGCAGAGGGAAAAACAGAATACGTGTTTCATTTATCCCTACGCAGAGGGAAAAGGGCTAGAATATTCAGCTTCACTTTACACAACTAAAATATATGCAATTTAAAACTAAACAAATGTCGTAGTTCGCACTAATTGCAACTGTTTCGAAATACTATACATATCTTCTTTGTTAGCAATGATATTTTAGCAAATATGGAGAGAGAGGATTTTATTCCCTTAGAGGATATGTATTTTTTTATGTATTTACATATGAGGGTATACGAATTGACGATGATTTGCAGGATAAGGATTTTCTTTCAATTGATCCTAACTTCGGAAACTTAAATTGAATTGCATTGGACAGTGTGACAAATAAAAACAATACAGCAATAGATTGTGATTAAAATGTAGAATGTGAAGATGCAAATAATCGTAATACTAAAATCACCAAATCTTAGCACGATAAAATCTTAAAATCATTTGACGCGATCCTTTGTGGAATACATATTGAAGAAAGTACACTTGAAGAAATTTTTAAAGAATTGCAAATGTGCGATATACCGGGTGATCCAAAAGTCAGGACAAAATTTAAAAATGTATATTTCGAAAACGAATCAAGATTCAAAGATACAGTTTGTACCAAACAGCTGAAAACGAAACCGGGTTTTGTGTGGCAACGAAAAGTAATAGTCTTGTTGGTGATAAACAGATGGCGCTATAGTGTTTTATTGTACCAAAAGATGATTTACAAATGAAAAAATGTTGACACATTACAAGTCAGCTTAATTACAGTTAATTAGTACTACAGTAAATGTTTAATGTGTTGTCCATCATTCAGAAGTACAGCTGTGAGACGAGTCACCACACCGTTCACAGCATCTAGTAGCATTTCTTGCGTTAAGGCAGATTCAGATTCAGATTCAGCCAGGCGGGGAGGCCTACCAATAGGTTTGAGCTCAACTAGCCCCACCCAGCAATGTTTATTTTAAAAAAAATTACAGAGCAATTATTTAGTAATAAAATAATGGTAGGTAATAACAAATAATTGAGATAATGAAATAAGTATAGGTATCAATAGTTAGAAAGCCG
This sequence comes from Maratus speciosus, assembly GCA_963932465.1. Taxonomy (NCBI): domain Eukaryota; kingdom Metazoa; phylum Arthropoda; class Arachnida; order Araneae; family Salticidae; genus Maratus; species Maratus speciosus. The sequence goes on from OZ010795.1 coordinate 267,976,329, forward strand.
AGTTGAGCGCTTTACAGACGTATAACATATAATGTTTCTTTAATACAGTTATAGAATTAGTGTTATTGTTAAAGTAAAAGTTTGTTTGATTAGTTCAATAGCTGATCATCATTATCATATAGTAGGTCCTGTGGAGGCATTTGGAAAAGTCCTTGATTGTTTTCAATCAGTGCTATGCAGTTTATAATTTTTTGTAATAGTGCTGGTTGTTTTCTGATTATTTTGAACCATGAAGAGAGACTTATCGTTCTGGAGATTTTGAGGTGGTATATGGATGTTAGTGTGCATTCCGTTACGTAGTGCAGCGAGGTTCCTCGTTTTCCACACGGGCAGTAGCCCGAGTTGGCTTTTCCGAACTTTACAAGATAATCTGGAAAGGGCCCGTGATTTGTTACAAACAAGAAGAGGTTTCTGTGTGATAGTAATGTCTCCTCTGAGACAATAGGTAGAAGTGAATATGTAAACCTTCCTCTATGATCAGAGTCCCAAATTCTCTGCCATTCCTGTTGTATTTGTAATTTTAGTTGTCGTTTGAGATGAGATGGTGAAAACAGGTAGAAATACTTCTGGTAAGTTCGGATTTATAATTGCTTCTTTTGCCTTTTGATCTGCTGCCTCGTTTCCTGCTATTCTGGAGTGTCCTTTTATCCATTTTAGTATTATCTTTTTATTTGTATTCTGTAGTAATTGAATTATGTTCTGGACCAGTGCTATTTTTGTTGTGCTGTCTTCAATGGCTTGTATGCTCGAGAGGCTATCTGAATATATTATTGCACTTCCGTACTTGCTTTTTTCCATCCATTCCACTGCTCGAAGTACCGCTAGCATTTCCGCCTGGTATACGGTGTTTTCTCTCCTTAATTTTGTTTGAAAAGTATGGCACAAGATTGAGTTTTCGTATGCACAGAACGCTAACCCCGTCCCTTCTTCCATTTTGGAGCCGTCTGTGTAGATTTGTACTTCCATTTGGAGGTTTTCATTTGCCTTGTGTAGGTAATTTTTGTAAGGACATACTGATGAATTTGGGGATTTACCTTGATAGAATTCTGATCTAAATTCTTCAACTGGTGTCCCCAATTTTAGTACTTTCCCCGATGTAGCAATCTGAGCTACCCTGAGATGCAGTGGAGGGATTCCTGTTAAGGCACAAAGTGCTAGGGTGGCCGTTTTTCTATATGCGCCCGACACAAAAAGAAGGCACTGGGCCTGTATTGAGGACAGTAAGCGAAGCCCATGAGATTTCTGTAGGTGGTTGTACCAAACAGCTGCTAGATACGTTATCTTCTTTTCTAAGATTATTATATACCAGATTTTTAAGATATTTTTATTTATTCCTCATTTTTTTAATGTAAGTTTTAGTAGATTCTGGATTATTGAATTCAGCTCTGTTCTTTTATTTCTTAGGTGAGGCAAAAATGACAGTGTTTTATCTAGGGTTAAACCAAGGTATAGGAGCGTATTTTCGGATTTCAATCTGTAATTATTTATTTTAAAGCTTGGAGCTCTTTTTAGATATTTAGGTTTTTTGAGATTTAATGCCTTATATTTTCCATATGAGATGTTCATTTGGTTTAAGTCTGCCCAGTCACTCACTATTTGCAAAGCCTCCCTGGCCATCTCTTCTAGTATTTTTCTTGTTCTTCCATACACCACCAACAATATATCGTCTGCAAACGCTATCACTCGAAATCCTCTTCTTCTTAGTAAATTTATTAACTTCTGTATAAACACTCTCCACAGGAAAGGTCCTAAACAGGAACCCTGAGGGAAGCCCTTAGAGAGCCAATGCAGGATTTCTAGTAGCCAATTTCGATAAATGCCCCTCTTCGATAAATAGGACCTTATGGTGTTGACATATGCGTCTTCTATTTGTAACTCTTCTAATTGTTGTATTGTAATATCCCACGGCAAGTTGTCGAATGCATCCTTAAAGTCTATAGATAGGAGGGAAATATATACATCTTCTTGCTTAAGTAAATCTATTTGTGAGAACAGGTCTCTTATTGCTGTTTCCGTTGATCTATTTTCCTGGAAGCCATGCTGGGAAGTAAAGGTTTTATTTGTTGTATGCAGATAGTAATTTATTCTTTTTAGAAGTATTTTTTCGTAGACCTTTCCAAATACTGAAAGTAGGGTTATCGGTCTATAAGATGCCGCTTCATTTGCTGGTTTGCCTGGTTTTAGAAAGAAAACAGCTTCACCGACTTTCCAATCATCAGGAAAATAATTCAGAGTTAATAATGTGTTGTACATTTCTTGTATTAATTCTGGCTGCGTCTTGAATAGATTTCTGAGTATTGCGTGGTCTATTTCATCTGGACCAGGAGCTTTGTTTTTGTTAAAGGCATAGATTGCTTGTTTTATTTCCTGTAATAAAATTTTTGGTACTGTGGAGTTTGGTTTGAATATATAAGGTTGGGTTTCCTTTGATGGTCCAAATATTTCATTTGTTATGTCTTGAAAAAATGTTTGTCTTGTTTGAGTTTGATGGGTTGAGTTTGAAAGTGCGTAAGTCTCCTGCCTATAGAAGTCCTGAAAAGCGATCTTTTTAAACTTGCCGTAAGGCTCTTTTGTGTTTCGACAAAAACTTTTCCAAGCTACAGATTTTGCTTCTTGAATCAATTTTCTGTATTTCACTCTTTCAGATTTGAATTTTATGTAGTTATCTGGTACTGCTTCCAGAGTTTTTGTAACTTTTCTCAGAGCTCTAACATAGATCCTTTGTTTTCTCAAATTTTCATTCCACCACGAGATTGATGGTTTGAACGAGCTTTTCTTTTTCTTGAAGTGAGTTTCACAATTTTCTTTTACCAGTGATATGAACAATGCATATTTTTCTTCAAACTCTTCCGGTATACTTATACCTTTGAAATTTAAGTTCCTTTCTTCTATGTTTTTCTTAATTGCATTATTAAATTTTGTTGGTGATATTCCTTTTGTTCTGTATCTACGTTTCGGTATATCTGGTATTTATAGGGAAAGACTCGTTGTTGCCAATCTGTGATCTCCATAATCCATGCTTTCTTCAACTTCCCCACCTTTTATATATTGAAAGAGTTGAAACGATGATAGCGCTAAATCCGGCCATCCTTTCAAGTGTTTAACTTCAAAGGTCGGGGTGCTGTGCGGGTTATTCACAACTAGTAGACGCTGTGTACTCATTTGACTGATGACATGATGGCCTCTATCATCGTCATTTCCATATCCCCAAAGCTGACCATGGGCATTTAGATCACCCAACAACAAGAATTTATTGGACATTCCCCTTCTACTTGACCAGGCCTGTAAATCTTCTTTTTTGTCCTGTGATGGTGCCGTATACTGTGTACCCAATGTTATATAGCCCGCTGTTGTTAAAATATTTACAAACACTGAGTGATCATTTTGTTGGACTTGTAGATGTTGTACTCTCGAGTCTAGTATTACGATGAAACAATTTTTTGACAGAGATGAGTAGCACGGTGATGTTTTTGGAATCCCATGTGGCCTATTAGCTGTTATGGAACAGTTCTGTATACATGCAGCTGTGTAATTATTTCTAAGTAAAAAGGCGAACAGTGAAGCTGTCGCAGAACGTATTTTTTGTAGGTTCAGTTGAGCAATTTTTATTTCCTTCAAACTATTTGTGATTTCTAGCGAAGAAGTTGTTGTTTTCGAATTTTTAGAGGAGTTTTCTTTATTTAAGATTATCGACGGGAATTTGCTTGAACTTGATTTCTTATAAGGTTTCTTTGTTGCATTATATTTTGATACACTTGACATCTTGAAGAGTTTGCTACATGATTATAGTCATACGCTCTTCCATTTGGGAATACTTTGTTTATGCAGTTTATGCATTTCTGTTTTCTTGTTTCTTTTTGAATTGGGCAATTTTTAGATTCGTGATTTTCAGCACAATACGCACATGTTGAGTTTCTTCTACATTTTTCGGTGGTATGCCCATAGTATTGACAGTTGCTGCATCTTATGATTGGTGAGTAGGGTCTAATTTGACATGACAAAAAGCCAACCAAAATTCTACCTTTTTTGAGTAGCCTAATTGCCATTGCGTCATCCAAGTCTATCATTAATTGATATGATTTTGCTTTTTCCCTTGATATTTCTTTATGTAAATTTTCGGATACGTCTTCCGCATATTCTTCTTTTATTTTGAGTTTAATTTCTTCTGGTGCTACAGTTTTTGGAATTCCCATTATTAATATCTTCCTTCTCCTTTCTGCTGCGTATTTTAATGAGACCAGTGAGTTTATTTTCTCACTTTCCTCAATCAGATCTGACAGTTTGTCCACATCTTCATTTGTTTCTGACCTCACTATGAGTGTGTTTTTATCCTTCGAGAGCGTGCTGAATATTTTGATTTTGTCTTTACGTTAATTTCTGTATTGAGTGCTTCCCTTATGCTAAACATTGAAAGCCTTGTATTTATTTTTCTCGTTAGCAGTAATGCTGATTTAGAGTAGATCGGTGCTGATGCTGACGTTACAGAGGCATATGGGAATTCTTTATTTAATTCAGTTTGTTTTAACGAATTGCTTTGTTCTGGTTCTTTTACTTGGTCTGCGAGGTTTATTATGATTTCTAGCCTTTCTTCCAGCTTTCCATATAGTTTTGTCATTGTTTTCAATGCTTGATTGTTTTGCTCTTGTTGTTCATTTTTTATTTCTACTTCTTGTTGTAATTTTTGGTGCGAGGCCCTCAATTTCCCGTAGATTTCCTTAATTTCTCCCAATTTAGTACTTTTTAAATCCTTTTCCTCTGGAAACTGTAATGATAGTTTTAACTTTTGCTCTTTCTCTTGAATCAGTTTTTTCATTTTTTCATTCTCTTCCATTAGCCGATCCATTTCTTTATTTATTGCTTCTATTGTTTCTTCATGGTTTTGTTCATTTTCTTCTAGATTTTCTTGAGTCTTCTTATTTTGCTCCTTTAGTGCCAGTATTATTTGACTTTTTTCTTTTTCTGAATCTTGAAGTATTCGAATTTCTGCTTTGATATTATTCATGAAATTTGTCGCTTCCTGCTCGTGTTTTGCTTCACGTTTTCTTAGCAACCTGAACATCATTTCTAATTGTTCCATTATGTTCAAATTTTCGGCTATAGCTTCTTTTAAATCCATTAATTTTTCCCCTTGTAGTGGAGGAGGTGGACGACTTGAATGTTTATTTTTTTTCTTGGTTGAGTATTGTGATGGAGTTTTGATTATTTCTATATCTTCTAGTGATAAGTTGTCACATGACTTTGATAACCTTGAGTAATTTTCCCTTCTGGTCATTAAATTCGTTGTTCTTGGAGTATCCTCCTCTTTTTCTGATGAAGAACTCATTTTGTGTGCTTTTGTCCTTTACTTTTCTTAATCAGTTTTTGTATGGAGTCAAATACTTTATCAGCGTTTGTTCCTAGATGTAACAGTTATTTTCAGTTTTTCTACTTCTAGTAGTTTGAATGGAATTTTTTACTGGATTTTTAGAATTTTCTTTTTAGTATTTTTAATAGTGATTTTAGTGTTTTTACTTCACTAATTTTAGTTATTTTAGATTTTTCGGTATTCCTTTTAACCACAGCTACTTTTTCTCAGCGACTGGGTTTGACGCTATTTAGGTTGTTATTATTTTTCAAGATTTTTAAGTTTCTTTAAATGCAAGATAATAAGTATTTATATGCAGGATAAAGGATAAGGGACTAGCCCCCCCCCCCCCACTATACATCTTTGAAAGAAAGGTATATAGAAAGAAAAAAGCAAAAACCAATAGTCGAAACTATTGAAAATGACTAAGAAAAATAAATTTGGAACAGTCGGGTCATTTTTTGAAAAATAAAAGAAAAATAATAAGTATAAATGATAGAAAGATAATGCCAAAATAATTGAAAAAGGGAATATGTTGCTAAAACTTCCCGTGCATAATGAACTTCCAATATTTGCTGCTGCTAGATACCTGTCAAAAATCCACATCCACTGAATATACATCACTTTACAAAGTGATGAAATTATATACATAAAATTCTAGATTAAAAAAAAAGCAATATGAAAGATAATAGCAATATTTACACTCCATTATTCCAACCACATTTCACAAAGGATAAGAAATCAAATATCACGAAACGATTATTATTCAGCAGATGGTATAACGCAGGCAAAAAGATTGTGTAACATTAACAGACATTATATTATAGCATAACTCTTATTCAACTATAAATACGGAACAGTCAACCAAGAAGTACTCTAAATCAATAACAATATAAAATGAAATAAAACAGATTAAGGTGATTATAGGTATAAACACAGTATGTACAGGATATAACAAATGACAGTATTTGCAGTAACAAGTTAGAATTCTATTCCACTTCCCCAAAAAGATGCGAGAGGCCGGTGGTTGAGGAAACACTGAAGAAACCTACAATAACTGTGTGTAAAGCAAAATGAAACCACTGCCGGACTGATTTAATACAGGATATTATGATGAAGAAAAGTAATGAAAATATACACTACTTACTAAACATAAAACAAAGAAGTCCCGCTGCGCTAGTCTAAGAAAGAATTTATTAAGATGAGCAAATATTTACTACACGTTACCATAATCTATTCATGGTAATGAATAATACCTTAATAGATTAGATATATACGAGAACATTGTAAATGAGTCCACAATTGTACGGATGATATAAAAGTAACAGTAACAGTGATGTACGAGATAAAGTGAAAAATGAAACTGGGACATTCTAAGCAGTCAAAGGGTTGATAATTTTAGAAAGGTTCAGTTTCCTAGCTAATTAAAAAAAAAAAAAAAAAAAAAGAACCAAAAGTTAAGTTGAAATTTGTAAAAATCTAGAAAAATGCATTGGGACCATCTAATATAACAGTGGGTTACAGAATGTAAATAGGATCAGATCCTAAAGTACTTTAAAAAAAAAAGTAACAAATGATAAACTTATGTTGTTATAAACTTGAAATACTGCAATGGGACCGCCTAAGCAAGCAGTAAGAAAAGGATTGTAAAAGGAAACAGTACCCTATCTAAATTATTAAAAAAATGAATCAATAGTTTTACAAATTGATGATTAAACCTGCAAAACTGTAGTGGAAACACATGAGCATTCAATGATTTAAGAATATTAAAAGAATCAGAACTTTAGCATAATTATTTTTTTTTTTAAAAAGAAAGACAAAAGTTAGGGAAAAATGGTAAAATCTAGAATACTGCTTGGGACAATGAAATGACATGTAGTTATAAGTTTCTGTACAAGACTCAAAAAACGAACTAATGAAGATGCAATTGTTAAGCTATGAAGGTTAAATGAAAAAGATAGATACAAGTATCAAAATGGGACAGTGCAGTTGTCTAAGTAAAAGTTACGTGATAATTGCATGATAAACAAGAAAGTGTCAAAAGTTAATGAAAATGTAAAAGATATGAGAAATTTGAGAAAAATTTAAGGTGGGACAAATTTTTAATGTTAATAGTATTAATTTAAAAGAAGAACGAAGTCTCTAGCTCAACTTGCAACAAAGTTGCAAAATTTATAGATAGGGTGGGGGGACTAAAGGTGGGGCAAACAATAAAGAATAAGTCTAATAATAAATAATAGTCAATTTTTGTTGAATAAGATGAAAGATAGTACAAGAAACACAAGAGTATAAATATGCTCCACGCTGCCCCTCTTGGTGGAGCCCCTAGTTGAGCTAGTGGAAAGTCGAGGGCGGCAAAAGAAGCAGAAGAAAATGTTGCTTAGGCGGTTTGCACCTAAGTACGGCGCAAGGAAAAAGTCCTACGAGCAGTACTTTCCGAGAAAAATGCAATTTGTAGAAAAAATTTCATACAAAAACCCTCACTAAACCTTAAAAATAGTTAATCAGATACTTGGTGGCAGTCCTAATACTAACTATATATCTCAATAGTTACAGACCACCTCCCAAGGCACTGTAACTTTGAACAATTCCTATAGATTAACATTATTTGCTCTCTATCTGTTTAGAAAAGGATAGCCTATAAAATGAATTTAGATGGTAAAAGAAACAAAATGGCGGTCCCTAATCCTCAACTGTACATGTAATTAATTTATAAAGATATACCTGACAGAGTACCCTATCAGACCCAAAAAGATATGAATTAGCTCAATCTTAGTATAAAATAGATTAAAACTGATAAAAGAAACAAAATGGCGGCCCCTAATCCTTAACTGTACATATATTTAATTTATAATCATATACCTGACTGAGTACCCCATCAGACCCAAAAAAGTTATGAATTAGCTCAATTTTACAGTATAAATTAGATTAAAACTGGAAAGAGAAACAAAATGGCGGCCCCTGTAAAAGAAACAAAATGGCGTCCCCTAATGCTTAACTGTACATACAATTAATAAAAAATGATATACCTGACAGAGTACTACATCAGACCCCAAAAAGTTATGAATTTGCTCAATTTTACAGTATAAATTAGATTAAAACTGGAAAAAGAAACAAAATGGCGGCCCCTGTAAAAGAAACAAAATGGCGTCCCCTAATGCTTAACTGTACATACAATTAATAAAAAATGATATACCTGACAGAGTACCACATCAGACCCCAAAAAGTTATGAATTTGCTCAATTTACAGTATAAAATAGATTAAAACTGATAAAAGAAACAAAATGGCAGCCCCTAATCCTTAACTGTACATGTATTTAATTTATAATGATATACCTGACAGAGTACCCCATCAGACCCCAAAAAGTTATGAATTAGCTCAATTTAACAGTATAAAATAGATTAAAACTGGTAAAAGAAACAAAATGGCGGCCTCTAATTCTTAACTGTACATGTAATTAATTTATAATGATATACTTGACAAAGTACCCCATCAGACCCAAAAAAGTTATGAATTAGCTCAGCTATACAGTATAAATTAGATTAAATCTGGAAAAAGAAACAAGATGGCGGCCCCTAATCCTTAATTGTTCATATATTTAATATATAATGATAAACCTGACAGAGTACCCCATCAGACCCAAAAAAATTATGAGTTAGCTCAATTTACAATATAAAATAGATTAAAACTGGTAAAAGAAACAAAATGGCGGCCCCTAAACCTTAACTGTACAAGTATTTAATTTATAAACATAAACCTGACAGAGTACCCCTTCAGACCCAATAAAGTTATGAAATAGCTCAAATTTACAGTATAAATTAGAATATAACTGAAAAAAGAAGCAATTGCGTTATGGCAGACACATTTTGGCGGATGGCATCTTTCAGTGCTTCTAGTGATGCAGGTTGGTCGCGATAAACTTTTGACTTAGAGAATTCTCACAGCCAAAAGTTACAGGGCAGGGTGTCAGGTCGGGAGATCTTGGAGGCCATGCATGATTAAAGTAGCGAATAATAATGCGACCCTTCCCAAATGGTGAGGTTAGCAGGTGTTGCACAGGTAGAGCAATATTGGTGCTCCATCTTGTATAAAGGTGACTGTTTGGAGTGCCTGTCGCGCTTGCAGTTCAGGAAAAATGTTGTTCTGTAACGGTGCTATTTATCGCTGGCCAGTGACAGAAACTGTTTTGAAACCCGTTTATGTGACTTCCTCGAAAAAAAAAAAAAAAAAAAAAAAAAAAAACGACCAATTATGAAATCAGCAGTGAAGCCACACCAGATTGTCACTTTAGGCTGTTGCAAGGGTACCTCAACAAATGCATGTTGATTTTCTGTGGTCCACACTCGACAATTGTGGGTGTTAACAGCGCCAGAGAATGTGAAATGAGCTTCATCTGTCCAAAGCACAGTGTGAAGCCAGTCGTACTGCTCTTCCATCTTATTGAATACCAAATTTACAAAAATCAGGAGGTTTCAGTTCTTGGTTATGTTGCAACTTGTAAGAATACCGTTGCAAAGTTATTCGCAGTGATCTCCAGACACTTCCGTACGACACTCCTGTCTGCCTCGAAAATTCTCGAACCCTGCACTCCTCATGTGCATCAACCGTCGACATGGATTGCACAGTCTGCTCCACTGTCGTGGCAACAGCAGCGGCTGTAAAAAACAGCAGCGGCTGTTGAGGGACGCCCACTTCTTTGACGTGGCGCCAAAGAAACTGTAGCTTCAAATTTCTTCATAATTTTGTTCAATGCAGAAGATGTTATTGGTGTTTTTTTATCTGGCATACCCTTCATGTAGGGACATGCTCGCAATGCCGGAATGGCTCTTTCCGAATTCTTATAATACAGTTTAACTAAGAGGGCTTTCTCAACTATGGACAGCATTTCGATGCATCCAAGTTTTGACTACCATTACTTGCTGCAGTTGCTCCTTTTTATATTGTTTGTTGCTTTGCATAATCCTACATCAGAAATCCGACTGCACCATATGTTGGTCGCCAACAGAACTATTCTTTTCGTTGTCATACAAAACCCGGTTTCTTTTCCATCCGTTTGTTGCAAACCGTATCTTTGTATCTTGATTAGTTTTCGAATTATTCATTTTTAAAGTTCGTCCTGACTTTTGGGTCACCCGGAATATATTCAGGGGAAGCACCTTTTCAAACAAAAGACAAACAAAGATAAAATTAACAGATTTTTTTCAGTAATCAAATTGAAGCAATCATTTGGTATTATATGCTTAAAATTATTCTGTTAAAACAAATACGATAATGTAAAAAAAATATTCAATTATTTCAAATTAAAAATAACTTTCTTAAAAAAAATATTGTGTATTCATAAACGTAATAGTGCGTTATCCTCGTTCTTCCTATAAATATTTTTATTAATAAGAAAATAAACAAATGAATAAGATTAATAAAAAAGTATAATTAATTACTTTTCATTTGATATTTATTGCTCAGGAATTTAAATTTTGCCTATGTAACTGGAAGTACTTTAAAAGGCAAATCACTGTTTGAGGAATTTTCTGCGTAACAATTTTTTTTTTATAGTTTGACAATCAAGGTAAATTATTGAGGCATTTTTTAAAAATATTTTTACTTCCAAAACGGGCAATTTTTGTTTTCCATTCATATATAAAAATGTATATTTTTTTAAAGGAATTGACAGAGAATCTTTTACTTTAATAGCTTCATGGATTCATTAATATTTTATAAAATTCAGAGATATAGAAAGTTATTAAATTTGATATAAAGAAATATTATCAAAATAAATTGCCGAATATTTGTTTAGTAAAATACAGTACTTTCCTAAATATATATATATACGTGAATAATCCAACAATATATTTCAAAGAAACTCTATTAGTTGTTTTTGTAATGTACTGAAAATTAGACTCTCTAAAGTTTTTCTTCAGCATAAGTGTACTTCAGAATTTTCCAGACAAATATATGCATCGTAAGTTTATTTTATATTTCACTACTTATTGAAGCAATTAAAGAGTTTCTTTCCATGTAAAAATGACATACTTGTTAGGAAAAGAAAATAACATCTTGTTTTCCCAGAAATTTTTAATATACAGTCTGACCTCTTTTTACAGAATATACTTAGATGAAAACATTTTTTATGACAACTTTAATAGATTGTGTACGTTTAATATATATATATATTTTTTGAATCCCCACTAACAATATCAAATAATATTTATATGAAAAATAGCATTTATGCGTTAACGTTTGGGAAATGTAAAAAAAAAAAAAAAAAAAAAAAAGCTATACATTGGTATTGGACTCGTGCCAGAAATTGACAATCGAAGAAATCCCCAGAATAGAATCAGCCTTAGAAACACCCATCTTTGTTTTGGTGATTTCAATGGTTTAAGCGTATAGTTGGATTACATATCTTAAATTTGTATTTTCTTCATATTTTCTTCTTTTATTTATTGATTGATGGATGTATTAATTTTGATAAAGACTACATCCGGAAAACAAATGCTGCACTATTTACATCAATTTAAGTGCAAACGGATTTATCTTTCGTCATCGTCTGATTGCGATATAATCAGATTAAAAAAGAATTCATGCTTGAAAATTATTTAAAAAAACAATAAAAGTAGAATAAACTGCAATACAGTTTTTAAAAAAATTTCGACACAGTATTGAAACAAATTGCAATTGAAATTACATTTCATTTTCTATTCGAAGGTGTTAAAATTGAAAAATTGCGATCTTTTCGAAATTAAAAAAAATGCAGTAAAAGTTATTTTTAATCATGTGATATTGCCACTGTCCAAATACCGTCAACGTTAGGGACGGACACATTTGACCCTTATAATACAGATAGATAAATTTATCTTTCCGGATGTTTTATTAATTTTAAAGAAAAAAAATAAAAAATTATCATACTTTTAAAAAACGAAATATTCACGGATTCACGGCTTAAATTTTCATTATTCAGAAAAAAATCAGAAATGATTATGTTTATATATTATTGAGTTTCACTCATTTTGCTTGTCTTCTAGATGTTAAGAATCCCAATTTCTAATTTCAGATAATATCTGGGGTATGGTCCTTCTATGTACATAGGAAATATCATTTCAACATTTGGAGGTAACGTTAAAGAATAGTATGCAAAATCTTACTTATACATTGATGACACTTTCATGGCTTTAAAAGGACACAATTACGTAGAACGCTATCGTCAGTGTAACGCAATTGCACTAAAGAGAAGGAAGTACGATTTTTAGTTGACGGGTTGAAAAATTTATTTTTGATGGATTATTTTGTGTTTTCACATATGTATATTTCTCATAATAAAAAATTATTATATAAAGCAGTAAAAGAACTTTTAGTAAGAATAGTCCAATGGTATGAAAAGCTTTTACTTTTGATTTTATGTCAGTCCACAAACTTATGCACTGTAAAAAAAAATCAATAAAGTTACTAAGAATTTACTAGGAAACTGGGATGCCTATAACTTTTTTATTTAACTGCAAAAAAAATCATGTAACAGAGTCAGGTTTATACTAAAAAACAAAATTCTGTAAGGTTACTAAGAATTTTATAAGAAACAGGTAATGTTTCACATAATTGCAAAAAAAAAAAAAAAAAAAAAAAAAAAAATCATGTAATTATCCCCGAGTTACAGATAAAATTTTAGTAATTATACAGATTTTTGTAGTTTTACAAAAACTAGTTTTGTATATTTACATCTTTTTTTTAGAGTGCACAGATAAAATTTTAGTAAGCATGCAGATTTCTGTAGCTTTACATCTGTCGAATTACATCTTTTCTTTTTTTGCAGCGTATAATATTCTGTAACATTTTATTCATAATAAATATGTTTAAAAATGATTCATGATAAAGATATTCAGATAAGATTATCATTCGTGAGAAATATGTGATCCGTTAAAAACGATTAAAGTCTGAAAATTCCGTAATTCGAATCATTGGACACACGAAAGCATAGGTTATGGGATGAAGCTAAGATTAAGCCTATGTGGGTTTGATGCATTCTTATATTTAAAATATCTCTTCGGGAAATTTATATTTTTAACTTCATTTTTCAGTGTTCTCTTCTGAAAGGTTGTCAGTTTGTTTCTTAGTTGTCAAAATATTTCAAAAATCTATTCTCAATTTAATATTTTACGTTTTAAAAACTGACGAAGTGGGAGTAAAATTTTAACACTTCATAAAATATTAAGCGTAGATTTCAAAAATATTTCGAAAAGTAAGAAAAAAAGAGACATGCTTTAAGATGAGAACACCCAAGAAAGAATTTAAGCATATTAATTTCCCGAGGAGATATTTTGAATATCAGAATGCATGAAACCCCCTTAGACTTTTACCGAGGGGAATTTGGACACTGAGTGACTAACAGCCTTAATACTTCTTTCTTTAGAAAATATTTACTATAAAATTCCTAACAGGAACTCTTTTGGAAAATTCTTTAAGTAAAAGTAAAAATATGAAAAAAAAAATATTTCAGAAAGCACTTAATTAAAAAATAATATCAAATAAAGCCTTTTGCTTAGTACCGAAGAATAGAAAAATATTGAATTTTCTTTTAGCATAATAATATAGGCGAGTTTTTAGAGTAACATTATTTCCAATGATGTGCAAAGAAATTATAGCTATAGCTTATTTTTTGATCAAATCTAGATAAGAATTACATTAACCCCAAAAATTTCAAATAACTTATATCTCTCTATTCTAAAAAAAAGTAACTACCGCTGTCACCGCCGCCGCCGCCGCCGCCGCCGGTTTTGAATTTTTTGTGACTGGAGGTCTTTCTTCGTTAATATTAAAAAAACTGTTGCATACAAAAATATGAAAATCGGTAGTATTATAGAAAAATGATTGATAAACACGCTGATGCAGACAGTTTTCAAATCGAAGAATTATTTTAAGAGATATTTAATGCCAAAGTTGGACAAAATCGTTCCATTAAAAAAGTTTTATAGGAGCAAAAACTGTACATAGGAATTTAATCATTTTTAGATCATTTTATGCGTCAGAATTTCCCGGTGTGCAGATTGCAGTTAGTTTTTTAATTTGAATAATTTTTCGAGGTTTTATTTCTATTTTAAATTCAAATTTTCAGCATTTCGAGAGATATTTTTTACAAATTTTAGAAAATTGTATTAATTTAAACTGTTGCCAACTGTATAAAAAGCGCAACCAATAATGTTTGCTTCAAATTAAAAATTTATTTTACACGTGACTATTATAAACAAAAAATATAAAAAGCAGGAGCTCATTGAAAATTACGTCATAAAAACTATAGTTACACGTGAATTTTAAATGAGAAAGAATATTGTAAAATAATAAATTCAGTAACATGCGTTAGAAGTCTTAAATAGGAGAATTTACGTCATATTACACTTATTACGTAAAATGAACAAAAAATAATATTGCAAAACAGTTTTAATTTAAAAATTGCGCGAGACATTTACTTGACATTTTAAGATGATCATAATATTTCATTTCTAACAAAAGTATTTTGACGTGAATATTAAAAAGAGAAAGAAAAGTTTGGTGAAAATTACGTCAGATTATAATTGTCAGATTCAAATTATAATTCAATCTTCCGAAATATTTTTAAAGGCGGTAAAATTAGCGTGTTGTTAGAGTCTGTGGTGTCTGAACGGGGGTTGACGAGCGTAGCTCGTAGGGGGCAGAGCCCCCTAGTATAATATAAATATAAGCAATCAAAAATATGAGCGAAATTTTTGGAATAGTATTACTTAAAAACGTGCAAAATTATTACATATTTAGCTTATTTTTAGATCAAATCTAGATAATAATTACATTAATCTCACAAGGAGAGGGCCAACCTTGTTAATCACATATTTTGATTATTTTAATATATGTTGTAGGGTAGAGACCCCTTAATGTGAGGTTCAACGGATTTTATCCAACGCTCTTTTGTTCTAGAGAAACCAGGGGGTCTAATAATAGTACACAACTTAAATACTTACATTGCAGCCGCAAAGATAGGTTGGTCGTATCTCAGTTGGTACGGCGTTCGCTGGCCGATCTGCGGGCCCGGATTCGGTACCCGAACGCGCTACATTTACTTTTCTCATTTTTTGTTTTATAAATATACTTGTAATTATAATTTGATAATTTCAATTACATATTTTAATATCATACATTAATTATAATGTTAACAAACTTAAATTTATCATTATTTATTTTTAAACTATTATTTCTCATCCTTTAAAGAAGTAAAAAAAAAATGGATCTAATATTGAATGATAAAAATTCGAAAATCGTGACAAAATCTGTTGTGGTGTCATCTAATTATGATAAAATAAAAGAATATTCAAATAAATAAAAATAAAAGCAGAAAAAAGATAAAAGTGAAAGCAGAATAATTGAAAGCGCATGCATACGTACTACAAATTTAAAAATATTTAATATGCAAAAAATTGGTTGTAATTTAATTCTGATGCTACTTTTTAATATAATTATGCCTGTTACTTTAAAAATAGAATAATAGTATTATCGCATTGACATCTTTTGTTAAAGCAATGCGTAAATGATGTTTATTTAAAATCACGAATTGATCACAATTGCTCAATATCATTGCATAGATAAAGAATATATGAAATACATTTTAAAAGTGATTTTAAAAAAATTAACAGTTTTATGATATTTTATACAATTATTTAGTTAAAAGTAAAAAATTAAATGGGTTAAAATTATAACTGATATACAATATTAAAAATTTTAATTGACAATGAGATTATTAATTATACTTACAAGTATATTTATGAAACAAAAAATGAGGAAAACAAATGCAGCGCATTCAGGCATCGAACCCGAGGATCAGCCGGTAAACGCCATACCAACTGAACTACGACCAACCTATCATTGAGGTTTCAAAGTAAGTATTTAAGTTGTGTACTATTATTAGAACCCCCGGTTTCTCAAGAACTAAGGAGCGTTGGATAAAATCCGTTGAACCTGGCACTAAGGGGTCTCTACCCTACAACATATATTAAAATAATCAAAATCTGTGATTAACAAGGTTAGCCCTCTCCTTGTCAGAATTTTCAAATAACTAATATATCAATATATGCAATCATAAAATATCAACGACGTTTTTAGAATAACAGTAGACCAAATAACGTGCAAAAAATTACGGAACAGATGTCATAAGTTCCCCCCCCCCCGGCCGCCATCTTGGAAATTTCTTGGCGTGAAAACCCTTTTTCCGCCAAGTAGTAAATGTCACCAAGCACCGGTTTATACGCATGTTTGGCTTAACGAAAATAAAATGTAAATAATAAACAAAATTCGTTAAAATGGCAACCAGTAATCCTTGTATGTGCTCTTCGCGCACATTTTCCGAAAAAAAAAACATCACTGCATACAACACTTCTCGATGTGTAGCATTCTCAAAATTCAGCAGTTCTCGCTTTCTAGCAATCTCAAAATGTAAAAAAACTAAGCTGCAAAATACACATAAAAAACGAAATTCGCTAAAATGTCAACCCGTAATCGTTGTATGTGCGCTTCGCGCACATTTTTCGAAAAAAGACATCACTGCATTCAGCACTTCTCGAGGTGTAGCATTCTCTAAATTCAGCAGTTCTCGCTTTCTATCAATCTCAAAATGTAAAAAACTCAAAAGCAGTAAAATATACATAAAATTATCAACATACCTTAACAGATATCTGCTTTCTTGAAAGAGCCAGCTCGAAATATCATCGCCGACATTTTCCAAAATAGGCTTATCAATACGTATACACAAACTATAGACAAACCTTCTTTTCTTGTCAAAATTTCCTCATATTTCCTAATTATTTCAGCAACAGCGTTTAACCGGACTACAGAAAACATAGTCAATCAAATACATTCAATAAATTTCACATAAAAATAAAAAGGCAGAACTATACAACACGATATCAAAATACATTCACAATATTCCAACATGAACTTCTCGGTTGCCAGAACGACACGTCACAACAACACGTCACACGGGATTCAACATATCCAGGTTGCCATATCCATAACCACCGTCAACACGCCAACACGCCAACAAAAATCGCCAAACATTTCAAAAAAACAACGGCGGAGGGAAGATACGGCATCTGCTCCAAAATTACATATATAGCTTTATTTTAGATCAAATCTACATCTACACATCTAAATAATCCAATTATCACAGCAGAAAACTGATATGTACTGAATAACCGATAAAAAATCTAAATGTATTTTATATATATTATTGTCACAAAAATCTAATTTACAACATAAATTTCATCACACTGCGTATATTTCTAAAATATTGCACTGTAAAATGTTTCTCATTGTTTACTGGAAATTGTTTGAATATATGAGCGACAACTTTCAACGAATTTCATATATTTAAAAATTGCATTTTAAAACTTTTCTCATTATTTTGCTACAGAGATTTGAATGAAACATATTTTAAAGAATTAATTTTCATTTTTTTAAGCAATAATTTTTTAAAGAAATATTTGTAAGCAAAATAATAAAAAATAATAATCGCAAGTAGAAAATCAGTGTTTAGTTGTTAGCATCTAGTACTCTAATTTAACCTCTTCAGTCCTGAGTACTCAAATGGGTAAGTTTGTACTTTTCCTTATAAAAACTAAACTGATTAATTTTTTTTTTTCATTTTGACCCCGCTTCTGCATAGCTGAACGTTTTTACTTTAAAACGAAATTCATAAATGGTAGAACCACTGCAGATTTCCTCATAAAATAAATGTCATATTCATTTTAGTTTGCGAAATGCCTTCAAGACAGTTTTGCCAAGGAAATAGGTAATTTTCATAATTGTTTAACTTAAAAAATTTACAATAAAAAATATCGAGGTTTTGCAGATTGTTCACTTATTTAAAGACCTTAACGCTTTTTTTAATTATTATTATTATTGAGTGAATGTAGATTACTTATAATTAAATAGATATTTTGGGAGGCTAGTAATTTTAAATTTCTAACCCACATCAACACCCTCCTATAGTAACAATTTCAGAAACATGCTTTTTTCTGTCATTTTGCTTTTGAAAAAGCAATAAATGAGTATTTGCAGCATTTGTTTTTACTTCAGGCCTCAAGAGATTATAGCTGTAGTGCGCAAAGCCTGTTATTAAAATTGCAGTAGCATAGCTGCCAACCTTCCACTAATCTTCCGTAATGTCTGGATTAATTTGACCCAGGTTAACCACAATTTGAACCAGAAAATTTATTTCATGAATGCTTATTTATTGATTTCCAGGTTTCTACGTGGAAAATATTTAATTTCATTTCTTAAAAAAAAAAAAAAAATCTGGTTCGAAACTTATTAAACCAGAGTTAAATTACCGCAAGTATCACGAAGGATTAGTTTGAGGTTGGCACCTATGCAGTAGTCTTTCTTCTGTTGTCTTCACTCTGCGCTTTGATTTTTAATCTTCTTTAAGAGGCAGATATTTAGTAGTAAGCGTTTGTGAACATGATTTTACGAATCTGACCAAACAATTTGAAATACAAACAATGTGTGGAACATACCAGTACACAGGTAATTGAGATAATAAAAACTTTTTTGCATTAATGGAAATCTAAAACAAAAATTTTAACTCGTTTAAGATGCAGTAAGTGAGAAACTATAACTTCAACAAAATAATTGATAATTTACTACTGTAATTTTGCACTATAGTTGAAATGGAACTCAAATAAAGCAACAAAATAAAAAAATGAGAAACAAAAAATTAGCAAAAGTGACAGAACAATAAAGTATCTGCCTTTACAGTTATCTAACGGTTGAAACAATTACAGCTAACTATTCAACCAACTTATTCAACCAACAGTTAGTCTATCTTCAAAATAATGAAAAAAATACACGTTTTAGTATCATACAGTAGCTATTACGAAAGCACATTTATCTGACTTCAGTATACTATTATCTCATCATGGGGTATATATATCCTTATAAAGTTCGATGAAAGAAAAAATTCGACAATTCCGATCGTTACTTGTTTTACAATTCGCATTTTGTTGAGCAGCTCAAAATCTAAAATCTCATAATTTTATTTACTATATCTGGGTTACGGCTTTCACGAACAAAGCTTTAGTTCAAATATCAGTAATACCTCTTTAATTTCCTGAAATAATGCTACCTAAATATCATTTTTTTAAACTTTTGAACTATATACAAATGATATAAATATGTCGCAAATATCTGTTCTTTAATAAGACACAAAATTCTCAGTACGAAATTAATTCTTGGGTTTTTTGAAGTTGAATTATGTACTGCGTAAAATGGAAAATCGTAACAATATTTCGATTGTCCAGCTTCATAAATTGGGATCACTCGCAGTGAGAAAAAAATTTCCATAATTAAAATTCGGTAGGTATATTCACAATGATAAAATACATTTAATACATTCAATTGAAATATATATCTTTCAAATGAAATGTAGATATTTCAAATGAAATGTTATTCCATATATAAATATAATAGTTTGATGTTTTTTAATCCATACAATATTCCCAAAGCTTGAATAGATATTCGTTCTGACTTACATCAGGTTTCTTCAAAGATGTGGAAAATTAATTTTCTGATATGAAAAGAGTTTATAAAAAGTTGTGCGTCATAATACGAAGAAATCAATTTTTCAGGAGTTAGACAGAAATCGTGAAAGGATTCTTGTGACGAAATTGCATTTCCTTGTAATATAAAGTTATTTTTCTAATATATTTAAGTTCAAATGAATTTACGTCAAACGGTTTATCCGATTAAATGTCAATATAAATAAATTACTTTTTATTTAGTTATGATTATTAAATTTGTTTAATATATAATCATAAAATACACTAAAGTAATTATTGTAAACACACACGAGTAAATATTCAAGTTATGAATAGTTAAGAAGTTAAGAATAATTTCACAGTCATTTATGATAACACATCAAAATAAAACTATTATAACTCTCTTTCCAAACAAATGAAAATGAAGTAAAATCATACAAAGTTTATTATATTCTCCAGACTCATGAAAGAACTCACTGATTTTATTAAATATTAGATTTTTCTTTCAAATTAAAAAATATGAGCATTCTTTTAAAATATAATTAGTTGTTATCCAACTTGCTTCTATTGATTTTCAAGACTTTTAAATGAATAATACTCTGAATAAACAAAATTTAACATAGATTTTAGGAATAAAATGCAATACGTTTAAGAACAGATTTAAAATGTGGATTACTAGTTGAATGTTTTACCAAAATTGCAAATCCTACATTTTTAATATTGAATAGAATTTCCTCTGGATACATGCGAATATAACGATTTATAAGTATTAGTTTAAAAGTTGAATGCTATCCCAAAATATTTCATAGCAGATTCAATATATGAGAATTCGTACACTGGTCTCCAACAGTTAAGGTACAGGGACTGGATGCTTTCGATTGCACACGTTTTGTCGAATATCTACCAACATTATTAGCGAATCCTTCTTGAACTTCTAGGATGTAAAGTACATGTTTGATTTTATATTTCTCGGTGAAGATTATCGGGGTGTACAATTAGGGGGCTAATAATAAATTGAATAATAAAATAATATTTGCGATCACCTATGTAACAGGAAAGGCTGGAAATGGTTTGGCACTGTGGTAATTGACTATTTGGGTCCTGTTCGACGATTGTATGCATTTGTGTGCGCATAGCACTCATATTCGTGAAGATGTTAACGTTTTTGTGAAAAATGCAAAAAATTTTGTTTATAGTAGGGATGCACAACCTGTGGCCCGCGATGGGTTAACGTGTGGCACGCGAATTCGTCAATTTCTAATTGAAAAAAAAATTGCAATTTTTGTCCATAGGCCGCAAGAAAAAATCATGAATTTCATCAATTTACAGAGGGCAAAATAGCGAATTTTTTCGATGCGGCTCGGAAAAATCGCGAATTTGGTTGAACGGATACAACAAAATTGCGAATTTTGTCGATGAGGCTCGGAAAAATCGTGAATTTGGTTGAACGGATACAAAAAAATTGCGAATTTTATCGATGAGGCGCAGACAAATCGCAGATTTCGTCGATCAAGCATGGAAAAACCGCGAATTTTGTCGATCAGGAGTCGTAAAATTGCAAATTTCGCTGACCGGGAAGGTGAAAATCGTTAAGTTTGTTGATGATGCGCGGAAAATTCGCAAATTTTGTTTATGATACGTAGAAAAATTGCAACTTTTGCTGATCGGCTACGGAAAAATCGTGCGTATCGTGAGAAAAAATCAATTTCGCCAATTTGCCGTGGGGAAAAATTGCAAATTTCGTCAGCCAGTTGAGAATCACGAATTTCGTCGAATGCGGAAAAATCTCAAATTTCGTTTATCGGCTGCGGAAAAATCGCGTATTTCGTATGGTTATCATGAATTTCATAAATTTTCCGCACGAAAAATGATTTCGTAAGGGTCAATTAAGAATCGCCAATTTCGTTGCTCGGGAAGGTGAAAATCGTTAAGTTTGTTGATGATGCGCGGAAAATTCGCAAATTTTGTTTATGATACGTAGAAAAATTGCAACTTTTGCTGATCGGCTACGGAAAAATCGTGCGTATCCTGAGAAAAAATCCATTTCGCCAATTTGCCGTGGGGAAAAATTGCAAATTTCGTCAGCCAGTTGAGAATCACGAATTTCGTCGAATGCGGAAAAATCTCAAATTTCGTTTATCGGCTGCGGAAAAATCGCGTATTTCGTATGGTTATCATGAATTTCGTAAATTTTCCGCACGAAAAATGATTTCGTAAGGGTCAATTAAGAATCGCCAATTTCGTTGCTCGGGCACGAAAAAATCCCTAATTTGGTTTATCGGGCTCGGAAAAATTCTTATTTCGTTGGTCGGTAAGAAAAAAATCGCAAATTTTGTCGATCAGGAGTGGTAGAGTAGCAAATTTCGCTCATCAGGCACGGAAAAATCGCGAATTTTCTCGTTGATGCGCGAAAAAATTGAAATTTTGTTTGTCGGCTGCGGGAAATCGCGGATTTCATAAATTTTCCTCGTGAAAAAATTGCAAATTTCGTCAGAGACAGTTTAGAATCGCGAATTTCGTTGATCGGGTGCGGTAGAATCGCACATTTTCTCGATCGGTCACGGAAAAATCTCGATTGTTGTCGATCGGGCTCCGAAAAATCGCGAATTTCGTTGGTCGGGACGAGAAAATCGCAAATTTTGTCGATCAGGCGCGGAAAAATCGCCAATTTCGTTGGTCAAGGAAGGCAAAATCGCGAATTTTCTTGCAGATGCGCTTCAAAATTAAGAATTTCGTTAATCGGCTGCGGAAAAATTGCGAGTTTCGTGAATTTATCGAGAGGAAAAAATCGCAACTTTCGTCAAAAATTGCAAAAATTTGACGAAAAGCGGGAAAAATGGCAAATTTCGTCAGTCAGTTAAGAATCGCGAATTTCGGTGATCAGGTACGGAAAAATTATCAGAAAAATCGTGAATCTTGTCGATCAGGCGCAGAAAAATGAAGAATTTCGTTAATCAAGCACGAAAATAATCGCAAATTCCGTTGATCGGCTCTTCCTCTCCCCTTCGTTCATAAAATTCACATTTATTTCGGCACTAGACACTTTCATGCCTATGTTTGTTTTTTAGCACTTTTAATGGAACAAAATTTACTCCCCCAAATAAAATCAAAGAATATTATCACTCCTCCTAAATAATCCTTGCTATATCTCTATGTTATATATACAAACGTAGACTATTTATATATCATTGCCAACTGAATTGGATATGTTGACTGGGTAGGAGAACCTAGAGGGGTAAATCTCCCACCCCCTCCTCTGGAATCATATTTTTTATCTGAATATAAGACACAGACCACCTCCCCGAAATATAATTATCTCCGTGTTACTGATGTGGCTCTCGACAGCCCAGAAATTTTTGTAAGTGGCCCTTCTCTTAAAAAGGTTGTGCACCCCTAGTTTATAGCATACAGACTTTTCAACGAAATTTAACACAACTTTCCAAAAACCTGACAAAGAACAGTAGCAACAGTATACTGCAATTAAAACATGAATATATTGAACATTTGATGAGATATGGGCATTTGTATAAAATAATTTTTAACTGCGCATGCGTGGAAGAATCTAAAATTTTTATTATATAAATTGGAAGCCAGCTATTTAGGGCAACTTATATAAAAAGTCCAGTCAAATATCGCGAAAATTCACAAAGATAGGGTCGATATAGTAAGTTGCTTCCTAAAAATAGCTTTATTATAAGGGATTTTGCACAACTTTTCAATCAGCTCACTATATCTTTCTAAGTTTTCACAACATTTGACTGGACTTTTTATAGAAGTTGCCCCAAAATACTGACTACCAAATTATGAAATAAAAATTTTGAAATCTTCCGCGCATGCACAGTTAAAAATTATCTTATAAAAATGCCCATATCTCATCAAATATTCAATATATTCATGTTTTAATTGCAGTATACCGTTGCTACTATTCTTTGGCAAGTTTTCGGAAAGCTGTGTTAAATTTGGGTTAAAAACTCTGTATGCTATAAACAAAAAACTTTAGAATTTTCCCCATAAACGTTAACATCTTCATGAATATAACTGCTATGCTTACACAAATGCATACAAACGTTGAACAGAACCCAAATAGTCATTTACCACAGTGACAAACCATTTCCAGCCTTTTCTGTTACATAGGCGATCGCAAAACTTCTTTTGTTATTCAATTTATTATTAGCCTCCTAATTGTACCCTCGATAAATCTTCACCGAGAAATATAAAATCAAACATGTTCTTTACATCCTAGAAGTTCAAGAACAATTCGCCAGTAATGTTGGTAGATATTCGACAAAACGTGTGCAATCGAAAGCATCCAGTTTCTGTACCTTAACTTTTGGAGGCCGGTGTATTTAGAAACATGATTGATAAATTACATTTATTTTTCGTTTAATTTCGAGTAGACAAAAATTTATTCAATGTCTTAACGTTCTAATTCAAGATTGAATCAGTCAACAATAATTGTCGCTAGTTTTTAAATAATCTCTTTTGTGTGTTCGTTATTAAAACAAACGACAGCAACTTGTGTTTTTTCGAAAGTGATTGATTTTGTTTTTTGAAATGTCAAATGAATAAAATCTAATCATATTGATTCTATAGTAATCGGTACTGATACAGATAAGGATCAACGGCTTATATTATAATAATTAATAAAGCAGACTAAAACGGATTTTTTCTAAATCAGGCTATTCCACTAATGAATGTAAGGACATAAAAAATATGGTGCGAATGGTTTGTATTTTTTCAGGCCTCCTTCTGAGATATTTCATTAATATTAAATTATAAGCAGAAGTTCTCTTAAAAATATTTCAAAAATATATATTCTAAAAATACACTCAAAATATATATTAAACATTTAATTGCTAAAAAGGACGTCAAACGTTAATAAAATACAATAAAAGATCTTAATAATTTGACATGTTTCGATTGAATTTACTCAATCATCATCAGAAAAACAAATAAACACAAAGATGGAAAATGACCCATTTGGATGGTCATTTAAAAGTTTAAACAGATATTTCGTATGTTGAAAAATTATTGAATTTATATGAGTTATATTTCAAGCATTTTTCTTTCATTAAATTTCATAAAAATAAACATAATTTTACATGTTCATTTGTCCTATAACCACACATTCTTAATTCAAGGCGACAGATCGTGAATTCGTTCAAGAACCTATATTTTTAAGCAATGGTACAGTTGGCAAAAAAATCTGTAAGTAACAAATTGTCAAAAAGAGACTAAAATTTCTAAATTTACTTTTTTCACACATAATTTGCGTTTAAAAAACTTTGGTATGTGGATGTTCCAATGTATAAAAATAAGTAAAATTAAAATGTCTCAGTACAATGTGAAAATTTGGTTCGATATTTCACAAACGTATGCACTAAATGACTTGAATTTATAAGAGGGTGAAAACTTGTTAAAACGTTTGGGATAAAGGTTTAATTATACACTTTAGTCAGTTGAAACCTGAACTTGTAAGATATTGAATTATAACCTGGTGAAATGCGGAATGCTGGGAGTGGTAAAATGTTCAATACAATACTGGTACTAGTATACAGTACCGATATGCAGTACTGATAAAATGACACAATAAATTGAAAAAATAATGAAAGCTAAAACAGATACAAACACTACATGGCCATTAATGATCGGCAACTTTCAATTTTAGACATATTGTCTAATTTTTAAAAATATACTTGTCAAATTCTTCTGGAATTTTAGGATTAAAAATAACAGGTTCGATTTCATATTTATCAACGTCGATTTGATAAGAAGGACAATTAGGGAGCCAACAAAAAATTAAAGAAAAAAAATAATACTTGGGATCACCCTGTAAAATAAAATGCACGAAATGATGTATCACTACCGAATATACATAAACAGACGTTGTACACTATGTGTATTCATTTGTGTCAGAATAGTATGTATATTAATGGAGATATAGCGATTTCTTTTAAAAATTAAAACTATTCTTGTATGTTTTTTGCGTATAACAAGCAGGGTTTTTAATCAAATTTAACGCCAGTTTCATAAAAATTAACAAAATGTGTGGAAATAAAATAGTGCAATTTAAATATAAATATTTTAAATATTTAAGGAAA
The DNA here is from genome assembly GCA_963932465.1 of Maratus speciosus. Taxonomy (NCBI): domain Eukaryota; kingdom Metazoa; phylum Arthropoda; class Arachnida; order Araneae; family Salticidae; genus Maratus; species Maratus speciosus. The sequence continues at coordinate 268,002,321 of OZ010795.1, forward strand.
TATGGGCAGTTGTATAAATTAATTTTTATCTGCGAAAGCGCGAAAGATAAAAATCAACTTTGTGCATAATTTAATAGTCAACTGTATGTAACAACTTATTAAAAAAATCAGTTAAATATCGTAAAAATTCAGAGAGATATCGGCATTAGAGTGAGCTGTTGTTTAGTTTCTCGCTAAAACTCGCTGAATGATAAGGGATTGTCCACAAATTTTTATTTTTAAGTTATCTGACAGCGTTCGAAGCAAGTTTTTTGAAAAAGCTATTGAATTATAGTTTACGGTTATATTTAGGAAGATTTTGACTCTAAACAACAATGAAAAGGAAAATATAGTCCATACATTGATTAGATTTAGGTAAATTGAAGAGTGTGAAATTTAGACCAATGCGCAAAACACTATACAGTAAATTCTATCGCAAATATATGTATTTTCTGTATACACGTAATTTGTATGATAGTGGTGAAGACAATAAACAAATATTTATGATATATTGGACATTTTTCATGAGTTATGAGTCAATAACTTGTAATTTCATTTTTATAGTGATATTTTAATAGCTTTTGAGAAATCCCGTTTTGCGTATGGAATTTCCAGTGAAAAGTTTTCCATAAAATTCATTTACTTAACCTTTAACTTACATTAAACTTTACTGGACATTTAGTTAACAGTTATGTGAATTGGAAATTTACTGTGTTTATCGATCAAGGTCTTTTTTTGTGTGTGTGTGTGTGTGCCGTTTATATCGAAAAGACAGTTTTGGCGGTTTTTGTTTGAAGGGGAAAAAAAACTATCGCTGAAACGTTTGGCACTTTCGGTTTTATTCACAGCTATCAAGTAGTTTTTAAATTCTGATAACTTAGACATTTTTATAATACAATAAATGTAATCGCAGATTTAGAAATTTAAAAATGTGGGCTTTAATAAAATGCAATAAAAATAAACGAAAATTTTAGATAAAAATCTCATTTTAAACGTAATCAGATATCCTAATTTGTATACTATTCTTTATTTTTTATTGATACTTTAGTTCAAAAAAAAAAAAAAAAAAAAGATCTTGATCGATAAGTATAGTAAACTTCCAATTCACATAACTGTTAAGTAAATGTTAAATAAAGTTTAAAATAGTTAAATAAATGTATTTTATGTTGAATGCACATTTCTGTGAAAATTCAGTACCCAAAACGTAATTTCTCAAAAATCTATTGAAATATATGTATATAAATCAAATTGCAAGTAATTGACTCTTAACTCATGAAAAATGTATATCTTAGATTTTAGTTTATATTTACCACTGTCATACAAATTACATGTACAGTAGAACCTATCCGAAACTCTTTTAACCGAAACTCAGTTAACAGAAATCCATTTTTAAAGCTTTTTTTTTTTTCTTTTTTACTACCACATTCCTTGTGTGCAAAATCCATTTTGAAAGATTTTTTTAAACTGTCATATTCCTTGTGTGTAAAAGGTCCTTTCCGAACTAAGAATATACATATAAATATTTTTGATCCTCTTTCGTTCCTTTGAATTTAACTTGAGGTCCCGTAAGCTCTGGAGTGGAACGAAGAAAACAAACAAATTACCGATTCTGAAGCTTTCGAATGTTCTGCAAAACGTTTGGCACGGCTGGAGCAGCAGAAACTGTGATACTGGTGAACTAATAATGTTAAAAAACTTCGTGAAAGAGCTTCAAAGCAAAGGCAATTGAAACTGCGACAAACGAAACATTTTTTCAAACCCTTGTGATATAGGTAAAAGGTACTTAATTTTAAAATTAAAATTCAGGTAATTTATTCTGGTTTCTATTTTGCTATTGCTTTATTTTTATAAGCACTTGTTATGATAATAAGAAATATTGCTTATATTTCTCCTTAATCTGAAAATGGAAGCATTCTCGAATATCCGAAAATTTCGATTTTCCGAAAGTGGGTCGGTCCCAATTACTTCAGATAATCGAGGTTCTCTGTATACAGAAAATACTTATATATACAACAGAATTTACTTTAGAGTGTTTTGCGTATTGGTCTAAATTTCATAAAATTTTACCGTAAACTCTTCAATTTACCTAAATGTAATCAACGTATGGACTATATTTTCCTTTTCATCGTTGTTTACAGTCAAAATCTTCCTAACCATAACCTTAAACTATTAACCCTTAAATGCCTGATTTTTCAAAAATCATTGTAATAATGTTTTTCGGCTTTCATTTTTTAAATAAATTATGGGAAAAATAATTAACAAAATCTTATTTTGTTTTAAGTATGGTTTACGGCTAAAAAAAAAAAAAAAAAAAAAAAAAAAAAACTACTAATTAACTAGATAAAATAAATAAAAAACAAATTAACTAGATAATTATTGAAAATCTGGTTAAATAACCACGGATTTGAGCTGTGATAAGATTCAAGTAAGGATTGTAAATTGATTTTTTTTTTTTTTTTTTTTGTAAAGGTTGTCGTTGGTGCGACGAAACGATCGTCAATCTTAATAAAGATATTTTATCACTTTTTAGCATTATTTTACTTAATTTATATTCTAAATTTAAATCTCGTACATTACTATCACTAAATGTTTTAAAAAATAATAATGATAATTAACTAGATCATTATTGAAAATCTGGTTAAATAGCCACTTACACGGATTTGTGCTGTGATAAGATTCAAGTAAGGATTGTAATTAAAAGCTAAGAATTTACTTTTGTAATGTGTATTAAAATTTTATTATAAAGTCAATAATTTGAAATTTGATATGGAAAGTAAATATTGAATCAACGATACATATATATTTGAAAAAAACATATTACTCGTTGAAAATAAAATTTATTATTATATATATATATATATATTTCTATCTTTTTATTTTGAAATATTCTTTTATTTTCTTGTTTTTTTTTCAGGTTATAATTGATTTTATGAATATTTAAAATTTAAAATTAAAGAATTTAATGAATTATTTTTCTTTACAAATATTCTAATCCTTATAAGAATTTTTACGTTAAACAAGTCGTCCCTATGTTGTTGGCATGTTTTAAATTTATTGCAAATATCATCTCCTTATATTTTATTAATTAATATTATCCCATACGTTCTTTCACAATGCGGAGCGGGATAATATTTTCTATTATTGTACTAATCACTACTCTATCGAGTGACCTTGTATGGAAGTGTCAGTTCGTCACCACAGAACACTAGTTTTAAATAATTTGGTGAAGATGTTTAGGATTTAGATACATTTAAAACTTTATATTAAAATTATTATAATAGATTTATTGCTATTTAGGGTAATAATTATTTTTTAAACCCGATTACACTCGTCTACCGAGGCTAACGAAAAAGGACAGGCTACCACGGTGCATTCCACGTATCGTTTTTTACAGACCGCTGGAGTCACGTGATGCTCGAATGCACCAATCTAGATGTACGAAAAGAGCATGACGTCACTCTAGCGGTCTGTAAAAAAAAAACACTTGGGATGCACCGCGGTAGACTGTCCTTTTCGTTAGCCTAAGGTCTACAAAATAAAACTTTTTTTTTTTTTTTTTTTTTTTTTTTTTGCTTTTTAATAATAATCTTTATACTAATTTGGTGTCACAGAATATGAAAAAACCCATTAAAATTTTAATGTTATCTCTCAATGTAAAAATATGTCTCGTATGAAAAATTATGATTCAAAGTTTAAAGTCAATGATGATAAAATATTTATTTAAGAAGAATCTTCAAATTATTATTTTTTTTACATGAAATAAGTAATTTATGAACAATATTAAAACTTTAACATTATACCATCAAACAAGAAGTCCTCTTGATGTTCCGATATAGAAAACCCAGTAAAATTAAAATGTGTTTGTACAATGTGAAAAATTTGGTTCAAAATTTCACAAATGAATATACTAAATGACTTGAATTTATAAGATGGTGAAACTTTATTCCAACGTTCGGGACTAAGGTTTAATGATACACTTTTGTCTACAGGTTTTTGGTATACAGTACCTGTATACAGTACTGAGAAAATATGACACAATAAATTGAAAAAAATATGGAAAAATAAAACAGCTACATATATCATTAAAAAATGGAGACCAGGTAGACCGTTACTTCCGCTTAAAGAAGAAACTGACTTGGTGCGGACTTTCACCTCTGAACTGGACCTACTTACTAGCGTTCTAATCACTGCAAAAACAAGCGGATAGCATCGTGATTTAAAGTAACATATTCAGAGTGCATTGAACATTTTCTTCTAACTAATTGTTACATATTGCAAAAAGATCGTGAAAATTTGAACCGTTGCTGAAGATTTACCATAATCAGGAAATTTGTAAAATCAAGTAAACTATGAGCTTTTGCTTTTTTTGTATCCTCAAGCGATTGAAAGTTAAATAAATGTTTTTACAGCCTAGCAAAATCTACATCTGGCATCCATTTTCTGAATATTTACATTTTTCTTTGAGAAAACAAATTTGAAATAATTTGGCGGAGAAGTTTAAGAATTATCTGCATCTAACATTTTATATTACAACTATTATAGTAGATTTATTGCAATTTTCGGTTGTAATAAATTTTTCAAACTCATATTACACTGCCCTACATAACAATCTACATCCATTTTTTGAATTTATTTATTTATTTATTTATTTTTTTTTGATAAAATTAGATTGAAATAATTTGTTTAATATAATAAAGTTTAAGAATTACATGCATTTAAAACTTTATATTAAAATTATTATAATAGATTTGTTGCTATTTTCGTTAGTAATTTTTTTTAACCTGATTACACTGGACTACAAAATATACTCGTTTTTTTTTTTTTTTTTTTTTTTTTTTTTTGCCTTTTAAATAAACAATTAATCTTTATACAATTTGGTGTCACAGAATAAGAATTAGCCATTAAAATTATAATGTTATCTCTCAGTGTAAAAATATGGCTCGTAGGAAAAATTATGATTTAAAGTTAAATGCCAATGAACATAAAATATTTATTTTTTAAAAAACATCATATTATTATTATTTTTTTTTTTTTACATGAAATAAGTAATTTATGAGCAATATCAAAACATTAACATTATACAATCAAACAAGAAGTCCTCTACTTTTTCATTTGTCTTTCGTGTTCAGTGACACGGGAAACTATATTTAAGTTCCATCATTAGCTTGTTAACATTGATGCATTCCATAGCCCCTGATATCATTTTTAATTGTCGATGTGTCTTTGTTGTGTCAAATCACAACACCACAGTTTGGAGAAAATAAATATCGAGATGAGAGTGAAGAAAGTGAATTTTTAGAGACATATTGCAACGCAGTTGCTGATACTTTTGTAGCAGATTGTTTACAGGCTCATCATATTTCACAAAATTCTTTAAAATCACTATAAACATTTTAAAAAACATTGACATTTTTAGTATTAAGACCCAAATTTGACATCATATTTTGATTATTTGATAAATTTCATTTTCAGATATCAAACAGGAAATCATTTGATGGAGTGGTTAATAATGTATACAGATGTGAAATTTGGAAATCCGAATATTAAATGCCTGTTTAATATTGTTCTTAAATAAACTGCAATGCGGGTATTTTTTTAAATAATAACTTAAAAACTACTTAATGGAATAAGCAGTAATTTTTTATTCACATATTTGAAGATACTAGAACTCGACATCTACTAAAAAAAATTATAGGTTACATTTCATATATTTTTAAAATATTAATTTAAAAATACATATATTTGGAATAAATTAAGTCTGCGCATCTATATTTCCGAAAGTATAGCCAATCAAGATTTTTCTTTGTGATGTTCATGTTCTGTGTGTTAATTTTATACAGAATTGCAGACTTTTACTTCAGAGGCAATTTCATTGGTGTACGGTGTTATTTATTAACCTAAACTTTAACACGACACTCATGAACACATAATGGCATACTGCTTTTAAAACAGAAAAATTATTCTATATCCAAATTAGGGTCAGAAAAAAAATTCATCATTTTTTAAGAAATGCCATCGTGGATCCGTAGTAACATATATTTATGATTCTTTATAAGGAAATGTTTAGATTTGTATAATTTCTTTTGCAAAAACTTCAAAAATATAAAGCTGAACACCTTATTTCTACGTACATTTTAATTCGTAAAAAAGACTTGAAAAGATTAAAGAAAATTATAAAACAACTGAAAATGGAAATAAATTTACATTAAGAGACATTTGCGTCTTTTGGCGATAATGTTTAATTGAGAAAATTTAGCAACCGCAAAATAGATATTTCCAATTTTGAAAAAAAACTTACTAGAGTGTAAAACAATTCGAAAACGTTTATTTTTTTTCTAATGGGCAACAAAATAAACTTTTCTTTCAGAAATGCTTCCTTTAATATCAGAATTCTGTTGGTTTCTAAAGTTTCTGCAAATAAACGAACGCTTTTCGAATTCTTGGATAACTCGCAGAAAGTTGTATTGTATTTTCGTAAAGTTTTGCTAGATCAAGAAACATTGCTTTTTTTTTTTTTTTTTTGAAAGGGTTAGAATGAAGATTTTTCTCCTTAATTCAAGCCATTTTGATTTAATTTAATACCAGGGTGAAATTTCCAAAAATGTGACCTAATTGTAACATTTAAATTATCAGTGGCACTATAATTTTCTCTTATGTAAATAGGTACCCAAATACCATACGGCATTTTTCAAGAAAATCGCGTGTAAAGCCAATGATGTTACTGGTATATCATATTTCTTTAAATTACCCGAATTTGAATATTAATACCATCCTACTTCGTACATGACATTTTATACCATATATATCATTTATAAATGGACGCCTTTTGCAGGACTAAGATTAGGCATTTATAGATAATTTAAGGTAACTGGATTAAAATAAGTGAGGCACATTCATTGAAATAGAATTAAACGATCTCTGTAAAATTATATTCCAGTTTAAAACAGAGAATTTATGATCATTCCACAGCAAAATATATCCATGTTTAGCATAATTATATTAAACAGAATCATATTAATATTATTATATAAATCTTATCATATATATAAATAGAAATCATAAATAGAAATCATGTAGATCTTATTAATATTATATAATTTAATATTATATAAAAGGTAATTTTAAATAAATAATATTCAATTGAACGTCACTCGTCCGTTGACCGGACTCGTCAAACTTTAGAAATAGCGAAAAATTAAAAAGAAATTGCACTAATCCCGAAAAAACTTTATTGAAAAGATGTCAAAATTTACTAGATTAAGATTTAAACTTTAAAACTGAATTGCTTTCACGAACGTCAAAAATTCTCCGCAAAACACAAAAAGGCGCTAAAAATCGAATTGAAAATAGCATAAAAAATCGCAACAAAAATTAATCACAAAGGAAAAAATTTACTGAGCTAAAGCAATTGTAAATGGGATACTTTCAGATCGCATTAAAAATCGCCGAAAATTCAAAAATCGTAAAAGGCTAAATTTACTACATTAAATTGAAAGTTTCGTAACAAATTTATTTTTCTATTTTCGAAAAACCGTCGAGAAAAGAAAAAATTCGTGTAAACATCGCTAAAAATTCCAAATTTGCACGGAAAAAATTTGCAATAAAAAGCTAAAAGTTTGAAAATGACTTCATTTTACAAATGTAAAATAATAGTTGTAAAAAGCGAAAAATCTCTAAAAATCGCGTTAAAAATATCACGAAATTTTGAAAAAGCCTTGTACTAATTCCGAATAAATTTTATTCAAAAGGGCAGAAATTGTACGATATTGGCCTAAAAGATTTAAATCTGATTCCTTTTTCTTATGTGGAAAAGTTGACGTGAAACGTTAAAAGACACTCAAAATCGAATAACAAATTATATTATAAAAACCTAATCGAAATATCCAAAAAGGCTTCGAGGTGCATAAATAGATGCACAGAAGTACCTTCCTATCATTGTAGTTTTTCGTACAGCGAACTATTCAAAACAAAGCGGACGACACACACACGCACAAACTTCTTTCCTTTTATTATAGATATTCTTTGTTAACAATAATTAATATATACTCTATATTTCCAAATTATCCCATTATTATCACATTTAAGCGAATTAAGTTAACGATAATAAGTTAAAACATTGACAAAATATTTAAGAAAACCATATTTTTATAAGGTTTTCTAAAATAATGTATTTTTCGCGTCCATACAAAATTAACTTAAGGTGCAGATATCTTTGAGAAATGTTCATCCAGAAAATTAGAAAGAGATTTCTCATTCAAAATTTAAACTTTTAAAAGATATAAAACATTGATATAACTACACTGCTCAAAAAAAATTAGGGGAGCAAGCAAAAAGGTTAAGAGGACATTGCGAGACAGCCATGCGTGGGCATAAAATGGATAGTACGCGTGTATCAGTGCGCAATACAGAAAAAAAGACACATAAAAAATTGTAAGGGAGCTTTTGTTTTTTGAAAAAAATAAAAAGAACATGGAAGATGGTTTAGGGCAACAATTTGTTTTCATGTAAATGATAAAAAAAAAGTATTTTTTAGGAATTATGCAAGATTTTTAATATAGCGTATAGTCTCTTCGAACACCTAAGAGTGCTGCACACCTGTTTTACATGGATGTCATGAGATTATTGGTAAGATTTTGGGTAATACTGTTCCGATGCTCAAGAACTGCAATCTCCAAGTCCCGGACAGTAAAAGGAGGCCTCGGTCTGGCAGAAATGCGTCGTCTGAATTTGTCCCAAACATGCTCGATCAGATTTAGGTCAGGAGAGCATGCTGGTCATTCCATACGCTGTATTGTTTTAGCGTCAAGCATGTTTTCCACAAGACAAACTGTATAAAGTTTGGCATTATGATGCATGGAAAAAAAGAAATCACCAATTTCTGCAACATAAAATACGACTTGAGGTCTCCGTATCTCGTCTGTATAACTTCGGATCGTCAAAATTTCATTCCGAATCATATGCAGGCTCATACGTCCACCTATGCTGATTCCAGCCAATAGCATCAACCCACCTCGTCTGTAATGTGATCTTTCACGATCGAATGTTGGATTATTTTGAGTGCCTCTTTCTCTCCATGCCAAAACACATCAGATGTTACATCGAGACTGAATCGGGACTCGTCTGTAAACAGAATTTGACTCCAACAACGTTACCTCCAAACTCGATGTTCAGTTCGGCACCTTCTTTGGGCCACACAGTGGCTTGAGGTCAACGGAATACAGACCATTTGCTTACGTGCATGGAGACCACCCTGATGAAGCCTATTTCGGGCTGTTTGGCTGGACACCCTTCGTCCTGCGGCCAAGAACAACTGTGTTTGCAGCTCAGTAGCATTGTCCGTTCCGTCTCGACGAGCTGTTAACAGGATATATCGGTCACCAGTTTCTGTGTTAGCACATTTTTGACCTTGCGCTTGTCCATGACTACCATTCCATGTGTCTTGGAATCGATTCCACAGCCTTTCATGGACACTTCTTGCGAATCCAACAGCGTCCACTACACTTCGTTGTGTTTCCCCAAATTCAACTGTCCCGATAACACGCCAAGTCATGGATTGCGGTAAATCATGTTGTTGTGACATTTTCAAGCCACCTTTTCTCAAAACACAAGCTGAACAATTGAATTTTACAATTGTTACAGTGAAACAGGCGTTTCTGCAAAATCCCGATTTCTGCACTTATCTCCTTTTTCTAGTTTTTGACGTCATAAACTTTAATTTACATGTAAAGTTTTATTTATCTGTTTTCTACAACACTTTAAATTATGGATGTTTTATTTTACGTTACTTATCGGTGTAAATATTTGCGTATTTTCGTTAAAACCATGCACTCCCCTAATTGTTTTGAGCAGTGTATATACATTTATTTAAAAATAGCTTATTTAAAATCAGTTAAGTTTTCATCTATGTTAGATTTAATCCAAGATTTTGAGCAGAACTGAACCAAAATCTGAAAAAATTAAAAAAACAGACGTTTATGATGCAACAAAAAGATAAACTGAAACTTTACTTTTTAAGTTTCTAAACTGAACTGAAATCAGCTTTTCTACTTCAAAAACTGTACAATGTAAACGGAAATGAAAAATCTTTGACTTCAAGCATACACAAAATAATATATTCAACAAGTTATATATTTTCTAGTGTAGTACATTTTTCCAATTCAAAATTAGGAGTAACTAAAACAAAAAAAAAAGTTTTAAAACATTCTTATAAAAAAATAATACATTTAAGTTAATTTTTTCTAATTGTACCTATTTCATTCTTGTTAAATTTTCATTCTATTTAACAGTTTGTCGTCTAAAAGAAGACATACATCTTTAAAATTTATAGATCAGTGTGTCTCCTTATAGATTCATTCTACAATGCTGCGATAATTTTGAGATTACTGCATACAATTTTCTGAACAAGTTTATAAACGTGTTATTTATTATATGTTAATAATTTTTAGTGTTACAGATTTTTAAATTTTTTTTAATAAGGGCGCTCATTAGGGGACGCTCTGTATATACAGGGTATGCATGAGTGAATATCACAAGTTTACAGATCTGTTAAAAGAAATAAAAAAGTACAGCCTTGTTGTCGTCTGAAATCAAAAATAAGGGTTGAAGGTTTACATTGAATGTTATAAGGGCTCAATGTGAGCTCCTCAAGAAACTTGAACGACATATAGGTGGTACGATAACTCACTCCACACTTTTTGTAGCATGTCCGGTGTGACTCTTTAAATGGCTGTAGATAAATGTCTTCTTCAACATCATTTTGTGTCAGTCTATATCTGAGAAAGACACCACACAAACACCCCAGTCGCACCAGACATGCTGGAAAAAAGTCCTTCCGGCCAGTGCCGGGAGGAAGAGGTAGCTTTCATATTCCTTATTTTAAAAAAGCCAACTTATGTTATTCAAACACACGAAGCTCAAGTTAGTGGAAACCGAATATAGGAGATTCAATACTAATTTTTATCAATACTAAATCATTATGAATGAGAATTTCGCGAAATTAGTCAGCTTTATCCAAGCTGCTTTTTTTTAAAGTAACTTATATTCGGCTGCCAACTTCGGCGATTTCTTAAAGTGTCTGCCATTTTAAGACAACATGGTGGATGAGGCTAACCAGTGAACTTGGTCGAGACCTTAGTAATTGCTGTGCACATGCTCACTCACATCGGAATCGATTGATATATACGAGTGCTTTCGCAGGCAAAAAATCAGATTTTTCAAAATGTCACCCACAATAGAAATTGAAATTGCTATATCTGAGCCATTTTTTTAAGATAAAGACAAACAAAAAATGCTCTTGAATCCTTATATCAAGGTCAAATACTTAAGAAAGAAAACTTTTTTCAATTTCTAATGTTTTTGCACCTCAGTTTAAATATATATATTTTTAATTTAATGGCCGCCATTTTGAAACAAGATGGCTGATGAAGCTGGTCAGCGAACGTGGTCGAGATATTGATGTATACTATCCACATGCCTTCTTACATCGAAATAGGCAAATACGTGTGTTATCGCGTGACAAATACAAGATCGTTTCAAAATGTTACCCATGCTAGAAATTCAAAGAGCTATAATTCAACCATTTTATAAGATACTAGCAAACCCCGCGGCTTTGCTCGCGTAATATTTGAAATATGCCAAGTGATATTTATATGTCTAATTTTTATCAAAAGATACTAACTAAATTTTTATTTTATTAAAAGGAAATATTTTATTTTAAAAGTTTTTTTTTTATTAAAAGGTACTTATTACTTTTAGGAATAATTCAAAAATTACTATTTAAAACACAGTTTGATTAAACATCATTATTTCACTGCATGAGGCAGAAATGGGACTTAAATTAATAAAATGAAGTAAAACTAAATAAATGATAATTTAAAAAAAATATTTTGAAACTTTTATGCTCAATTAATACGCTCATTTCAGTATTCATTTGAAATTTTGAATTTTATAGAAACCATCTTCTTACATCTTAAAATTAACCATCATGTCAAATTCCAAGTCCTACCACCTCTCTCAACATAAAGGGCTATGTTGAAACAGGAACTGTCACCATTAATTTGCCAACATTAATTGTGAAATCGGTTTGTTATTTCTTAATATTCCACAGAAACGTAATTTAAAAAGCTTTTAAAGCTCTTTTTTAGAACGTTTGTTGTTCCTGTGAACCCCAGGTGGTAGAATCACCGGCATAAAATATAGCCTGTGTAGGATCAGAGACTGTTACCATTGATTCGCAACTATTACTTTTATAATCGGTTTATATTCCCTGAAATTGCATAGAATATAACCTATGTTATAGCAGGGACTGTCACCATTTATTTGCAACCATTACTTTTGAAATAGCTTTGGTATTTCCTTAGATTGAGTAGAAATCGCAATTTAGAACGTTTTTAGGACGCTTTTCGCGCATTTTCACCCCTTTTTAAATTTCCAATTTTTTCGAAACTGTTCTTAAAGATCATTTATGTCTAATAAATATGTACCTTGCCTAATTTTAAGTTGCTAGCCCCTACCGATCACAAAAATCGAAATTTAGAACGATTTTTTGCTCCTGCAACGTCTTGGTGATAGTGATAATGACATAAAATAGTGTCTATGTTAGAGCAGAGGCTGTCAGCATCAATTTTCTACTATTACGTTTGAAATCAGATTCATTCTTCCTGAGATATTGCCGACAAATCGGCATTTAGAACGTTTTTAGAACGCTTTGCGCGCATTTTGCTCCTGCATCTCCTCTGGGGTAGTGGAAACAGAAATAAAATATAGCCTATCTTGGAGCAAGATCTGTCACCATCATTTTTACACCATTATATTTGAAATCGGTTCAGTACTTCCTGAGATTGCATAGAAATCGCAATTTAGAAAGTTTTTTACAACGCTTTTTGCGCATTTTGACCCCCTTTTAAATTTCGATTTATTTAGGAAATGTCCTTAGAGATCATTGATATCTTATAACTAACTACCATTCCAAATTTCACGATTCTAGGCCCATCCGTAACGCAAAAGCCGCTATTTAGAACGCTCCTGCACCCCCTTTGGGGTAGTGGCACCGACATAAAACATCGCCTATGTTGGAGCAAAGGTTGTCACCATCATTTTGCGCCATTATTTTTTAGATCGGTTTGGTATTTCCTGAGATTGTGTAGAAACCACCATTAGAACGTTTTTTAGAACGCTTTTCGCGCATTTTCACCCCTTTTAAATTTCGAATTGTTTAAGAACTGTTCTTAGAAATCCTTTATATCTAATAAGTAGCTAATATTTCAAATTTCATATTTGTAGGCCCTTCGGTAACGCAAAAATCGCATTTTTAGAACGTTTTTTGCTCCTACACCCCCTTTCGGGTAGTGGCATCGACATAAAACATAGCCTATGTTGGAGCAAGGGTTGTCACCGTCATTTTGACACCATTATTTTTTAAATCGGTTTGTTATTTCCTGAGATTGTGTAGAAACCACCATTTAGAACGTTTTTTAGAACGATTTTCGCGCATTTTCACCCCTTTCAAATTTCGAATTTGTTTAAGAACTGTTCTTAGACATCATTTATATCTAATAAGTAGCTAATATTTCAAATTTCATATTTCTAGGCCCTTCAGTAACACATAAATCGCATTTTTAGAACGTTTTTTGCTCCTGCAACCGCTTTGGGGTAGTGACACCGACATAAAACATAGCCTATCTTGAAGCAAGCGTTGTCACCATCATTAAGACACCAATATTTTTTAAATCGGTTTGGTATTTCCTGAGAATGTGTAGAAACTACCATTTAGAACGTTTTTTAGAACGCTTTTTGTGCATTTTCACCCCTTTTAAATTTCGAATTGTTTAAGAACTGTTCTTAGACATCATTTATATCTAATAAGTAGCTAATATTTCAAATTTCATATTTCTAGGCCCTTCAGTAACACATAAATCGCATTTTTAGAAAGTTTTTTGCTCCTGCACCCCCTTTGGGGTAGTGACACCGATATAAAACATAGCCTATCTTGGAGCAAGCGTTGTCACCATCATTTTGACACCAATATTTTTTAAATCGGTTTGGTATTTCCTCAGATTGTGTGGAAACTACCATTTAGAACGTTTTTTAGAACGCTTTTTGTGCATTTTCACCACTTTATATTTCGAATTGTTTAAGAACTGTTCTTAGACATCATTTATATCTTATAAGTAACTAATACTCAAAATTTAATATTTCTAGGCCCTTCAGTAACGCTAAAATCGCATTTTTAGAACGTTTTTTGCTCCTACACCCCCTTTGGGGTAGTGGCACCGACATAAGATATAGCCTATGTTCTAAGTTGGACTCACACCATCATTTTGATACCATTACTTTTGGAATCGGTTCGGTAGTTCCAGAGCTTACCTCCGACAAATAAACAATTTTTTCCTCTTTATAATAGGAGTATAGATAAACAAAAGAACAAATTTTCAGAAACAAAAACTGTTCCGGAATCTTTGTATCAAGGCCAAACCAATAAAAAAAAATCTTTTTTATTTTTCAATTTTTTAATACGTCATTTTAAATTTTAAATTTAATTTTTTTTTAAATGGCAACCCTTTTGAAACAACATGGCGAATGAAGATGGTCAACGAACTCGGTCGAGACATTGGTATGTACTATATGTACAGACCAAGTTACATCCAAATCGGTTGATAAATACGCCTGATATCGCGTGACAAAAATCAGGTCGTTTTAAAATGTCAGCCACAATAGAAATTCAAAATGCTATAACTCAACCATTTGTTTAGATATAGACGAAATAAAAACTGTTCCGGAATCTTTGTATTAAGGTCAAACACATACGAAAAAAATCTTTTTCATTTTCCAATTTTTTGGTATCTCATTTTAAATTTAAATTTTTTTTTATTTTTTAAATGGCCGCCGTTTTTAAACAAGATGGCGGATGAAGCTGGCCAACGACCTCGGTCGAGACAGTGGTATGTACTATGTATAAACGAAGTTACATCCAAATCGGTTCATAAATACGCCTTTTATCGCGTGACAAAATTCAGAACGTTTCAAAATATCAGCCACGCCAGAAATTCAAAATGCTATAACTCAGCCATTTTTTAAGATATAGACAAAACACAAACTGCTCCGTTATTTTTATATAAAGGTAAAATACATAAGAAAAAAATATTTTTCCAATTTGAATTTTTTGGTACCACATTTCAAATTTTAAATTTTTTTAAAAATTTTAAATGGCCGCCATTTTGAAAGAAACTGGCGGATGAAGCTGGCCAACAAACTCGGTCGAAACATTGGTATGTACTATGTACACACCGAATTACATCCAAATCGGTTCATAAATACGAGAGTTACAGTGTGACAAATTCAGATATATATATATATATATATATTAGACCGGAGTGAAAAACAAAAAGTTTTTCAAATCGAATCGTAATAGTGCGGAAAGGTTGCTACTCATCAATACAAGCACAGTGAAAAAAAAATTTGAAATCGGAGAATATCTTCCGTTCGCGCATCGCGTTCAAAGTTTTCGAATTTGAACAAAAATTGTACAAATATACAAAAAATCGTAAAAAGGTGTAAACTTCTTCCAATCGAACACATTTTTTTGTACATACTATGACCTTGAGATGTAGAATGGAGGAAAAAATACCACACAATCCTCCTTTTTCCCCTTCCAACCCCCTCAAGGGGGTGAAAATGACCAATTTTCGTGGAATAAGCCGAAATTACAGGAGATGTAAATATTGACGAATCGATCTGATTTTTTTTTTACATATGGCAACCTTGAGGCTAAAAGTCGAAAACTATCTCCCCCACCCTCGAGAGGTCCTCTATCTCCTTTGAACCCTGTCGAGGGGGCGACTTTTTGCGGCAAACATTATGTTTTGGTTTGTTTGCCGCAAGGTCCCTCAACCACTCCATCTCGTCTGCCCCTTTCTTCTTCGGTGTACTGTAATGCTCGCTGCGCGTGCGCGCCACTGGAATTCTGAGAAACGGAGTGGGGGAGGAGCTAGCACAGTACCCGTACCGGGTAACGATCGCTGTGCGTCAGTCAGTTTTGCCTCACGTCGCTGCGTGTTTCTGCTTGTCTCGCTTGTAAAAGAACATATCTCGCCTGTAAAAGAAGCCCTGCTCTTGCTGAAAATTTTTCTTGTCGGCTTCGTTTAGAATCCCGTAGCTTGAATTGCATAACGGTCTCATTGATCACAATTTATCTTCCTTTATCTTCATTATGGCGCACACTCGAAGTGTTCATACTCCCTGCCCATTTTTTGGTGCACCAAAACCACTGCCATCGGCAATATGTCCCACCAATGCTGACGTTGTCAAATGTTGGCATGAAGTGCAATACGCCATGTTATTGCAGTCTGGTGACTTTAAACCTGGAAGGAAGTTGAGATTTTTAGAAGTGGCAAACACTGTAGCTCAACAGATTGAGTCACTGTATTTGAAGGCTTCGATTCCTACAGTTTGTCACACAAGAGTCGTTCAAAAGATGAAACAACTACACGATCGCTATTACGCTCTTCGTAAATCATATCCAAGAGACAAACACACGGCTGGGAAACAGAAGAAGTACAATGACTTCATTCATCAATCGTATAACACATTATTTGACATATCAGCTTGAAAATGCGAGATGACACTAGAATGCACTTGCGGGAAAAACTTTGACAAGTGTATTTGTACTAATCCTGTAGCTGTCAGTTGCGATTCCCCTAAGGACAGGAAAATGCCTACATTGGAACTGAAGTTTCTTTACGCACAAAGACATCTTAGACTAGGTAAAATAGGACCGACGGTGCATAAAAAGGAAACACAAAAACTTACATCAAGGTTGCAAAGAAAGGCTCGTCATCTTGATGTGCTCAGCACACAAATGCAAAGCTTGCCTAGTTGCAGCACTGATCCTGAGAGATAGGAGACAAATGTTGATGTCAATGAGGATGAGGATGATTTAGATTTTCAGCCCACACGCTCTTTGTCTGCTCTGTCAAGGAGCCCAGGCTCTTCACAAATGCGCATGTCGCTTCCAGCTACTGCTTTGACAAGTAATCGCTTTGGTCTGTCAGACAGAGCAACAGCTGCCATTACCTCTAGCGTGCTAAAAGACGTAGGTCTTATTACTGATAGTAATACATCTCTGATCATTGATAGAAGCAAAATTAGACGAGAAAAAGAAACGTGCAGGGCAATTCTTACCAATCTGGAGCAGCAGGAATATCAAATGAACGACCCTATGTGTGTGTACTTTGATGGCAGGGCCGATGACACTCTAGTGTTGGTTGACAAAGGAGGTAAACTATATCAGTCTGAACAAAAAGAAGACCACATTACAGTTGTTGAGGAACAGGGTACTAAGTACCTTTGCCATCTAGTACCAACCTGAAAAAGTGGAAAGGACATTGCTAACTCCATTGTAGACTATTTCGAAGACAACGGAATAGGTACTTCAAAAATTCTAGTCGTCGGATGTGATGGTACAGCAACAAACACTGACTGGAAAAGTGGAGCAATCAAACATATAGAAATGCGTTTAAAGAGACCAACACAGTGGTTTATCTGTCTCCTGCATTTTAATGAGCTACCTTTGAGGCATTTTGCAGAAACATTTGAAGGTAAAACCACAGGGCCTCAGTCTTTTTGTGGCTCTCTTGGCAAACAGCTGGCTTGTTGCGAGTCTTTGCCCGTAGTTGCTTTTAAAGAGAATTAAATGCCACATCCCACACATTGACCCAGAAATCCTGAGTAAAGATCAGAGATACCTGCACGACATTGCCGTTTCCATTGATGCTGGGTCTTGTTCCTCAGACCTTGAAAATCGAGATCCGGGACCAATATCTCATTCTCGGTGGTTAACGACAGCAAATAGGTTCCTGAGACTTGTATATTTCATTGGAAATTCCATCCGAAAATCTCATCAATATTGTCACGTACATTATGACAGTATACGTACCACTGTGGTTCGAAATTAAGACAAGATCTTCAGTACTTGAGGGACCTAAACATATTTTTGAATGCATCAAGAAATGTAGAAGCTTACCTGCAAAACTCCAAGAAGTGGTAACAAAGGTCATCCAAACCAATGCATTCTTTGCCCATCCAGAAAACATTCTTCTTTCAATGGTAGTGGATGATAGGCAACATGTTCGAGAGCTGGGACTTCGGCGGGTACTGAAATCCAAAGACACTCTCACAAAGGGAAAATCCGTCAGAAATTTTCAAGTTCCGGTCATAAATTTTGACGCCGAGGATTATTATGACATTATAAATTAATCTGAAACCAAGATTACCTGTCCTTCTCTATTGGTAAACATTTCTTCAGCTGACATTGCAGACTTGATTTCGAAGGGGAAAAAGCCAACTCTTCCTCTGAATCTGGCAGACATACCATGTCATACGCAAGCTGTAGAGTGCAGGGTCAAGCTGGTAACACAGGCCTCCTCAAAAGTGTTTGGGCATGAGTGACTTGATGGTTTTATAAGAGCCACCCTCGCTTCTCGTGCTACCATGATAAAATTTGATACTAAATCAGAATTCGCAGTACCTGAATCTGCATCTGCATAATTCTCCACACCTACATTTTGGTTGGTTGGTTGGGTAGGGTGTGGGTGGGACTCGCAGAGCAGCCACCTTCCCGTGGTGAGTCCTTAGTCGTCCTTAGAAAGACGGGCCAAGAGCTGCACAATTTCGATCTCTCGAGGGGGGGGGGGATTGTTTTCGACTTTTAACCTCAAAGTTGCCTTATGCAAAAAAAAATCAGACCGATTCGTCAATATTTACATCTCCTGTAATTTCGGTTTTTTCCACGAAAATTGGCAATTTTCACCCCCTTGAGGGGTTTGGAAGGGGATAAAGGAGGGGTGTGTGGTATTTTTCCTCCATTCTACATCTCAAGTTCATGGTATGTACAAAAAAAATGTGTTTGATCGGAAAAAGTTTACACCTTTTTACGATTTTTCGTATATTTGTACAATTTTTGTTCAAATTCGAAAACTTTGAACGCGATGCGCGAACGGAAGATATTCTCCGATTTCAAAAAAATTTTTTTCACTGTGCTAGTATTGACGAGTAGCAACTTTTCCGCACTATTACGATTCGATTTGCAAAACTTTTTGTTTTTCACTCCGGTCTAATATATATATATATGTGTGTGTGTGTGTGTCAATTTTGAACGGAGGGTGATTTCGGGGTCTGGGGGTCATGATCGATGAAAATATACCAAAATGTTTTGAAATCGCTTTCCTCTGATCGGCTGCAATAAGTAGCTTCTTGTAATGAAAGCTACCTAAAATGTGTGAGGAGTTATCGTACAGCCTTGCTGTCGTTCGTGTTTATGGCGTAGCTCACATTAAACGCTTGTAACAATGTAGCATTTAAACTTTCAACTGTTATTTTTTATTTTCGATTAACAAAAATGTTGTATTTTTTTAGATTTTAATAGCCCTGTAAAATCGGGCTATTCATTTATGTACACCCTATAACATGCTTTATGAGTTAATGCAAGATGTGTTCATTTAAGGAGTCTCAGGACTCTTAAAGCTTTAAAATATCTGAAATTTTAAATTTTTTAGATGTTAAACTTCTATCTTTTCTGAACATTTTGATACAATTGTTATCGACAAATTCGAATTAGAACAGAAGTTACGGCTTTTAGAATTATACCCGCTCAATAGCTGAAGCGGTGTTTCCGAATCTTTGAAGTTATTTTTCTCCAAATGACGGTTTTGGGCATAACACGCACGATATCTCAAAAACTTATGAATATTTTTTCATGAAATTTTCAAAATATATGTTTCATGTTAGTCTGTATAAACTGAACCTAAAATTTCCTTTTTATTGTAAAAATAAAATATTTTTTAGGTGATTATATTGATGAAATTTTCTTAATTTTGCATTAGCTGGATGCAACTTTGTATTAAAAATATAAAAATGTTTTAAATACAAATATATTTAGGTTCAGAGTAATTATTACAATCTGAAGTATAAGTAGGCACCAAATTTTTCATTCTAGTTGCAAAATTTAATTTATAACCGTGCGCGTAAGCTGTTATGCTGATTTTCTTCTCGTCAAATGACTGACAGTTTAGAGCACCCTGTAAATGCTAATTCTTCATCTTGCAATTTCTTAAATATTTGAAATGAAAAACCATACTTATATCTTTCATTCCCAATTAAAACTGTGTCTTACATTCAAATACATTTTAAGTTATTAAATGTTGAAA
Source organism: Maratus speciosus (assembly GCA_963932465.1). Lineage (NCBI taxonomy): Eukaryota > Metazoa > Arthropoda > Arachnida > Araneae > Salticidae > Maratus > Maratus speciosus. The sequence goes on from OZ010795.1 coordinate 268,022,501, forward strand.
ATGGTCTTCTTTTTTCATTTTTTCCAATTTTAAGAGTCCTGTGACCCCTTAAAAGCGTGACACATAAATATATTAGTTATATTTAAAGAATTTTATTTAAACAGTTATTCATCGTATATTTAAACATATTTGAATCCAGAATTTAATATTTTACCGATATCCGATGCAAACAATTTATTTCTGATACAGAAACTTCTAATTTGAAATCTAAAATGCTATTTTATTAATATGTCACATTTAAAATTCAAAGTAGATATTTCGCAATTTCCTTAAACCTTCTTGTTTAATTTAAAATAAATCATGCATGTTATCCTCGAACAATCACTTAACAGAAATTGAGACACTTCATAATAAATGATTGACTCTCGTGATAAATTTTTATATTTTATGAGGTATATTCTGTTAAATATATGACAGCATGTGCTATGAATAAATATGAAAAACATTCACTCTTTATGTGTTATGTTAAACACAAGATGTCTTTTGATAGTAAGGGCATATGGATTACGCTTTCTAAGTACTTTTATTTTTATAACACATTCCAAAAAAGTTGAAAAGTGTCTATGAAATCGCTGAATTTCACTACAAGATGATTACTATCGAATAGGGCATTCATAGCATTTGTCTTTCATTTACAGGGATACTCAAAAGAAATCTGTTACAGTACTGTCTTTGAGCAATAATTGCTGGAAATACGCTTTAAATTTTTTTGTACGCACTTTTAAATTGAACAAATCTTTTCCATGCTACTCGTTGTGTGTAATTTTTATACCTTTTGTACAGAGCTGCACAAAAAAAACCTTTGTACCATTCGCCTTATTAGCGGAAATTGCTTAAGGGGAATTTTCAACTGATGTACTTATTCCCAAACTGAACTAAATTTTTGCATGCATGTATTTATTAGATACAAATATATATATATATATATATATTTGAATTCTGTGCCCTTGATAACGTAATTCAATGTATAAGCTTATCAATTTTTGTCGGTTTCCACTTTTTTCTTTTTCTTCCATAATAATTCTTATATTAATTTTTTTTTTTATACTTACAGCTTTAATTCATAATAATTGACGGTGGATGGTTATGTTTAATTAATGGTTATATATATATATATATATATATCCTATACAAGGCTGCTCAAAGAATTCGAGTAATTTTCCGACTGTAGATTGGAATTGCTGAATTTTAGATTTCAAATGTGTTATAAGTTTCCAAATGCTTCAATTAGACATCCTATTTGAACAAATTAAACGGTGAAGCTTTGTTACATTATTTTGAATGTGTTGGAAAGTGTTTCATAATCTAAGCATGACACGTGATTTTCCTTTCTTTTTGTATAATATAATACAGATTCAATGCCATACAGAACTAATACTATGTCAGTTTTAGGTAGATTTCTTATGAAATATTATATATTACATTCTCCCCTATGTTGGAATTTCTGAACATTTTTTGCAGATCTACACCGATTATGACCCCTAGAAGACCAAACCACACTCAGTAAAAAACTTTATATATATATATATATACAGTCAGTACCGGATATATGGTCACCCGCTTATAAGGTCACCCCGCTTATATGTTACTTTTCGTATGTCCGGATTGGCTGAATAAGTATTACGTGTTAAAACACAACGCCTATATGGTCAGCTTCCAATGGCTACTATCGGATATATGGTCTTATGCTCATCTTTTGTCTTCCTTTTAAGCCATTTTTTTGCACAATCTTTTAAGCAAATACATATTTTAATATATGTTTTGACTTTTCCGTTTGGAATATATATTGTGATATCCCTTTTTATTGCAAGATATCTTATAGTTTTATGCTTTTTTCTTCCCCTTTTTAGGGTGTAAAGTGCCAAATAGACGCATCATTCACATTCAAGTATCTTCAATTGTCGGCCACTTTATATTAGTCACTCGGTGCTTTTCAATTTTAATAGCTTTAGAAAGAAGTTGATGGACATCCTAAAGAGGGGCTTATTTCCTTCTAGTCAATGTTCTCCTTTTACCACCGTTGAATCTCCCGTACGTTTACTAAAATCCACAAGTACGAACTTCCATATGGTAAAGAAAGGCCAGTTGCCATTTTTATAGCTTTAGAATAAGAGGGAGACCTTTTTCATTTTAAACGTAGCCTTAGAGGTCGCGATAATATTGCATTCCACGTGACAAGATGCACGTCGACACTCGGGGGAGGGGATCTCCTCTTTCCTGCTACAGCCTATAAGAGAAAATCTTTCCTGTCGGTAAGAGTTTCCAAAGCTCTGGAGATTTCTACCTCAACTGCCGCATTAGATACCGGTTCTTGGAAAATATGCCATCATCCCTTGCGACCGAATGATAATTGTTCTCAGTGCTGAGAAATGTTAAATCACGATTTTTAGTTTTTTATATTTTTCATTACTTGTCGCTGCGTGCAAAGTCTTCGTTCATTTGTTAATTGCCATTTGTGAATGCAAGATGTAAGCAAAACGAATAATTTGACAATTGCGGAAAAAAAAAAATTGGTAGAAAACTTTGAAAAATCCAATGTATTGAAAGCAGCTTTCGGGAAGACTGTTGGAACAGAGAGATCAACACAGAATAAGGTCATTGGGTTCAAATCTTGTTAAACAGAAGATGTGACCAAACAAAGAGAAAGTGAGAATATGTTTCAACATTTAAGAATGTTGAGAAAGACCTTTTCACTTGCATAAAATGTTCCAGATTGCAGAATGTTCCAATGCGTGGATTATCGTACAAGAAAAATCTCTAAAAATTGCTGCATAACTAGGAAAACCGAGTTTTACTACCAAAGAATCAAAGGAATGGCTGTTAACGTGTTACGTGACATTCGCAATAGTTATAGACCTTGTGATGTTTTTAATTTTGATAAACTTTGGCAGTTTTTTCATGTTTGACAGATAAAACTGTTACTTTTAAGAACGAAAAGTGAAGTGGTGGAAAGGTAAGCAAAAAAAAAAAAAGATTGGCTGTTTTATTAGTAGCGAATATGGATGGATGGCTCAAAGAAATTGACTCCATTAGTTATTAGTAAATTTCTCAAGTCTCGTTGTTTGAAAACTGCAAATCTTTGCATGTATCTTACGATGCGAACCGAAAGGTCTGGATGGCTATAAACAATTTAAAAAAAAGAAATTCGACTTTTAGATAAAATTTGCACAAACATTTGGCTATAATCGCAGACAACTGTACAGTCCATTGCATGATTTCCAATTTAAATCCTATTGAACGTGTTTTCTTGCCTCCACACTGTACCAGTATGGCACAACAATTAGATCAAGGGATTATTAAAAATATTAAGATAAATTATCGAAAGTTGCTTCTAAAAGATGCCATTGCTGCCATTGATCAAAAAAGGAAGTTTCGCGTGACTGTGCTAGATGCCATACTTACGTAGATAAGAGTTCAAATATGGTATCAAAGAAGACCATTGAAAATTGTTTTTAACATCCTTAGCGTGCAGGATGTTAAGAATCATCGATCGAAGAGAACGACTATGATGATGCATCCCCATTTGAAGTTGCACAAGAACTACGGAATTCCGTTTGCACAATACATGACGAATTGACATAGGCAGTTGTTGACAATGAGATCGCTACTATTCATCTTTACCCACGTCTGGCAACAGTCATGCTTTTGCGGGTATGTACCTCCCAAAAAAGAATGCTTATTGGACGAAGGGGAAGCCGTGTTAAAATATTCTTAACACCTATTGGTGTTTTATTCTAGATATCCGCAGCTGAGGTGACATCTGTCCATGGTTAAGCTTCTAGGCTATAAAGCCAAAGGTGACCGGCCACTTTCGATTTTAGACGTTTTGTTAAATATCTAGAAAAATACATGAGGAATCAATTTGAAACTGCAGGTGTGTAAACAGTATAGCATAGGTCATATATTTCCGGGAAGATTTTTTTCCCAAAACCCCATAGGGGACCGCCAACAAATTAAAAATGAACGAATATCTTTTGCATAACCCTGTAAAAACTAATATAGCAAAAGTGTTCAAACTCGAGATTATTAATAAGTGGATTATTGTAATAAGATGTGTTCATTTTTATGAGAATAGCATGTATATTCCTAGAGAAATTAAAGTTTTTATAAAAAGAGTCCCAAAACTTACCAAGTTTTTTGCTTATAATTTGTAGAACTCTTAATATAAAAAAAGTTCTTTTCAGAAAATATGACAAACAACATTGTACGCAATTCTTTGCAATCAGAAAAAAATAATAATAATAAATTTATGAAAAATGGGCAGGTTTATTAAATAATGATTCACTGCGCATGCCCGAATGTAATCAAAATATAACTTGCGTAATATGTTAGGCAAATGTATAAAGAAACTTTTGTGAAAATCTCAAAAACATTGTTTTAATATTCAGAAAATTATCGTTGATAGAATAAGCTCAAAATCCGTTATTCTCAAAAGGAAGCAAAAAAGATGAGGGGCTGTATCCAAGTACAGTAGTGCGTGCAATACTGTATACACTATCTTGGCACTAATCAACAGATATTTGATACAACACCTCATCTTTTTGGGAACAACAGATTTCGAGCTTATTCTATCGACGATAATTTTCAGAATTTTCAAGCTATGATTTTGAGACTTTCACAAAAGTTGCTCTGTATACCTAGCTAATACATTATGCATATTATATTTTGATTGCATTCGCGCATGCGCAGTAATACATTTTTTAGTAAGCCTGATCATTTTTCATCCAATTTTTATTTATTTTTTATTCTGATTGCAGAGTATTGTGTATAATGTTGTTTGTCATATTTTCTGAAAAGAACTTTTTTTATATTAAGAACTCTGAAAATTAGAAGCAAAATACTAATAATAAATTCGTAATACAAAGAATTTCTTCGTATACTACGTACTAATACTTCGCAATACCACGAAATTTGAGACTGTTTTATAAAAACCTAAATTTCTCTACGAGTATACAAGTTATCCTCATAAAAATGAACACAGTATATTACAATAAGCCACTTATTAAAAATTTCGAGTTTGAACACTTTTGCTACATTAATTTTTACAGGGTTATCCAAAAGATATTCGTTCTTTTTCAATTTTTTGGCAGTCCCCGATCGGATTTCGGGAAAAAAATCTTCGCGGAAACAGGTGACCTATACTATACTGTTTAGAAACCTTCAGTTTCAAGTTAATTCCTCATGTATTTTTTTACTTATTTAACAAAGCATCTAAAATCGCAATTGACCTTTCACCATTGGCCATATAGTGTATACTGGAAATACTTTCGGAAATTTTAACTATAAACATTGATGGAAACGATGATAATGACAGAATGAATTCGAAACTGAACCGACAACGCGAGCTGAAGTTCTCAAAGCACTACCTACATTCAGGTATTTTTTTTTCCAATCCCAAAGGGACACCTGTTGAATGACTTTGAAACAACATGCGGCTGTTCTCACCAGATGTAGCTACGGACATCGTTCCGATTCTATCGTCGTCCTGAGTTATTATTACAAAGTTTCTGCGTCTTATTAATTTGGTGCTAATTTACGGATGCATTTTACTTCTTGATGACAGAATGTGGTCATACAATAGACTCTCTATTACAATTAGGGAGGGGAAACTGTAATAAAATGACATTCTATAACGAAAAAATGCTTTTATTCATGCAAATGTCTCATGGATCGTTATTTTTTACAAAATAACTTCGAATAGTATACAAAATGGTTTAGATGTTGTATATTCCCGCGGCCACCATCTTCGATTTCTTGGCAATTTTTTGTTGGCGTTTATCGATAAGGCAACCCCGACGAGTGACGTGTTCTGGCAACACCCGTTTTTCGTGAAATTGTGTTCTGCGGAGGATTATTCGATAAGCCTAACATGCGCATAAATCGCTGCTTGGCGACATTTACTACTTGGCTGAAAAGTGGTTTTCACGCCAAAAAAAAAAAAAAAAAAAAAAAAAAAAAAAAAAATTGAGATGGCGGCCGCGGGAAAATTCAGCATCGGTTCGTACAAAATATACACAAAAAGCAGCAAACAGCTGTTTCGAATCTACAAGCAAGATTCTTCTTCACTATAAGGTAGAGCAAGACTCAGCATGCTAGAAAAAAGCAATGTTCGGCCCAGACTTGCTTTTTCTACGCTGTGCCTTGCTCTATCTTATATTGAAGAATAATATCGCTTGTAGAATTCAAACATCTCTTTTCTGCTTTTTGTGTATTATTTGAGCATTATTAAACGTTGGTTTTCTGCCTTTTAATGCTCATGCACAAGGGCTTTATTTGCTATTTTTAAGTATTTCCTTTATTATAGGCTTGCTTTCATAAAGAGCAATACAGTTAATATTTCCGTAATGAATCACCAGTAAAGGTTAATATACTTTTGTGAAGAATTTTATTGAATTTCATTTCTAATATTAAACTAATTTTAATTGGCATAATTTAAAAGTGCCTCATTTGACTCATCAGGTTTGATTCATCAGGTTTGATTCATCAGGTTTGACTCATCAGGTCTGATCATCAAGTTTGACTCAATTAATAAGACATTTAAACATGAAAAGTTTATTTTATTTATCGGATAATGTATGTTAAAATTTCTACTTTAATGTAACAAAACATTCAGTGGTAGCTCTAGAACTTAACTGGCGTAAATAGCTTAATATCGGGATAGAGGTTAGATAAAAAGATTTTGATTAAAATGCTTGTATATTCAACGGATAGATTTTTCATGTAATTGACAAAACTAATGGTATGCAGTCTTTTATTTCTTTTTTATTTTCTGGATTGACGTTTATTTCTCTGTAAAACAGAAAAACGTTGTTCAAGGAAATAGATAGCTATGAATTAAGACCTAGGACTAGTAAAAAATTTTCTTAATCTTAAAGTGAAAAAAAAAATACTTTGTGTGAATACTTATACACTGAAAATTGAATAATTTATTATGGGTTTTTTACCACACACTAATTATTTTGAAAAATGCACTTTAACAACAAAAGGAATGTTTCATTATATGGGCCAAATATGATTTTTTTATGTATTTGTTTTTTTCTTCAGTAATATATTCACAGAAAATTCCTACTTTAATTGAGCATGCAATTTAACATGCAATTATCAGCAATTAATATTTTTAAGGTTATAAAATGTAGTAATAAAAATAAAATCTTAACAAAATACATTTCACGTCGAAAAAATCGTGATAATGTGAAATTCCAAATCATTTTATAATGAATCTTTATCTGAAAATAACAACGATCGTATCCTATTAATTCGTACAACTACAGTATTTAAATTCAAAAGTTCGTATAGTGTATACATTTCAGTTGTACTGTTAGAAATAGTTGAATTTGTGTAATAGTATAATAATATTACGTAGTTTTCGTTTATTTTATTTTATTTTATTTTTTGTATTTTTCTTACTGACCGCAAAAGCAATGCTGCTCCCTACAAAACTTCTTGTCGTGCCTAACAGCTCTTAGTAACCTATAACTGATGTTACCGGTCTCACAGAACGGTGATTTTTTTCAATTTTCATAGTTTAACTTACAAATTTCAGTTTATCTACAAACACTACTGAAATTTTATTTCGTTAGGAACTTTAATATTAGCACCAGAAACTTTTGAATAGGCGAATTTTAATTATAACACTCCCGTACAAAAAAGTTTAGTACAAAAACAAAATCCTATGAATTAATCGCAGTTTTTATTCATCTTTCGATTTAGCGGTCTCACAGACCACTTCACACTAGTTATGTGACAATTTCTGTGACATCAGTTAAAGGTTAAGTCTGCCTTCTAATCTAAACTAGCTAGTTTCTGAAACGCGTAAGAAATCATTTTCTTTTGTAAATTAATGAAATTTGCAACTTGTCTAATTCAATATGACTTTTTTTTATATAATAAGGAAAGTAATTTTTCTGAAAATTTTAAAACCGTTGACATCTTAAAACGATTTTTTGGGATGAGACAGTTCTAAAAAGGCGTCATTGGAAACTAAACAATTATAATTCAACGAAGTTCTGCCACATTTACGAGAAAGTGAAAAACCTTAAACGATTCTAAAACACTTAAATAGAACAGTTTAGAAACTGCTGGTATTTACTAGCGAAAACTATATAGTAAATGTGTTAGAAAGTTTTGCTTTAATGAGCGGATATGGTAAAAAAAGAGAGAGAGAGAGAAATGCTGAAAGAGACTAGAAAGCAAAATATTAAACAACAGAAAAAAAGGAAACAAAACCGAAGGGGAAAAATTAACTTTTAGACATATTCATGAATTATCATTTAAATTTTTTATCAAATAAAATAATGAATGAAAAGCAAACGGTAAAATAATAATTTAAAACTTATACTTTTAGTTTGGTCATATTTTCATACATATTAAAAATTAAAATTTTGTTAAAAAAATCAATCGCATCTTCCAAGTTAATGGGCCAAACATGGTTTATTAGTTCAACTTCTTTAATATTCTCGTATATAATAAATATGTTTACCTTTAGTTCACACATTCGATCCTTCTAAAAAAGTGCTTTTTAAATTGACACACATTAAAAAATCGCTTTTTTATATTTACGAATAGCACACAAAAATTTGCAAACTATTATCAAAACTTAAACTACAGAATGTGGTGTATACTTGAATTATTAATACTGGAATATAATAGTAAATTCGAATGGAAGCATTGATTTTAACAATTTATTCATATCTATATGAAACCAGAAAGAAAAATCATCCGTCAAAGACTACATTATTAAGGAATTAAACACTTCCAGAATAGTGAAACAAAACGTCTTCATTTAATGAAACATAAGTAACCAATTTAGAAATCACATGACACATTTGTAATCCCAATTTCACAAATTACCGTACATTGTCCAAAAAGTAGTCTAATTCTTTAGAGCTGAATTGATGTTTATATGATTCATAGATTTCAATATATATCAGATGGTATGGTAAAATTAGTTAGAAAAAGCGTATCACTGTTGAAAATTCCCTTCATTAGCTTTTGTCAATATATGGATAAGTACTCGAATTTTTTCATGTAGGTTTGTATATTAATAAGTTCTGTTAGAGAAAGCATAACAGAATGGAAAATTCATTTCAGTACTTTCCACGTAAAAATCTAAATGTTCTCAAAATACCTTGTATATTATCTACAGATTTTATAATAACTGCATATTAAGCTAAAAATAAATTCAGGCAAAACAAAACGCAAAACACAAGTAAAAACACACGTCAAGCAATTATCATCCATGTACAGCAATGTATTCTTTTATCTGCGTAGTTTTGTGAATTTGAAGAATGTGGTGTTCTGTTACTCATAATGTAACTGAATTCGTTTGAGTGTCTCTGTATGCGAATCTATTTATATTTTACATACATCCTCAATATAACAAATACAGTTCAACTGAAAAATACATAACATAATTAAACAACACCTTAAAGAAATTCACACATAAAAGCAGTAGGAAATGGTTATGAGTGCAATGAAAATGGTTTCCACTGACATGTCTTGTGTATGATTTATAGAATTTATATACAGCACGTAGTATACAAATATTTAATTAAAATGCAAACCAGAACTGTCAATGCATTTCTTGGAAAGATGTCTCATGGACAGAAGCTCAACCAACTTTTTTAGTGTGTCTGTAAATGAGCAATGAATGCTAAGCACACTTTATAATACAGTATTTTAGTACACATTAATAATACATATCAAATTCATAATGCTCGAAAGAGTGTGACATTATTAAGGGTACAGTGGACATTAAAAACCAAATCCCTCTATTTTCAATGGATTCATTTGAAAATTAGCAGACATGTTAAAGGCAAGCTCAAATATTTTAATAAATTTATTTTCAAAATTAGGTGATAAAATAATAAAAAGTTTTTAAATTATTAAATTTTTGAAGTAACGAAAAATTGACATATTTTAAAATGTCCCAGGCGCATTTCTTTTGCATAAAATATGACAATACTTACTCATGCGATACTTTTTATATATTACACTGGAAGTTGGCTGAAATATAAAAGTTGGCTGAATATATGAGTTGATTTTTTTTATAACTATGCTTCGTTTTTCCTAAAAAGTTGCTATAAATTTTCATATTCATATAAATTTCAACATTAAAATATTCCTGAAATGCAACTTTTTTGCTAACTTTTATTTATTTTTGTACAGAGGACATAAAGTATGAATTTTAAAATAATATAATAATTAGAAATATGCATGGAACTTTTCAAAGATTAGAAATGTGCGAAGTTTTCAGTGTTGAGAAAACAGTATTTTAAATAGCGCAAACTGCATAAATATAGACAGTTTTTACATATATAAAATCTTATACCTGTACGAAGAAGCGTCAGAATTGAAAATTTCTTTTTGCATTAGATAAATTTGAGGATCTAGTTTCAGAATTCTCGAAAAATAATAATATTTCTTTGTCATATTACGTGATTTTGAATGTCCACTGTCGCGTTAAAATGCGGTTCAAACAATTTTTCTCCGGAGACCGTAATGTAAAGGAATTCTTTTGAGTGTCCCTGTAATCAAACTAAAAATGCTACATAGTTCATTTTAACTATAAAGATGCTAAAGTAAACCTCAATAGCATATATCAATTACATGACAATCCCAGTATATGTACGAATATTATAGCACGGGCAACTGGGAAAAAAGACAAATTCATAAATACGTTCTTTCCATCCATGTTCGAAAGCTTTAAAAAAAAATATATTTTTTTTTATTTTGGATTACAGCGCTACAATTTATTACTTATTCTTGGGACACCAACGCTAATTTTTGACGGCGGATATTTTGATGCCGTAATACAAAAAAATTATTTTTCATGTTTTGCGTGCACAGTTTTTCATTAATTAACACTAATGGCTTACAATTTTTTCAAGTTTTCCAAGTAAATACATCATTTACTATGTTACGTTGCTCAAGGTTTAATGGTCTAAAGTTTTTAATGCAAATCTACTCTTAAGAAGCTAAAAGCTGAAACAATAAAAGGCACAGTACAGTATCCATTATGTATACAGTTCACGTCATATACTTGATATAAAAGAAGGTGTAGCTTGAAACAGATTGAAATATTACACTCATTTCACTTACAAAGCTTTTTTCCTAGTTTGCGCATTAGTTATATAAATGAATTTCTCAGCAAAAAATCCATTAAATTGTATTAAACGTCTTTTTCATTAGAAAAACATTTTTGTGAAAAATAGCATCTCCATTTATTTAAATATTTATTTCAAACAGCTTTAGGAAAGGAGGAAATCAAATTGAAGTAAGTATTATAAAATTTAAAAAAAAAAATTACTGGAAGAGAAAAATCTAGGATATTTATATATTCTTAAATGGCAATTTTATTTCGCATTGATTAAAACTTTTTGGAAAAATTAAGAAGAAAAAGTTATAAATATTTTGGAAAAAAAACTTAAAAACCAGTTTCAATATTTAATATATTTCCAGATTGTATCAGAATATTTTTTGCTATCCAAATACATTTATTTTTTTTTTCCAGTGAATCTCATTTCCTTATCGAATATTTCAGTTAAGACATTTTATTTTAATATTTTGGAGAAATTCCATCCAATTAAATTTCTTGTCCTGGGAGTAGAATATTATTTAAATTTAGAGTTTATTAACGACTTCTTTAATTATTTTTTTTCTTAATGTTATAAAAGCTGTTAAATCACGAGATCTTCAATTTAAGAATTACACTGATAATTATATATTTTTAATTAACTGTAATCGATAAGTAAATACATATATCTTTTTTAATATATTAAATATATTATTAAGCTTTAAAAAACGAATGTCGCCATTTTCGAGACAACCAATTTTTATTGTCCAAATGTGTTGTTTCCTATGTATATTAATGCGTTTATATTAATTTTTTTGATAACTTTTTTCGATCTTATTTAATGTGAAACCTGCAGTAAATGACAGCTTAAGGATTATTTCTTGTAAAAACACTTCTACAACATTCTAAATAGGGTAAAATTACCTATCATGGCCCATATACCAGTAACGGCCCATTTAATATTCCTGCGACGCTAGACGCGAAACGCACAGCATTTGAACTTAGAGCCAATCAGAAGTGATAAAATGGTCTTTCGGCTGTCACATTATGCCTTTGTTTTGACAAATCAGCGTACGTCACGTGAACAGTGGCTGCTCCTACGGAAGCTTCTTTTTTTTCCTGTCCCAGCTGTGGTTTCTAAGCAAGATTTTTAGTGAGCAAAGTTAGATTTCGTATTGTGTACGAAATTTTCAAGAAGGATAAACGAAAAAAGTAAGTTTTAATAACTTATATAAAGTTTAACGAACATGTAAACATATTGTTGCTATCAAAATAAGCTTATTAAGCCAGGTATTGGGTTGGGCCACTACTGATTCTGTTTTTTCATGATCGCAGTCGTGATGGCCCACACTTATTTTGTATACTTTATACTTGTTGTCATTAATTAAAGCTTTTGAATACATCTATTTCTTTCAAACATTTAAAGCATAACAAATTTATATTTGCCTATTCCTCTTATGTATATCCACTTTATTCTGTAACTTTTGTACTCGCGACATTCCTTTTGTAAATGGCATAATTAGCTACTCTTTTAGGCTAGAATCTACACCCTAGTTCCCTAAATTTGGTACCAGCTCTAGCGTCTATAACCAGCGATGAATATATAAAATTCAGCTTTAAGCTTTCTAGTATGCAAGATAGTTCAGTGGTATGGCATTTGCTCAAGCGGGATTCATATCTAGACTGAGCTTCGTATCTAGTAAGCAAAAATCTTGAAAAAAAAAAAGAAAGTTTTTATTTTTTAGTATGTTTAACTAAGTTATAAAAATAATTCTAAACAATTTTAACTTTAAATATTTTAAAATATTACTTTTATACTAATGATTATAATGAAGAATTATTGGTTTGTAGGGGTTTATCAGTGGAACTAATAACCCATTTCAAAAGTAATGTTGGCAAATTGATTGTGGCAGTCTGTACTTTACCATAGGCTATATTTTATGTCGATATCCTAATCCCGAAGGAATGCAGGAGTAAAAACTTTCTAAAATGCATATTTTTGTGATTTTGAAAGGTATAAAAATTAGAAATCTGACTTGATGGTAACTTGCAAGATATAAATACTCTCGAAAAACAGTTTCTAAAACATTCAAAATTCAAAAAGGATTTAAATACGCAGAAAACTTTTTCTATAGAATTACGATTTCCATAGAATTGTCAAGGATATAAAATTTAAACTTGACATGGCTGTTATTTATAAATCGTAAATGTATGCACAAAATAGTTTTTTTAAGGGAAATGTGTGCTGAAATATTTATAAAATTCCGATTGTCGTAATACTGAAGGGTCTAGAAACTTCACATGTGTTATAGTGGTTAAGATGCAAATGCTCGTCAAGAATTTTTTCTAAAAAATTTTAATTTCAAAGGGTCAAATGAGTACCAAACGTTCTGAATTACGATTTCTGTGGTCTTGTTTGGAATATAAATTGAAATTTGAAATTTGATGTGGCTGTTACATTTAAGACATAAATTCTCGCATAAAACTGTTTTTTTTTTATCGTAATTTAAAAGGGTTCAGGAGAAAAAAGTTCTCAACTTTCAATTTCATTGATATTCTTGGGGCTAGAAACTAAAAATTCTCATGGTGGTTATTTATAAGATATAAATGCTCATTAAGAACGGTATCTAAAATACATCGAAATTTAAAAAGCTTAAATGTGCTGAAAACATTCTAAATTACGAATTACTTGGATTTGTTTGGAGAAATAGAAATTTTTATTTGCATGCTACTTTTACTATGCACACGACATAATGTAGGTATCTAATAACTAATTCGTGGCATCGGATGAAACAGTCCTATTATTTTTTCTTTTGGCATGAAGCTAAGCAAACAATAAAACTTTAATTCTGCGGTGTTAGCACAGTTATCTCTTTTTTAATTTACAATAGAGAAAACGACTCCAAAGAAATTGAGTAAAGAACAGGAGGATCGAGTTGAGAAAGCAGTTGATGTTGTTAAACAGGGAATCTTTGTAAGAACTGCAGCATCTTGATTTAAAATACCAAGGTCTACATTGAGGAATAGACTGAGTGAAAAACACACACACACACACACAAAGAGGACTTCCCTGACTTTTGAAAACCGAAGAGTAAATTCCCCTAAAGAATTGCGTTATTCACTGGGCAAAGAAAGGGTTCCCCGGAAGCAAGTGAGATGTTATAGAGTAGGAAGGTAGATCAAGGAGTAGATCAAGGAATTTTTAGAGAAATGATCCGATCTAAAAACAAATTTTACGAAAGATAAGAGTTTGATCATTTATGTTTATATTTTTAGTTTCTGAATGTTTCGCACATTAAAAGAAGCTATTATTTTGAATGAAGCTATTATCACGCTTTATAAATGGATAGGAAAAGTCTTCGTCTTTTTCTAGAAAAGAATAATGTTAAACTGACTGTAATTTTATTTGTGGATGGGCGCAAAACGCATCTGACGTGTGAAACCAGTGAATTTGCAAATCTCTACAAATAATGTTGATATCTTTATACTCCAATGCAACCCATATTATTCAGCCTTTCGCCGTAGCTGCTTTTCATCCGCTAAAAGCTCAGTGTAGCAAGGCCCTTCTTTGCTGGCGCAAAAATCATCCACATGAAGCTGTGACTAAAGAGCACATCGCTCCTATCCTGCAAATCGCGATTGAAAACTACATGACGATGGTTCGATAAAAAATGGTTTCAGGGCATAAGGAGTTCATTCAGTGCAGGCGCTGTAGACTATTCAAAGTGCAAGGGTCACATCAATGATGTGATCAAAGATGTGATGATGGTGAATGATATTTCAACTAAAACCGCTTGTAATGAGGCTCCAAACACTACACTGATAAATATATCGATTGAGGACTTCCATAAAGTCGTCGGTGAGAATGTAATGAAGAAAGTCGAAAATACTCAACAACCGCCAAGTCGAGAATGGGAAACTGTACCCCGTTTGTATAATACTCTAGAGAAAAAACAAAACATTCAAACAAGACTTACAGAAACGGCAACGAATCCTGCTGAAGAAGATAACTCAGACAAAGTAGACACCATTGGACCCAAGCCAACTACTTCAGAATGAGCCGAAGACAGTTTTTCAGAGCCGGAAAAGAAAGACAATACTGCTTCCACAGCCGAATACCGCTCTCAACAGTTAAATGAAATCCTTGAATGACCGCACAGTCCAGAAAGGAAAGGGAAGAGGAGATCTGAAAGAATACCTTTCTTCCTGACATCGCAAAGATGAAACGAGCTGCAAAAAGACAAGTTACGTAAGAAACAAGAACTGCCACAAAAGTAAGTAAAACAGAGAGAGAGAGAAGTAAAAAAAAAAAAAAAGAAGCTCAGATAGAAGACAAAAGAGTTAAATTGACCGACAAAGAAGCCACCAAAATATCGGGGCCAAATCCTAAAAAATTATCAGAAAAAGAAGAATTATTTTCGGTGCACCATCCCTAATGCAGCGATGGGCCATCACGGATGTTTTTGTACTTTTTAGTAAAACAAATCTTGTAAAGGAATAAATTTATATTTTGTTGATTTTCTTGACACGGAAGTCTTCTTCCATCCTTTCTTGTTATATTTTTATCATCGGCATGAAAAGAATTTGCACGGCATAGTAATTATTAGCTAAAAGCCGAAAAAAATTTCCTTAACCTGGCCATCACTGGTGGTTGTACCCTACATTTTATACTGATTTTTATTTTTTAAAGTATAGTAAATATACATTCGAAAATTATTGTTGAGAAAATACTCAAAAATTATACATTGTATTATTAAAAACTATTTTGTTTTCATAAATATTTTCAGTAACTTCAATAATTGACATTTATGAACTTGTAACTGGCAAATGGTGTCAATCCCTGGTAGAACAACTTAAATCTCAATGGTGTTAATTAGAAAATAGATTTTATTTATTATTATATTTTTTAAACAGTTCAAATTATAAATTTCAACTTTCTTTAATATTACCAATAATTAACTCCTCAGTTGGAGACTGGTAATTTGAAATCATTTTAACTCCAGTAACTGAGTAACTGATGCCAACTCAATTTTGAAATAGCATTAACTAACACAAAGCGAACTCGTCTGACAATTTACTAGGAAATATTTATATATTAAAAAAATATATATTTCAAGGAATTTGTGCTTTAAAAATGCTTTATTCTTTATTATTAATACAGAGTACTCAGACCTTACTTATGTATGATATGTCATACTACGGATGCATGTGTCCCTCACTTCATGTTTTAAATTTTTATTAATGCAGATATTCAGTAACTGACATTTATGAACCTGTAACGGACAAAAAGTGTCAGTCCCTGGTAGAACAACTTAAATTTCAATGGTGTTAATTAGAAAATAATTTGGATTTATTATTATGTTTTTTTTTTAAACAATTCAAATTATAAATTACAACTTTCTTTAATATTACCAATAATTAACACCTCAGTCGGAGACTGGTGAATTGAAAATATTCTAACTAATAACTATCCCTCCCCTCCCCGTTAAGCTAAATTAAATAACTATAAATTAAAAATCATTGCCCTAATGTGTCATTGGGATCATTTAACTACTAAATTCTACACGTATAAATGTAAGAAAAAGTTTACGATGGATGTATTACAAATAGATTAAAAAAAAAAAAAAAAAAAAAAAAAAAAAAAAAACAGTACCTTCATTTAAAAAAAATGATGAGCGTCTGAAAATGGTACTTTTATAGTTCTCAAAAATTCCTTCGCCAATTAGTGGTGAATAAATTGACTCCAAAGTAAAAACTAGTCGTCGCGTAATGCTTACCCTTCATGGATATGCATAATATAAAATATGAAAATAAAACATGTGTAAACTATTTACAAAATGCATTGCAATTCCAAAATAAAATTTAAACGTATATTTAAATATTTTTAATACATAGTAATGCTCTATTACTGAGCTGCGGGTACTACTTGATTATCCCTTTGACCCATTTCGCCAAATTATACAAATCGCCAAACTACTCGCAAAATTATACAAATTGCCATATTTTTATTTTAAATAACGAAAAAACAAAAAAAGTTAGTAAAAGATTAATAAAAATACAAATAAAACGTCGAATTAGAAAACACTTGATGACGCAACAAACACGTGTAACGTGTTTAATGTTAAGTGAGTGACATTTACGATAAGCCATTACTGACTTTTAATCTTATAGTTTGGCGATAGTTTTTTGGTCGACGGAATAATCGAGTAGTACCGAATTGCGCAAAAGAAACATGCTTATAACTCCAAAAATGATAATCATATTAGCTAACAGTTCACTGCGTCGGATTAAACGTCTTATTTCCAATTAAAATGCATTTTTGAATTGAAATTTGACTGAAATACAGGGTCTTAAAAAATCGAAGAGTATGAAAAACATGATTACAAATATCTCGGCAACTAATTATCCGATCTACATCATTCTTTATGCAAAATTTATGTTTTTTTATTGTATTTTATTTTCTCTCCTTAAAATAAAAAATTTCGAAAATTTTTACATACCTTTTATCAGAACGAATATTTCGAGAGTCCGAAAAACACACTTCCTGATAATCGATGTTACGGATATTCAATAGGCTTCTTCCCATTATTACATACTAAGTATATACCAAATTTCAAGTCTCTATCTCAATTTGTTCGGGAAGTAGAGCGTTTACAGACACACATACAGAAAGGCACAGACACACAAACAGACGGACAGCAATTTTTTTTTTTCTAAAAATATGTTTTTTGGAATCTCTAGTGTCTAAAATGTGTGAATCCGTCAAAAAAAATTTCAATTTTTAAAACGATTATAAGTCTTACCCTATACTACGTATGATGGGTAAGTAATAAGTGTCTAAGTTTACACTAGATGATAATACTTTACAGAATTTTACAAAAAAATATGCTTTATTGAGTTAGATTTTTGCTGAAAGTGTCAGTTACTGGTTAGGAGTCAATAATTGGTTGCTTAACCCTAATTACTAAAAATTTCAGATTATATAAGGAGAAATTTTTTGTGCAAAAATACTGGTATAAATTGAAAGAAAAATCTCCGAGAAAAAAATTGATTTGCGGTGAATAAGACAGCATTCGACCGTTAAGAATTAATCAGTCTTTTCTATTTCATAAAAATGCCTTATTATTAAAAAATAATAATTACAGTAGAATTTCTGAAGTTTCTATATATAATAAAAATGTTGCACATAAAAACTGGTTTCAAATATTTAGTTAATATTCACTAATTTAAGAGAGTTGTGTTTAACAGCAAGTTCAATGGTAATTTACACTTTGAAGTACTTACTAGCATTTTATTGTTTTTCCTTGATATTAATAGAAATTTTTTGTGTTTGGCAACAGTCAATATCGTTTGCTTTGTTGTAATGGCTTATAGAATTTTCTGTGGAATAATCCCCATTTACTTAGATACTGCGTTAGCTAATATGACTATGGGAAAATTAGTTTTGATAAAAATGATTTATATTTTATTAATGTTAAGCATAATTTCGATTTTTTTTTCTTTAAGTGGTATTATAAAAAAAAATATTTCTGCTGCGTAGTCAGCAACTGTCTGTTTTGTCAGTCCTTCAGATTTCAATCTGATGTAAATTTAACTAATATATAAGACTATTTTTGCTATTATACTCGATTCATCATTTGACTTATATTTGCATTATTTTTAACTTGATTTGTTAATAAATTATCTTTTATTTTATGGATAATCAGTCAAAAAATGACTAATAGAATTAAATTAACGACTATAAACCGTCTTGGAGGTGTTTATAAAGAACAGTTCAACGGAAAAGAAATGTCCCTAGAAACTAGATAAGTAAGATAGAAACGATTTATCAAAATATCAAATCAAAATTAGCAATATCAGAAAAATTATATCGAATCCAGATGACTAAAAAATACTATATTTTGAAATAACGTTGAATATTTGCAGCATTAGCTGCCTTTACAGAGTTTGAAAAAAAAAAATAACAACAGCGAATTGAAAATTGTTTTGCCATAGATATTTTAAGTATATATAGTTTAAAACACATAGTTCCACAGTTTCAAAACTGTCAAATCGGTATCCGCCTAGAGCGGAGTTACCTTAAGAGTGTTCTAAAATCTAAAAGGACAACTTTATAACATAAGTTTAATTTATTTTTGTTCGAAAATGCATGAAACTAACAGGTGTTGTTGTTCAGAAAGTACGTGATTGAACTGTTTTATTTTTACCGTTTTTTTTTGTTTTGGAAACACAATAGATCCTTCAGAAAATAGTGTCAAAGTGGGCGTTTTGAACTGAATTTCCGTGCGAAAGGAGATTAATCCCTCAATTAAGGGGAGGGAAACGTCTTTGTCACGTGATCAAAATAGCATATAACTCAATAGGTAATTTATTTATCAAAATATGGAACACACATAGTTCAATTTCAAATCCCTTCCACAGTAAGGTCTTCCAATTTTATATCTTTCCTCTAAAAAATGAATTTGTAAATGTTTCAAAACTTTCTCCGCTTGTTGAGCAGAACAGTTAAAAACCGCCTTAAGCGAAAAATCTTCATGGTACCGGCAATAAGAAAATAACACATTTATACCTGAAAAGAAGGAAACCTGTCTAAAGCGCAAAAAAATCCGTCCCTTATAATTCTATTTTAACGGGTTTTACTGTTTTAATGAATATGTGCATTATGCATTTTAAAAAAGAATATCATGATATTAAAATTGCTTTGAATTTATTTTGTTGGAATCCATATTATCTTCCGTCTCGTTCAACATAACTTACCGAAATATCAAGAAATCGTAATGTAAAAAAAAAATATGACTTTATTACCATGAATTACAATATTACTGGTACTAACAGTAGATTTGTAAGGAATTCTATTCTTTATTTGCGTGTCTTTCATTAAATTAAGACCTTGTTTGGTGTTATTATTAACTTTTTCGCGAAAAAATCTTAAAGATAGAAAAAGTTAATTATTAGATTTTATGTTATGTGTATTGAGTCCGAAATTATTAGATGCATTGTATGTATTAACACATTCATTTCGCAATTTTTTTTATTTTATTCATGAATACATCTTAGTAAACAAAGTTATGAATAAGTTTTAAAAGTTTGTAAACGCAAAAAGTATTAAAATTACTTAAAGGTGCTTTTTCATGTTCATTTTTCTAATTTTTATTTTAATCATGAATACAATTTACTAAACAAATTTATGAATAAGTTTTAAAAAATTGTAAACATAAACAGTATTAAAATTACTTAAAGATGTTTTTTTTTTTTTTTTTTTTTAAACACAATGCTTTTAAAAATCCTATTACTTTAGAGCATATCATACTCATCATCAGGGTTAAAAACAAAACAAAAAAAAATGTCAGAGGCTGAGACCTTTATACAGATGGGATGATCCAAATTTCAAAGTGAAAGGGGGTGAGGTTATGGTGTCGGTCTGTTCCAAAATTCTATAGAAGTGGGGGTGCTCAGGTTATTCTCAGTATACTAGGTATACCAAATCTTTGAAATGTTGTAAGATAACGAATTGTTACAATCGGATAATAACTTGAGTACCCCAACAGTCCGACAGCATAGACTCACCCTTTTTCATTTTGAATTTTGGATGAGCCCATCTGCATAAAGATCTCAGTTTCTGACTTTTTATTGTTTTTAACCCTGATGATGAGCTTGATATGCTCGAAAGTAATAGTTTTTTTTTAAATATATCGTATTATAAATTTAAAAAAAACACTTTTAAGTAATCTTAATACTGTTTGTGTTTACAAATTTTTAAAACTTATTGTTGTAAGGTAGGGGTGCACAAACTTTTTAAGAGAAGGGCCACATACAAAAATGTCTGGGTTGTCAAGGACCACATCAATAACACAGAAAGAATTCTATTTTGGGGTGTATGTTCTGTCGCCTATAATCAGATTAAAAACATATGGGGGGGGGGGGGATTTTCCCTCTAGGTTCCCCTACCCAGTCAACATATCCAATTTAGTTGGCAAGGATATATCAACAGTTTACGTTTGTATATATAGCAGAGATATAGGAAGGATTATTTTGAAGGAATGATAATATTCCCTGAGTTTATTTGGGGGGAGAAAATTTTGCTTTATCAAAAGTGCTAAAAAATGCTAAAAAACAAACTTAGATATGAAAGTGGCTAGTGCCCAAAAATATGAGAACTTAATGAAAGAAGGGGGGAAGAGAGAAGCCGATCAACGAAATTTGAGATTTTTCTGCAATCGATCAATGAAATTCGCTATTTTCCCGCGCCCAGTAAACGAAATTTGCAACTTTTCCGCGCCTGTTCATCAACGCGATTTTTTAAGGACTGATCGATAAAGCACGCGATTTTTCGGTGCTGTCAGACGAAATTAACGATTTTCCCGCGCCTGATCGACAAAATTCGAAATTTTTCCGCACTCGATCAACGAAATTCGTGATTTTTCCACGCCCTATCAACGATATTCGCTATTCTTAACTGATTCCGACAAAATATTTAATATTTCTTGCAGTCAATCAAAGAGATTTGTCCGTGTCTGATCGACAAAATTGGCGATTTTTCAGCACCCAATCAACAAAATGTGAAAATTATCCACGCCTAATCGACAAAATTTGTGATTTGTCTGGATCCGATTGAAGAAATTCGCATTTTTCCGCGCCTGATCGTCAACGCGAATTTTGTGACCCCGACCGACAAAACATGCGATTATTCCGTGCCGATAGATAAAATTTACTTTTTTCCGCATCTGGTCGAGAAAATTCGGAATGTTTATGTACAAGATTAATGAAATTCGCATTTTTCTTCGCCCTATTAACGGTATTCGGTACTCTTAACTAACCCTGATGAAATTTGCAATATTTATCGAAGCCCATCAACGAGATTTGACCACGCCTGATCGACGAAATTTGCAATTTTGTCGCTCCTGATTGATGAACTTTATGACTTTTTTGCGCCCGATCAACGAAATTCGCGATTCTTTCATGTCCGATCAACGTAATTCGCGATTTTTTTCTCGCCCGATCAACGAAATTGATGATTCTTAACAGACTGACGAAATTTTCAATTTTTTTCCCGCGACATTGACGAAATTCGCGATTTGTTTTGCGATAAACTGACGAAACTCACGATTTTTCCGCAGCCGATCAAGAAAATTTCCAATTTTCCCGCGTATTATCGACAAAATTCGCGGGTTTTCTGTACTAGATGAACGAAATTTGCGATTTTTCAGCGCCTGTTCGATGAAACTCGTTATTTTTCCTTCCCCGATGAACAAAATTTGCGATTTTTCCATACTTCATCGACAAAATTTGCAATTTTGCATGCCCAATCAACGAAATTTGCAATTTTCTCGCATCTGATTGACAAAATTCGCGATTATTCCGAGTTCGATGAGCAAAATTCGCGGTTTTTCCGACCCCTATCGGCAAAATTCGTGATTATTCCGAGTTCGATGAGCAAAATTCGCGGTTTTTCCGACCCCTATCGACAAAACTTTCAAATTTTCCGTACCCGAATAACAAACCTCAATATTTTTCCACGCATGATTGACAAAATTTGCTATTTTTCCGTGCCCGACCGCAGAAATTCGAATTACTTTTCGACTAGCGACTGACGAAATTCCGAACTTGGGAATTTTATATGTTGATATCCATGGTACCGGCCAGCCGATAAACGAAATTCGCGATTTTTAACTGAATGACGAAATTTGAAATTTCTTCCAGCGAAAAATTGACGAAATTCACGATTTTTTCCTGCGGCCTATGGGCAAAAATTGCGATTTATTCCAGTTATAAATTTATGAAATTCGCGGGCCACAAATTATTCAAGGACCATTTTTGTCCCAAGGGGCACTGGTTGTACATCCCTATTGTAAGGTGAATTGAAGGAGTTCAAGAAATTTTTATGTTATATCGTATTTAATTTAAATTAATGAATATTTTAGACAATAGGAATTACTTGACCGTACGTAACGAATTACACCAGTGGACTCATGTGAGGAACGAACTCGCAATGCAATCTAATATTTTTTAGATGCAGATTTAAACTTTTAATGTAAAGTTAGGTCTAAAAATATCCGCAATAAACATTAGTCGGGAGACAAAATATTGTCTCATTTATTCTACCAAAGTTACAATAAAAACTGTTCAAAAATAACAAAACACAAGCGCAAAAAAAAAAAATAATAATAATAATAACATTATTATTTTAATTGAATTAGGGGATGACATCGTTCACTTAGAACAAAACATACGTCAAACAAAATAAATTAAAAAATAAATTGAATAAATACAATGTAATCTATTATAACAAAGAATAGATTTATATGATATAGGTGTAAAATCACTCCTTTGAGATGTCGATTGTGTCTTTATCTTCTAAATATTTCAATTTTATTTTTTATTATAAATATAAAATAATCCCATGCGTAAAAATCCACATTTTATCTTTTGTGTACTATTCCTTTTTTTTTTAATCATTGCTGAGCATGATATAATGAAGAAGTTCTATTTTGTGGCGACATTTCTTATTTTGAAAAACATTTCATTTCATTTGTGGAAACAATCCTGATTTAATTTTCAATTAACTGAAATTTTTAATCAAAAAACATGTTTTAGAAAAATGTGGGCGTACTGTGTCAGAAAGCCGCTTAAAAGACCTATCAGATGATACCTCATTCACTGTTCTGAGTTTTGTAGATGCATAGAATAAGGGGTGTTGACAACAAAAATAATATATTTGGTTAATTGAAATGAGTTTTTCGATTAAATTAAAATCTATACATTTGAGCAAGTATTAAATAATTAAGGATAATTACTTATTATTTTTTTAAATCGTCAATAAAACAGTTTGTAACATTTTTTAAATTAGTAAATAGCTGTAGTCAAATGAAGTAAGATCGAGTTATTCCGTCATTCTCTTAAAACATCAAACAAAAAATATCCATTCCTTAAAATCGCCACCTAAATCATAAGGATATAGTTCTAAAAAATTACTGGTAAAACGCGATAAACGTCTAATCCTGTTAAACCGTCATTTTCGACTATAATATAAATATTTTTTTTTATTCAAAAAAAAAAAAAAAAAAAAACACCGGCAGAGAATAGCTATATTTTAATTAAATTAAATTTTCAAAACAAATAAATGAAATCTAACCTTATGGAAGACACCTCTTTATACGATGCTTTACTTGTTAAAATGCCCAATGCATTTAATTAATACTTTGAATTTCTATTTAAAGGTAATTGTGAAACGAATATTCTTTTTATTCTTATTTAAAAAAATACCTTAAACATATAATAAAGAAATAAACTAATTATTACTCTTATTAAAAATAAATATAACCTCTATAGTTATGGTGAATGAAGTAATCGTACCATTACCGCTATTAACCGCTTGAGGGGCGGTTGGATATATTTTATGTCACCTACGATTAATGAAGATTTCCACCAGAAAAAAATTATGAAATTTTATTTTTCTAACTTTGGTGGAAAAAAGTCGTAAATTTGCTTTTCTTTATTTTGAAATAAAATTTTTCTAAATTTCCGGTGGGAATTCAGCATTTCACAAACGCAATTGCTTGCCCCTCAAGGGGTTAAACCCCTCTAATACCCATGATAACATAAATCTTACCGTCAGTGTTTCCAATTTAGTGGAATTTTTTATTCAGATATTCCGAGCTCATACCAGTAAATTAAAATACCAATTTTGTTTTATTTACCAGTAGACATTTTGTCATTTAATAAAACAAAATTTATTATTTAGACGTCCTGGTTTGAATTCAGATTCTCTTAATTATGGAATTTTTAAAACACATTCTACCATGAGCAATAGTGGGTTAAAGCGTCTCTATCAAGGGATGCAAAACAATGACGGAATAGTAGGTTTACATCGTAAACTTACATAATTATAATAACTATTATAATTAATACTAATAATAATAATAATAATTATTGTTGCAATACATACTAAAAAACATATGAAACTATTTGAGAAGTTTTATTTAGATTTCAAGATTAATTTTATTTGTAAGAAAGAAAAATATATTAATTCAATATAAAAATACTTTTTGATCAATAAAAAAGATTAAATTTGGAAAACGAAATGATAAAAAAGAATCACAATTTCAAGTAAAAACTAATTACCTATTGATGGCCCAAGGGAACATCAAAACAATTGCTTTCGAAAAAATATTTACATTAAAACAAAAAATTTCATTTTCTTACTGTCAAAATTATTTTAGGCATTCAATTAATTATATTCTAATGAAAATATAATTTTAAGGTACGGAAATCTTTTATTGTGAAACATAAAGTAATTGCAGTTATTTGAATTTCTATTTTTAAATTTTTTTCAAGGTACTTTAATCATGTGTGCTTTATTCAAATTATTTAAATGCAGTATCATGTATGTTTTAATTTTTTTAATCAACTTATGTCTTACATATAAATAGCTTTTCTCTAACTGAATAAATTTAATATGTTGCCTTTGTAAGCTATGAGAAAGATATCGGAGTAGCAAGAAAAAAATGATTTTTAACACTTTCCAACATAATCGAAAAGTGTTTATGAATTCGGTATGTCTGTAAGTCTGTCCCCCTGACTGTGCTCTAACTCGCATAAATATTTTCAGATTGCCACGAAATTGTTACATGTTATTGGGTTTACTATTTCATGTTAGGTATTGAAAATGAAGTGTAGCATTTTCGATTCATTTACTAGGTTACTCAAAAGAATTCCGTTACATTACGGTCTATTGGGGAAAATCGTTTGCCGTGTATTTTAATGATATTACAGTATTTTAAACATATTGAAATTGGCATACCTCACAGAGGTGTACTACAAGGTTCTTATCCTAGAATATTGTGCGCATAGAACTAATCGTTCATTTACAACGACACACAGAAGAATTTGTCTGTAGAAGAAACTGAGCAATAACTGAACTATTGAAGCCTACGAACAATAATTGCTGAAATAGCGTTTTCAGTTGTGGTATGCGTTTTTAAATTTAACTATTTTTTAAATATTACTTGTGTGTATAATTTCTATAAATCATATACAGTGTCGCACAAATATTCTCAACAACATCTGTTTATTGGCTGAAATTGCTCAGAGGAAATTTTCAATTTTAACTGAACTAACGTTTAGCATACTATGTATTATGCATACATATCTGTATGTAATATACATGGCTGCACAAAAAGAACGTATATTTTACCGACTATTCATGTTAATAGCAAAAATCGGGTTTTTAAATGCGTCATGTGTTTTCCAATTTGTTCAATCAGACATCATCTTTCACTTAGTAACCTGCAAAGATTTGTCATAGTGGAAAGTGTTAGAAAGTGTTTCATAATCTATGCTGTACGCATGATTTTGCGTTCTTGTTATAAGTATTTTTCTTGGATTAAAAAAAGAAGAATGAGAAATATTAAAATCCTCTACTTATCTATCAAGGAAGTTCTTTATAAAGCGCATACTCAGAATATTTTGAAGAAGAATGGCAATAAAACTATTTATGTGTGCAATAACGGATAGGGGAGACCGAGTCTAGTTGGCTACATGAGTAACTAGGCGCAGTCCTCATAATTTGTCTGCTTATGGATGGATGACGCACCTAGTCACAGGGTACCTTTATTCTTGCTTTCTACAACCCCCATTGTAGTTTTGCAGCATTACATGTGCAGTGGACATTTATTACGATTTTTCTGTTTTTTGCACTCATACGTAATTTTTTGTTGCTTCATTCTTTTTCTAATTTCTAATACTTATCTTAATAATTGCGATTTAACTTTTGTAGTTTTTCATGGTGTATGATTAACTTTATCTATTTCATATATGATTTACTTGGATTTTTTGTGTTTAGAAGGTTACATCTCCAGTTTTGTGAAGAAATTTGTTATGGGGCTAGTAGGGGCATTGAACACGGGGCAAGTTGGCTCGGTGCGCCAATTAACTCCGTTATACTGTTTCGTAATATTTTCTACTATTTCATCCCGTTTGATAAATTAATTACCTTTTTTGCAAAAACAAGTATAATTACAAAAAAAAATGAACAGGTTAACACACCGAAAAATATTATAAGAAATGATGTGGAAGTCTTAATAATTAACGGACGCTTTATAAGGCTATCTGTTAAAGCTTTTAATATTCCTTGGAGAAGTCTGGCTCTATATTTCAAACTTATGCAGAATGAAGTTTAAACGAGTGATGGTGTTCATAACTCAGCTATGACAGGCTAGAAGCTGGATGTTCAAAAGATTCCATATCACCTTTTTCGGTTTTATATCCAGCAGTCACTGGAGCTCCTCTGATTTCGGCTTAGGATGTTGGATAATTATATTCTGAGGATGTACCACATATAAAAAGACAGAATCAAAAAATAAAATAGATAAAAATCGGCGTAGGTAAAAGGAAGCCACATGAATAATGACAGATTCACAAAATCTCAAGGCATTGAAAGAGAAAAGTGAGCTTTAGACAGGAAAAAAGATGAAATACAAAAAAAGAAGAAAATAGAGGCAACAGAAAATATGGGCAAAACGTAAACAGATAATAGGGAAAACTTTGTTTCCACATATAATAAAAGGGAACTTATTATTGAGAAAAGCACGAATCTTGACAATATCTCATATGACGATCAAGGTTAATATCTGGTTTGTGTTGTTACTTTAGAAACAGAAAACACCGGTAAAAGTGTCTGCGATGCAGTGTTTAAGCACATGTGGCCTGCACAAACGGAAACACTCGATTTTACATTTGTGATAATCATAACTCTGATGATGATATCGAGTACGATAGAAGCTACTCAATGTTAATGTTTTATTCCTTATTTTTATTTCTGTATAATTTAGAATCTGCATTGTACGGGGATAATTTCTTTGTTTAAACTTTCTGTTAATAGTATAATTGATTTCTCTTAACTACGCGTCTGATTTGAGCCAAAATTAACTTTTCATGAAGCGTGAGCCAACTTACCCCATATGTATAGGCACCTTCCCAGCGGCGGGGTAGGTTGGCACACATTTTTCTCTTACTGCAGGCTTCTTTTACACATAAACTACAAAAGCTACAAATATAGAACTCCGGATATTTATAGCCAAATGTCTGTGCTTTAAAAGTGCAGTGAATTTTTTAAAAACTTAATCAAAAAATTAATAAAAATCAATCACTAAAAACTGCGCCTACTAGCCCCGATCACCCCTAAGACAATTTACCCGCGGAATTCCAGTAGAAAGTCTGTAAAAAAATAAAAGACTTTGGAATATTTGGCACGAAAAGACAAGCGCGTCATACGATTTGGCAAGAAATACATTTCGTCGCCAAACGAAAGCGATTGTAATGCATTTGAAAATTTCTTGTTAAATTAATGTTTCAATGCACAGTACTTATTTAATTTAAAAATAAACGATTAAACTGTTTATTGTTTATATATATATATATAAGGTAATATAGTATGTAAAATTTGCTTGTTGCTGAAGTTATTTAATTTTTCACGGTTTTACCGGCTGGATAAGTTTCAAGTGTACTATAAAAGGATCTGCCCGATTAAGAAAGCTTTCTTTATACATTCCGTAGTAAATAAGTCGTAGTTTCCATGTCGACAATACTCATCTTGTCTCCGAAGCTAAAAATATCGAAGTCAAATTGACGCTGCTAAGAATCAGACCTTAATTTTGAATTGGAGGCAATTTTAATAAATTTAAATGTTGTTCTAATCCGTCGTTAAACGATCGTTAAATTTCTTTATAGATACATATAAATGTATATGATAAATCCGTAGTTTTAAAAGTGTATATATTTAGATACAATTTATTTAAACTTGTTCAGTATGAAGAGTTGAAAAACTTTTTCTTTAAATTGTATATTTATCATAAAAGGGTGTTTCATTATTATGTCGCCAACCAGGTGTAAATCACCAAGAAAAGGAAATTTTTATTTTTTTTTCACTGATGATCTATCGAAGTTCCGCCGGAAATTTTTTATAAACATATATATCTTCATGATAAGAACATTCTGTAATTTTGTTTTTAATTTTTCTGAGTATGTGCTGAAGCAGACCTGCCTTGTTAGATACTTTATCTGTGTGGGAACCAATATTTTTTAGTTCATTTTTTGCTGGGTAATGAGAATACATTTACGATAAAAGTAAGTCTTTACATAAATTATTTATTTTTGTAATGATGTCATAATGAAAATTTTTGTCAATATATTATAAGTGCCAAATATTTTGAAAAACAAAGTTTTAAAACAGGTTTTGTAGTTTGTTAAAGCTAGCTATTCCAGTGCACTTTTAAAATGTAATATTTGAGAGATGAAAAAAATAGTTTAATAATTATTTTTTTATATTTTAATTAAAATGTCCATATTTAAATCGAGACTCTCGAGAAATTATATTGAAAACTAAGGTAAACTGCAGCATTATTAAGATATTCCTATACATTTAAATCACTAATAATAATTAAATCTAAGGTACTGTTAGATTACTGCGCTATATAAAATAGCTTAAAACGGATAAATAACATAAGCATTTTCACTAGTTAATCATCAAAACATAAAAAAAAAATCCAATTTACTTACTGAGATCTTTTAATCACAGTTTTGGAAAATAAGTATACCCCCTAATAAATCTGCCACTTGTTATGATATAAAAATTTAACCAGTGCCAATCGAGTATTAATAATATATTACAATAAATGCTATACATAAACTTTGCTTAGGGAATTGTCTACATAAAGAGATTGTAAGGAAATTTAATTTTCGAAACAACATCATATTTGGATTATCTGGAACATTTTACGTTCAGATATAAAACAGTAACTCGCTTGTTCAAGTAGTTTAGAAATAATTTAGAATGCATCATCAAACTCTCCAACTAATAATGTTAATTCCATTTTCAAACGTTCCAAAACATATTCAGTTCTTGTTGTTTTCACAGCATAATTCAAAAACTGCTTGTACGGATGGGATATAATTTTTTTATTGTCATATATGAGGTTCATATAGATTTGTGTTTAAAAAATGATAAGTTACGATTAATTTTTTTTTCGAATAGGAATGTCAAAATGTATATAATTTTGAACTAATATCTAAAACAAATTTGAATACCTGTGAAATTCATATGAGCTACTATGAGTTTTTCCATAAAAATTGATTATGGGAAGCTCAAGATTTGCGAATCCAAATTTACATTTCCTTCCGGCAAGTCATTTTTGAGATCTGATTAAAAACTAACCGCATTGCAATCCATTTTGCAGAGATTAAAAATTAATTTAATATTAGGAGTTTCAAACTTGAAACCTACATAATTTTCAGACTAATTAACTGAATGAACTTTCTACAGGTACCCGAAAATCAATTTTCCGAAGGATACGAATATGATGTCAAAATTCTTTTACAATTACTATATACAGGGTGTACCACGAATGATCGTTTAACTTTGGTGGGAGGTAAGAAATAACAAAAGCAGACAAACGAACGCATGACGTTGTAAAGTGACTGTGTATCCACAATTTTTCTTTCCTCGAAAGCTTTCTGAGAAGTTAGCCGGTTGTCATTCAATAAGTTGATTTTATAGAAGAATAATGAGTCATAATATGTTAAACTAACATGCATCATATTTACGGTGCAATGGGAGAAAGTGGTCGGAGAACTACGGAAATGTATGCAGAAAGCCATAAGATAGCTTATTCGATTGGCTCCGTGTCGATCGGTTCCCTCCTCTACCACGACAGGAACAGGCAACCGATCAAGTTATGCACAGTTGTTCATGAACATGTGCAAACATTTGATCCTGAGGTCTGATCCAGTTGGAGTAGAGTTCTGCATACGTTTGTACAACTCTCCGTCTGCTGTCCCCTGCCGCACCATAAGTTCGATACATGACTGCATATTCATCTAACTTACAGGGTGGTTGTAATTAAAATTCCACATTGAAATGGTCATAAAAGAAAACTACTCGACCAAATGTTATAAAACTTGGTAATAGTTCAAAGGAAGTCATGGGAATTTATTTTCCGCCCCCCCCCCCCCCGAAAAAAACAAGAATATCAAATACTCACCATAAAGGGGGGGGAGGGGATGGTGTTTTATGCAATATTGTTAAACGAAATAAGGCTCGGAATCTAACTTAACCTTTTGTTACACGGGTTTTACATATTTTAAGAAACATTGACACAAAATTACCATTTCCAGGCGTTAAATGAGACAAGAGTCGAGTGCGCCATCCGTGTAATAAAATCCTTTCGTGTTCTTAAAATTTCAAGCCACAAATTAGCAAGATTTGTATCCAGCTAGCGTAACATTACCAAGAATACTTTGCAACCATGGCAAATTTTATGTAGTTTTATTCGAGTAAAAATTTTTGATTTTTTAATCAAAATGGAAAACTTATGGTCCCATATTGGCGCGATTTTACCCCCGCGCGCTTTATATACCGGTTTATTCTGATCAGGCACTTCGCTGATGATTGGTTAAGTATAAAGAGGGTAAACGGAGGGATCCCCCCTCCCCAAATTTATTTTTCGAGAGCATTATTCTTTGAAATAAGAGTATAGTATACAGTTAGTGTAAATAGCCTGTGAGTAAAATGCCACCAGTTTAACTGGGCACAGTTAATTTTTGTTTCTCCACCACTGTACAATTTCGGGACACAGTAAACAAAACCACTGTGCTTTAAATTTTAAAATCAATGTCAATATAATAATTAATATGACAGATCTATTATTTAATTGGATTCAGTATTGCCTTTAAACATCTTTTATTCTAGTGATTTGGAAACATTTTTTTATTAAATCAATCTCGCTTTCAAGCCCTCAATATCTTGTCTATTCACTGGTACTTTGCATAGAAGTACATGAAATATTTAAATTAATGTAATTTTAGATATATAACAGAGATTCCCCGTTGCGTAATGGTAAATACCTTGAAGTTATCATATTATATATCTATATCTATATCTATCTATCTATCTCTATATATATATATATATTATATGTATATATATATATATATATATATATATATATATATATATATATATATATTATTTCATTTAAAAGAATTACTGAGGAAAACTATATTTTAATTTTACTTTTTTGCTGATATAAAAAATACTCATTGATTTAAGGAAAAGCGTGTATATTGTATGTCAGTGAATTTGTGTAGTGTGCAAAATTAAATTGAAATAAGTATTTTAAAATAAAAAAAAATATTTTCGATTAGAATATTTGAGAAATTATATTTCTTTACGCATTTTTTCAATTTTTTTTTTTTCAATTTTTTTTTTTTTTTTCTTTTTTTTTTTTTTTTTTTTTTTTTTTTAGCGTATATTAAAATATTTCTTTCCTGTGAACTAGAAACGAAAAAATTGCGAATAGTAGAGAAATGGAGAAAATTTTTCACAAACTAGTTTCATATGTTTAATGTGTTTTTGTAGATCGTATCAACATTGCAATTTAAATATATTTTACTTCTAAAAGGAAGACTCCTCATTTCCTTTAGGGACATTTTAGTTAAGATAATTTGCTAGATATGTCGCGGTATTAAATTACATTTTATATGAATAGGAAGGAATTTTAATAACCAATTGAAAAAGATTCTATTTCGTTTGGTTGTTTAAAAAATTCTAAAAATAGTTGAAAAAAGGCTGATTTTATTTATATACTGAATTGACAGTATTTTTTATTAGCATGGCAGTAACTATATAAAAAATATAGTCTTTTACTTTGTATAATTTCTGGATTCAACTGGACTTCTTTCTTCTGGACTTCTTTAAAAAATATATTCATTTTACTTACACTAAATCAAATTCATATGTGACACACAAGTATGTAAATATCTTTGATAAAAATGTGTTGCACCGTTAGCAATTTTTATGTTGTTCGAGATGTCTATAACTCTTCTTCTTGGAAATATAAAGAAATTTTTTTTCAAGAGGTACATGGGAATTTGTGTATAAAATTAACTGAAAATCAGAAAAACTATTGAAATTTCAAGCTCTTAATACTCTTCGCAATATTGTTATGAATTAACGAGAATTATTCGTCAACGTGATAAAAACTACATTATAATTAACTTATGTCACTCATTTTGATTGTACATGTAACAAAAGAAAATCTTTATAGTTTAAGAACGTTGGAAGAAATTGCATACCAAATTTTAACTTATTTGTTTATAAATAAATTCAAAATAGAGAAGGAGGAGCATTCGCAAAATCTAATTCAGCAGTTGAAAAGCTTGTTGTTCAGTGGCATGCAAATGATATTAACGATATAAAACACAAAAAATATTTCGGGGTTCCTATTCAAATATACAAATCTTTGAATTAAAATTAAATGTAAATTAATATTATACCAATTAATATTATAGAAATTTTTACAAATGCTGTATATATATATTTTAATCTATTTTAAAATATTTATGAGCGCGCTTGTTGAAATTAAATAAAGCACGGACTCATGAATAACTCAAAACACATTAAATGAACAATTGAACTGTATCACGCTTTTATTAAACCATCAGGGTTTGACAACTCTTTTTTGAATAGAAGAAACACGTGTCAACAAAACATAACGTTACCATTTTCATAAAAACAAACTTACTCAAAAATTTGTTACACTCAGCTTTGGCGGACAATAATATTAATTTCTAACAACACCCCCGACCATGAAATCTTAGGTGAATACAGATTAAAAGAGTTATATATCTTGCTGTTAATTAAAAGATAGAGGACAGAGTGTATGGATAGCTCGTTCAAATTTCCGGGAGCAATTTTTACTATGGCGACTCTCACATGACCATCACTACCTGGAAATGTTTGAATTATTCTTCGCAGCTTCCACTGAAGAGGGGAAGAGGTTCATTCTTAAGGAGCACTAAATAGCCAATATTTAAATATGTTTTTGAACGCATCCACTTGGGACATTTCTGGAGTTGAGACAAATACTCACCATTCCATCGCTTCCAGAAGTGCTGGAGTACTCTCTGCGTTAATTGCCAATGGTGAAGTCTATCAGGTGAAGTTTAAGAAACGTCAAGTTCTGGAAAAGCTCTCAAGAGAGCACCAGTCAAAAAATGACCTGGTGTCAGATCACTTGAATTATTTGACAGGGGTCATAAAGGTCTCGAGTTCAAACAAGCTTCAAATTGTGACAATGTTGTAGAGAATTCTTCAATTGTAAATAGCGCATTTCCCATTTTTCTACGTGGATGATATTTCACAGATTTTATGTTATCCCCCCACAGTCCACTAAAATGTGTATCAAAAGACGAATTAAATTTCCAGATGATACCTTCATTAGGCACATAATTCTGTAATGTTTGATCTTTACTAATGAAGGATACCGAATTGTATGACTTACGCAATTCCTTACTTGCACCCTTGAAATTTCTTGTACAATCACTGAATAACTCAATTGTTTTACCTCTACGGCTAATAAATCTTTTCAGAGCAGCGAAAAATGTGTAAGCTGTCAAATCTGAAACCAATTCAAGATGAATAGCGCGAGTTCAGAAGCAAATAAAAATAGCAATATAACTCTTAAACGACTTGATATTTCTACGATTTCCCTGATTACACATACACTGGCCGGCATAATCAACTCCAGTCCTTGAGAATGGACGACTTTGGGTAACACGCATGGCTGTAGGATCTTCCATTATTTGTATACCAACATATGGTGAAGGTCGAAAACGCTTCAAGCAATCCCTAACTATTTCTCTTACTGCATCTCGACCACTTAGACCCCAGAAAGTGGTTTGGAGAGCACCTAAAAGAAGCTGTAAACCAGCATGTAAATGAGTTATATGATAATGCTTGATAATTAATGCAGTAATATGATGTGTCTTAGGCAATACTATTGTCTTAGTATTGGGTGTTTCTGATCTTCTGATACATTAGCATGTCTCAATCTTCCACCAATACGCAAAATACAATTTTGATCCATTAATGGGTTCAAATACAAAATTTTACTTGAAGATTTTAAAGATTTGTGATGACTTAAATCAAATATTTGATCTCGGAAACACTAGTCTTGAGCTATTTTTAGAATTCTCGTTGTGGAAGTTGAAAGCTCTATAACTGAAAGTAAACCATTTACTCGATTTGATAACGACTTTCTTGAATTGTCTACAAATCTTAAGAACCACGAGACGATCCGTATTAATTTATTCCAAGAAGACTATCTGAAAATCAGATGATCATCATAGTGTTTAGAAATATTTACAACACAATTTCTTTTTTCTTCCTTTAGGATAATCTCTTTTACATCCTTACCTTCAAATTATTCATAAGACGGTTTATACCATGGCTGTCTTAACCATTTTGGACCATTAAACCATAGCTCATAATTCACTAATTCCGATGGTAGCATTACTCTTGTTCCGCAGTTATCTGGATTTTCCAGCCTGCGAATATGATTTCACGAAATATTAAGAAGTGTTTCTTGAATTGTCGCAACACGGTTTGCTACAAAGTTTTGCCATCTATGAGGCTCTGAAAAAAACCATGCCAACGCAACCTTAGAATCAGCCCACACAAATACGTCATTCTCTTTGAAATTTAAATGATCCAAAACCACCTTTTGAAAATTTGTCAAAAGAAGAGCTGGCCATAGTCCAAGTCTTGGAATTCACTGAGTTTTAATGGGTGCGACCTTTGTTTTAGATGTCAAAATATTCACGATGATTTTATCATTCTGAGAAACTGAACGCTATATATTGATAATAATATGTTCATTTTGATATATATATATATATATTGATAAATATAAAATGACTATATATCGAACGATATACGTTGCTGCACAATATGATTTTTCTGATGAGTCACAAAAGGCGTGCATTTGAAGTATTATCTTATCTGAAGCTAATACAAATCGAAGAATGTTTAATTTAGAAATTACCTTTAAGTTATTTCGAAAAGATGTCCACTGTTTACTAAGTTCGTTACTAAATAGCTCCTCTCAGGTGAGTGTAAATTTCCTTAAATCTTGCAATAGCACCTTCATGAAAACAACACATGGAGAAAGCAAGACTAACGGATCAAACAACTTTGCAACTCCTGATAAAAGATCGCCCCACCAGTGGCCGAGAGGTTCTGCTCTCGAAGCTGGTAGACGGGAGGAGCTGGGTTCGATCCCAATCGCGCCCGTCGGCCTAATCGTTCGGAGTTTTCGTGGTTTTCTTCGAGCCGTGGATCTTCCATGCATTAATACGGATTAGGTTCCCTTAGAAAGACCCCCACGGAGGGCACTCCCCCCGGGCCTATATCCCTCGTGTAGATAATTGGCCGTCAAAAATCAACCCAAACCAACCCAACCCTGATAAAAGATCTATTTTAGAATATTTATTATTTTTCTCATTGTCCAAAGTAGTTAAAGAAATAAAAATCACCCGTTAAATTCCATTGAATTCCTAAAATTTTGATCCCTCCATTATCAGTCAAGAACAATGAATCTGTACTTTCCTTACATTCTTCAGTATTATTCCTCGGTACTCCAGGTACATTTGAAATCCATTTTCGTAAATTAAAGACACCTCCTTCAATTAATGATGTCAATTGACGAAATAATTCCATTATTTTAAGCCTCATTCTGGCCGCCAGAGATAAAATCATCTACATAAAAATCTTTCAACATGCACTGTAAAAAAAAAAAAAAAATCTGTAGTTCTACAGATGCAAAGTTACATGCTTACTAAACTTTCATCTGAAACTGTAGAAAAAAAGCTGCAAATCTACAAAACTAGTTTTTGCAAAGCTACAGAAATATGTAACTTTACAAATGAATCTGCTAACATTACAGTAATCTTACTGAAATCTTATCTGTAACCCTGGTTGTAGTTACATGAAAAATTCTAGGCATCCCAGTTTACTAAAAAATTCTTAGTAACCATACAGATTTTTTTTTTTTTTTTTTTTTGCGCAAAAGTGTGTCTGTTACATGAATTTTTGTTGTTGCCGTTACATAAAAAGTCCTAGGAATCCCAGTTTCGAGAAAAACTTTAGTAACTTTACAGATTTTTTTTTACAGTGTGGCTGCACAAACCAATGGAAAATCGCTTTTCTAATCTAAGGCAAGCTGATGAAGAATTCTAGTAGAAACAAACAGGGCAGATGCCGCACCATAAGTGACTGTTTTTAAACTAAATTCCTCCATAGGATCCTGGAAACTCTCTCTCCAAAGGACCTCCCAAAAATCTCTATCTTCTGGATTAATCAAGACTTGTCTAAAAATTTTCTCTATATCTGCGCGCAAAACAATAGGCAAAATTCTAAATCTTAATGGAATTGGGATAACTTTCTGTTGTATGCGAGTTCCGACCATTAGAATATCATTAAAAGAGTCACCTGCGGTAGATTTAGCAGAACCATAAAAAACAACTCTTAATTTTGTCGTCGTACTTGATTTGCGAATTAATGCATGATGGGGTAAAAAGAATTTCTACTCTTGGATCTACAGAAAAATGTGACCCTTTTTTTTTTTACTCATTACTTTGCAGTGAGTTGTCAGAAGTTTAAATTTTCCCAAATAAATCGATTAATAATTCTTAACAATAATTTTTTAGTGATTATAAATTATAGGTAGTTTTGTCATCTCACAATTTGCGTAAGATTTTAATAAAATCAGCATTATTTGTTGTTATTGAATCTATTTTAAAAATTTTAAGTCAAAAATATTTTTTTCATCCAATTAAAAGTATGTCATGCATCGTACAGTTAAATATTACTTTGTACAAATTTATTTATTTTTTTAAGTACTTTTACTTACTGGAGACTTTTCTTGCTGCGTTAAAATATATATACCATATTTACTCATTTTCACGAGTGAAGAAGGTATAATTTTGGAAAAATGCGCTTTTTTTCCAAATTTTAAAACATGGTGGTATGTGCATTGTAATCTGGCTATTCCGAAAACTAATATATGAAACCATATATGCTTTGAATAAATCACTGAGTCATAACTTCCACGGTAGAGCATTTTTGAGTTTTGTTTCCTTCCTCTATAATGTATGCAAGACACGCCAATATGAAATTTCTAAGCTGTAACCATAATTCTCTTACTTTTAGAATAATGTAAAATTTGCAGTTTTTAAGCCTCGTTGTAACTTTTTTTTATCACATTTTCTTGTTTTCTGTAAAAGAAAAAACTCTGTACAAAACCACCTTTTCCCTCGTGTTTGATAGTTTCTAGCAATTACTAATAAAATAACTTCATTATTGCTGTTGTTATTACTATTATAATTCTAATTATTCTTATATTTCTAGAGCATTTAAATATTTTAAAACAAATTTTTATATGTGAAAATTACCTATTATGAAAATCTTAATTTTTTGAAATTTTATAGTATGGTAAATATATAAAAATTGAACATTTCGTAAAATATATAATATAAACTTTAAAAAGTTCACTATTTTTCTTAAAAAGCGATTAAAATAATGAAAAAGACGTTTACAAGTTAAAAATATACATTTTATTTAAAACTTCTTAGTACTTTCAAGCTTTTCCGATCTCTCCATCAGAGAATATTTTAATAACTAATTGTTGTTTATCTGAACAAATAAGTCACTTGGTTTTGAAAATGAGAGAGCCAATAATTATTAGAGTTTAAATTAGAAGTAGCAGTTTCTTGGATTGATCTTAGTTAGAGAGAAATATATATTATTATTAACTGCATTTCTATTTATTTTATTACACCACTCAGTTCTCATACGTCACTTTTCATTTTAAATGCATACCTGGAAATTCGAAGTCGCAGTGTTTCAGATGTTCAGAATTCGCAGATTCGCAGTGTTTCAGAATTTGGGATGAAGAAAATTTTTAACTGCCGTACAATAAATTTTAATACGCTTTTTTGCTCAAGTTTTCTGGATTTACTTTCAGGATATTGAGTCATAAACTGGGAATATTGTACGATAGGGTTTCGCCATATACTTAATTGTTTTTATACAGAATTTCTATGGATTCTCTGACAATGGATGCGTAATATCGGGATGTTGGGAGTATGATTTTTGTGTGATCAAAATCTAATTTGATATTCTAATTATAACGAGAGATAGCTGCGGATTGATTTCAAAATTTATATCTGCTTTGTGTTTCTTTATTCTTTGGATCATTATTGAACATATATTTCTTTTCTGTATATTTCTTTTCTAATTTCTTTCCTGTGAA
Source organism: Maratus speciosus (assembly GCA_963932465.1). Lineage (NCBI taxonomy): Eukaryota > Metazoa > Arthropoda > Arachnida > Araneae > Salticidae > Maratus > Maratus speciosus. The sequence goes on from OZ010795.1 coordinate 268,061,720, forward strand.
TCAGAAGATTTACAGAATATCCATCAAATTTCCATTTTCTATAATGTTTAAAAAACGATGGCACGCATTATGCACGAGACCGATTTTTTTTTTCGATAAAAAAGGTTTGCGCATTATATGTGAGTAAAGACGTTTAATATTTACAAACTGGTTTTCAAGATAATTCTATTTACTTTTAGAAACACCTCTCTTTTCTCTATAGAAAATATCTGGCTACGGCAATAGAAAGAAAGAAAATTTATTAGATACATTAACCCTCTAAGTGTTTGGGGCGTAATATTCCGTTCACTAAGCTCCAGGTTTCACAACAATACAAGCAATATTTAAGATAATGTAATTCTATAGATTTAATGAATTTTAAATACATTGGCGAATGATTAATACTCTCAAGGATTACATTCATATTTGTAATTGAGTTTTTTTTATAATGTTGAAATACTCAGATTTTCTTAGCATTTAAAACAAAATGCAAAGAAAACAACATTACAATTTTACCCTTTTGCAAGACGCTCGGAGGGTTAAAAAGATCTGAAGATTAGCAGAGTTTAAATCATCCGAAAAATAAGTTTCAGTCTCAACGGAAACATTATTTTGCCATTTGTGAAACTGTAATATTTAATGCACTTCATGAAATAGGTTTTTTCTTAAAACTCTTTGCGAATTTTTCCTGTTGTTGTTATTAATGAATCTAAAAACACACACACATATATACAGGGTGGTTATAATTAAACTTCCCCTATAAACGGAATCCTGCAGCGCAAACGGGTGAAAGCAAGGCAACGAAGTTTGGTATATAGACTATACACGAGATGCGCTCACGAAGTTTCGAAAAAAAAATTAGTTCCAAAATGTCCCCCAGAGGGCGCCTTTTCCGGTAAAAAAACATTAAATTTAGCACAAAATACGACCAAAACGGAATACAGAAAAATATTAACAATCCAGAACAAGAATTATGAATAATAAAATGCAAAACCGGCTGTTTTGGTCGTTTATTGTGTTAAATTTAATGTTTTTCCGGAAAAGACGCCCTCTGGTGGACATTTTGGAACTAAATTTTTTCTTCGAAATTCCGTGAGCGCATCTCGTGTATAATCTATATACTAAATTTAATTGCATTCCGTTCACCCGTTTGCGCTGTAAGATGCTGTTTATAGGGGAAGTTTAATTATAACCACCCTTTATATCTAGTTTTATATCCTTTAAATCAGATTCCTTCAGGCATAATGTGTAAACGAGATCGTCTGAATAACAGACAAGGATCTATTTATATTGTTAAATATGTGCAATTCAATATATTTTACAGCAGAAACCAATGGATTAATAAATCATAATTAACATTTTCTTTTATTAGATTTTTACTTGAAAGTCAAAAAACAAACGCTATTTCAAACGATATCAGAAATAAATAAAATGAAGATTTGATATCTGTTCTTCGATCGCACACTCCGTTTTAAATAAATTCGATTCAATCTTTTACTCCAGGTGATAATAAACTATTGCTTAAGTCAATAATTTAAAAAAAAAGAAAAATTGCTAAATTGACAATAAGACAACAAAATGATCTCTAGAAAAAAAAAAAGAAATCTTCAACATTAGTAACAATCTTAAAAATTTTTTTAACACAAATCAATGATATGTTTGGCTTCTAAGTGTAAAAGCATCTTATAAAATTATCTGCATTTAAATATTTTATCAAAAACAACTCGTCGTAAATGGTCTCGCCAATGCCTAATCCTTTTACGTCAACGATACAAAAATAAATGATACTTCATGCCAGTGCCGTGTGAAAATCTCTCAGTTTTTATAATTGTTACAAATGACAGGGAGTGTGATAAGTATATGAAAACAGCTTTGCGACTGACAGGAATGTAAAGTGTACACTGTCAGAAAAGATCGTTTTTATACACTGAATTATAAATATGTCCGCGAATAACGCTGAAAACATCCTGAGAAAATATTTTCGTTTTTATCGCAAAAATATTAAATTGGAAACATTGCACATTTTCCATTGTTTCATCCTGAAATAGAAAGGAAAATGTATTTTCAAAAAGCAAATTGTTTCAAAAATGCATTTCAATTAACTCATCTGTTATTTAAATAAAACCATAAGACGAAACGCAATATTTCATCTTGATTCAAATATAAAATGCACCATACGAAATTAAAAAAGCTCAACTGGGTTAAATTTTTTCACTGTCACTAAAAAAATTTAAATAAAATGTGTATTTTTAAATTGTAACATCTGTTTTATTTTTTAGTCGGTTTTTAAGTGAAACAGTGAGTTTTTAAAGTTCATAATGTGTATTTAATTTATTATGGTTTTTAAAATAATTTGAAAGCGCGAATTTCTTTTTAAATCTAAACTTATCGTGTCCAGTCTATTACCGATGATTACATTTAAAACATATATAAAGAGTTCAGCATTTGTCTCCGGCTAATATTCCATAACAAAATAAAAACTACGTCATTAAAAAATATAAAAAGAATAAAGAAAAACAATTAAAAACATATGTACAGTGAAACCCCGATCTATCGTTCCCGCATCCATCGTTTTCCCGTATTGATCGTTTTATTTCTATGGTCCCTGCACAAATTAAATTTAAATAATGTTAACAAAACCCGCATGCATCGTTCTGCAAAAAGTCGTTTTCCCGCATTCATCGTTGTAAATTTTTTATCCTCACCGAAATGAAATTGAAGGTCAAGCAGATCCATATGACATACAAACTGTAATTACTTCTTTTACCTTAAAATTACTCATTTGTGCTATTTTAGGGGTGATGGCATGCGGTGTCCTAAACATAGAAGAAATGCGTGGTGATTCAAAAATGAAAATAATGGCGAAGAAGCAGAGGATAATGTTCATGCCGTTGAAGCTGAGCCTACACCAGTACCAAGTCTGTCTGATGCAATTACGGCATTTGAAACTGTACGAACTTTTATATATGAACATGAAATTTCAGAAAATGACCAGAGAAATGTTATACATGTTGAAAATTTGTTGTTTAATTTAAATATTAAACGAAAAATCCAACAAAAAATTATTGATTTTTTAAAATAAATATCAATTTTCTACAACTTCTATTTATTTCTTTTACAGTTTTGTAAGTAAAAAATTAGTTTTTATTAGTATACTGTATACATATCCATTATAGTAATGCATAAACATTGTTTTTTTTTTGTTTTTTTTTTGTTTTTTTCGTGTTTTGACGTTAACCCGTGTTCATCGTTTTCCCGCATTTATCGTTTTTTTTTTTTTTTCACGCACCCCTTGAAAAACGATGGATCGAGGTTCTACTGTATATCTTTTTCAGATATGTAATTGGACTACGTGCTCAAAATCTGAAATAATCAAAATAAAAAACCATTTTGTAATAGTGACATCTTTAGCGGTTTTTATTTGCTTTTACTTTACTTTATTTTTTATTTTATTTTATTGATTTATTTATTATATTTTATTTCATTTTATTTTATTTTGTATTTTAAGCGCTAGCAGACGGCTAGTAAGAAAATACCGATTTCAATAAATTGGAATCATTCAATAACCTTAGAAACTATTTTAATTCGTATTTTAATACATGATTTACAGAGATGTGAAAATTATTAGAATAATTGTGAAATTTACAATAAAATCTTGTTATATTAAAGAAATAATACATTATTTGAAAAATATTAATACATATAATATTTAATGTGCATCCCCTTGTATCTATTAAAGATTCGATACATCTTGGCATACTTTGTATGAGCTTTTGGCAATTAATTTCTATTTCGAAGTCATGCTGCCAAATTTGGACGAGTCTTTCTACCTGACCATTCTTGTTTGCGATGTTTCATTTCTTTAATTTTTACTTTACAATGGCCCAAAGATTCTCAATGGGGTTCATATCTGGACTGTTTTCAGGCCATGGAAGTATTTTCTTTAATTAAAAATCAAAGATATGCAACATTACAAACAAGAATGGTCTGATAGGAAGACTCAACCAAATTTGGCAACATGACAACAAAATACCAATTAATTTCCAAAAACTCATACAAAGTAAAGTATGTCAAGGCGTATCGAATCTTTAATAAAAAACAAGGGGGTGTACACTAAATATTAAACGTATCAATATTTTTTTAAAATAATGTATCATTTCTTTAATATAACAAGATTTTATTGTAAATTTCACAATTATTCTAATAATTTTCACACCTCTGTATATATTTCATATAAAAAAGCTTTTTGTTATTGCTAGCCACCAGTCTAAAAAAATACATTTAATGTAGGAAAGTATTAGTGTTTTCACTTGAAAATTGTTTTCATCTATGTTCAGTACACCGGCTATATTCTCCGGTAATCCGGAATGCGCGACTTAGATTTAATCACCTGATATTAATAATTTTCAAAACTAGCTTAAAGTAATATTATTCAATTTAAGTTAAATAATTTAATCCACTGGTGTACAAAAAGTTCCCTTAACGAAAATTGCACCTTCAATATAAAAAAAAATATACACTGATGTCCCAAAGTTAAGCAACTAATGCAAAGTGTCGATTTCGTTAAATGTGAGTATTCATCAGGTTAGTAAATAGGTATTTTGCCCACACAACAGCTAATTGAAATGTCGTTACTTTCCCGTTACAAATGGTCGCAATTGTCATAATTACTACAGTGAAGCAAAATATGATAGCTTTTTATCGTCTCATTATTACTCTCAAGTAAGCACTACTTCGTGACTCATCTAACACGTCGCTGTCACTGTTTCTCTGTGACAAGATCCAGATGACTTTTCGCCAAAGTTCTCTCGTGGATTTCTCGTGACCATCATCTAGGGACTCCATTTTAAAATGATCATGATAGCTGTTTTGTGACGAGACACCAATTGGCAAAAAAATTAAATTGTCTTGTGACCAGTGTTCTTAATGACTTCGAAGTAGAGTCTCAAAGTTGCGATTGTCTTAAAGTCACGTGTGACATCATTGTGGCGGTATTTGTCAATTCATTACACCACTACGTACAATCGTGGAAAAAAAGAAAATAAACACCCCCTACTAACTCCTCAACAAATTATTGTATAAGAAAGTTACTGGTACCGAAGGATTGGAAAAAAAGTCTACTTTTAAATGATGTCTATAAAATTTGCTTAAGGGCCATCTACATATTAAAACGAACCCAAACTTAATTTTCTTTTCAATAGCAATACCCAATTTTAACAAGATATCTCAAATCTTCGGTTCAAACTATGCCTAGACACAAAATTTCAAGTCATTTGAATGATAAGTTTTTGAATTACAAACATTCAAAATTTACTGCTTCTAATGTTAAATTACATTTTCATATTTTTATTTATATCTCCTGAAATTATACTCCTAATGTGCTAATTTTTTGTGCATCAATAATACTAATATACCCAAACATAAATACGTTGAATTTGCAATTTTTATAATTTTATGATATGAATTATGAATTATGAAATCAATATCCGAAAAAATTATGAATTGCAACATACAATTTTTTAACAATTATTTATAGATTTATTAAGTCCCGCTTTATGAAAATCCAAAATTTCACATTTTTCTTCCAAGTAGTTTTCAAATTAGGCTTAAAAAACTGAAAAACGATGGATTAAGGGGCCATCTATGATAGAAGTGACTAGATATTTTAAAATTTCATCTGCTATCCTGTAATCTAGCAGACTTTAATGATTGCTTGAGTAGCGCTTAAGATGTCTTGATCAAGAAGGAGGCTCTCTTGGTCAACAATCTAGTACCAAACTGCAATTTGGGTACAGCCCCTAAAATAAGCTCTTTTTGAAATAATTAATTTCTTGGAAACTTCTCATACGGATTGCATAAAAATTTGTGTTTAGGCTAATTGAAGGGTGTAGAGTTCATTTATGCTGTCAGAATTGTGTACTGCTATTGAGAAAAACAATGTTATGGTTCGTTTTAATATGTTGATGGCCCCCTAAGCAAATTTAATATACACCATTTAAAAGTAGACTTTATTTCCAATCGTTCGGTACCAGTAACTTTCTTCTACGATAATTTGTTGAAGAGTTAGTAGGGGGTGTTTACTTTTTTTTTCCACGACTGTACATGAAGCGTTTTCAATGGACACTTTAAATGACAGTAACATAGTAATTATAATGAGTCTTCATTGTAATTCTACATGGGGACTCGTCATAAGACAGCAGATACAGTGATATATCAGTGGTCACCAAATGATGTATACTTGAGAATAATAATGGGCTGAATGAAAGCTTTTATAATTCAGTTCACAGTAATGACTGTAATACTTGTGACCATTTGTGACTAAAAGTAACGCCATATCGACTGACTATGCTATAGGTATAGTACTTATTTCAAACATCTATTTCTTTTGAATACCTACAAGTAAGAAATTAGCAATTTGTGTTTCTTTCTTATCCTTTAAACAAGATTGTATAAATAATAATGTATGTTTCATTTAATTAAGGTGCTTTTAGTCAATTGCTATTATAGATCTAAAGCAATTTGAAACCATTTAAACTGCATGTATTATCCTCTTGATTAACACTAAGTAAATCACTCTATTTAACAATGATCCTGATTAAGCGGAGCATCATTTTACTCTAATTGAGGCCATTCATAAATTCCAAGTTGCATAATAGTACTCATTAAAATATCCACTCAGATCAAAGGTCTAGTTTCTGTACAATGATATTTATCTACAATGCAGCTATTGATTTATAAACTCTGTGAAGTATCAAATATACTGGATGTACATTAAAATAGTTTCTCGTATATGCATAGAAAACGAATTAAAGAATATAATTTTTTGGATTCGTTGCAAAAATTTTGTGGAAAAAAATCCTGCAATCGATAGTTTCAAGGGTACAAATGTCATGCTTTCAAAACAAATGAACTATGAACAAAAGAGTCTTGAACGAATAAAATAATAGAAGTTCTTGAGATATTTAATTTACTAATATTTAACATTTGGTCAAGGAGGTGCGGATCAAACTCGTTGAGAATCCAATAGAGAAATTTTCGGACTGTCCTTTAGAAATTTTCTTAAATTTCAGTTTTAATGGACAATAGGAATATTACATTTCACAGAATACAATATTTTATTTAATAAATCAGTAAAAAGGGATCCGAAATAGAGTTCTACAAAGGTCGGAATTTATCAGACACAAAACCCAAATTTCTGCTTGTATCTAACCCGAAACCAAACTATAAAATTATATCATGCCAAAACCCGACCTGAAAACACAAAAATACCGGCAAACAAACATGAAGTGAATATGATATACTCCAACTCTTCAACTCGTACTCCACCCAAACCCAAAGTGAAAGAAAATTAACCCATGTTGTGATACATTTATGGAGAAATAGTATACAATTATACCTCTATTATCACTTTTATTCTTTTTTAATAAAAATTAACATTCATAAATTCTCATATATATTCATTATTTATCAAATATATAGATTTTTGATTTGAAATTAATCAGGGAAATTATTCTTCTGAAAAAATCGAGTCAGCCCGAATCCAACGCGAAAGAGTTAAAAGTTAACCCAAATCAGACTTGAAAGAGTCAAAATCTAACCCGAAACTTTTAATGTCAGGCTCGACCACAACCTAACATGCAAAAACAAAATTAGCGTCAATCCAACACGATGAAGTACAATAGATGTAAACTAGGATATTTTAAAAACAAAAGATATATTCCTATGAATATATAATGATCTCCTTTATTATAAAGGCGATACTTAAAATTGGAATGTGGAATCTGTAACCCATACTATGCATTTAATTTTTAATGCCGTAACAATAGTATCTATTGAAACTGGAAACAGGTTTCCTTTCTGAAAGTGTCAAAAGATTCTAGTTTATTTAATCAACATCGTATTATTTCACACAACAATTTTGAAATTTCCCAATGTTTATTTTATTTAACTTAATAAATTACTTCTGAGTTTTTAGAATAAACTCAAATGGAATGCCGTAACGCAAGTGGCATGAAAATATAATAATTAAATCAAATTATGAATGATAAAGATGATATTATCAGATATATAATTATTTACAGTTATATATAAATTTAATTGTCTTTAGGAAGAATTGTTTGAGAGGCATTTTTGAGAAAATGATTCTCGTAGTCAAATGTGCTATTAAAAATGAAGGTTTTTCTTTGAAGTATTTTAAAGAAATTATAAATATTTTTGTGCATCCATAAGACAAATTAATATTTACCATTTATGGTTTATTTTCCGCATTTAAAAATGGAAAAGTTAAAAGAGTTTCGTACAGAAGATTATCATTTTTTAATATGAAATGAAACTAATACATTTTTACCTTTATTTGTTTATTAAAGTCTAAATTTCTTTAAAGAATTTTATTTTCAAAAGCAATATATATGTACAGAGTGTGCACCCTCAACGATATCCAGTGGCACACAAATCGTTAGTGATAGACATATAGTAATAATTACGAAAATGTTTTAAATGAAGTAAAGAAGTATTTAAAAAGCGATTTGGGTCAATAGGGACTTTTTAAAAAAATAACGAATTTTAAAATTGTATACGGTCCCCCGGTGCCGTAAGTAATATTGAGTAAAAATATTTTATAACACCAAGAAGCAAGACAAAAAAAAGTCACAGTCTTCTAACAATAAAACTGACTAAATAATAGCTGTTTAATGTTCAAGCATGATTTTCGCTGAGAAATAGGGGTCATTCAGAAATTTACTAGACATATAGGTAATCACCAGATACAGCAAAAATAATAGTTCAGAGTATAATTGTCATTACAATATGAGTTTGAAATCTATTTTCATTCTTACATATTAAAGAAAGATATACAACTCGTACGAAAAATAAAAGTTAATAAATAACACAATTTGTCTTAAATGAAATAATAAAAAGCAACAGTCGCAATTGTTTACAAAATGATAGTTATTTTAAAATGCTATTAGATTATCTAATCTAAAGTTTAAAAAACTAACAAGCATGCCGAATAGAAGAACTCTAGAAAAATATAAATACTACAGCATTTTTTTTTTTTTTTTTTTACAGAAAATATCTCAGATGAAATTTCAAAGAAGCATTTTATATTAACAGGACATTCTGTAACGTAAGAAGCGTACGTGTAAAATTTATTATTTGAGTAAATTTATTTTACGTATCTAAATGAGTTCACTATTATTTTCGATTTCATTTACAAACTAAAATTTTTTAAATCATTTTAGACTGCTTGCAGAAATCTAAGAGTGTATTAAGGAAGTTTTTATTGGAATTCATAAGTGTGGTTCGTTTTGTTTTCAACAACATAATTGAACATCTCGTAATGCAAATAAGTGCATATGCACTATATGGCCAAAGGTGACCGGTCACTTGCGATTTTAGATGCTTTGTTAAATGTCTAAAAAATACATGAGGACATAACCTGAAACTGCAGATGTGTAAACATTATAACATAGGTCACTAGGGCGCTCTGCCCCCTGCAAGCTACGCTCGCCAACCCCCGTTCAGACACTGTAGAATGTAAAAGTACGCTAATCTGATCAGTTTTTAAAAGATTAGAGAAGATTGAATTATACTGAAAAAACCTGTAGCGATCTCCCTGTAAACGGGTTTCCATTCAATTCCCTTTGATTACAAAAATTTCAGGTAGAATCAGTTGCTGTTAAGATATCCAATGGTTGTATTCGTGTTTGGTTAAAGAAGATCAGTTAAACATTTGAAAAGAAGCTAAAATAAAATGAATTAAGTAAACAGAGTCTTTGTCTCTCGGTATTTTTTGACAGCGTTATAAAACGATTGACATAATACAATTACTAAAATTTGCTGCTTTAACCCCTTCAAGGGCGGTGTTTCATTTTTGGACCACTTAATTTTAATTCTTAAATGCCACATTAGCATCAGAATATTGGGATGCAAATTTCCCTTTTATTAGTAAGTGAACAAAAGCATTTTTGTATTTCGAAATTAGTTTGTAAATTCTGGTACCATTCACTAATTTCAAGATTTTACGAATAGAAGTGCCTTGTCCGTGAAAGGGTTAAACGCATATTAATGTATTTATTATTTTAAAGTTTCCTTTCCCTTTTAATATTCACGTGTAAATACAATTTTCAGAACATAATTTTCAATATTTTCCTGCCTTTAACACGTACTCATTTAATAGCAATTTTAAAGGGGTTTTTTTCTGTTTTTAATAGTCACGTGAAAATAAATTTTTAATCGTTAGGAAATATTATTCTTTGCGCTGTTTTTAAAATTGAAAACAATCTCTATAATAATAGCCTAAGTCATGTGACTATCATCAACAACTCCAGGCGGATCCCTTCGCTTTTTATATTCCAGGCGGCCATTTTGGTACTTTAATGTTAGCCAGCCACAGGTGTGATAAGTCGCTGAATATTATTCTATCCCCATTATTTCGTTTATATTATAATAGTCCAAGTCATGTAACTGCCATAAACAACGGGCTGATTCCTTCGCTTTTCATAAGAAAGGTTTCCATTTTGATTAAAGATTCAAAATTATTTTTTCTACATAAAAGTTGCCATGATCACAAAGAATTCCCGGTACTTTTATGTTAGCCTGGTGAAAATCTAGCCAATAGCTTTTTTTTAACTGGCCAGTTAGCACTTTTTTATTTTTCGAGTGGTAAATTAAAACGGTGCTACTTGGTTATCCCATCGACCAAAAATCTGTCGCCAAACAATAAGATTAAATGCCAATAATGGTTGATCGTAAATGTCACATTCACTTGACTTTAAGGAAGTTACACATGTTCACTCCATCAAGTGATTTTTATTTCGACGTTTTATTTGTATTTTTATTAATGTTATACTAATTTATTTGTTTTTTTTGTTATTTAAAATAAAAAAGAATATGTCAATTTGCATAATTTGGCTATTTATATAATTTGGCGAAATTGGTCGACGGGAGAAGTAATAACATTAAAACGTTGCTTTGAAGCGGAAATTAAAGCTCATGATTTGTTGCATTGTCACATACGCACCGAGTTTGGCGTGATATTTTTTTTTTTTTTTTTTTTTTTTTTTTTTTTACAACAATTTGTTTTTTTTTTACAAAACCTCGTTTTCAAATACCTGTTACATATGTATAAGCGGTTCATTGTAATATACTGTGTTCATTTTTATGAGGATAGCATGTATACTCGTAGAGAAATTAAGGGGACACGGTACCTTTTAAACTACTTTTTCGATTTTGAATAATACTGTAATATACTTAAATATAATGTCACTACATATATTAGGTACTATAAAGCAAATATAATTTCATATAATTTCAAAAAAAAAAAATCTTGAAGAACAGCCTATTTAACTAAAATTTAAATTTAAAAAAATTAATTTTTTTTTAAATCCCTACTACTTTTTTTAAATATGAATATTTTTGCTTCATTTTTTCCATATTCCTTAGATTATACTACAAAAAACTGTGCATGGGATATTACATTTGATATCAATCTTTTTCTCTTTCGTATAGTAAAAAATCAAGGTAAAATAATTGAAATTCTTAAAAAAATAACTATAACCTTGAATGTTAAATCCATGCACAATTTTATGTAGCATGTTTTTACGATTATGGAAAAAAATTTTGAAGCAAAAATTTTCATATTTAAAAAAGTAGTAGGGATTTAAAATATATATATATTATTTTAAATTTAAATGTTAGTTAATTAGGCTGTTCTACAAGATTTTGTTTTTGAAATTATATGAAATTATGTTTGCTGTATAGTATTAAGTATAATGTCACTACAGATAGTACAGTATATTACAGTAATATTCAAAATTGAAAAAGTAGTTTAAAAGGTACTGTGCTCCCTTAAGGATTTTATGAAAACAGCCCCAAATTTCGCCAAGTTCTTTTTTTATAATTTACAGATTTTTTAATATAAAAAAGTTCTTTTAAGAAAATATGACAAACAACATTTTACATAATACACTGCACTACAGAAATGGACTACTTGAGTTGCACCATTACAGAAATGAGATTAAAAGCTACAAAAAATTAATAACTCAAAAATAAATTGATTTTTGAGTTATTAATTTTTTAAGTACTCCATTTCTGTAGGAAGAAAAAGAAAATAATAGATTACTGTATCTTTTTGTAGCCATTTTCTAATAACGACTGAAAAAAAATCTAATTAAAATGCTTGCTATTTTCAAAAAAATATAAATGAATTATTTCTGATAAAACATCGAACCATTATAAGCTATATTTAATTTTAAATATCCATAATTATGTTACAAACAAATGAAAGCATATTAATCTTTAGATAGGTTTTTTTTGTCGCGTTTACGACATCATATTTTTGCTCGGTTTCCGCATTATTCTGTGATAGGGACGTCATATTCATATTTTTCTATACGTAGATGTTGTTTAAGACTAGATCGTAAATGTAGAATTCTTTAGCTTATGCAAATGACGTCATTTTATATAAAATAATAGCGTGTATTTTAAGTTTTAAAACTGAAATAAGTTTTGTAGAGGTGCATCATTTTCACTCCAACGGCGTTGAAATTCTTCACAGGTGGAAAAGCTTCACTGCAGTTTTGAAACAAATTGCAGTTAAAATTAGTTTTCTCCCCTATATGAAGAAGTAAAATAGAAAATGTGCGATGCTGAGGAGTTAGCAAAATGCCAGTAGAGATTATCAGTATTTAACCGTACTAAAATACATCTGTTTCGTTTTACGGCTGTCTTATGTAATGGAACTTTTTTTTTTTTTTTTTTTTTTTTTTTTTTTTTTTTTTTTTTTTTTGTAGAGACGACACTTTATTGTTGAAAGAAATAGCATATCGGGAACTAATAATGGACAATAATAGAATTTAAATAATATAAACAAGTTAGAAATTGCTCGTCAAACGCGGCAAATGAGGTGCATTCGTAATATAACTAGTTTTATAAATATATTTTGCACCGCATATTGTATTGAATGTCTATTTTAGTGCACTTCATAAGAGCATATCAATTTTATTCTGTTCGAAAGGCTGTAACATCATTAAAATGCGCTTGCAATATTTTTCCCATTGGCCTTAATGTAACAGAAAACTTTTGACCGTCCCTGTAATTAAACTACACATCCGATTCTCATAAAATTTGAAATGACTCGACAAAATTTTGCAAAAATTATATATTTAAAATTTCAGATCATTCGGAAGGCTGTAACGTCATTAAAATGCACTTGCAATATTTTTTTTTTCCATTGGCCGTAATGTAACATAAAGCTTTTGACTGTCCCTGTAATTAAACTATACATCCGATTATCATAAAATTTGAAAAGACTCGACAAAATTTTGCCACAATTATATATTTAAAATTTCAGGCCATTCGGTTGGGTAGTTTTTGCTCTGTTATATGCGGACAGACGGACCGAACGACGACTATAGGTGCTACGTATTTATATAAATACGAACGCACCTAAAAATGCAGAAATTATAAGATATTAGAAATGGATTATATTTGAAAGAGAATTGTGGTAAAATAACTGTAAGTTAAACACTGCATATCATTTGTTCATATAAGTATCTAATTGTAGTTCATCTGAACTACTACATAAAATATATAGCTTAGATTAGCTGAGAAATTTATTTAACAAAAATATTTTTTTCTAGCATTATAATTCTACAATCTTCAATATTGGCTGTGATTTCAGGAAGAAACGTTCTAAAATATTTTATGATAATTGCTGCTAAGTATTTAAGAGCATTAAATCACACGGAAGTTCCGATTATTTATCTTAATATATTTTCTCTCTTAAAACGAGGTTATTTTCCAAACTAATGGTCTATGAAGAACCTAATTCATTAAATTAAGTACCATATTTTTCAATTATTAGTCTGTTTAACGTAACTGAAAATTAATAGTCTGTCAGTGAAGTATTGTTTAATAAAGTATTTGGCCATCAATCACTTTTATCATCGTTTAAAACCAGTGTGGATTGTTAAATGTTAAGTATATTTCAAATTGTGTTATTAATTTTAACTATAATGTTTTCATATTTTTAAAGAAACGCAAAATAACCGAAATAATTAGCTAGCATATAACCAGTTTAAGAATATTTGATTTGCAAATGCAATGATAACTTTAGTTCTAATTGAAATCAAGGTTGCTATTCTAGAACATACTTTGGCTATTATCATAACTTATAATAAAGACAGGCATTACTTTTAAAGGATATAAGACTTTTTTACGTTAAAGTAAGGGATGATTTAGTTGAGTATAGGGTAACTTGACGTGAGATGCCGTGTGAGTACAAGATGAGTGCCGTATCACGTAGTTTGCGTATGCGCAGGTAATGTAAGGAAACGCTATTCGCTTGTAAGGAAAAGGGTTCACATAGTGATACTTTAATTTCCATTTGCGTTCTTTTTTAAAAAAATTAAGTGGTACGTTTTTATTGCTGTTTCTTCTTAACATTTATGGTAAGTGTCCAAATTCTTTTACGTGACTTCTTTATTTGCCTATATAAGTCTTATTTTAAACACCAGAGAAACAAATCTGATGTTTATATAGAGTACTGGTACCTGGCTATTCTGCAAAGCATAAATGGTGGCCGGTTCCCGCTTCTTCACGTCAGTGGGGGCACCGACTTCTCGCCCAATACTTTGGAGTGAGTCACAGATCTTTTTTGTTGGGAGGTAGGTGCGGGGAAGATGCCGGTTGTTTTTCCTTGGGTTAAGATGCCGGTTACTCTATGTTGCGGTCAAATGCCTGGTTGTTTATTCATTGTTTCAATTACTCTTCGTTATTAACTAACTTGTCAAGAACTTTAATCAGATAATTTAAATCAGTGATTAAATCGTTATTTTAATTAACTGATTAAAAAAATCATTGATTAAAATTAAAAATTTTCTAAATGTTTAGAATGACATAAAGAAATATTAAAATCTAAGGTGAACATAATTTGAAAGGTTTCTATATGTATTCTGCCTTATAAATAAACTTTATTGGCCTTAAAAATCATTTTTAATAATTATTAATTTTAATCATTATTAAAAATTTTACGTTAAATGCAGTTATGAATAATTTTAATAAATGTAAATATCAATAGTATATAATATAGATTTATATAACTAGGGGTTTCTGTCCCCTATGAGCTATGCTCGCCAACCTCCATCCAGACAATGCAAACTCTAAAAACACAGTAATTTGATATTCTTTGAAAAGATTACGGAAGATTAAATCGTAATTAAACGACTAGTGGCGATCTCCTATAATCAGGTTTCCATTCATTTTCCTTTGGCTGAGGGATTTTAGGACAGAATCAATTGCTGTAGGGACAGTTAACTGATACTTTCGTAATTGATTAAATAAGATCAACCCAACAATTTAAAATTAGCTTATATAAAATGGTTAAGTAAACAATTTTATGCAGACGCTATAAGGAATTTATTTTAAATTAGACATTTTAAATGTATCATTTATGATCGTTATCATTGAATATGGTGTAATTTTGACGAAAGTTTTTTTTATCATTTTAATGTTCAAATAAAAATAATTTTAATGGCCTATAAAAGCCAAATTAAATCGGTGTGACAATAGCATCTTCTAATTTCGAGGTGTTTCAAGCCTTTCTAAAAAGAAATTAGATAAGGAGTCAAAGTGTAAAAAGACAGAATCTTCAACTGACGATGATATAGATGATGATTAAATTCCCTCCCAAGATTTTGAAGATGAGGATTTTTTTTAAGTGAATGATTGTGAGTGAGTGATTCAGAGTGTCTAACAGAGTGCAATAAAATCTCGGGAAAATGTAATGGGAGCAAGTGCATTCAGTGACTCTGTTGGTTATATAAAAACTGCTCAAAATTCCTATTTAAAGGTGCAGTTTGTGGCAGACCTGAGATATTGCTAAGGGCTATATGAAAATCATTAACAAAAAAGCTTGACTCTAAAGTACTTTACCGTAGTTAAAGTTATTATAATGTTTAAAAATAGGCATACTTAATAGTCATAATTCTTTTAAATGTTAAGTAGAGCATAATATATCAAATAAAAATTATACAAACAAATATAATAACGACAGATAAATAATTATATAATAAATTAATATTAGTTTGTTCCTTTATTATATTGCCAACGTTTGTTCCATTCATATTTTTGTATTTTTCTAATATTAAGTAAGTTAACAACTTTAGTATGATTAAAATATTAAAGTTACTTTAATTCGCCCCATTATGTTTTATACTGCTTCACAAAAATTATTGTTTGCATTGAAACCATAATGCATCTTACCCCTAGATAGTTGGCTATCTTACCCATACCAACGGGTAATATACCGAAATGCAAGTGTTTACAAAAGCAAAATTTTCGATGTTTTTTCTAACATCTGTAAAATGAAATAAGTGTTTAAATCATACATAAGAGTCTAAACATTAACAAGAAGTCAATGAATAAAAAATATTAACAACATGCGATTTTTAAAACAAATTAAGCAGGGGAGACTAGGGACGGTTGACCATACGGGAGGTTTGACCCACCCATCAATTTTCATATTTAAAAGGATTTCGGAGTTTTATCAATAGGTGTCAAAAAAGCTACTGGAATGCTCAAACAACAGTCTTCGTTTCATAATCGAAATAGGTGTGGAAAAAATCAATTAGGAGGCGTTTTCAACCTAAAAGTTGTGTTTTTTAGAAATATTTTGTAAGCTTTTTTCAGATAAAATATATCATAGAAATTTAAATAAGTAGGTTTAAAGTAATGCAGAAATATCGAGCTTTCATTCCAGGCATAATGATTGTACAGTAAGTTAGGCTTAACATAACAATGTGCTATTCTTTAGAAACGGTCTTTGTAGGGAGGTTTGACCCAGTCAATGTGAGAGACGGTTGACCAGATGCTCAAGGCTCCCTTAATTAAGCAGTTTTGGAAATCTTTTTATTATACATTGTGCATTATGAAAAGTTAATGGTTATGTATATAAAATAATGTAAATTTATTCGGTAAAGCTACAGTAAAATTGTGTCATGGAAAAGAAAAATGTTTAAAACTGATTAAAGAAAGATGTGAAAAAATACTAGAAAATAGGAAAATTGATAGGAACATTTTTCCTTTTAAATATTACTTACAATGTGTAAATAGAAACAGTGGTAAAGTCTAGAAAGGATGAAAGCAGCAGTCTTAACCCTTTCATGGGTAGTGGTATGTTTAAAAAACCACTTAATTTTAATTCCGAAACGTCACAATGGCACTAGAAT
The DNA here is from genome assembly GCA_963932465.1 of Maratus speciosus. Lineage (NCBI taxonomy): Eukaryota > Metazoa > Arthropoda > Arachnida > Araneae > Salticidae > Maratus > Maratus speciosus. The sequence goes on from OZ010795.1 coordinate 268,078,927, forward strand.
TTTGTTAAAATATTTTCCATTCAATATATATGTGAAATATAGCCTTTTTCTTATTTCCAAATAAATTTGTTCGTTAATTCATGTGCCATTTATTTCAACATTTTAGTACTGAAAGTACTTTGTCCCTTAAATGTTTAAATCATGTTAATGATAAGTTAAGAAGTCATTCGGCTGCAAAAAAACATAGCATCGATCGAAAAACTTTAGGAAGGTATGTAGACAAATTTCACCAGGGTGAACAGAGAGATGAAGCGAAACTATGTGAAAATTAGAGTTGTCACATAGTTGACATTGTCATATCGAGTGTCACGAAAATAGGACAAAGAAACAAAAAAAACAAGTTGGAAATTGCTCGTCAAACGTGGCAAATGAGGTGCGTTCGTACTGTAACTAGTTTTATAATTATTTTTTGCACCCCATATTGTACTGAATGTATATTTTTTTGCGCTTCATAAGTGCATAGTCTGTAACATCATTAAAATGCACTTACAATAATTTTTTCCCCATTCCCCGTAATGTAACGGAAAACTTTTGACTGTCCCTGTAATTAAACTATACATTCGATTTTCATAAAATTTGAAATGGCTCGACAAAATTTTGCAGCAATTATATATTTAAAATTTCAGACCATTCGGAAGGCTGTAAAATCATTAAATTGCATTTGCAATATTTTTTTCCCATTGGCCATAATGTAACGGAAAACTTTTGGGTGTCCCTGTAATTAAACTATACATCCGATTTTCATAAAATTTGAAATGGCTCAACAAAATTTTGCAGCAATTATACATTAAAAATTTCAGACCATTCGGAAGGCTGTAAAATCATTAAAATGCATTTGCTATAATTTTTTCCCATTGGCCGTAATGTAACGGAAAACTTTTGGATGTCCCTGTAATTAAACTATACATCCGATTTTCATAAAATTGGAAATGGCTCGACAAAATTTTGCAGCAATTATATATTAAAAATTTCAGACCATTCGGAAGTCTGTAGCATCATTAAAATTCACTTGCAATAATTTTTCCCATTGGCCGTAATGTAAAGAAAAACTTTTGGGTGTCCCTGTAATTAAACTATGCATCCAATTTTCATAAAATTGGAAATGGCTCGACAAAATTTTGCAGCAATTATATATTAAAAATTTCAGATCATTCGGTCGGGTAGTTTTTGCTCTGTTATATGCGGACGGACAGACAGACGGACGGACAGACGGACGGACAGACGGACAGACAGACGGACTGAACGACGACTATAGGTGCTACGTATTTATATAATTACGAACGCGTCTAAAAAGCGGGACTGTGGCTTCTAAATCCGGACATAACATGAAACACCATGAAAACGGAGCCTTTCTCTAACCGAATACTGCCTTAAATGTTAAAATTTCTTTTTTCCTGCTGTACAATTATACCTGCTCAGACATAATCCTGTTTAAAACAAAAATTTTCTCCTCTGATTTGCGATTGCAACAGGTTTTTTTAAGCATCATACTTTTAAAAATATTTTTATAATAATTAAAGCATGTAGTATAATGATATTTTGATTTTTTTAAACTGATTTTACTTTTCTTCATAAATATTGCAATATAAAACAAAGTGGGTCAAGCCTCCCATATAGTGGGTCAAGCCTCCCATATGTGGGGAGCCTTGACCCATTATTTTTACATGATTAAAATCAATCATTTTTCAAATTTTTATATGTTACACATATGTAGCAATTTTATTTTAATAACTGATTGTATAACGAATAAAATGATGTATAAAATATTATTCTACGTTCAATATTTAAAAAAAAAATAATTTTGTAAAAAGTGGTCAACCCTCCCTAGTCTTCCCTAAATTTAATTTCAAAAATCAAAAAACCCGACTGCGTAAAAAGCGAACTAATTAATTATTTCTCATCAATGTGAAACTATTTTTTATATTATTACCAATTTTTCTTTACTTACTTGTATTGATGGCTTTTAAATTGTATTTAATTGTTAGTCCTAGCTATAAACAATAGTTTGATGAGGTCTATAGATGTCTATGAAGGTCAGAGTTGCAGTAAAGCTAGAGATCCTGCCTACACAACTTACAGGTTGCGTAATATTTAAACGGAGCTTCTGACTGTAAAATAGTCAATGAAACATCGTCTTCATTTTGTAAGACCTATCCAATGATCTGCCATTCAATATAGTGCGTATTTTTTTTTTGTCTCTATCGCCATTTTTGATTTTACGGCCGCCATTTTGAATTTACAAAAGCAAATCCTAGCCTATAACGATCGGACGGTTAAAATGAATCGATAGAGACATCATTCATTAAAATCCATCCAGCCGCTGGGATGTTTCGAGGGTATAAAGAAATCCACATACCCAGATACGCGTACACACACGCGTGCATGCGTACACGCGTGAAACAAATAAACCTTCTTGGCAGTCGGGTAAAAACTACGGCATCTTCACCCTATCCCTCCACTCTATCATCTACCCTATTTTGCGTTTAACACATCCATCAAACTTTATTGCCATAACATTGTTACCGATTTTAAACCTGTATTAATTTCTTTGCCTTACAAGTGAAAACCATTTTGAATAGTTGAAAAATTCGAAAAAAAATTTCGTCGTGTAACGCGCCTTAATTTAAGCTAATTTTTCTAAGATACTTTTTAGGGTGGAAAATATATTTTCACACTGAAATTTCCATTACATTAGACATAATTCAAACAATAGTTTGCATAAAAGTAAAAAATTAATTTGATAATAACACAGATACTCAGGAGTTTAGAAATTTTAAATAGAATGTAGGAATCTGGCATATTATATGTGGAAATATTCATTTTCCCATAAAAAATACGTTATTATTTTTTTCTAAGCGATTTTTTTAATATTTCTTTTTCTTAGGAGATAATTTAAAAAACCTATTTGATGAACTTATATTTGGAAATTTTTTTAGAAAAAATTACACGCCTTTAATTTAGTAATTTGAAATTTAAAATTTACTTAACTTACTTAAAAGGCGTACAGCCAACAAAGTGAAAAAAATGTCTTAGCCTGAGATTGAACCAGGGTCATTGAAATTACGCGTCAATACTCTACCATTGAGCTACCTGGACGATACGAAAATTTATTCAGTTTGATTGAAATGCGTACAACCAACAGAGTGAAAATTGTCAAAGCCGGGATCCGAACCAGCATATTTGAAATTACGCGCCAATGTTCTACCACTGAGCTACCTGAATGATACCAAATTTATTCAACTTAATTTAAAATGCATACAGCCAACAGTGTTAAAATTTTCCAAGTCTAGGATCAAACCAGCATAATTGTAATTATGCGCCAGTGCTCTACCTCTGAGCTATCTGGATGATACCAAAAATTTACTCAACTTTATTAAAAGGCGCACGGAAAACATAGTGAGTATTGTCCAAGCCTGGGATCTTAAAAAGGTCATTGATATTACGAGCCTATAAACTATCACTGAGCTACCTGGATAATACCAATGGTATCGGGCAGACTATTAATATCCATGCCATATAGCGTACCAATAATATTTCTACATACCTGGTATCAACCAAGTACCTCAGTGGTAGAATATTATTAGTGCGTAATGTCAATGTCCCTTGTTCGATCTTAAGCTTGAGCAAATTTTCACTCTATTGGCTGGACGTCTTTTAAGCAAGTTGAATAAATTCACAATTTCAAACTACTAGTTTAATATTTAACCAGATACGTACAGTAGGGTGGACTGAAAAAAACCGAAAATCGGAAAATCATAATGTAATACCGCGCAAAAGTTGTGAATGGTCCTCAGTAATAAAGCTGCACAATTTTTTTTAATCAAATTTTATCTTCCGGTGCCCCCGCGCCCCGAACTTTTTCAAAATTCGTGAAAAATGCCTTATAAAACTTATAAATCGAAATAAACATAAAGTTGAAAATAAAATGTCATACGGCAGAAAATTATGTATGGTACGTAGCAATATTCCTGCATAGTTTTTTCGAAATCAAGTTTTATCTTCTGGTGTCCCTGGTCTCCCCCAATATTTGCGAAATTCGTCAAAAACGCCTTTTACAACTCATAAATCAACATAAAAATAAATTTGGAATATAAAAATGTCATATCACGGAACAGTTGCGTATGGTACATAGTAATATGCCTGGACAGTTTTTCGAATTCGCATAATATCTTCCAGGGCACCGGTCATTCGAAATTTCGAAAAAATCGCCGTAAATTCCCTTTTATTTGTGGTACATGCATAATAAAATGCATCACACAATAAGCAAGAGGGCAATACAAACATTTTATTTGAGAAGAGTGCAGAAACAATTAAAGTTATAGAATCAAAACAAACATTTAAATCTGTTAAAAGTGTTAAAATTTTAATGTTCAATTAAAACAGTTCGTGCTCTTCAAAACGAAAATCTAAATATTTGAAATGTTTCGGCTTCGTATTTATTGTTGGTCCTGTTGGAGTTTTGTAATTTTGAAATCTGACTTAGTCTCAAAATATGTCATAATGTCTCTTGATTGTGTCATCAAAAGAGCTGCCATTGCGACATATGCTTCATCAGCTAGACGGATGCAGCAGTGGACCATACAGTTATAGTGGACCGATTGGAAGAATGTTGGACAAGTGTGAATCCCTTCCCATACTTTCTTTCCAGACTATCGACATTAATTTTAACCTCGAAGCAGTTATTGACGATCTCAGTACAGATCAAAAATATCTGAATGAAATGATCCTATCTATTAAGAATGGAAGTTGTTTGAAAGATTTTGAAAATAGATTTTTTGGTAGACTTTCATACAGCAGGTGGGTTACCACTGCCTACAGAATTTTCACTATGTGGCAACTCCGGATCCAACGCCAAATCTGAAGATATTGACGGAGTTTGTAGTCAAGATGTACGCATGTATGTATATGGTTTGCAAGCTATCCTGCAAAGACGGTGCAATCCATCTATACCAAATTGTTTATTTTTCCAGAGATAATCCCCACGCAGTTAAAGTTGTCATTGACCCACTAATCCAGAGCAATGCCTTTTTTTCCATCCTGAAAACCTGCTGATTGCCTTTATACTTGATTATTGAAAACATATCTGCGAGCTAGGATTTCGTAGAATCCTTAAAGTGCGAAGTATGATCATTAGTGGAGAAGTCAGGCAGTTCCAAGTTCCTGCAATCAATTTTAGCGCAGCAGATTAAAATGATCTCATTCAATGGGATAAGGTAGAAGTTACGGAACCACCTACTTTGACTAATATTCCATACGATTATTTAAAGATTTACATGAACAAACGTGATCTTGAAGATATTTCGTTTGCCGAGTTTCCTTGCCACAATCAAAGTGTAGAAAGGTGTGTCAAAGTGATCACTGAAGCTACCGGGACAGTTTGTGGTGGAAACAATAAGGATAGATTCATAAGATCTCGATGGCAATCAATTGCCATTATGTCATATTTTGAGCCTAAATCATATTTTAAGGTTACAAAACTACAACAGGACCAATAAAAACAAGTCTAAACATTTCAAACGTTTAGATTTTTGTTTTGAAGAGTACTAACTGGTTTAATTAAACTCTGAATTTTCTGAACAGTTTTAACAGATTTAAATGTTTGTTTTGATTCTATAACCTTAATTGTTTCTGCACTCTTCTCAAATAAAATGTTTGTATTGCTCTATTGCTTCTTGTGTGATGCATTCTTTTATACATGCACAACAGATAAAAGGGAATTTGCGGCGATTTTTTCGAAATTTCGAACGACCGGGACATGGAAGATATTATGAGATTTAAAAAAATCTATGCAGGCATATTAGTGCGTACCATACGCAACCTTTAAGCAGTATGACATTTTAATTTTCCAATTTTATGTTTTTTTCGATATAGAAGTTGTACAAGGAATTTTTGTTCAATTTCGCAAAAAATGGGAGAACCGGGGGCAACAGAAGATAAAACTTGATTTAAAAAAATGTGCAGGCATATTACTATATACCATGCACATCTTTTCTGTGGTATGACATTTTTATTTTTCAAATTTATGTTTATTTCGATTTATAAGAAGTAGAAGGCATTTTGGACAAATTTCGCAAAAATTGGGGGTCGCGGGGGCACCGGAAGATAAAACTTGATTTCGAAAAAAAATTGTGCAGTTTTATTACTGAGGACCATACACAACATTTGCGCGGTATTACATTTAGATTTTCCAATTTTCGGTTTTTTCACTCCAGCCTAACGTACAGGTCATACATGGCTTCTCTTCATATTGCATGTTGATAATTGGTCAACTGACTTTACCCCAATGCTCACCAATACAGAAATATCAGTTTGAGGAAAATACATAAATGCTTTAGAAGATGTGTTGAAACTATGGCAGACGACCGACGCAAACAAAAATCTGTAGAAGTTTTTTTGTTGCTGCCATTTCTTATTTATTTGTTTAGAGCTAATGAAGATAAAGTTATAAATGAAAAGAAACAAATGTTTTAACCTAAAATATGTTTTTTTTAAGGTTATACACTTGAGGTTAGCAACCCTATAAGTAACTTGCCCTCATATTACATGAGCTATTATTTAATAATCAGAGGCTAAATCGTCATTTTTGTTATTTATCGAGTAATACAATATAGTCAAATCTTAATAAATATTCGTATCTAAAACAAAACACTGTGGAAAAAGGCAAAATAAAAAAGTAAAGTTCTAATTAAGTTTCTAATTATTGTAGAAGGAGGTAAAAATACACAAGTTTAGCCTTCTTTTCACAGATTATCAAATTATTTACAATTTTATTTAAAATTTTTATGTAATAGAAAATAATTTATAACTATTTAAGGATGTGTAGTGATATGTTCTAAATATGATTTACATTTTTTTTTATTAATCTCATAAGATAAGATGCAGATTTAAAATTAATTAGTCAAAAAACACATTTTTTAGGCTAAATAAGAAAGTGGCAAATGCTCTAAATTTGTTAGAGGATTTCTTTGGGTATATAATTTTAAAAAATGGATTACATATGATTAACGGCAATATTTCTTATGACGGTACAGACGTTTTTACTTCTTAGATTTTTGTTTTTCCCTTAGGAGTATTGATGAAAAATAAGAAAGCAATTTTTTTACTAAGGAAAAACATTTTAAGAAAGAAGAATAAAACAATAACTTATTTTTTAAAGTTCACCTGTCATTAAAGCTATAATATAAAAAGGGAAAAAATTTATTCCTTGATCAGTAAGAATTTTTTAACTATAAATTTCTATGTTAATGTAGATAAAACAAGTGCATATTTATATATTATTAAATATCTTTTCTAAGAAATAAAGTTAGTTTAAAATTTCGTTTTCTGTCAATAAAGGAATTGGGCAATTTCCCAAATTTAGGTATTATTATTTTCATAATTTACAGTCAAATATTACATAAGTCAGAATTTTTACACTTTTTTCATATGAGGGACTTGTTCATTCTCTGAATAGTCCGGGGGCCACATTTGTACTATTTATATGCTTTGAAATTTATTCTGATATTTTCACTTAAAGTGTATAATACACGATTTATTTGAGTAAATATACAATCCATTTAGCGAAGTCTCATCGTTACAGTTAAACATTTCTTTATCTAGAAAATTCGTTATATAAAATAACATTGTTCATAAAAATTTTCACACTGTTGTAAGCATCTGAACAATTCATCTCTAACAGTTTCGTGAAACTGGAATCCCCTTCTTATTGTATCGAAGGCTTGTAGCATTTCTTCTTATGAAGATCTTTCAATTTCATTGTCATCTTCATCGCTCGCTGTAGTTTCTACACTACAATTTATTACACTTTGTAATATGTCATTATTATTAGGCTATTCTGTCTTAAATTGTTCAGTTGTGTTAAGTGGAATAAACTTCGTTATACTGACTATATTTTTCGTAACATTGAGATTAATTTACATCTTAATGTTGTTCAAGTCAAGGATCAGCAGTTCGTTAAAAAGAAAACTTCATTCTATAGGGGCTTCGTTAAAGGGAAGTTCCACTCTCTCTCTATATATTTTTTTTAAATACTAGGGGGGCTCCTCCCCCCTGCTTCCTACGCTCACCAACACCCCGCGTAATCGCTTCCCGATTCAAATCGGTATCGCGAAGCAATTCTCTGTTTTCTAGCCAACCCCTGACGTAATTGTTTTGCAATTCCATTCTAGATCTAAATAAATAATCATATAAATCTCTTCTCCTCTGAAATTTTCACTTCGCCGCATTTTTTCCGCCAACATATATGTGTAAAATTACATATATAGTGTTACGAATATTTTAAATAGTTAGTGTTTGTGCTTAAAAATAATGTAAATAGTTCAATTAAGCTCTATTCATAAGCTAATATTAGTTTTTGTTGCATTGAAATATCTCAATTTGTTGATTTTCTGCAAGCAAGTAAACCCTATTGGATTTCAATGGGAATAATAGAAATTTGGCGAAATGCTGGAAATAGCGCCAAGTTAGCTTCACTTTTGGCGACTAATGTTGGTCGCCAAATTTGGCGATATATCGCCACGTTGGCGACAAACTTGGCGTCGTTTGGCGACAGAGCTCCCCTTATAGAGTCAGAAAGCTCTGACCAATCAGATGGGTTTCGCGGTATCTACGCAGATTTTCATTGATCCATTTCCAAATCGTTACTTTTTTATATATATAGAAGGATAGAATGGCTACGAATGCAGGTCTTGAGAGCCATCATTTATCCGCAGGGCTGCCACTGGTGACTATTTTCCAATTTTATCTGGCACGACTTTGACTAAACAGAAATCTTTCACATACACTTTGACTATGGAACAATTTGAGTATCTTCTTGGATTACGCAGTAGCAGTATAGCGATAAATTATATAGCGATAAGGCGGAATTTTCGTAGAGTTTAAAGTACGTCGCGTATATGAATTAATACTGAAGTGTAAATACTGAAGTGAAGTTTTTTTTTTGTTGTTGTTGTTACGTTGTTGACGTATTCATAGTATGTAATCACAGATTACAGGAACTTTATACGTTTCGCGACAGGATCAACGACATGGATTTATACATTAAGTTTACTAATAATATTGAGAAAAATAACAAAATGAATTATTTAGATGTGAGATTAATCAAATAGATATCTAAAAGGACTTTAGAATGCCCATTACACTTGAATATCAACTACTCAAATAATATCAATTCGTACGACAGCTATTTACAATTTAATTATAATCTTGCAGCTGATATTTTTAATTTAAGGAGAGCGTTCAAGGTCTGTTCACTTGGTCATTTACAGATAAAAGTTAATACTATAAAAGATATCGCCACAGAAAATGGGTTCCCACTTTATCATATTAATAGATTAATTAATTCTTTGGAAAATCACAAAATTTTTGACACGAACACCTTAGCAAAGAAGAAATACTGTAAGATGATTTGCATACCTTGCCTTTTTGAAAAACTTTTTCCATTGGAAATAAATTTGATTGCTGTCCTGTCCCCCCAAAGAAATTGAAGAACTTACTGACAAGGAAGGTCTCCATACCGGCATATTCAGAAAAATCTGAAAAAATTACAGAGTGTTCTTTCTGAGTTGGATATATATGTTTATAAGTTTTTTTGTCGGAACCTCGACAGAACGTTCGTAAACAAATAATGAAAGTTTCGTTTATTTGGCGATTTATCATCGGTTGGTGGTGAAATTTCGAAAAATACTTTTTTGCGTCGAATACTCCTTAAGATAAAATTGTTTCATATTGAACTTGTTTAAATAAATTTAATGCAAATGACTTTAGTTTTGTAAGTTTTACATTAATTTAACTATAGTTTTGTCATATATATATTTATTTATAATAAAAGTTAAATATAAAATTTTAGGAATTAAAACAAAATTAAAATAAATTAAAATTGTTTCAATGTCTCAAAATTAAGTCCAATTGAGCACTTTCAATTCTGTTGCTATGGAAACGACGAATTCTTTGATAGTGAAATAAATCAGTGGTAAATGAATCTTGCATTTATTTTGGCATACGCTTAAATATATGAAAGTATGTTTTTTATATGAAATTGTATTTAAAGTAATAAAATTAAATAACAAGCAACATAAATATGTAATACGAAGAAATGCATTTATTAAGCTCTCTCATTGTTTATGTTTAAATTCATTAAATACTTTTTACACACATTCTAAAAATCAATTGGCAAACAATTTTCAGGTGCATTAAAAATCGTTTGCTATTGGCGAGGAAAAGTATTGCTCGCCAAATAGCGTGACGCTTTCGTCTTTTCGCACCAAATATTCGAAAGTATTTTATTTTCTTACAGACTTTCTACTGTAATTCCGCCGCTAAATCTGACTGATCCGTTATTATACAAATAAGTAGTTTAATTAGTATTTTTTTTCGAAATATTCTGAGTATGCCTAGTATTGAGACCTTCCTTGTGAGTTCCAAGATCGACTCCCTCCCGCGAGATGAAATTGCAGGAGTGTACACGATTCCCTTTCTTAACACGTTCACGCCGGCGCGGTGGGTCACACTCGACTGTCTCAGAGTTGTCAAGTCTCCGGTTTTTATACACCACTATTATTTTCGAGAAAATGTTGTTCCTTTAAATCGCCCAATTGTTCTAATTAAATAAAACAACATTTTCTGTATTAAAATACTGGTAGCCACAAAGCCGGAGACTTGGTAGCTCTGAGAGAGTCGAGTGTGATCCACCGCACCGGCGTGAACATATTAATGAAAATGATCAACGTTTCGAATGTATCGGGATGACGTATCGAAAAATAAAAGTTAGGATAAAGGAACATGAGAGTGACCTACAATTCAATAGATTAGCTGCCGCTTTTTCCAGACTTTACCAAAATCAGAACAATAAAACGGATTTCAATAATGCAAGAATTATATGCCCCATGAAGAATTATTAGGAAGTAAAAATCCTTCAATCTATTGAAATTGCAAGTAGGAGTGAAAAAGCTTACAATGATATTTTATACTACAACGTTCCGAAAATACTGATGAGTTTGAAATCAGAGCAGTGATTTGTAATTTTAAAAAGTCCTGCCTCCTCCCCCTCCTCCCGCCTCTCTTTTGTCTTTCGCCGTTTAAGTGGAACCCGACCATGGAACACGGATATACTGTTTGAAGGATGTACTGGTCGAAGCGTATTATTCGTGAGATATGAACAAGCAGTGTTCGTAACATCAGTTTAAACTTTAAATCATGATATCTGCTAAGTATTAGCCGAAAGTATCCTATTTTAAATATCTGTTTAAGGGAGTCCAGGACACAAAAATCTCCAAATTTTCTAGAAACCTTTATGAATAATGACATTAAAACTTTCTCTGTAATATTCTGCTTAAAATGACATTTAAATCATGTATCTATCTTAATTTTTTGTTTTGGTTAGTTTTCAAAATCTAACTTTCAAGACTTTTGACACGATAAGGTTGTCATGAAAACGACTTCTTGCGAAAATGCGTTTTTTTTTTTTTTTTTTTTTTTTTTTTTTTTTTTTTTTCACCATATATTGTATTTAAATCGTTATAAATCAAGAACTGTTACAGATAAATGGTTCAAACTTGGAACATATATATTTCAGTTGTTTTACTTTAATTTTGATTCGATAAATTAGAAAAAAAAATATTTATCTTTGAAAATATGATTTTTTTTAAAAAAAGTTACACCATTCTTTTTTACTTTAAATTTTTTATCTTTTTTAAATCAATATTTTTTAAAATGCTGAATCTAAATTAAAAGTTATATATTTCTCTTTATTAAAATGGAACAAAACTTAAATTCTTCAAATAATATTTGGAGTTATAAAGATTTTAAATTACCCCACCTTTTAATGAATTTAAAATTTTTAATTTTTTAAAAATATATACGAGAAATATTACCATGTGATTTTGTTTACAAATAACATGGTTAACCATCACAAAAACATTCAAAATTTTAACTCAATAAATAAAAAATATTTTAAATTGTGCCTCGGACCCCCTCAATTGTTTAAACATCTGTGTGCTAGCTTAAAATATTATTCGAAAATCATCATATTAATCCAGAAATTAAAATTTAACATTTAGTTTATTCTTTTAAAATATAAATTTGATGCATTTATAAAGATTTTGTAAAAAGGTCTGATACCATGCACTTCGTTTTTGCAACTGTAATCATGATAATTTCATATTTTTATAAGTCCTCCAGACAGCAAATTTCGAGATCTACAATTTATGGTGAAAGGTCACCGGACAAGTTTGATTTTATATGTTTTGTCGAAATTTAGACAAATAAATGGCAAATTCTTATGTGTAACTTGAAGAATATTTATAAAAAAAAAAAAACATGTTTGACGACATATTTTCCGGAAAATTTTTATCACGAAGGCAATTGAAAAATCAACAACTAATTCTTTAAAGAAAATAATGTTTGGAATCATTCTATAAATTGAATTACTTGAAATAGCCTATAGCCGTAGCACATGACTATGTGGATCCTAAGCAACATTTGCATTCATTCGCGTAAAAATAGTACGTATATGGATGAAGATATAAAGGTTTCTTTAAAATTTTTAAGAAAATTTTCGAATGTTTTCTATTTTTAGCATACAGGTATTTCACTTAAGTTTAATGCCACTTGCAGAAAATTGACGAAGTACAGTAGAAACATGCAAAAATTTATTATAATTTCATAATAAATATATTAAATATTTCATGAAATTCTTTTTTATTGAATTTTTTTGTACAACAACCTTGTACATGATGGAATTTCAAAATAACTTATTTTAATATTATTAATTTTTGTTTGTGTATGGCGGCCATCTATGTTTCATCGTCTCCAGCAATTTTCGCATGTGAAGGGTTTACGGAATTGTAAATAATTCATCGTTTATTTCTCCAATTCAAGTGCGGATTAAAGCACTTTGTACATAGTACATTGGACTAAAAATATGGTAATAGAATAGTTTCCGAAACTAACTGCTTATTGGTCAAATTTAAGCATAAATTTTCAGTTTTTTCCAAACTTTGTCCGTTTTCAAGAGGAAATTTTTCTAACAAGGAAAACTGTCAACATGATATATATATTTTTTTACAAATAGCCCGAAAGAACTTGTACTCACACGCCAAGTTCCAGATCTGGGACTTGCTTTCTCTTCGCTAAAAAAAAAAATCCCAAATTTTTCAAAAATGTCAAAAATCGCACTTTTCAGGCTTTGATATCTCTGGTGGGGCACGAGATAAAAATCTGAAGTTCTAGTTTCTGAGAGTATTGTATGGTAGCGTAATGCACAAGAAATTTCAGGATGTGGATTTGACTACAAGCTGAAATATGAAAGGGAAACATGTCAAAACAATGCTGCCAAACTATTGTTTTGTTGTAGTCACAGGTAAGTATTTATCTCAGAGTGCCAATTAAGTTATTTTTTTAATTATCTTTAAATAATAGTAACAGAAAACAAAGCCTTTTGCAAAGCTTAGCAATTAACTTTAAAAATAATTTTGCCTAAGGCGTACATTTAGTATGGTTTCAGTGATTTTTGTTGTAATTTTAGTAACTAAAAGAAACCTCAGCACTTTTACATAAAGAAAAAAAATATTTTTACAGAAGACCTGAGACAAAAACAGAATATGGAAAGAGAAAAGCTGGTAATGTTGGCATACTTGTTGAGACATGATCAAATGTGCCAAAACACATTCCTGCTTGTTGATTTAAAAACTACAATTTTAATGCTGCTTGCCAGTCCCTGAAACTTGTTCCTAACATAAACATGTTCATGTAAATGAAACATTATACGATGTTACCATGCATCAGCTTTATGTAATTTTCATGATATCCAAAGCCCTTTCAAAATTTATACTGCAGAAAAATGACATTTTTGCATAAGAAGTAAGCTAGAAATTATTAATGAAGTGAGACTTGCACATAGTGATTTCAAAGTTTTTTTCTATGAGCCAGCCGGGCCAAGATTTTCAATCAAGTTCTCAAGAGATGACAAGACTTCGTTCCTACAAATAAAACTTTGAGAAAGATAAAAATTGTGGTTTTTAAACCAACAAGCAAGAATCTGTTTTGACACGTTTGATCATGTCCCAACAAGTATGACAACGTTAACAGCTTTTATCTTTCCATATTCTGTTTTTATCTCTGATCTTGATAAAAATATTTTTTTCTTTATGTAAAACTGCTGAGGTTTCCTTTAGTTACTAAAATTACTTACAGCAAAAAATTGCTGAAACCATACAAAATGTATGGCCTTAGGCATAATTATTTTTTTTAATTAATTGCCAAGCTTTGAAAAGGGCTTTATGTTCTGTTGCTATTATTTAAAGATAATCAAAAACATATATTTAAGTGACACTCTGAGATAAATACTTAGCTGTGACTACAAGAAAACAATAGTGTGGCAGTATTGCTTTGACATGTTGCCCTTGCCATATATCAGCTTGTTGTCAAATCTCGAAATTTCTTGTGCATAACAGTACCATACAATATTGTCAGAAACCAGAACTTCAGATTTTTATCTCGTGCCCCACCAGAGATATCAAAGCCTCAAAAGTGCGATTTTTGACATTTTTGAAAAATTTGGGATTTTTTTTAGCAAAGAGAAAACCACTCTCAGATCTCGAACTTGGCGTGTGAGTACAAGTACTTTCGGCCTATTTGTAAAAAAAAATATGTCATATTCAGATTTTTCCTTGCTAGAAAAATTTCCTTTTGTAAACAGACAAATTTTTGAAAAAAACTGAAACTTTATGCTTAAATTTCACCAATAAGGATTTATTTTCGGAAACTACTCTATTATCAGATTTTTAGCCCAATGTATTCCTTACAAAAATTGCTTTAATCCGCACTTGAATTGGAAAAATAAACGATGAACTATTTATCATTCTGTAAACCCTTCTTGTAAGAAAATTGCTGCAGACGATGAAACAAAGATGGGCACCATGGAAAAACAAAAATTAATAAAATTAAAATAATAGACAATTTGAACTTCTATCATGTTAGGGTTGTTGTAAAAAAATTCAGATTTTTTTTTAACCCTTTCATCCCCACGGTAGAATTCGTTCTAGAAATTACGTAGTTCAAAGAATCCGAATTTACACCAGAAAATTTCACTGTTAAATTCCGCTTTATTCAAATACGGAAATGGTTTGTTATTAAATAAACCAAATATTGCTATTTTAATTTTCTGGTATGAATTTGGAATATCCGAATTAAAAAATCCACTAACATCATGATGCCATTTGGACTCACTGGGAGTGAAATGGTTAAATGGTCAAGCAACCAATAAAAGATTTTCTGGACCACTTGAAATGGATTGACCCTTGAACATTCAACGTCTTTGGACAGAAGATAAATGAACAGCAGATGTTAATAATTTAAATAATATAAAATTCGAAACAACTTTTTCACTGAGGAGGGCACTTAATACGCTATCCGTGTGTTTAATGTTTAAAAAGAGTTGCGATAACCTTTTTATCTGGTGATAAAGATACTTCATTCAAATAATTTCGGTCCATCTTTGGGACGACTAATAAGGAGAGTGAAAAATAAATCCTTATTTATGCATTGCATTTTAAAATAAAAGTTCTCTTTGTTAAAATTTTAATATGACCAAGATTAATTTTACTCCCTTATAAGTATTTTTTAATGCTTATGTCTTCAAAAGCTGCAGTTATTGAATATAAAATTAAAAATAGATTTTTTGTATGATTAAAAATATTTTAATAAATGTGCATAGGATTCTAACTTTTTTTCGGTAGAAAATTCTATGCTAATTTCGTGATTTTCACCTTAAGCGTGATTATTCACCTTTTTACTATCCTATATGGCATATGTAAACTGTGAATAAACTGTGAAAATATGACATATGTGAACTACTTAACTTTATTTAATTAGAAATTAAACGCCTTATATTTAAAAACCCAGTACACTGTAAAAAAAAAAAAAAAAAAAAAAAAAAAACCCGTAAAATTCCCGTAAAAAAAAAACGGAAATAGTACTGGCGTCTAGATTGCCAGTAGTATTTCCGTTTTTTAGTCCGTTTTTTTTTTTTTTTTTTTTTTTTTTTTTTTTTTTTTTTACAGTGATAGATTCACGATATCTGCTAAACCTGTGACTGTCACTTACATTATGAAAACTGTTATTTATGGACAAGAAGTTAAATTTAAATTTCTGATCTTTCCTGGGAAACACTATATTGTGAAAAACAACTGTGAAGGTATAAAAATAGGGATGTCAAGACGTTGCAAAGATCAAAAAATAAAATTAATTTATCATTAGAGTATAAATGTAGGAATAAAATATAAAATTTTACCCTTTTAAATAGTTTTCAACATATGAAAAGTGTTTATCAATACCGCTTGTCTGTCTGTCGATCTATATAGCTGTCTACTCGTACTATAACTCTTGTAAATGTAATCGGATTGTCGTGTAATATGCTATTTATGTTTATTATTCAATATTTGATATTGAAAATGAAGTGAGTACTAATTATAGTATATTTACAGGGACATACAAATTAACTGCGTTTTTTTTTTTTTTTTTTTTTTTTTTTTTTTTTTTTTTTTTACAGTGATAGATTCACGATATCTGCTAAACCTGTGACTGTCACTTACATTATGAAAACTGTTATTTATGGACAAGAAGTTAAATTTAAATTTCTGATCTTTCCTGGGAAACACTATATTGTGAAAAACAACTGTGAAGGTATAAAAATAGGGATGTCAAGACGTTGCAAAGATCAAAAAATAAAATTAATTTATCATTAGAGTATAAATGTAGGAATAAAATATAAAATTTTACCCTTTTAAATAGTTTTCAACATATGAAAAGTGTTTATCAATACCGCTTGTCTGTCTGTCGATCTATATAGCTGTCTACTCGTACTATAACTCTTGTAAATGTAATCGGATTGTCGTGTAATATGCTATTTATGTTTATTATTCAATATTTGATATTGAAAATGAAGTGAGTACTAATTATAGTATATTTACAGGGACATACAAATTAACTGCGTTTTTTTTTTTTTTTTTTTTTTTTTTTTACAGTGATAGATTTACGATATCTGCTAAACCTGTGACTGTCACTTACATTATGAAAACTGTTATTTATGGACAAGAAGTTAAATTTAAATTTCTGATCTTTCCTGGGAAACACTATATTGTGAAAAACAACTGTGAAGATATAAAAATAGGGATATCAAGACGTTGCAAAGATCAAAAAATAAAATTAATTTATCATTAGAGTATAAATATAGGAGTAAAATATAAAATTTTACCCTTTTAAATAGTTTTCAACATAGTTGAAAAGTGTTTATCAATGCCTCTTGTCTGTCTGTCTATCTATATAGCTGTCTACTCGTACTATAACTCATGTAAATGTAATCGGATTGTCGTGTAATATGCTATTTATGTTTATTATTCAATATTTGATATTGAAATTGAAGTGGGTAGTAATTATAGTATATTTACAGGGACATACAAATTAACTGCGGTTTTTTTTTTTTTTTTTTGAAAAATCGTGTTTCCAATGCATTTTGATGAAGTTACAATACTTCAAACATAATGAAATTTATACGCAGACCTAAATTGGACAAAAGCATGCGTTGTTAGAAGTTTAGGATAACTAAAATTTATAGATCGCTTACAGGGATGCACGGAAAAATCCACTGCATTATAATATATGCGGAAATATCGGTTGCGATACATTTTAATGATGTTATGATATATCAAACATTATAAAAATAAAAGCATCACTGAAGTGCACTAAGTAGTGCATAGCCTTTATGGTTCATTTAAAGAGGCGCACAAAAGAATTCGGTCATAGCGCGGACTATGACCGATTTCATTGTAAGAAAAATTGAAAAATCTTAAGGAATCTTGTACTTTTTAATAAACGCGTCGAAAATTAACGAAAAACTTCAATGCATGATGATGAATAGTTTGAATTCTCCCCTCACTTCTCTTGATGACATTAAAAATTTTGAGTTCCCTGCTGATTGTGTGATAGCCTCGTTTGATGTCGTTAGTCTTTTTACATCCATTCGGATAGACTATACTGTTAAAAATATCGTGAAAAATTACCTCTGTTTTTAAAGGCTCTCTATTTTCTGACCAATGAGAACGCTACATAAATACATATGGAGCGTTCTCATTGGTCAGAAAATAGATAGCCTTAAAAAACAGAGATAATTTTTCACGATATTTTTAACAGTGTATGCTGGTTCAGTTATCGATGAAATCTGGCCTGTTGACAACTTAAGTTTAAATTCAGCTATTTATAAAGAAACATTTTTAACCCTTTTTAATTTTTGTATTTCATCCAATTATTTTATTTTCAACGAAAAATATTTCAAACAGATAAACGATACTCCAATGGTTGTCACCGTTATCTGTTATTATTGCCGAAATAGTTATGCAATATATAGAAACAAAGATTTATCATAATACAGGATACCTAATTAAATTCTGGCGTAGATATGTTGATGATGTCTTTGTACACTGTTAAAAATATCGTGAAAAATTACCTCTGTTTTTAAGGGCTATCTATTTTCTAACCAATGAGATTGCTTCATATGCGTTCATGTAGCGTTTCCATTGGTCATAAAATAGATAGCCTTTAAAAACAGAGGTAATCTTTCACGATATTTTTAACAGTGTAGTTGCTGAACACTATAAACTTTCTATTATTTTAAACCATTCAAATTAAATATGTTCTTCTATTCAGTTTACAAATGAACATGAAACTGACCAGCAAATTCCGTTTTTGGATATTCTGATTCATAGATGCATGGGCTCCACTTCGCAAAGCCTTGAAACTTCAGTTTACAGAAAAACAACGTTTTCTGGACAATATCTCGATTTTAATTCCGAATCTCCTAAATCCCATAAGATGGCAGTTGTGAAGACTTTATTTACCAGAGCTATACGATATTGCAGCATAGAAGAGATTTTTAATATAGAAATACAAAATAAAAATTTATACGATTTAAAGTTGAATAGTTACCCTGAAAGGTTTTGTTTTCGCATTTTTATGGAACTTCTTCGTGCACATATGGATACTCCTCCACCCTTCCAACTACAGCGCCTAGAAGATACAGTGTGGAAAACGGCTACAAAATAGTGCTAAAAAATTAAATCCCATAAATGTACAACGAGGCTGAATAACAAGATGTCGATCGTAGCGCCATCGTAGTGATTTAAAAACGATAGTCATTCTAAAAGAGACTCTTTAACCTATTTCACGTCATTCCTTAACTAAATTAGCTTATAACAGACCAAAATATCTTATATTTATAGTTTCCTATATTTAACATTCTATAATTTTTGAAAACACAGTGTTTATATTGAAAAGAGTTATGAGATGGTGCTCGTATCAGCATATTGCCGCTGAGCATTGTTGGAGATTTATGGGATAAAAATTTTTAGCACTTTTTAAAGCATTATAGGAATAGCCGTTTTACACACTGTATCTTCTAGGCGCTGTACTTCCAACGTATGAAAGTTAATAAATTCGCAAGCATTCCGTATTACAAAGGTATTTGAGTGGAGATTTCGCATTTTTTGAAACCACTTGGCATTCACACGTCCTTCATCCCGCAGAAACCACTTAAGGATCTTTTAAGCAATTTTCAGCATCGATATCCAATCTTACAGTTTAAAGATGTTATTTATGGAATTCCGTGCATACAGTGTAATGCAGTCTACATGTCCAGTGAATAAGACCCTGATTTCAAAATTAAATATCTCAAAAACAAAGATTAATAGAATTATGCGGTAAACGGTTTGTTTATTAACTAAACTGTAAAAATGTTATACAGAAGTTTCAAAATTTAGTTGCAAAAACCGTTAACACATGGCGCTATAATTGCAATACTTGTAAACTGCTTTGAAATCCAGAGCACTGGCGTCTCATTCCTAGATGGCTCCCTACGTAAAAATGAATATTGGGAAAGTCCATTTTTTTCATTGGGGTGATGCGCAGAAGTGGAGACATCTGGTCACAGAATTATTGCATCAGCTTTAATTTTAGAAATTTTCAATTAATAGAATTTTTAATAAAAAGTTTAGAAATCCTTATAAGGATTTTTTAAATATTTTATTAAATTCAATCTTTAATGTCATATAGTTATTTAAATCAAAATGCATATATTTAGAAAAATAATTTTGTACTTTTTATTTATTTTTTATATTTTTAAATCACGGCATAATATTTTGGTATTATTGTTTATACCTGAATTATAAATAAAGAGAAATGTTTCATTTTTAATTTATTTTTAAATCACGGCATAATACTTTAGTTTTAGCACAACACATATATTTCTTTTCTTTGTAAACAAAGTTTTAGAGACAGACATTATCCATTTAATTATTTCTTTTTTAAAAGCAATTGATGATAAGTCATATCATCAACGTCAAAGCAAAAGTATTTTGGATGCTGCATTCCTTTCGAACGCTTCGTATCCTATCGCTAGGAGCTGTACCATATTTCTGTGCTCACTGATAAAAAAATGAAGACGAGTTTCTAAAATTAAAATTATTTTTTTAACTTAATTAAGTTTTTAAAAATAGAAACTTTGTATTTTTTCATTCAAACTATTCTTTACAATTAAAAAAAGATTTATGAAACATTATTATAAATGCTCAATGATTTTCAAAAAATCGGTTTATTTTAGCTTAATTAAATTTTAAAACCAGAAACTTTGGATTTTTTTATTCAAACTTTTTTCACAGTTTAAATAAAAATTAAAAAGTAAAGATTTCCATTTTTTTTTCAAATCATCCTCTACTTAGATTCGAGTCCACGATCTACGAATTAGGAGAGAAAAGACATACCACAGAGATTTTGGTATCCGGACCGAAGTAGCTTATAAACAAAATTTGAATCAAATCTCAATTCTGTCAACACATGGCTCCGCTTCTGCACATTACCCAAATAAAATATTTTTTAAGTTCTTATATAATGATTGCTAAACTTTTTATTGAAAATTCTATTAATTGAAATTCTCTAAAATTGAAGCATTGATGCAATAATTCTGTGACCAGATGCCTCCACTAAAAAAAGCCTCCAACGAAAAAGCGGTCTTTCCCGATTTTCGTTCTTCCATAGAAGTCATCTAGGAATGAGACGCTAGGGCTCTCGACTTCAAAACACAATTTATAGGCATTGCGATTACAGCGCCATCTGTTAGCGGTTTTTGCAACTAATTTTGGAAACTTCTGTACAACATTTTTACAGCTAAGCTAATAAACAAACTGTTTACCGCATAATTCCATTGATCTTTGTTTTTGAGATATTTAATTTTAAAATCAGGGTCTTATTCGCTGGACACCCTGTAGGTGAAACCAGCCGTACACTTGAAACAATACTTAAGGAGCATAAACATGCTTTTAGAAATAAAAATTTAAATTCTTAAATTGTTGACCACGCCATGAAAACTGATCATTTTCCGAGTTTTGAGAATGGTTATATAATTAGATCAGGCTGCAGCATTTATGCAAGTCGTATGTTTTTGGAAGCTTGGTACACGAGAACTGCTGATTTAGCAATTAACGAGGCTGCATCACTACCAATAGAATATTCAGTTTTGTTTTAACTATAATTTTTTGGCAACTTGGTGTAATGTTTTTCTACTTGTTGAACTTTAAAATCTAGTATGACTTTTACGATCGCGCCCGTCGGCCTAACCGTTTCGGAGTTTTCGTGGTTTTCTTCGAAACCGTGGATTCCCATGCGTAAATACGGGTTAGGTTCCCTTAGAAAGACCCCCACGAAGGGCACTCCCCCCTCGGGGCCTATATCCCACGTGTTGATAATCGGCCGTCATAAACAAAAACCAAACAAACCAAACAAATCAAACCAGACTTTTACGTTAGGAATTAGCTGATGAGGGATTCAGAATGAATCCGAAACGTCCTTTTATATTGTTTTTAGTGTTTTTATCTTGTAATGTGATGTAATGTCTGTTATTTTGAAAAGTTTTTATAAAAGCTTCAAAGTTTGAATTAGTCTATCTTTAAAACCTTTTTATGTATAAACGTGAAATTTTCGATATTGATTAGACAGATGTGCTTTATAATATGCTACCATTAGAAATGTATTAACCTTCTACAGAATTTGTGTATTGTTGAAATCAAAATAGCTCTTTTTTTCACTCCATAAATCATTGCACGCTTTATATCTTGAGAAAGTATGTGTGGATTGACATTATATTTGATAAAGGTTCTAAGCAAATATGTGTGTTTAAGATGATCTATTTAAAGTATTTACAATGGTAATATGTTTAGTTATGACTATTTTTAATCATTATAAATGTAAAATTTAGACTTTTGTTTTAGAAAAAGATTTTTTTAGATAGTAAGTGAAATAATTTTTACCTAAGAGTAAATCTTTCTATACACACATATTTATTTAGTATCTTTACTAAATTCAGTGACAATCCATGCATACTTCCTCAAGATATCATGTTCGCAATGACTTACGGAGTAAAAAAAAAAAGAGCTATTTTGATTTCGACAAAGCACAATTAGTTTAATCAATAAACAAAATTTCATGTTTATACATAAAAAGATATTGAAGATAGACTAATTCAAACTTTTAATTTCTTCGTTAATTTTAGTCGCATTTAAGAGATACAGTCGTGGGGAAAAAAGTAAACAGCTCTAGGATAATTTGTTGAGGAGTTAGTAGAAGAATGTTACTGGTACCGAACGATTGGAAACAAAGTCTACTTTTAACCCTTTCGTGGTCATGCACGCATATACGCGGTCGCACTTTGTTATTTGAAAGTGGTCATAAACGCATATAGGCGGTCAGACTTTTGTACTTGTAGAGGCTCATAAGCGCGTATAGGCGGTCAAAATATTCTAGTTGTAAATGGTTATGAGCGCGTTTGCGCGTTTGTGCTTCCCCCCACTTCTTGAGACTGGGAGTTAAAAAAGGCGTTTATCAATCACCCCCTCTTTCCACACACACAATAGGCGTTAGGCAGACTATTTGTCAACTGGATTACCGTATTTTAAGTCGAATGCCTTTAGAGAACTTCGTTTTCTGTAAATGCTTAAGAATGGCATTGTATTTCGAAACATATACTAGGCAACTTTATAGAATATCATCGTTTACTTATTTTATTTTATTATTTCTGTCCATAAGATTCTAATTCATTATTATAATTATTATAATTTCAAATCTTTTGCCATATACTATTTATTTATTTTGCATGTTCATTATTTATTATGTAATATTTATTTCTTTTGCTCTTTTAATGAATATACACGTTTTTTTCTTTCCTTTTTATTTCTAAATGTATGACTTTTTTTCATTTAACTATAATACTAAATAACTAAACTGTTCTTTACTTACAGAACTTTTGTTGTGTAATAATAATAAAAATCTCAAACATCCACTTTAACATTACACTTCAAAAATAATATTTTTATTTATTATTGTTGCTCAGATTTTATTCAAATTCTAGCATAATTTTAAAACTAGTACCGTGAAACCTGTCTATAATGACGCTGAAGGGACCAGAAAAAGCATCAATGTAGATAGGTTTTCAATTTCATTATAGGTAGATTAAAGACTGTTCATTCATTCAGAGTACATAATAAAATAATTATTATATATAGATGAATCCTTCGTTTAACTTTTTAGAATTATCTAATTAAATAATTAAATTTAATTATTTTCTTATCAATAATGAGAATTCTGGATTTTTTAATAAATATATAAAGAGTGTACAATGTCAGATATATGAAAGTGCGATAAAGAAAAAAAACGAACAGGGATTCACAATTTTGACTATTAAACAGGAGAAATAAATTTCAGATATTGTTCATTTGAATATAAACCAAAGAGAAATACTTCGTGTAAAAAAAAAAAAAAAAAAATAATAATAATAATAATGTACTTGGATGTTTAAATGTAGAAGATAAGAAGAGAAATAGTACTTTTATTTATTCACAGACATTATTTGACATTCCCAGCCTTGTAAAAAGAAATAAAAAAAGAATCATGTAAAAGTTTAATGTAAAAAGAAATAAAGTTTGTGCTGAATTAATCCACGTGCATGTACAACACTCTTGACCATTTTCCTTTGGCGTTCTAACAGGGTATTTTTATCAGTATTTTCACTGAACCCAATAAAATTGATTAACTAAATTTAAATACTCTTCAATATTTATAGGGGACTTAAATATATGTTGCAGAATTCATATGATCTAAAAAATAAATATCCCCATATTGCTCTTTTTTAGAAACATTCAGTTGATCGCTTCGTTCAAAAGTTAATCGTGAGTGTACTTCACTGACGAAAACACGCATTGACTAATATTATTCCTAAGGAAGAATTTTTTAATGATAGCTTGCTTGCATTTCAGTATTTTTAAACGATTTTCTTTGATTTGAGTAGCTGAGGTCGGTCTGTACAAAGGACTTTTTTACTTCTTCTATTTTATTTGCAGGGTTTTTTAATGGGGATACTTTTACTTTCGAAACCGGTTTCGAAAGTAAAAGTATCCTAAATTAAAAGAAAAAAACTTTAAACAGAATCGAAAAAGAGAAAAACGGTCTTTCTATAGATCGATCTCAGGTAGCCAATGCAAAAGAATCGTTTAAAAAAAAATGGAAATAAAATCGAGTTATCTAAAAAAATTTCTTCCACCGAATAAACATTAGCGAGCGGGTGCTTTCGCGTGAGTGAAGTAGCCTATTAATTGTTGGAAGTAGATCAAAAACTCCAAGCAATTAAACATCATATACGGGTTTATTAAGTCCAAATGTTCGCAGTAATCTGCAATGCTTTTTTAATATTTTAGAGCAAAAATAAAGTAATTTTATTTTTCAATTTGAAAATTTTCTTTAATCATATGAGACAAAGTTAATGATAATTCTACCGTGAAGGCTGTATTTCAAAATCTCTATAAACACATCATAACTATTTTTTGTTGCTGTTTGTTTGTGTTTTTCTGTTCTTATCTCGATTTTCCTTTTGTTTATATAGCAGTTTACATACAAAGAGGTTTGCATGAAAGGATTATTTTAATCAATAAAATGATGTTTACACAGTACTTCTCAGGTTGTTCTGGAGATATAACCTATCATCTCACCAATATGATTAAGAAAAGTAAAAAATAATAATAATTTTAAGATAGGTAATGCATTCATACGCATTAAAGACAGATAATTTTAACAAAAGTTACTCTTCCTTGTTTTTACTTGCATTAAAAAATAAATAAAGGTGTATTTTTACACATACAGTCGAACCTCGTTAACATGAACCTCAAGGGGAAACAATATTTTGTTCATGTTAACAGCAATTCATGTTATCAGTATGAAATCTTTGTATTCGTTTTTATAGGCGACTGTGAAAACAATTCATGTTAAAAGTAATTCACGTTAAGCGTGTTCATCTTAACGAGGTTTGACTGTATTTATATTTGTGGTTTTCATTATATTTGTACTTATATTTTTGAATAACTTGATACTTGTACCGTGCATTAGTATATTTATAAGCAGTATATAGTCCCATTTTTAACATTATTATAGCAAATATGAAAATAGCTTAATATGAAAAAAGTTCTATTTGTTTTTCTTTTGAAAGTTGATGGGGGGGGGGGGGGGGTAATCCAAAAACCATTCTTATATTTATATCAGTGGCTGTGTCCGCTTGGTAAATTAAAAACATTGTGTACTATTTGTGCTTTCTTTATATAACGAGCCCCAATATAGCGACTCTTACATTAAAACTGCCATATTAAAAAGCCCTAAATCTTATTTATTCTCACAGTTGTGTTTCACAGAGAAGAGCCAGAGATGTAGCCAGAAAAATGCTTATGCGACTACATTTCTCCGAACTTATATCTAAAATTATTAATATTTTTTACCTAATCATTCTACTAAATACAACAGAGTTGACCAAATATTCCAGTGTAATTAATTCCAATGATACTTTAAAAGTTTCTACGAGTTTTCTTTGAAGTAAGTTTTGAAAGAGAGTAAATATCTCCCATTGTTATCTAGTCCAAACTCTTGCAACCTGTGAATGACATCGAAATACTATCTGTAAGTGACTCTTTGAGCTTTGAGAAAACTATGATTGACAGTCTCACCCTTCCCTTGTAAAGATGATTTCTAAAGAAAACAGTTCACAGGAACAGTAAAATTCCAAAAAGCGGTAGCTTGCTACATATTTTTTTCATTGTCGCTTATTTAATAAAAGGATTATGAAAAGTTTATGTTTTAAACTAGTTCTTTTAAAATTAGTATTAATCAATAATTTATTAAATCATGAATATTGCACAATGTAACATAAAAGATTGTTGATATAAAAATAAAGTAAGACATCATTAAAAATATATTTTTTCTGACATCACAGCAGAAATCTTAGAATAACTCCCCCCCCCCCCCTCCCCAACGAAAAATAAAAACTGGTAGCCGAAGAGTTGTCTTTATTGTAGCCTAAGAATTATTATTAAACTTATGGTTATTTTTAATAATAAAAACTTTGTTGCACATTTTCTGTATATTATCAAATTCTGCTTCATTCCGCAAGCGCGCTTATAGAAGAATTTAGTAATTTAGTTATTCTACCTGAATACTTTTATATAATCACTTTTAATGGTCTACTTTAAAAAAATCAAATTCGTGATCTTTTATATGAGCATGTTAGCTCCGATATCATGAAATCAAGAAACATTTTCTCCGATTAAGTCACACACTAATTACAATTTGTAATTCTAAATTATGAGGAACCTCTATTATATTTATTTATTTCACATTTTCCAGCATAGTTGAAAAGGGTTTATGACTTCCGTTTGTCTGTCAGTGCTCTATCTTGCGTAAATATAATTCGATTTCCCTGAAATTTTGTGTATTATTAACATTTACTATGGTTCGATCGCCAGTGAAAATGAAGTGTGTATAATACACAGTTCACTTACAGGGGCATTCAAAAGCATTCCATTACATTACTGTCAATGCATAGTTGCCAACCTGTACGTATTTTTGCTACCACTAAAATTTAATAGAAAATTTTACCTAATTCAATCGCCGAATTGCAGTGAATTTTGATAATTAAATAAGGCAGAAATTCCCGTGAAATTTTAGTGGCAGCAAAAATCCGTACAAGTTGGCAGCTATGCAATGGGAAAAAATCGTTTCAAGTGGAACACTAAAACATGCTTTCTGTAGAATTTGAAATGCAAACAATTTATTATTCACTTACAGAGTCGCACAAAATAATTCCGTTACATAATGGACTACGGGGAATATAGTTTGCAGTATATTTTAATGTAGATACTCAATTTCAAACGAATTTAGGTAAAAAGGTCAACGATAAAAAGGTCAATAGTAAAAAATTCAATGGTAAAAATAATAAATATTATAAATACTTAAATGAACCTAAAATTGAGATCTATTAGTTATTAAAGTTACATATATATTCAGTTATAAAAAACCGATTCTAAGCTTTAAGTAAAGCCCGTGCTAAGCCCGCATATCTGTTCCCTATTATTGATAGCAAAAAAAAAAAAATTATACATATTGTTACACTAAAGCACACTAATAAATAGGTGCTGTGTATTGAAAAAATATTTTTTGCTGGAGACACCGGCTGTTCATTAGGAGGCCCCAGGAGGGGGGGGGGGGGATTAAACAGAAAATACAATCTATAGATTCAAGAGGAAGGGGAAGAACATGGAATTAAAATAAACAAAACTTTACATACAGATATTTTAAAGGGGTCAAAATAATGATAAACAAAAGGAATTTTTTCAAAAGTGAAGGTTTTTCATTATCTTGATTTTTGTAATGTAGGAGGAGGAAGGGTTAAGAGCGGGGTGTACGTGTGTTTGTGTGGAAGGGGGGGGGGGGGTAACAATAAGTGGGAGTCAAAATTTTGAGGTTTGGACAAAGAAAACAAAATTTAGGGAAAGCACAGCAGAAATGAAAATATTTTCTCGAAAATAATTTGAAATAACATTTAGGATATAAATTTGTTGGATATGTTGTAGAGTCCTGCATCGGGTCTGGAAACCCGTTTTACCTGAAACTGCGATATCAGCAGTTCGGGTCGACTCGACGCTAAATATATATTTTTCTTTTTTTGTCAGGGGTCGGATTAACTTCTACAATTTTTCTGCAAATCGGGTTGACATCCATTATTTCGGGCTCGGGTTAGGTTTTGGCTCTTGCGGGTTCGGTTCAGGATGACCCTATTTTTCAAAGAATTTCTAAAATATTTTTTCTGGTGAAAAATCTATATAGAATAACAGTTTTTAAAGAAATGGAAAACTTTAATACACATTCTATTAAGAAAAATGGTAAAATCTAAATAATTTAGAAATTAGTTTTATTAAGTTTATCTTAATACAATGTAACAGACATATTATAAAAATGGGGTATGTGAATCGAAGGAAAAAATTATGATAGTCAGGGACCAGTTATTCAGAGTTATTTCAATTTACATTTGTGGATATAGGATATTCGGCTATGCATTGACCTATCTTTAACTGCATTGTCCAAGGACGATTTTCATCTTATTCCTCTATTCAAGATTAACAAACGATAGTACTTTGTTCAAGCTATTAAATAAAACAGTCATACCAAATTTCACACAATTTGACTATTATCGTTCTTCCTCTTAATCATTTAATTTTTCTCTAATTTTTACACACACACGCAAAAAAACTGGAAAGTAAAAACTTTTTTTTTTTCTTCACCATTTGAAAAATTAAGGAATATATAATAAAAATGATGTTTTATTAAATTTTGAACTCGAGTGCGAAAAGCAAATTTCAAAATAAGACAGTTTTCTTTTAGCCCAGTGGTTAGGGATTTGAATTCGGAAATAATTAGGGGAAAGCTGGAAATTGTTTTAATCCCTTCAGTTTAGGTCTAGAATGAATATGCAACGTTTTCTCCCTCGTACTAGATGAGCGTTAAGAATTATGCATAGATTTATAGTGAAAAAACACTTAAAAAAAATACCATAACACTATCTCGAAATCATTAACTCTTTCAAAAACATTGTAAATACAAATGTTGTGGAGCTTAAAATTCTGAATAAAATGAGTACCTACACTCAATACTTATGTTGAATATTAAGGTCACAATTCTACTTCAAAGTTTTAGACCCGTCATCAGGGAGATGACCTCAGAATTAATTAGGGGAAAACTGGAAATCATTTTAATCCCTTCAGATTAGGTCTAAAATTAATATTCTATGTTTTCCCGCTCGTACTAAGTGCACGTTAGAAAAAAGGAACACATTTACATTCGAAAAACACGTTTTTCTTTAATATTTTTAACAATATGTGAAATTGCGACATTAATTTTGAACAAAAATATTAATGTGAGTATTCATTTTATTCAGAATTTTAAGCTCTACAACATCTGTATTGGTAATATTTTGATATAGTTAGCTCTTTTGAGATATTGTTAAGGTAATCTGGTTTCTTCTAGCTTGAAGCTCTTGATTAATGATTACGGCAAGATTTTGAAATAGAATTTCGACCTTAATTTTGAACAAAAATATTAATGTGGGTGCTCATTTTATTCAGAATGTTATACTTTACAACATTTGTACTGACAATTTTTTTGATAGACTTAGCGGTTTTGAGATATTCTTAAGTAACTTGGTCTCTCCGGACTTCAAGCTCTTGATCAGCGATTAAGGCAAAATTTTGAAATTCGAATTGCGACCTTCATTTTGAACAAAAATACTAATGTAGGTGCTCATTTTATTCAGAATTTTAAGTTCTACAACATTTGTATTGACAATGTTTTTGATAGAATTAGCTATTTCGAGATATTGTTAAAAGAATTCAGGAAAAACGTGTTTTTCGAATGTAAATATGTACATATTTCCCAACGTTCGCTTAGTACGAGGGGGAAAACATAGAATATTCATTTTAGACCTAAGCTGAAGGAATTAAAATGATTTTCAGTTTTCCCCTAATTAATTCTGAGGTCATCCTCCTGATGATGCGTCTACAACTTTGAAGTAGAATTGTGACCTTAATATTCAACATAAGCATTGAGTGTAGGTACTCCTTTTATTCAGAATTTTAAGCGCTACAACATTTGTGTTGACAATGTTTTTGAAAGACTTAATGATTTCGAGATAGCGTTATGGTATTTTAAAAAAAGTGTTTTTTCACTATAAATCTATGCATAATTATTAACGCTCATCTATTACCAGGTGGAAAACGTAGCATATTCATTCTAGACATAAACTGAAGGGATTAAAACAATTTCCAGCTTTCCCCTAATTATTTCCCAATTGGACCTTTTTTTGCTTCCCTACCCCTGGGGATATTTATAGATATTAAAATTTTAATTTCAGCAATCTACCCTTTCCTCATAAATATTTTAAATATGCAGAAAAGTGATCCTTTTTCAACCGTCATTTTTTTGTGCACTGTCCTTCGGTTGTCTCGGAATTCTTCTGTTAATGATCCGTAAACACTACGCGCATTATTATTATTATTTGTGGGAAACAAACTGCAGTGCAGATTAGCAATGTGTATCAATTATTATGGTTGAAATAATATTCTATAAAAAAAGTACTACAAGCAGATATCAACTTAGACCATAATTCGAATTATTTTATACATCCATGTAAACCAACAATAAAGGCCACACTCACTATTTCCAATAGTGAACAGGCCTCCATATCATATATCGTTTTCATGGCAATACATGTAATATTTGCGAAGTCAGGTGGAAGAGCAGTAATAGATTTTGTCACGATTGCTCCCCAAGCTCACAATTAGACTAAAATATTCTTGATAAAGTGTAACTGCATATTGTTTAAAAAGGTACCAATGAACAGTACAAGTATCGAATTATTGAAAAATATCAATAGAATGGATGCAATTAAAACAGTAGATATGATTTAGTGTAAGTATAAGTCTTTAAAAACAGGGAAGAATCACTATCTATCACAAAGATTCTGACAATAATGGAAACGAAAGCATTATCTATTTTAAATTTATTGTTATTTTTATTAATACTTTACTTAGCACAATCATGTTGGTTAAATGACAAATTAAATCATGGTAATCCAATTTTTTTATAATCCTATCTCACATGGACTAATACTATATGATCAGATTTAATGCTAATACTATATGATAAGTATGATTAAAACAATCATAATGAAATGAATGTATTGAAACTGGAAAAAAAAAGTTAAACTAGATTTTGATGATTGAAATATTCATTTCGTTACCATGAGAATTAAAGTAAGAAAACTTTTATTTTAATGCATTAAAGTGCATTAATACTGTATATTTGAAATTTATTTTAATGTATTTAAATATTTATTTTTAATTATAGATTACTTAGAGATCGCAAAAATATTTGACAATAAATGTTGATTACTTTCGTTCTCATCCTGACTGATAATGGTTACATCATATAAATCCAACTTATTGCAATTGCTTCAAAGTTTGAGACACTAAATTTTGGGGTCTCTGGGCAAATGCGCCGGACAAAAATTGTATAATCTTCGAAATTAACTTTTTCTGACACATTCCTGAATTCAGTTTTGTTCCTAAACACACGGAATTGGCAGGAGCTCTTATTCAGAAACTATAAAGTCGAACATTTTTTTTTTCATTTTTAGATAAACGTAGGAAGTCTTTTAGAAAATGCTGTTAAAGTTGGCGTTTTGAAAAAAAAAAAATCTACACACGGAAGCTCGATAAAGATTATAACAGGAAAACGCTTGTAATTCTCATGTAATTTATTTGCCAAAAAATGAAAAAAAGAAAAAGTGAAAGAAAAAAAAGCGTTTTTGAATTCGGTTTGTCTATCTTTCCTCCTATCCGCCATTCCGTGCTTGCGTAAATATAGTCTAATTGCCATGGAATTGATATATGTTATTTGTGTTTACTTTGGCATGTTTAGTATTGAAAATGATGTGTGTAACATGTATGATTCGTTTACAGGGACACTCAAAAGAATGCCGTCACATTACTGTGAATGGAAAAAATCGTGTGTTGTGTAGTTTAATGATATTACACTCTTTTAAACATGTTGAAATTTATATACATCACTGAGGTGTTGTACACTACAAGGCGGTTAATGTAGAATATGGTGTGCAAAGAATTTATATTTAATTTTCAAGGACACACAAACAAATTTGGCTTATGAACAATAATTGCTAGAAGTTCGTATCGGTTGTGGTACACGTTTTTATTTATTTTTTATCATATTATATGGCGTTTGTAAATTTTATAGATCATAACCAGGGATGCACTATCTCAAATACATTCCCGTTTATTGACAGAAATTGCTGAATGAAAATTTCCATGCTGAACTAAATTTTTCGATACCATGTAGCATACATACAAAGTTATAGAGCATATACAGGGCTGCACAAAAAATTAGATGCGTTTTCTAATTTATTTATTTAGATTTCATCTTTCTCCGTAATAAGCTGCAAAGTTTTGTTTCAATATTCTGAATGTATTGGAAAATCTTAATTTATGCTAGACGCATGATTTTTAGCTCTTTATTCTTTTACAGATATTCTTTTTCAATTTCTCCAAAGAATTAGAAAATATAATACTGAATCTTACTATACTAAATATAAGGAAAAATACATGAATACATTCCGAAATTATTAAAAATAGTGCTTAGTTTCCATCTAGTCCAAGAATATTCAACTTGTGTCCCGCGAGGTTGCGAATTTATTGTTGTAAATTTTAAATCCTTTTTCTCTCTTTATGGCCGATGGATGCTGGAGGTTTTATTGGGGATAAAGTGAGGGGGATAAGGGGGGGGGTATTATTCTTCACAAACATTTGAAATTGATTGTATTTTTCTCATTTTGTATAGGGAAATATATTACGTATGGAAAATAATTCCTGTTATCAGAAAATTTTAGATGTAATTATTTCTCCTAGGTGATGGGAAAGGAAAAATTGGCACCAGAAAAAAAAGAGCACTTTTATTACTATGGAACTTGCAAAAAGCATATTTATTTTGTATATTACTATGCAGAGTCTCCATTTACCTATTTATACTTAGTAATACCTGTAACATTAAGTGGAATCTTGACTTAAAAAGAAATCCAAAGTTCCTTGGAAAATTTCTAATTCAAAATTATTATATTGTCCCTTGCCATTCCGTCTTAAAGGGTTTCATTGTTAAAATTAAAATCTGCATTTAATCAGTAATATTATACATATGTACAATTATTACACCTATAGCTCATTAATGATGCAATACTATGATCACTAATTAATTACAATAAAACCTGTAAGAATGGAATCTATGTATAACATAATCCTGCCTTAAACGGAAAATTTTATGTTTAATAACATAAAATTTTCGAAATACGAAATATTACACAATTACACCTAGTAAAACCTGTCTAAAACAGAATTTGTTTTCGTACCCAGTGATCTCGTATTAACCGGTTTTATTGTAATATACAGTGATACCGTGTAGTGTTACTGATTAATTAATTCTGTAATACTTAAGTAATGTATCTTTACTATCTGTAAACATGATTTAAGTACAAGAAATAGTGTACTTTATAAAAAAGAAATACCTTAACATGTTTGGTTTTACTGTAATCAAACAATTGCCTAAAGATATATAGTAAAAACTGCCGAGAACGAAAGGATTGGTTGAAATAATTACTGCCACTTTGATTACAGCAATAAATGTTTTTCTTTTAATAGTCTACATTTATCATTAAAAAAATAGGAATTAATAAAAATTCAAATTTGTTATCTGGAAGCTAAATTATAAGATCCAAAAATCTCTTTATTTTTTATTTTATTTTTTTTTTTCTTCTTTAAGCATGGGTGGAAAAAAGTTTGTCAGTTTGTATTTTTTTCTTCTTTTTTTAAATAGCAATTTGCGCATTTTGAGTACCTTATTAAAATTTATTTTAATTCTTTTATTGCTTGCTCACAAAAAATAAGTTAGAGGGATTATCATTTAGAAGAAGAATTTTTCCATTTATTTTGAATGCGGATTTGAAATACTATATAACAAATCACATTTTTGGGGGGTGGGGTTTGGGGGGATGGAATATTTGAATATATTTTCAACTGGCATATTCATCAGGATAATGTAAAATATATCAGCTATCTCAGATTTGTATCACATAAAAACAAAGAAAGCAGATGTTACACTAACTTGTATAATGACAAATTATTATTATCATTATTTATAAAAGAAAAAATAAATAATATTAGCATTGAAATTGAAATACGATGGATAACACTATCTAAAAGCGAGCACCATGGTATGCCGTACTAAACATTTAATTGAGATTCATTGTATAGTGAGATCTATCGCTATATTTGCGTTTTATAAAATGTAAATTTATTTATAAAATCGATTACTTCCAGTTTAATTTTATAATTAAATCATTACAAATTAATTAAATTTACAGGTTTATGTAACAGAAACTGTTTCTTAAAAAAATGCATTTAGACGAAATGAAACATGCTTGTTATTGGGGAGATATAAATTCTTTTCAAATTTAGATAAAATTTAATAGCATATAAAGCAAATTATACTACATTAACAGTTTGCAAACATTATTCCAAGCAACGGACCTGTATTCCTGAAAACTGCTATTTCCTTACATACTTTCAGATGTTGTCTGGAATTTACCGGACAATCGTTTTCGAAAGCTATTAGTCAACTAATTTTAAACACCCATTTACGCCTCATACAGACGGTGGACATCCGCCTCATTCATTCAGTGTCAGAAAGAAGGGGAAAGAACTAAATCCCTTAGCACGTTTGAAGTAAAAAATCACATAACCCCTTCTTCCTTTTAGAACAAGTTCTTTTTTCCTATTCAAGGCCTTTTTAAGGTACATTTTTAGAATATACTGAAACGCCCAATGGGTTAAATGATGGATATAAAATTTGCTTATGGGGCCATCTACGTATTAAAACGAACCTAAACTTCATTTTTTTCAATGTCAGTACCCAATTTTAAGAATATATTTTAAATATTTGGTTCAAACTATGCCTAGACATCAAATTTCAAGTATTTTCAATTATAAAGATTCAAAATTTAATGCTTCTAATGTTAAATTTCATTTTCATATTTTTATTCATATCTCCTAATGTACTAATTTTTTGTATAGCAAAAATACTAAAATACGTTGAATTTCCAATTTTTATAATTTTATTATATGAATTATCAATTATAAAATTAATATTCCAAACATATATGAATTGCAACCTACCATTTTTTTTATTTGTTTAGATTTAATATGTTCTGCTTTATCGAAATCCAAAATTTCACATTTTTCTTCCAAGTAGTTTTCAAATTATGCTTAAAAAACAGCAAAATCATTATTTAGGGGGCCATCTATGATAGAAGTGACTAGATATTTTGAAATTTCTTATGCTATCCTGTAATATAGCTGTTTCCAATGACTGCTTGAGGGGCTCTTAAGATACCTTGATCAAGAAAAATATTCTCTTGGTCAACAATCGAGTACCGAAGTTCAGTTTGGATACAACCCCTAAAATACGCTCGTTTTACAATAATTAATATTTATCGGAAACTTACCGTAAGAATTGCGTAAAAATTTTTTGGCTCATTCGAGGGCGTAGAGCTCATTTATGCTGCCAGAAGTGTGTATTGCTATTGAAAAAAACGAAGTTATGGTTCGTTTTAATACGTGGATGGCCTCCTAAGCAAGTTTTATATACATCATTTAAAAGTAGATTTTATTGGCAATCATTCGGTATCAGTAACTTTCGTCTACGATAATTTTTCGCAGAGTTATACTAGGGAGTGATTATTTTTCTTTTCCACGACTGTACAAGACACCTTAATAATATTTTGCTGATGTTGGAAGTGTTTTATAATTTATGAATTGTGCACAGTTTCCCGTTTTTTATTTTACATCATATGTTTCATACTGAAAAAATCCTTTTCTTCAGAATTTTCTGATAAAATTACAAGTAGAAAAAAAGGAATTTGAAACTACAATTAAGAATGATCTTTATATAAAATTTCCTTTTCTCCTTGTAAAACTTTCGTTGTCATTTATTTTCAGAATATATGTATATATATATATGTAACCATTAATTAAACATTACCGACCATCATCAAAAACCGCAATATTGTGAATGAAATGACATTAAAAATGGATACCACAAACCTATAATATAGAACTGTATGGATAATATAATCTGCCTTATACTTAATTACAAGAATTAGTATGGAAGGAAAAAAAGAATATGGATACCGATAAAAATTGAAAAACTTATGTATTGAATTACATTTTCAAGAGTGCAGAATTCAATGATATAAGCAAATCGGTTGTTTTCTGTGAGAAACAAAGTTAAAAGCTGAAATTTTTTTTCTCCTGTACTCAAACAACCAATATGACAGAGAGAATAGTTTCAAGATGAAAACAGAACATTATCAAATGGCATGAAATGGAAAAAAAAACAATACAACCATTTAAATATTTAAATTATAGCATAAAAAATAGAAATATTACACAACATACCGAATAAAACCCCAGTTGATTTTCAAAATATCCTCCCGCACATGGCATCCAAAAGCATGATAAGATTAAGGTGAATAAAACAGTTGAGTTAACACAGAAATTAAAACCTATAGATTCAGTTAATTCATTTTGAAATACCGTGATAAATTCAATTAATATAATATAAATAGAAAATAATTACATTATTTAAAATACCTAAAAACAATTTTAAATTGTTTAATTTCAATTTTACAATATTGCCAATAACAGCGTTCAATACCACCTGGTGTAAAAAATTAAAATTATTACTTTAATAGAAGCTTTAAAAGACAAAATTTTTGGTGCTGTCATCTATTATGTTATAAGCTTTTTATGATGCTTTTTATTATGATATCTTTTCATTTTAAATGCAACAATTAATTTTTAATTATTTTTTCTTTAATATTTGTATCTTATATATATTTATATATACCTAGGTAGCTAAATGTTTTAGCAATATTTTATTCATATATATATATATATATATATATATATGTCAACTCAAAAAAGAAATTTCAGATATTTTCTTTTCTACCTCCTAAGATAAAATATAAATTAAAATGTAATTAATCAAAAAATTTCTATTTTACGATAAATACGTAAACTGCTTGCTTACAGGCTTGAAATAATTACGTCTTTATTATTAAGTTTACATTCTGGAATATCTTTTAACGTTTTATCAAGCAATAGCAGAATAATCCATCTTTTGTAAATGATAAAAAGACATTTATTCGATTTTTATGTTTCCCTTAGGACCATAGATAAACCAAAATGAAAAAGATATATTCAAGACATAGAAAGAAATAGTTTGCCAAAGACTGTGTGAAAAAAACAATTACATGAATAATTAATCATTGATCAACGTTATAATATGATTGAGAAAAAATGTTTATTCGTTTATAAATATATTTTACTTTACGTTGATTATAAAGTTTTACAATGAAGGATAAAAAATAACCGTTATTTTATATTATTTAAAAAATACTTTTGATAAATATAAAAAGCTTTACAATACCTCTCTGTCACTTTCATATGGAGATGTTTTAATGAGATAGAACTCACAGGCATTTTTTTTTCTATTTAATTTTCCTGGAAGATATAAGTCAATTACTCTC
Source organism: Maratus speciosus (assembly GCA_963932465.1). NCBI lineage: Eukaryota > Metazoa > Arthropoda > Arachnida > Araneae > Salticidae > Maratus > Maratus speciosus. The sequence continues at coordinate 268,116,542 of OZ010795.1, forward strand.
TAAATAAAAACTTATTAATCTTAACATATTTTATTTAGCAGCTGAAGAGTAAATGTGTATTCAAAGCAGAAAAAGTATACTAGGTTTGCTCTGACTCTTACAAACTTTAATCACTATTTATGGGCTAAAAGTCAAATTTCTATTATTAATGTCAACGGAAAAATTAAAACTTATTTGTGCATGATGATGTAAAAAAGGATGCTGTTACACGCACACACACACATATATATATATAATCTTTCAAAAAGTATTTGGTCGGCACCCCCCCCCCCTCCACACACACACACACAGAGAGACACACACATTATTACCAGACAAGAAAACATGAAATGTATAATTTAAAATTTAAAACTCTAAAAAAATAAACAAACACACCGAAACTGCCAAAGAGTCGTGATAAAGTCGGATAAATTTCAAAAACAGCTTGCATTCAGAACAGAAGTTGTATTTAAAAAATATATGCTTTTGGTGATGCGTTTCGGCCAGAATGATGCGCCGCAAAATCAAAATGTTCAAAATCATATTTGAAGTCCGCATAGTAGACGTTCTGTCATACGACTCAATAAGAAATGAGTGCCGCGACAAGAGAAAAGTAACTGCAATATGTTACAATTGAAATCTGTATGCTGTGAATAAATGCACTCTACCAACTCTGTCATGCTATCACATCAAAAGACAAAGCAGGATAAACATACAGAATCCATTTTACACTCTCATGCGATTGAACAGGGTTATCATTATAAAACCGACGCTTTAAAGCCTTTAGGTAATAAGAGTAATTTACTTTCGAAAAAAACGACAATCAATCAATAATAGAGGGCGTTTCCAATAAAAAAAATATTATAAAATTAAGAAGAATATTATCTACAATATTCTTCTTAATTTTATTTAAAAAAAAATCATTCATTTTAAAAATTAAATTCGCTTAGCCACAAATAAATAAAAATGAATACGTAGTATATACTGCGTGTTAGCACTGCATTCAAAAACACACGCAATTTCACGATTTTTTAATATTGGTGTTAAATCACATTGTTTGGTGACTGTTTTTTTTTTTATAGATAGTGGTCGAACGGAAAATTGACAAGTATCTATTTTTCAGTATTGAATATTTCCATATTTGTGATTTAAGTAATAATAATAATTTTTAATATTTAATAAATTTATATTAATAAATGTTATAATGCTCAGAAAGAAATAAAAATTTCAACAATGGATAATTCAATTGACCACGCGCACTGGGCGGAGCTTGCAATGTTTCCCACAAGCATTGGGGTATTTGATTGGCTTTTGGTGAGCGCTTGTGGGAAAAATCAAGAAACTGTTTGGCTATAATCCATCGTGACGTTGTATGACCTCAGTAATGCTTGTGGTCCATTGAGACGCTGATCATTTGCTAAATAAAACTGTTCCTTGCAAAATATCTTAAATAGTTGGCTTTATAAAAATACAAAAATGTTTTCGGCAGTCTTATACATTTTAATGTAAATTCTAATGCCTAATATACATTCACATAAATGTTTAACGTCCTTACATTAAATGGTCAGTATATTCAGCCATCATTGTCAAAAACGTGTTTTCATTCTACTTTCAAAACATCCTCATTAAACAAAATAAAATAATATAAAAATACGAATTTAATAAACGATTAATCGCACTACGCGCTTAACACACCGAAATACAATAAAAAAGGCAGCTAGTAATAGAAAAACTCTGTCTTGCGACTATTAATTATTATTTTTATTGGATATCAAAATTTTATCTGAATATATCATTTATATTTTTAATATAAATATGATTTTTGGTATTGGCGGGCGTTCAAAATATATTTATATTAAATGTTAAAAAATATTAGAATTTTCAATAAAAGAAAAGGTTTTTCAAATATGTTCTGTACACGGGGTAGTATGTTCTTTATTCCGCAAATCCCGATCATGCCACTCTGGTTAAACGTTAATAAATATAATAAATACCGAAACAGATAAAATACCACATTCATATTCGTAACACATTTTTTTCCCGACTACTCACGTATGGATATTTTTTTTTAATAATATTTCCCTTTTGCGTGCAGCATTTCATTGCACAGACTGCAGTGAATAATTATACTTTTTTCTCTCAAATTCATATCTGGAAAACCGATATTGCATAAATTATTCATCATATTCAAATTAATTTTCAATGCCTATATGAAGAGAGATTAATTCAACACCACATTTCCTTTATCAGAGAAATTTGGAAAAAAACGTTAAGAATTTAAATAAAAATCGGGAATTTTTCCTACACAAAATTTAATATTTAAATAAGACAAAAGTATTTCCCAGAAATATTCATTAAAGTAATTTATATATTTTTTAACGTAGTTTTAGAACAACACACCAAAGTTTCATTCTTATATCATCTATCATCAGTAAAGAATATACAGGCTCAGTAGAGCTTAATTTAAATTGAAGGAAATATAATTTTTTATGAAATAGTCAACTTGCATGATAAGTGAAATATTTATATTTATAATTTATACACGTTTATATTTTAGGTAGCTTTCTTTACAAAAAAGCTACCTATTGCAGCCGTTCGGAGGAAAGCGATTTCAAAAAATTTTGGTATATTTTCATCGATCATGACCCCCAGACCCCGAAACCACCCTCCGTTCAAAATTGATATATATATATACCGGGTGTCCCAAAAAGGACTGACTGATTTTAAAATTCAATAACTTGCAAACGGTGACAGATATTTAAAAAATTCTTGCAGGAGGGTTATGCATAAGGTCAAAAGTTTTATTACAGTGATTTTCAATTTTAGTTCGAATTACAAACAATAGATGGCGCTGCGATCAATAGACGCTGAATTCAGGCTCGATTTTTGGTACTTCGTGGCCCGGATAATACATTTCCATCTCCTTTTTCAGCATGGAACAAGAGAAAGGACCAGAAATCGAGCCTGTATTTAGCGACTATTGCTTACAGCGCCATCTATTGTTTGTAATTCGAACTAAAATCGAAAATCACTGTAAAAAAACTTTTGACCTTATGCATAACCCTCCTGCAAGAATTTTTTAAATATCTGTCACTGTTTGCAAGTTATTGAATTTTAAAATCAGTCAGTCCTTTTTGGGACACCCGGTATATATATATATATATATCTGACCTATGTCACACTGTAACTCCCGTAATTATGAACCGATTTCGATGTAATTCGGTGTGTGCATAGTACATACCAATGTCTCGACCGAGGTTGTTGGCCAGCTTCATCCGCCGTTTTGTTTCAAAATGGCGGCCATTTAAAAATTTAAAAAAAAATTAAAACTTGAAATGTGGTACCAAAAAATTAAAAATGGAAAAATATTTTTTTCTTATGTATTTTACCTTTATACAAAGATTCCGGAGCAGTTTTTGTTTCGTCTATATCTTAAAAAATGGCTGCGTTATAGCATTTTGAATTTCTAGCGTGGCTGACATTTTGAAACGTCCTGAATTTTGTCACGCGACAAAAGGCGTATTTATGAACCGATTTGGATGTAATTCGGTGTGTACATAGTACATACCAATCTCTCAACCGAGTTCGTTGGCCAGCTTCACCCGCCATCTTGTTTAAAAATGGCGGCCATTTAAATTTTTAAGAAAAATTTAAATTTGAAATGTGGTACCAAAAATTGAAAATAGAAAAAATATTTTCTTCTTATGTGTTTGACCTTGATAAAAAGATTCGGGAGCAGTTTTTGTTTCGTCTATATCTTAAGAAATGGCTGAGTTATAGCATTTTGAATTTCTAGCGTGGCTGACATTTTGAAACGTCCTGATTTTTCTCACGTAATAACAGGCGTATTTATGAACCGACTTGGATGTACCTTGGTGTGTACATAGTACATACAACTATCTCGACCGAGTTCGTTGGCCAGCGTCATCCGCCATCTTGTTTCAAAATGACGGCCATTTAAAAAAATTAAAAAATAAAAAAAATTAAATGAGATACCAAAAAATTGGAAAATGAAAAAGATTTTTTTGTATGTGTTTGACCTTAATACAAAGATTCCGGAACAGTTTTTCTTTCGTCTATATCTAAAAAAAAAATGGCTGAGTAATAGCATTTTGAATTTCTCTTGTGGCTGACATTTTAAAACGACCTGATTTTTGTCACGCGATAACAGGCGTATTTATGAACCTATTTGGATGTAACTTGGTCTGTACATAGTACATACCAATGTCTCGACCGAGTTCGTTGGCCAGCTTCATTCGCCATCTTGTTTCAAAAGGGTTGCCATTTTTAAAAAAAAAATGTAATTTAAAATTTAAAATGAGGTATTAAAAAATTGGAAAACGAAAAAGATTTTTTTTATGTGTTTGGCCTTGATACAAGGATTCCGGAGCAGTTTTTGTTTCTAAAAATTTGTTCTTTTGTTGATATCTTAAAAAATGGTTGATTTATAGCACTTTGAATTTCTAGCATGGCTAACATTTTGAAACGATCTTGTATTTGTCAGGCGATAACACACGTATTCGCCTATTTCGATGTAAGAAGGCATGTGGATAGTATACATCAACACCTCGACCAAGTTCGCTGGCCAGATTCATCAGCCATCTTGTTTCAAAATGGCGGCCATTAAATTAAAAAATATATATATATTTAAAGTGAGGTGCAAAAAAATTAGAAATTGAAAAAGTTTCTTTCTTAAGTATCTGATCTTGATATAAGGATTCAGGAGCATTTTTTGTTTGTCTTTACCTTAAAAAATGGCTCAGATATAGCAGTTTCAATTTCTATTGTGGGTGACATTTTGAAAAATCTGATTTTTTGCATGCGACAGCACTCCTATATATTAACCGATTCCGATGTGAGTGAGCATGTGCACAGCAATTACTAAGGTCTCGACCAAGTTCACTGCTTAGCCTCATCCACCATGTTGTCTTAAAATGACAGGCACTTTAAGAAATTGCCGAATTTGGCAGCCAAATATAAGTTACTTTAAAGAAAAGCAGCTTGGATAAAGCTGACTAATTTCGCGAAATTCTCATTCATTATATTGATAAAAATTAGTATTGAATCTTCTATATTCGGTTTCCACTAAATTGAGCTTCGTGTGTTTGCATGATATAAGTTGGCTTTTTTTAAATAAGGATTATGAAAGCTACCTCTTCCTCCCGGCACTGGCCGGAAGGACTTTTTTATTTTGTTATCCTCAATGAATAATGTCAATGTATGTATTTTAAGGCCAAAATTTAATAGGACGCATACATACATGTGTATATACGTATATATATATATATATTGTTCGAAAGTTTTAAAACTATAGGATTTGTCATTATTGAAATGCACATGCTTTATAACTGCTTTATAAAAAGTCATTTTCCCTTTGATTTATAACATACTCAGACCAAGGATACAGAATCTTTTTTAAAACTTAAACAACATAGTTTCGATAATATTTTAAATGCTAGAAAATATTTAATACAAATAAGGATTATATACAGGATATACAGGGCAATTAAAATTAAAGACGATTTTAAACGCTACAACATAACCACATTACTTTCAGACGTACACTGCGTACGTCATGGATAGTATCCAAGGCCTGATTACAAACGTTACGTGTCTAAAAATGAAGTAGCTGTTCGAAGGAGGCTCATGAACCTAATAAACAATGGTTATCTGTTAAAAACTAATCTTGGTGTACATTGTTCTGAATCTGTGTAGATATTGGAACTTCTCAGCACACGCTTATTGCGCATAAAACCTCTATATCCACATATCGATATCCTGTAAACCACAGTATCCTCCAACATTTATCCGTCCAGCGGATTTTAACACGCAGGTCTCCATACACCCACCAGGATGCGCCTCTTTTTTCCGTAATTTCTCAAAACAATCACAGCAGGTAAATTCAGGGGTTTTTGTTGACTTGAATTTTATTAAACAGAAAGGTAGAGACTAATGCCAAAAACAATCCTTATATATATATTTTTTCGTTGTAATTTTTACCACAACGATCGCCAATGTTGAATATTGTTCCGTTTCTAGAAAGCAAATGGGTGATTATGGTAGGGTCACGTACGCCTGAAAACAAAATTTGCACTTCGAAACTATTTCTCAGTGCGTACTGTATTTGGATATGTTAGGAATAGAACTTCTTGCTTGACGTTTATTGAACGTAAATTCTCTATATCCATGTATCAAAATCCTTTAAAGTAATTAAGTATAATAACATAGTGCAATCAAACCCCGTTATAGTGAACATGGCTTATAATGAACTCCCGGATATAATGAACGAAATGTTTGGTCCCGTGCCGTGCAATAGACGTATGATGTTATTTTTGTGGATATAATGAACATAAAAAATGAGGAGATTGGATATAATGAACTTTTTCTGTTTTTGACTGTATTATTATTATTTTTTTTTGTAATAATTTCGAAATTGCTACTTCAAAATAAATACAAGTACCGATTTTTAAAACAATCCATAGACTAGAATGTAGCGATAAGAATGTAGCGTCGGTGTTGAAAAGCCCTTCTTTCATCCCGTTTTTACTCTCAGTTCCGTTAAAGAAGCGAATTTAAACTATGGCGTAAAAAATGGGCATAATAAGAAAAATTGAAAATGGATGCAATCAAGCCGATATTTGCGGGGATTACAAATTATACAAATGTACAGTTTGTAACATGTGGAAAAATAGGCACTTAATAATTTCTGCTCATGCAAAAAATTTAGATAGATTTTTGATTTAGATTTAGATAAGGGATTAGATGAAGTTTTAAATTTAGATAAATAACAAAAATAAGTTAACATGTTTTTTCCTATTATTTTTCAGTCATTTTGTATTTTATTTTATTCGTCATTTATTTAAATAATGTGTATTTCGAGGGATGACTGTGAAACCATTTAGTTGAAATTGTTTGTGGAACGGATATAGTGAACTCCCGGTTATAATAACCGAAATTTCGGTCTCTTGAGTGCTTATTATAGCGGGGTTTGACTGTATTATAAAAAATTTATCCGTCTAGCGGGCGCGTAACTCTTCAATTCCCAATGCACCCTTCAGGATCCGCTTAATTCTTTTACCGCAATTCCTGAAAAATCCCCACATTTAATTTCAGTGCTATTTATTTGCTTCTTGTGGAATTAATAAAGTTGTTGATGCGTAATCAATGAACTTGATGAATATCCGGATATATTTTATACTACCATTTCGAAACTTTCTTGTGTCCTTTAACTCTAACATACGACGATTCCACGTTTTCTAATTTTGGAGCTGATTTAAAAAAAGCGAGTAGTGATATTATTCATGGATAGTATAATACTTTTAGATGTCTTGTGTATTAAAATTACTTCAGATAACATATCAGATTCACCTATCAAAAGGTTATCTCCGAGTTGTTTGCGCCAGACAGATATTTCCTGGATAGCTCAGTTGACACATCATTGCAGCCTTAAACCTAAGATGTTTTGTTCAAATTTTGGTCTGAACACTTTTTCACTCAGTTGGAAAAAGTTTGAAAATTGCGATTAATATAAAAGAATACTGCCTTCAAAATCTACAAACAAAACTTTTCTTTTGCGTTTCAACACGGGAATAGAATAATGTTTAAAAACTGGTCGATCTTTGAAACAATTTCACACGTTACTTTAAGGGGACGGTGGAGCTTAAAATCCTTAAAAATGATTTTTTTTAATTTTTGTAAATTTCAACTTAAATATTATTCAAGGGTACATTATATACATTATAACATGCATTTATCCCCAAAAAATTAAAAAAAAAATTATTTTTGAGAAAAAAATGAAATTTTACGTGTCGTCTTAGAAATCTTCGAAACGCCCCCCCCCCCCACCCCCCCATGCGTCTTCCATATCAATGAAAATCCCCAATATTTTTTATAAAAGTTTGGTTTATATATAGAAATAAAATAGAGCATCGAATTTTATATATTTGAATTTAAAGGTAAAAAAAAAAAAAATCAAAATTTCAAAAATTTTTCGAAAAAATTTCAAAATTTTTCAAAAAAAATTTTTTTTAACCTTTAAATTCAAATATGTGAAATTCGATGCTCTATTTTATTTCTATATATAAATCAAACTTTTATAAAAAATATTGGGGATTTTCATTGATATTGAACGCGCAGGGGGCACTTCGAAGATTTCTAAGACGACGCGTAAAATTCCATTTTTTTCTCAAAAATAAAATTTTTTTGTGATAAATGCATGCTATAATGCATATAATGTACCATTGAATAATATTTAAGATAAAATTTACAAAAAATAAAAAAACAAATTGAAAAAATTTGAAATTTTGAAAATTTTTCGAAAAAATTTCAATTTTTTCATTTTTCTTTTTAACCTTTAAATTCAAATATGTAAAATTCGATGCTCTATTTTATTTCTATATATAAACTAAACTTTTATAAAAAATATTGGGGATTTTCATTGATATTGAAGATGCATGGGGCGTTTCGAAGATTTCTAACACGACGCGTATAATTCCATTTTTTTCTCAAAAATAAAATTTTTAAAAATTTTTTTTGGGGATAAATGCATGTTATAATGTATATAATGTACCCTTTAATAACATTTAAGTTGAAATTTACAAAAAAAAAAAAAAAAATATTTTTAAGGATTTTAAGCTCCACTGTCCCCTTAAATAACCTGGCTGTTTAAAGTAGCACAGTGCCTCTATTGACAATAATTTAAGTTTTTTTATTACTATTGTATGAAATTCTTATGAACTACATCATAAACATGTCTTATTTTATCTTTATATGTGTATTTTTAAGTTAGATTACATTTTTAAAGAACATAGTGTATCTAGCTACTTTAATAATTTTTCGTAAGCTTTTTTTGAAATATTTAATCTAAATAAATAACAAAATAGGTTATACAATATTTATGTAGTAAACTATTTGTTCTTTAATAAGTTAAGGGGTCTCAGGACTCTTAAAATTGGGGGGGGGGGGGGGGGAAAGACCATATTCAACATTTAATATCTTAAAATGTATATGATTTTAAAACACAATTTTTATTGAGATGAAAGCTATAAGTACGTTCATTCATTTTATATATTTAAAAAGTTTCAAGATGCACAATTAGTATTTTCTGAGGGCTCCAAACTATCAGGTATTTGACGAGAAGAAAATTAGTGTAACAGCTTATGCGCTTGATTAGAAAATAAATATTGCAACTAGAATGAAAATTTTGGTGCTTACTTATACTATAGATTACAATAATTACTCTGAACTCAAATAAATTTGTATTTAAAGCATTTTTTGTATTTTTAATACGAATTTTTATTAAGCTAATGCAAAATTTTGAGAATTTAAACAACTTAATCACCTAAAAAATATCTTTTTGAACAATAAAAAGGAAAATTTAGATTCAGTTTATACAGATTAACGTGAAACCTATGTTTTGAAAATTTTATGAAAAAATATTCAGAAGTTCTTGAGATATCCTGCGTGTTATGCCCAAAAACATCATTTGGAGAAAATTGACTTCAACGTTCCAGAAACGACGCTTCAGCTATCGAGCGGTTAAAATTCTAAAATTCATAACTTCTGTTTTAACTAAAATTTCAAGAAAATAATTATATTAAAATGTTCAAAAAAGGATAGGAGTTTAACATCTAAAAAAATAAATTTTCACAAATTTTGAAGCTTTAAGAGTCTTGAGACCCCTTAAGACTTAAAAAAAAAAAAAAAAACAACTTGTAAATAGTTAAAATGTGCCAAGTTCTTGAGATGAAATATTTTGTATCACAGAAAAGCAAAATATACTATTTATCCGTCTGGTTAAGATTTCCAGGCATTTCACTTCTCAAACATGAGCTTCAAGTATTAATATCTCATTCATAAACGCATTCTTTATATATTCAGAATATTTTTAAAGTAACTTTATTCCACAAAATATACTTTCTTATAAAAAAAGTTTATGAATTTATGATGCTCCAATAACAAGTTATATTTTCAATTTTTTTTTTTCTGTCTGATAAGAAGTTTTAAATATATTGCGTCTGCAGGATTGCTTTTCATAACTAATATATTCTATTTAAATATTTAACTAAGAAATGTTACCAGAAAAGTTTAATAATTTTAATAATAAATTGTGGTCGTAAATTATTCATGCATTGCTCAATTTATACATTCATTAAAAATTTGAGAAAAATAAAACTGTATGAAATTGTTTAAAAGAAATGAGGTGCATATTTTAATAAAAGAAAGGTTTATAAATTTATCTGATTTACTATCAATTCAGAAACCTCATTCTTGAATATTAATTTTTACGATAATTTTTTCCGTCAAATTGTATCTTAAAACCTCAATGGTATAATCATTTTACAAGTAACTTTACTGTTACATTATTTTTATTTATATAGATTTTTTTACAACTTGCGTTATGATATTTGAAATTTTTTATTCTATATTTGTATGCCAGTATTTTATTAAAAACTTATTGTTTCCGCACAATTTTTTTCCAAAGCAGATATTTTAAAAGAAAAAACACAAATAAATAATTTATTCAAATTTGTAATTTTATTCGAAACAACAACAAAAAAAAATACAAAACCTCTGAAAACTGAGTATAAAAATTGAACTTTTGAAGTGCGAATAGAATAAGCAAATAGAAAATGTTTCGAATTCATCGAAATTTAAAATAATCTACTAAATGTTCTGCATTGCTGGCTGATTTTTAGAGAAAGGGATTATGACGCAAAAATTTTGATCGGGTAGACGAATTTTCTTGTTATCTGAAAAACTATAAAAACGTATGTTATCTTGTGGAAATTAATTATATGGCATTTACTTATACATTTATGAAACATATTTTTTAAGAAGTAGCCTAAACAAAGATTGAACCTTTCGGTCCGGTTGTTAATTTTTCAAGGATTGAACATAGCTATTTTTTTTACTAATTTTCATAATTTAAATATTTCTGGGAAACTTTTCAATGAACTTTTTTAGCTTAAGTTATCTCCTAAAAGTAGAGTACTTGTCTCAACTAATTTTGATCGTCCATTTCATTTGAATATGAATTAGCGAGGCCCATTATATTATAAAAGTTTTCATAACACTTAATATTTTTTACATTAAAATTTTTGTATTAACATAGGGTTAAAAGTTATGGGACTAAATATATGCTTCAAAAACAGAAAAGAAAAAACCTAATAAACAAGAAATGTATGACTTATTTCATTCTTTGGTATGTTGATCTTTAGGAATATATCCCAGCATATTTGCTAAAGCTAATGAGGTCTCTTACTAAATTCCCTAATGTCTAAGGTGGAGTTTCGAAGGTCTCTAAACATTGAATTGTATCTTAAAACCTCAATGGTATAATAATTTTACAAATAACTTTATTCTTACATTATGTTTTTTTTTATAGATTTTATTAGAACTTGTGTTGTGATATTTGATATTTTTTTTTATTTATATGCCAGAATTTTATTAAAAATTTATTGTTTCCGCGCAATTTTCTTCAAAAGCAGATATTTTAAAAGAAAAAACACAAATAATTACTTTATTCAAATCAGTAGTTTTATTCGAAACAATTAAAAAAAGAAAAAGAAAAAACTCTCAAAACTGAGTATAAAAATGGCACTTTTGAAGTACGAAGAAAATAACCAAATTGAAAATGTGTTCGAATTCACCGGTATTTAAAATAACGTACAAAATTTTCTGCATTGCTGGCTGATTTTACAGAAAGAGATTATGGAGCAAAAATTTTTATTGGATAAACAAATTTTCTTGTTATCTCTAAACTATAAAAATGTATGTTATTTTGTGGAAATTAATTATATGGTAATATCTTATACATTTATGAAAAATATTTTTAAGAAGTATCTTAAACAAAGATTGAACCTTTCGGTCCGGTTGTTATTTTTTTAAGATTGCTTCAATGCTACTTTTAATTTTTTAACTTTTTCTCATATTTTAAATATTTCTGGGGAACTTTTCCTTAAACTATTTTAGCTTAAATTATATCCTAAAGGTAGAGTATTTCCCGCAAATAATTTTTATCGTCCATTTCATTTGAATATGAATTACCTCGTCCCATTACATTATAATTTTTCTCATAACACTTAATATTTTTGACATTAAAATTGTTCGAGTACAACTAACATATGGTTAAAAGTTATGGGTCTGAATATATTTATCAAAAATAGAAAAGAAAAACCTAATAAACAATAAAAGTTTAACTTTTTTGCATTCTTTGATTAGTTGAACTTTAGGAATATATCCCAGCATATTTACTAAAACTAATGAGGTCTCTTACTAAATTCTCTAAAGTCTAAGGAGGAATTACAAAGGTCTCTAAATATATGTCTGAAAAATAGAAAATAAAAAAGCATAATAAACAAGAAATGTTTGACTTTTTTTCACGTAATTTCATAAAATGAACTTCAGGACTCTATCGAAGCACATTTACTAAATTTAAGGAAGTATCTTACTAAAATCTACTAAGAAGGTCCCCTATTAAATTTGCTAAAGTCAGAGTAGTTTACAAGGTCTCTAAATATAAGTTTAAAAACAGAAAATAAAATAAAAGTAATAAGTGAGAAAAGTAAGTATTTTATTCCACAGTTTGGTAAACTGAACTTTCGAAATATATCCAAACATATTTACTAAAGTTAAGGAGGTCTGTTTCTAAAACCTACTAAAGATGTTTATTGCTAAATTTATTAAAGTTTATGGAGAAATTACTGAAGTCTCTAAATATATGTCTTAAAAATCGAAATTAAAAAACGTTATAAACAACGCATGTGCAACTTGTTTTTCTATAATTTGCTAAAATGAACTTCACGACTTTACCCAAGCCTATTTACTAAAGTGAATGAGGTATCGTAATAAAATCTGCTAAGGAGGTATCTGATTATATATACTAAAGTCTAAGTAGGAGTTACACGGGTCTCTAAATAAAGCCTTAAAAAGTGTAAATTAAAAAATAGAAATTTGTGACTTTTAATTCCACAGTTGTGTAAAATGAACTTCAGCAATGCATACGAGCATATTTACTAAAGTTCAGAAGAAGACAGTATCACCAATCGGTAAATTAATATATAAACTCAATTCCTAAGTAATCTTCAACATTACTGAAAATTGTTAAAAATAGTGACTTCTTATTTCGACATAACAAGTCAGTATACATAGGTATCGGTGACAGGTTGAACATACCGTATCTGGTCAAAAGAATTTTGCACATTCGTTTTTGGACATTTAGTCCACAAATAAGATAAATACTTGTTGAATTATTCTTGAATTCCGGATATAAAGAACGTGTTTGATCTGGCAGTCCTCTGTGAAGTGCTAGTTACAAGACCAAGTAGGAGATCAACAACAAATTAATTTAAAAAGAAAAAACAATGCAATTACTATGCATCTTAAAACAGCTTAAAATGATCTATAGCTTTAGGACATGATTGAAAATGCCTTGTAAAACGCATGTATAACTTTGTGTAAGAATAGTACGTACATTAATAAAAATATAAGTATTTCCTAGAAATATTCAAAAACATTTCATAGGTTTCTAAACAAAATATCATCGAAAACTTGACTATATAGGGGAGGGTAGTACACAGTGAGACGAAAATTATTATTACTTAACAAATGGCAACGATTTTTATTCTTTTGGTGCTACAACTTTAAGCTACACAAATACGCAACACATTAATGTATAAATGGTTTTAAAAAAGTTATTTACAAAAGCACAGAAGCAGCATAAAGGAGTATCGAAAATTGTCGCACTGTGTACCACAAGTGGTACTCAGTGAGACAATGTATATATCTTCATAAATCATACATTTTTATACTCAATCAATAATTTTCTTCAGTTTATGACTTTTAATTATTATTTCTAGATTAAATTTTTTTTTGAATGTGAGCCTCGGTTGGACAACGGCAGACATTGGGCTACCTTCATGCAAACTTTCATCCTCTTACGTTTAGTAGATTTCACTAACCATCGCACGCCATCCCCCCCCCCCCCCCCCACACACACACACATAGATAGAGAGAGAGAAAAAAAACCTTATTTTATTAATAACTTTTTTTACGTCAGAACCGCATAGTAGATACACAATGAGGCACGTCTCACAGTGTACCACAACTGTGTGTCTCACTGTGTACTTTCGTTACGTTGTAACAAAATGGATGCCATATCTGTTTCTTCATAAGTTTCGTAGCTTTGAATGCTTGTGTCGTTTTGTCGACATAGTCTATCATTAGATATAGCTAGGTTTGGTTAGGTAAATATATGCCATAATGTAATAAATAAAGTCAAAAATGGACACTTGTGTAACTTTAACCCCTGTAAAATAAATAATTACTTGCTATTTTGTTGGACGTGTAACCGAAGTGCCAAAACTACATCCACGTGTTACATAAGATGAGATGTTTCAGTATGTGTTCTAGCTAGGAGAAAAAGTTATAACTATATGTCAAAATGGCTGCTATCTCACTCTGTACCATGTCTCACTGTGTACTTCCCTACCCTACATCATACTATTTTTTTATTAATATATTGAACATTTAATAAAATTAGAACATTTGAGTGTTTTATAAATTTTAACTGTGAATGTGCGAAATACAGTATATTTTTTCTTTCATAAGTCTGTTGCCAACCATAAAGGTGAATTTACCTAAAAAAGTCAGTCAAACAATTATCGGCATTGAAATGAGCTATAATTCAACTGCTTTCTAAAATGATAAGACAATAAGGGATTTCCCAAAACATGCCATTAGGAACATAAGACGAATGATAATTACAGTGATACAGTACTGCATGAAAAAAAATACTCTAAATACACAGAGCATATTTATAAATTGAAGAAAAGTAAATCACATATATTATATTAAATTGAATTACATAAAATGTAATCATGAAATTACTTTAAAAAGTAACTAAAATTCAACTCACGACGTCGTCAATAACACCCTGAGTTTTCACAATATTTGACGAACACCAACATAGAGATAATCGCTCGGATGGACACTCGTTTGGATGACGTGGTTGCGGATCGGCAGAAATTTCAATGTGTTCAGAAATTTCGCGCTGTTACATAGCATTAGCTTTGGAAATTCACTGCAAGAAATTTTACTTATGGTACGCGTTTTTAAATGGTGCACAAATCTGCAGTGCCCTTTTGTAGGGTAATTAGAAAACAGTTCATATGTAGCCCCTTTTGACTTTCCAAAAAATGCAGAATTCAAAAGAAATGGATTGCTGCTATTTACTCATCGGAAGGATTATGTTACACCCAAATAGTCTCGCGTTTGTTTTGATTGATGATTTATCAGTTTTAAATTTTCATTTTATTTTTTTTCTATTAACATAAAAACGAAAGTGAAAGAATGATAATAACTGACTATATTGAGCATGTTTGATCAATCATAATTATTGTTCAAACCGTGTGTGAGATAATACTACAGAAATTTTAGAATATCTGTAACCTTTCTCCGTGATATTCAGATTCAAAGATTAAAATTTAACCATTAAATGTGGTATTTATGCTGCAGTAATTAAACTAAATTTTGCTTTAATTTTTGTAAGAAAGATAACAAAATTTATAACATCAAAACTGTTCTTTATATGACCTTTTTTTTTGGTAATAAAATGCATATGATTTCCACTCAAATATATTCCAACCTAATATTAAGACAAATTGCTTAGATTATGTTTCAGAGTTTGACTTTTTAATGTGAATTTCTTACTATATCAAACAAATTATTTTATAAAACTTGACATTAATTGTTTATGAAAATTCCAGGATTGGTTTCATGTAATCGGCCAAACACTGGTATTGATGGGCGATCTGCCGTGATTGCAAAACTCAGTTCTT
This sequence comes from Maratus speciosus, assembly GCA_963932465.1. NCBI lineage: Eukaryota > Metazoa > Arthropoda > Arachnida > Araneae > Salticidae > Maratus > Maratus speciosus. Next base: position 268,132,360 of record OZ010795.1, read on the forward strand.
AGGCATATCTTTAAGAGGGTGTTAGTTTGATTGGTGTTTTTATAAATGTTACCATATGTAGTTGGCCACTAAATTATGGAAGGAATTTTTTTTATGATTTACGCATGAGCGTTTAAAATAATTTACATATAAATGCTCATATTTTTCAAAATGTTGAATATATTCACTTTCTAATTGCAACATAATGTTTCTCCTTATCACTTTTAAGTTTTCTAACAATGATGTTAAATTTTTGCTTAGAACCTTGCATGCTATAAACATAAAACGCATGGGATTTTATTTCAGTTTTTCTAAGGAACTTTTATATTTTTATAAATATACGTGCAATTCTTACACAAATGCGTACACGCATTGGACAAAGTTTATTTAGTCATTTCTTATAGTTACATATCATTTCCAACTTTTTATGAGACTGTGAGACCAAAAAAATTGTTTTTATTAAATTTATTGTTGGTCTCTTAATAGCTTCCCTAACTACAGTTTCGCTGACAAATACCAGGCCAGATAAGTTATCTATATCCCCGATGTCCAAGATCAAATTTGTCAACTATTTTATGATATTTTCTGAAAGACATTTTAAATCGAAAGATAAAACAATCAATAAGAAGATAATCAATATTTATGAAAGTTTTAATTGATGCTTTAAAAAAAAACACTGAGAAAGTTCTCAACTTTCATTCTAATATTTCGCAAAAATTTCTAACCTGTGAGTTTTCTTTTATGTAACCATGAGATGCATTATAAGCTGCTTATAGAGGCACTCTATTTATGAGTGCCTGTAATCGAAAAGTGTATAACAATACACAAATGAATTATTTCTCATAATAGGCAGACATATTTTTTAAATTTCTTTTCTAATGCTTACTAGAAGAGTTTATATTTCTTTATGCGCGAAAAATCTTCTGCATTTATGTTTACGCAATATAAAAATTGAATTCGCATAAGACATTTTAAAAATGATTTTTCTTTTCTTGACATAAATCCACAAGAAAAAATCTTTGAAAATTAAAAATAAAATGTAAATTCTGACTAGGATATCATGCACATACAACTGTTTCAAATAATCATAAATATGCAATTCTTCTAAGAAAATCCCTTTCTTTTTAAAAATACGAATATAACAGAAGTGCTGCATTTGTATTCGCTTTCATCTAAAAGATTCATTTTGGAAGTGTTCAATTTCTTTATTATTGATTAAACATATTCTTTTTATATTACAGATATTTGGATTTCTTGAATGAATTAACAATCATCTGATATTTTTATGGATTAGAAAAATGCATGATATTAAATTTTATTTTTGAATTTATAAAGAAAAGGTTATATGTTGTAATTTGTAGGTAGCTTAACATTTAAATTCCTGGCTATTTAATTTTGAACTGTACAGAATTTCAGAAAGCATGGAATAAATTTAAAAACGTTGAAGAGCATGTTACATCGAACAATCTTTGTGTAGACGTAGACAAGAGAGGTGTTCCTTTTTAATTGTTTCGATGTAACATTATTAAATTTGTAGTCGTTGTCATCTAAAAGATTCGTTGTGGAAGTGTTCAATTTCTGCAATATTGATTGAAGATATACTTTTGGTACTACAGATATTTGCTGTTTAAATATACAGCATAACACAGCTGTAGCAAATATATTACAGACTAGCTGTTACCCGTGACTCCGTTCACGTAACATTTACAGAAAAATAAATGCATCAATTAAGAAAAAAATTCGATAAATTAAAGCATATACAATTAACCCTTTTATCACATTTTATAGTAGAAATACTTCTGATGATCCCAATTTTCATATATATATATACATATATATATAGGATCATTTAATTTTTTTTTCATGAGCTTAAGCAATAGAGTTGCTTATTGCTTTAAACCGCGGAAAAAAAACTATTTATAGAAAAACCCCGATTACGGATAAACATTTTCATATTGAATATTGTGTTGTAATTTAGGATTATGGAAGCTTCAAAATTTGCAGGAATATGCTCCAATAGGGGGCAAAGGTTATATTTCACAGATATTTTTAATTGTAGATTTAGATATTTTAAAATCGAAAGAAATTTCAGAAAACAATACCTGATTATTACCCGGATTTTTTATTGGCTTTTCTTTTGTGCTTTTCTATAATCAGAGTACCATTAAAAATTACAAGGGTTGAGGTGACAGACGAATTTATTGCTTACTTCGAGGACTAGGCTCTTTGCACGTAAATGATGTCACATGTAAAGCCTTGTCTCCAATTAAAATTACTTCCTAAACATTTTTTACTTCGACTTTCATATACTATTTCTAAAGATTTTGTTGAAACCGGCGTTGTGGTGGAGATTGTACGGCAAAAGTATGGTAAACTTATGCTTTTGCGAATGATAAATTCTGTGGAAATCACGCCATTATGTATAACTGCTATAAAATGCTAATATATTTTCTATATGAAACCCGGCTAATGGTTTAAAATATGACGACGCTTTCACCAGGTTATTTTCTCCTGCTAAATAATACTTGTCGAGATTTAAAAAGAAATTTTCACTTCATGAATCATGCAAAAATATGTATTTTAATTTATTTAAAACATGAAATCGCTTAATGAAATTGAATATTATTGTACATTTAGAAAAGCACTGAAACATTCATTTTATTAAATACTAAATTTCAAGTAAGAAATTCTATTCAAAATGTAAGCTAAAATTCCATTTTGAAACTCTGTGAGTTTTAATGTAAAACATCATTTCTGAAAAGTGTATTGTCAGTTTAAGATTTCATTTTTAATTTCGAAGCTGGTGAAATGAAAATGACATCACTTTGACGAAATTAAAATAAATATATATTAATGTTTTCTGATTAAAATGAATGCTTTACATAAAAAAAATATTACATCCTTTTTACCCGATAAAACCTTTTACTAAAAACGCCTTTGTGAAACGTTTAATCTGCCAACATTTAAAAATAATTAATTAAAATAGTATGTGCTTTTTTTCAATTCAAATAACTATCTACTTCTTTGCACGGAAGTTTTATTTACATCCTTGGTTGTAAATGTCAATATGTTGACAGACGATTTTCGTTTTTGTCTCTTTGGAATAAATTCATTCATGAAGCTTCAATGTGTGAAAATATGTTAGTTTATGAAAAATTTACTTTCTTTTTCCATTTTAAAGAGAAAATAGCCTCAAAAAATATGGTTTTAAAATATGGTTATAATAGCCTAAAAAAATACGGTAAAAAAATATCTGTTTTATTTCCCCTTTTTTCCACAAAAATGTCTTCTGACAAACATAAAGTGAATTTAGGAAAACATGGGACAAATTTAAAGACACTGTAGAAGAACGTTTCATTGAACAATCTTTGTGTAGATAGGCAAGATCTAGGGTGCACTGTAAAAACATTATGTAATATTACTCCATAAAATATATGGCAGTAATTTAACCGATATAAGCTGCGTTACATTACACTAATGTGTAATTTTACAACAGTTATATCAGTTTAAATTACACATTTATATAAGTTAAATTACTCGATAAAATTGGAGAGGCTGCATGCTGCCGCAAATTTTATGGAGCAACTTTATACTATATCTATATATTTATTATTCAATAATATTACAAGTGTGGTGTCTTAAAAAAATTTCATGTAACATTTTTTTTTCGTCTTTTTTTTTTTTCGTCCAAAATATCCTATCTCTTCTGTTATAAATATCACGATTAATAGGTAAAAAACAAGTAAACAACACATCAGAGGTCTGTTGTGTCTGTGTGAGAAGTGTTGTAGTCTGTTTATGGCATCACATTTATATTTTGTAAATATGTAAGATTATTAAATGCACATTATGTGAATAATGACAGTTATTCATAACATTTTCGATATATTGTATGAAGTAATCCTTTTCAAACCCGGGTCGTTTACTCGAAGTAATCTGTATAAAATATAATGCCAGTCAAATGACAAATAAATGCAAGTTAAATTTTCACAAGTGGTCATAGCTTGTCATAGTGGTCATAGCCAAAGAAATATGAAAAAATGTAAGAAAAATTTTACGGTGTATGCAGTAAAAAGGGCTCTTTTTATATCCAAGTGGTTTATATGAAGTAAAGTATATAGTATATAATGCCAGGGAAATACCACATTCAAGTTAAATTTTTTCAATCTGTCATAGCCAAAGGGATATAAAAAAATGTAAGAAAATTTCATCGGTGTATGCAGTAAAAAGGGTTCTTTTTAAATCCAGGTGGTTTACTTGAAGAAAAGTATATGGAATATAATGCCAGGGAAATGCTAAATGCAGGATAAATTTTCTCAAGCGTTCGTAGCCAAAGGAATATTGAAAAAGGAAAATAAATTGAAACGTTTCCCGTGAAGTGCATGTATAATTTAACACATTTTTGACGGCGCTTTTTCTCGTCAAATATTCACACGCACATTTTTCGCACGTTTTTTAAAGTACGAGTATCTACTAGAAAATTTAAATAGTAATTTGGGGGTTTAGTGAATCACAAGATGCCTGTAAATAAATTTAGCTAAGATTCTTTTTGACTCTGGTATATATTTTGAATTACAGAATGTAGTAAATTGGCAACGCCGCCTGTCAACAATATGTTAAGAACAAGGGTACGCATATAAGTAAAAGAAATTCAACAGGCAAAACGTGTTTTTATAACGTATGAATAAATTAATTCTCGAAAAAATATAAAGACATTTATATTTTTGCATAGAGATAAATATGATTAAATGTTAAACAAATGAGATATTTGCGTGAAAGGAAATTTGCAGATAACAAAATGAAAATTTAATCAGATTTTATATTTATTGTTTAAAAAAAATTAGAACAGTTAAGTATGAAATTCCAGTAACATATTTTTATATATTTTTGTTAATAGAAAATGATAAATATATGTAATTGCAATGTCACGTACCAAAGAAATTCCCATGCATACATAACTTGTAAATATTTATCTCATAATCTCATTAGCTATCGCCATATCACCATTGTCTTATTAATTCTTGAATTACCTTTTTACTAAAGCCCATTCTATATCTATTAATCACGTATTTCTGTGTTTTTAAAGTTAGACACGGGCAATATTTTTAATATAAATGCATTAAAGTGATAAACAGATATAGGTTACTAAAGTTAAATGGATTTATAATAATCACAAAGATTTCGTCTGAAATTCTAAAATGCTTTTATTTCTAATGAGTGTGGAAAAAGAAATATTAAAGTAAAAATTTTAGTGACTATAATGTTTGTTTTCTATCTCATTTATATAATGTTATTTTCTTGTATTTAAAAAAATCAACGCATAACTAAGAGATATGTATATTACGAAAATTAAATTTCCGCGCTTTTTTTTTTAATTATTCCATAAAAATATCCCTTCTAAATTTATTCTACAAACCTAGTTTATTAAATTATTCCCTATCTTAAATAATATTCCATTCATTCCGTTCACTTAAATTCATTCTGTTTTAAAACGCGTATTTAATTTCTATCAAAATCTTCTAGCAAACATTTTCTCTTAATCATTTTTCTTTTTCAGAAAAATGTCAGTCCTTTTTATATATCATTCTCAGACTGCTGATAATTATTCTATTAAAGTTATCTGATTTATACCATTTTTTTTCTTATTTTGTTCCAAAAGTCGATTTCGTGCCATTTATGGTAAACACTGTAGGTGTCATAATATCTTACGTGGCTACGATGTAGCCCTTATCTGTTTCAAGGCTATGATTGGTTGTTCCTCGTATCTGCATTGACGCAGAAGACCTTCCGCGTCTCACTATTTAACCTGAAACATGAGCGCGGAGCTCAGATTTTTGTGTCATACGTTATTTTTTTAAACTACGTTGTTGTCTAGAAGAGATTCACCTGAGTAAATCGAATGATGATGTTTCAACATCTTGTTATAAAATGTAGTATGTGACGAGATGGCAGGACTGCCTAATGTTTAAAATATTTGCGGTGGATGCTTTTCAACTGCATTATGCTAGAGGAAACCAATAAAATTTCTTCTGTTATGAAGAATTGTTCTATTTTTTTCGGGAAAACTACCTGTGTTTTTAGACCAAGGCCAACAGGTAAAATATCAACGACTGCAAATGAGCTATTAAATATGGCGATCTCAACACGTATCGTAATGATGGCTGCCTAAGTGTTTTAGAGTGTTATGGAGCGACTCTGCTTCATTTACATCATTCCAGGACTTCTTACCAAAATATCGTGACATGTATAAATAAATAAATAATGCATTTATGTTACATTTGCTTGCGTTTTGTGCTGCTGTGTTAATTATACAACTTTTTTTTAAGTAAAAGGATACAATATAAACAATTTTTCCACTTGGTCAGTTTTATTTAATAACACTTTTTCAACCAATTTTCTTCTTTTTAGATTTATTTTGAAAATTTTATATAAACCGACCTTAAAAGCTATTTCTATTGCAAATGTTGTTGAAATTTATAAAAAAAAATAAGTTCTTTTGAAATGTACTGGAATGAAAAGATTACAACAGTAGTAAACCTTCATTAATATCATTGTAATTTTAATTAATCTGAAAGAAAAATTCTCTTGCCGTGTTACATTTTTTACATTAAAATGTTATTACATTTCTATTTATTTTAGGATTTTTATCTCTTCAGCATCTGCAACGCCTACTATCTCAACTATTTTTATTCAAGTCTTTTTAAGCAAAAAAATAAAATACACACACAGCAAAGAAATTCTTTGTTTTATTTATTAATAATTAATTTTATTTCGTAAACATAAGTTAAAGAAATAAATGTAATAAGAATCTGTTTTTTAATGCTTTTATAATTAGTTCCATATGTAAAAAATCAGGTATTTGAAAATATATAAATAAAACAAATAAAAATAAGCAAACTTAAAAAATCATATCTGTAATAAAAATTACTAGATTTTTTTTTTTCAAGATCTTTTACTCTTAATATAAAAAACTCTTTTAACAGAATATATTTTTTATTAATTAAGAAACCGAGACGTTTGATGTCTATTTTTTAAAACTGCTCATTTTGAAACTTTTTAGATGTATGTTTAATTGCGTTACATTAAAATATTAAACGCATTATTTTTTGAAATATGGATGCTTCATAACCTTTAGCAAAAAAAAAAAAATAAATAAATAAATAAATAAATAAATAAATAAAAAATCTTTTAATAAAAACTACATAAACTAATTGAAATTTAATATTTTAGTAGAATTTTTTTTAAATCCTTTTTTAGTTTCTAACTCTAGAAAAGCGAAGGCTAATTACATTTAAAATTTCTTACCTTAGTCGATTTTTTTAATTTAGCATTTTTCCAACAATTTAATGGCGTTCATAAAAGCGTTTCAAAATATATATTGTGTTAACGAAATTAAACTCAGAGGGCTATTTAGAACATAGTGTATGTCGCAATGACACATAATTTAGACAATTTGATAGAGATTTTTTTTATATTTGAGATAGTCCGCTGGAGAATTCATTTAAAAAATACAAATTGTTATTTCCAGCAGTGTTGCTAATTTAGAGGACATTTTTATTAGAAAAAATACCATTATTTTCAAACATGGTACATTTTTGACTAATTCTATCAGTCATTACGTGGGGGCGAATACTAGTATTCGAAAATAGGGGTATATAAATTAAAGAAGCGACGTTCTCGGTATCTGGGGAATTTTAAGACTCCGTGCAGATAAAATTTTCAATATCTGCAAATAGAAGTCATAAGTCTCTGGGCTTCCAACGAAATGCTCTGTGGTTATTTGGAACAATTTTTATTGATGTTAAAAGGTTTGGAATTAAAGCGCTCAAAATCAGCAAAAGCAATTCACCTCGGGGTAGGTGATAAACATGTTAGAGATACATAAGGAGCCCAGCTCTTGCAGTGCCACAGATGGTTCCCAAAATTAAAGAAGCCGAAAGAAAGTGCAGCTTTCCATAAATGGAATCTCCATAGACCTTAACAGACTACATATAGGGTTACGAAAAATCTGAAGTATGTTTCCCTTTATTCGTGGAAATTGCTGAAGGGGATTTTTCAGCTGAGCTATAAGTTTTCTAACTGAACAAAATTTTTGCATACAATGTATTATATGATAAATCTATCCTTGATATACAGGGAAACGTAAAATAATTCGGTTACAGTAAACTTTATGAACAATAATTGCTGGAAGTGCATTTTTTCTTCGTTTTTAAATTATACTAATTTTTGCATTTTACTTACAAGGAAGGTCTCCTTACTGGGCACACTCAGAATATTTTGAAAAAAAAAACCCAATTAAACTACTTATATGTGTAATAAAGGATCAGCCAAATTTAGCGGCGGAATGACAGTAGAAAGTCTGTAAAAAAATAAGATACTTTTGAGTATTTTGCGCGAAAAGACGAAAATGTCACGCGATTTAGCGAGCACTAATTTTCCTCGCCAAAAGCAAACAATTTTAATGCACCAGAAAATTGTTTGTTAGTTGATTTTTAGAATGTGTGTAAAAAGTATTTAAGGAATTTATTTGATTTTTAGAATGCGTGTAAAAAATATTTAATGAATTTAAACATAAACAATGAGAGAGTTTAATAAATACATTTCTTCGTATTACATATTTATGCTGCTTGTTATTTAATTTTATTACTTTAAAAACAATTTGATACATAAAAAATACTTTCATATATTTAAGCATATTCCAAAATAAAGACAAGATTCATTTACCAGATATTCATTTCAATATCAAAGAATTCGTCGTTTCCATAGCAACAAAATTGAATCGACAGTCCTCAATTGGACTTAATTTTAAGATATTGAAACAATTTTAATTTATTTTAATTTTGTTTTAATTCCTAAAATTTGATATTTAACTTTCATTATAAATATATACAGATATATATATATATATATATGACAAAACTATAGTTAAATTAAACTAAAACTGACAAAACTAAAGTTATTTACATTAAATTTATTTAAACAAGTTCAATATGAAACATTTTTATCTTAAAGAGTATTCGACATAAAAAAGTAATTTTCGAAATTTCATTTTATCGCCAACTGATGATAAATTGCCAAATAAACGAAATTATTATTATTTTTTACGAACGTTTTATTGAGGTTCCGCCAAAAAATTTTTTATAAACATATATATCCATATGAGAAGAACACGCTGTAATTTTTTCAGATTTTTCTGAATATGCCCGTATGGATACCTTCCTTGTTAGTGTGTATAAATTCTACATATTATATATAGGGCTAAAAAATATCTGAAGTACATTCACTTTATTCATGGAAATTTCTGAAGGGAAATTTTTAGCTGAGATATAAGTTTTCTAACTGAACTAAATTTTAGCATACTATGTATTACATGATAAATCTATACTTGATATATAGGGAGACACAAAATAATTCCGTAATAGTACTCATTATGAACAATAACTGCTGGAAGTGCCTTTTCTGTTGTGGTATGAGTTTTTAAATGACACTAATTTTTGCATATTATTTAATGTGTATAAATTGTACAGATTAATTATAGGGCTACAAAAACATCTGAAGTATGTTTCACTTTATTCATGGAAATTGCTAAAGGGGATTTTTCAGCTGTGGTATATGTTTCTAACTGAACTAAATTTTCTGTATACTATATATTATATGATAAATCTATCCTTGACATACGAGGAGACACAAAATAATTCAGTTAAAGTACTGGTTTTGAACAATAATTGCTGGAAAAGCATCTTCTTTTGCGGTATTCGTTTTCAAATTAAACTATTTTTTGCATATTACTTGGTGTGTATAAATTCCACAGATTATATATAGGGCTACAAAAAATATGAAGTACGTTTCACTTTATTCATGGAAATTGCATAATTGGATTTTTCAGCTGAGCTATACGTTTTCTAATTGAACTAAATTTAGCATATTATGTATTATATGATAAATCTACCGTTATGAACAATAATTGATGGAAGTGCACTTTCTGTTGAGGTATGCGTTTTTTTTTTTTTTTTTTTTTTTTTTTTTTCATATTTCTCAGTGTGCATAATTTACACAGATCATATACAGAGGTACAAAAATATCTGAATCATATTTACTTTTATTGAAGGAAATTTCTGAAGGAGAATTTTTCGATGAGCTATGCGTTTTTAACTGAACCAAATTTTAGCATACTATATATTATATAATAAATCTATCGTTCACATATAAAACTGCTCAAAAAATTCAGAGTTTCTTTTCGACTTCTGTTGGGAATTTATGAAATTGTGTTTTCAAATATGTTATGTGTGTTACAAATTGTTTATTTAGATAACCTTTTTCACTTTATTAAACTGTGAAGTTTTAATATAATATTCTGAATGCATTGGAAGGTGTTTCATAATCTATGTTTAACGCATTATTTTATGTTATATAATTATGTAAAACGCATTATAGAAAAACGCATTATGTTTACATTATAGAAGTAGTGTTACTTAAAAGTAAACATTTGAAAATGTACCAATACAGTAAAACAGCATTAAAGATACAGATGAAAAAAAAAGTATACCCAGAAGGATTTTATGATTTTACTGGCAGTTATTTATTTTGTTGCCCTTTTTTATGGTCAATTACTTTTAAAGTTAAAGCTATTATAACTAAGTATTGTATCGTTTTATTGATTTAACTTAAAAGAAATTCAGTTTAAAAATACTTTTACGTTGAATGGGCTTTTATAAAAAGTAATGAACATTCCAAAATTTGTGGACGCCGAAAATGCATAAAAATAAAGATCCATATGAAATGTATGGTTTTTCAATAATGTCTCTTAACTTTAATTTAAATTTGATTTATTGATAAAATGATCGATATATTTATGGGAGCATTGATATTTATATGATGTTTATTACTTTTGACTTATAGTTTTTTAAATTTAGTTTTAGATCGTATTTATCTTTTAGTTTTACTTTTTTCATCAAGGATACACAAGGATAAAAAGTACCTTTATATGAGTTTTGAATAAATATTCCATTATTTTCTTTTCACTGATGAAGTTCTTGGAATTATAGCATTTACTTATTAATTTTTCTAATATTTATTTTTAAAAATGCTTTAATAATTCAATGCATTTCTGTAAATGTTAAAATAATAATAATAATAATTTGCTAAAGATACAGTATATTTTGAACAATTTGCCAAAGAGAACAAATGAAAATGACAGAGATTTATGCACTTTCATCTCCATTTAGTTCTTTTAAACAGGTTTGCAGAAGGATTTTTTAATTTAATAAATAACTTCTAAAACCTATTTTTTTAAAATATTCTTCAAATCAGGATATTTAATATATTAGTAAATAAAAAAAATCTTTAATTTTTGTACTCTTTTATATATACAGTACAAAGTCTAAAATCCGGAATCCTCAGGATTTTACGAAGTCTGAAGTTCGGAAAAATCCGAACTTTGGGTCATCAAAAATGTTGCATTTCCAATAAAAAGGAAAAGAAAATTCAATAATTAAAAAGACAAAATATGACGTTCATATATCAAAAAATGCATATAACTACTACTAATAGTAAATTAAATTATCATTTTCATTAAATAAGTCATAACAAAATATGACGTTCATACATCAAAAATTGCATATAACAACTATTAATAATAAATTAAATTATCATTTTCATTAAATAAGTCATAACAAAATAAAAAGTTAAAAAAAACTGTTTATTTAAGGGAATATACAATTTAAGGGGTCTCAGGACTCTTAAAGCTTTAAAATTTTCGAAATTTTAATTTATTTAGATGTTAAACTCCTATCTTTTCTGAACATTTTGATATAATTGTTTCCTTGAAATTCCTATTAGAACTGAAGTTATGGCTTTTACAATTATACACGTTCAATAGCTGAAGCGTCGTTTCGGAAATTTTGAAGCCATTTTTCTTTAAATGACGTTTTTGGGCATAACGCGCACGATATCTCACAAACTTATGAATATTTTTTCATAAAATTTTCAAAACATATGTTTCATGTTAGTCTGTATAAACTGAACCTAAAATTTCCTTTTTATTGTTCAATACAATATTTTTTAGGTGATTATACTGTTGAAATTTTCTTAATTTTGTATTAGCTAAATACAACTTTTTTATTAAAAATATAAAAAAAGCTTTAAATACAAATTTATTTAAGTTCAGGGTCATTATTACAATCTGAAGTATAAGTAGACACAAAAATTTTCATTCTAGTTGCAATACTTATTTTGTAATCGTGCGCGTAAGGTGTTATGCCGATTTTTTGCTCGTCAAATGTCTAACAGCTTGGATCCCCCTGTAAATGCTAATTCTGCATCTTATAATTTTTTAAATACATGAAATGAAAGAACATACTTATATATTTTATTCCAATTAAAATTGCATCTTAAAATTAAATACATTTTAAGATATTAAATGTTGAAAATGGTCTTTTTTTTCATTTTTTCCAATTTTAAGAGTCCTGAGACCCCTTAAGAAGAAATTGTAACTTTCTTAACTATTGAACATTTTAGTTAATGTGGGCTGCTTTATTAACTTAGGTAGGAGAGACTAGGGTGGGTTGACCCACTTTTTACATAATGATTTTTTATTTTTTAAATATTGAACGGAGAATAAATTTTTATACATCATTTTATTCGTTATGCAATCAGTTATGAAAATAAAATTGCTACATAAGTGTAATATATAATAAATTTGAAAAAAATGTTGATTTTAATCATGAGAAAATAAGGAGACAAGGCTTCCCACATATAGGGGGGTTGACGCACTTTGTTTTATATTGAAATATTTGTGAAGAGAAACATAATTAAAAAAAAGCAAAATGGCTGTATGCTACATGCTTTAATTATTATAAAATAATATATTTATGATAAATATGATACTTAAACAAACCTGTTTAGACGCAATCGCAGGAGAGAGAATTTTTGTTTTAAACATGATTTTGTCTAAGCAGGTACAGCTGAACAGAGAGAAAAGGAAATTTTAACATTTAAGACAGTATTCCGTTAGAAACAGGTTCCGTTTTCATAGGGTTTCATGTATTATTATGTCCGAATTTAAGAATCACTGTCCTTTTTTTTCTCCTTGTCCTACTATATGTGACACTCGACTTGACATTTATAGTTGTCACATAATTAGGCTCTATCTCACTGTATTTATCCTGGTGAGATTTGTCTATATACCTTCTTAAAGTTTTTCGATCAGTGCTATGTTCTTTTGAAGCCGCAATAAGTTATCATTAACATCTTTTAATCCTTTCAGGGGCAAAATACTTTCAGGACCACAATGTTGAAATAAATGACTAGCACCGGAATTTATGAACAAATTTATTTGGAAATAAGAAAAAAGCTATATTTCACATACATATTAAATGGAAAAGATTTTAGCAAAATTCTGGTGCCATTGTAGCGTTTGGAAATAAAATTAAGTGGTTTCATAAACATATCACTGCCCCTGAAAGGGTTAAGACTGCTGCTTTCATACTTTCTAGTCCTTTCTAGCCTTTTCTACTGTTTATATTTACCTATTGTAAGTAATATTTAAATGGAATTTCCATTCTAAACAGGAAACATGATTTAAACTTTTAAATTTCTGTGGGATAAAAATACAATAATCATAAGAGAATTTTTCTTTTCATTTTTCTTTTTTATCCATAGATGAGCAAATGATTCCTTTCTTGGGACACGCCACAGTCAAGCAATATGTAAAAAACAAACTACAATCTATATGGCGAAACAGCACCGAAAACTGGCGATATGCAACTATTAAAATAATAACACTTTGTAAAAAATCACCATAAAATATAAACAATACATAGGACGCGTTTCGAGCTACAAATATTAACAGCTCGTCATCAGCTAAAGTAAACACGTGTTCTTTTAACTTCCTTTAACTTTCGCACTGTGAAAAACTCTTTTGACTTTGTTGATAAAATTAAACGCCTTTCTCCTTGCAATTATATAATGGTTTCCGTAGATGTTAAATCCCTTTTCACTAACGTGCCTGTTCAAAGGGCAATTGATTGTTTGGAAATAAGACTGCACGAGTTTCATTGCTCTTCTATTAAGATTGATGGAATCCTGCATTTAGTTATTATTTGTGTCAGGCTAAAATCCTTCCAGTTTAATAATTCTTTCTATTCTCAAACTGAGAGCCTGGACATGGGTAATCCACTGTGTCCTCTTTTATGTGATATTTATATGCATTTTTTTTTAAGAAAAACTCTTCAGTTTATATAAATTTCCTTTCTGGTTTAGGTATGTTGGTGATATTTTTCTTTTAATTCACTATGATATGGATCTTTCTAATTTCCTTTCTCTTGTTAATTTTGTTGATCCTTGTATTCAATTTACTCTCGAAGTCGAAGAGAACAATTCTCTTCCTTTCCTTGACATCGTGGTTTCGAAACAACCAGTTTAGTTCTCTACCTCCGTTTATAGAAAACCTTTCGCTGTATCGCTTCCTCCTCATGCTCTTTCAAATCATCCTCTCAGCAAAAAGTGGCGTCCTTTTATACTTTTGTTTTTAGTGCGTGACGCATTTGTTCTGACTCTTCTGCTCTGAATAATGAAATTAATAATCTCAAATCTCTTGCCCTGGCTCGTGGTTATAATCCCTCTTTGATTGATAAAGCTCTGTATAAATTTGATAAATCTAATCGTCCTTTTAGGTAGATTTCGTATGAAATACTACCTATTACATTCTCCCATATGTTGGAATTTTTGAAATTTTTTTGCAGATCTACACCGATCAAATTTTAATCAATTGAACGAAAAATAAAAACACAGGTCGCTTATGAATCTCTTCAAAAATCACATCAGCAATATTCATATTTTTTCTATTAAAAATGAATCTAAAAATGTGCCAGAAAATTTCGAGTTGTTCAGCATGGAAAAGTACATTTTTTAATACCGCCTTAACACGTATCTGATAAAACCAGCTATCATATAAAAATGAAATAAAAACTCGTAAAAAGCGACCAGATAATATTGTTAAAGTGGGTTTATCTCTAATCATGATTTAGTTTTTGTTGGTGAAATTAGTATACTTAACTTCGAAATCTACCTCCACCTGTAGGCCGGGACGGCAGGGATTTTTTTTTCTTTTCAAATAATCCCCCTAACTTTAACTCTATATTTCTGCCCTTTTATTCTCTTCTGTCTTTTAAAATTGCTAAAATCCTTTCTCATTTTAATTTTAAAGTTATCTTCAAACCTATGAATAAAATTAAATTATCTTCTCTAAAAGATCCTATTCCTACTGAGAACCGGTGGGGTGTTTATTTTATTCCTTGCTCTTGAAATTTAGGTTATATTGGTCAAACAAAGAGAGCTTTAAAATTCAGACTAGGCGAGCATCAGAGGTATAATACAAATCAAGAAATCTCTAAATCTTCAATTGCTTCTCACTGTTGGACTTCCAATCATTGTTTCAATTTCTCCATGGCCAAAATTATTTCTTACCCTGCCTCTCCCTATCACTTGGGTTTTCATGAAGCATATTTTATTTCTAAAAATTCTGATAATCTTGTCAGTGATCTCTCATCATCTCCTTTCCTCTCTCCAGCGTGGAAATTACATTTGTAAATCTTTTCGCTCATCTCTTATTTCTTTTCTTTTTATTTTGTTTTTATTTTTTTTAAAATAAAAGGTTCTTTTTTTTGTTTTACTCTATTATATTTCTTTCTTTATTATTATTATTTATATTTATATTTATTTTAATTTACTTATTTTCTTTTCTTTTAATTTTGTTTATTTCTTTTATTTCTATTTTTTCACTATCAATTTCTCTTCTATCATTTTGGCAACACTTTCGTCTGCTGCTACGTCTCAGACAATGCACCTGTAGTGATCGTTTGGTAAGACAATAGTGTCATCGACGTACGTCATCCGCTGCAGGCCGTAAAGAGGTGGTCAAAGGAAAAATTTCAAAATCGATGTCTCTTGTACAGTTCTGGTAAAGAACTGTAGCTCATCAATGGAATGTGTGGACATTTGCGTTTAGCAAATGGAGTCATGCCGAACCTGCGTTAAAACAAGAAAATGGACCTAGAAATCAACGGTTCATTTCCTTGACCTGGCTGTAGTAAATACATGGTCTCTCTATAAACGAGATGTCAAGCCAAACAAGTTATTCCTTAAACAAATATTTGATTTAATATCGCTTCATTTAAGTGTGGGTGAGAACATGTTGGAGATATCAATGCAGAGCAAGGAGCGACTAAGGTCTGTACTCAGTAACAGCGACGAAAAAGTGATTGAAGGTGATGTTTCTGAGTCAAGACGTGAGATGCAACTAGTTACTGGCTTTGTTTCAACGATCTTAAAACTGCTCGGAGTTTCCGGTTTCAAAACTCTTCCAGACGTACAAGAGCGAAATGCGAGAAATGTGATGTCTATTTATGTCTGTTCAAAATCAAAAGTTATCTCAAACATTTTCATTACGACGGATGAAAATTATCTTAATAAACAACAATGGTTTTTGCTTAACTTTTATTATTAGATATTTGTACAAATAATCCGAACCTACATAATTGCGTTGGTTTCGTTAAAAATGGTTGCAGGGGTTCAATCCAAAACCAGTGCGGTTAAACACACAATTGCGTGATTCCTATCTCGGATTAATATGAAATCAGTTTTTTTTTTTTTTTTTAAATCAAATATTATCCCATCAGTTAAGGGAAACAACCAAAACTTTTAATTTCTACCAACCAAACATTTGGCCGTAAGAATTCTGGTTCAAAATATGTTTATTTGACAGAAAAAAAGCAGAAGTTTTGACAGCTTTGCACCATAAAATGATAGAGTAAATAAATCAGTTTAAGTATAAACATACATGAAATTAAAAGTACTTATCTCATACTTAAACAAATAAAATGCGAGGCAGTATCAATAAGTTCGTGCCCTCACATAGATATAATTGAGTAAAATTTATGAAATTGCTACATTGTATTAGTCCTTTTCTATATAGTCACCATGCACAGTAACACATTTCTTCAAAATGTATCTTAAAGAGGGGGAGGATATATTCCAGGAGGCACGATAGTAGACCCAAAGGGGGGCATTTTTCTAACTTTTACCGACACCCACATGTGACATATTGTTGGAAATGCCTGTGACCACTTATTCATGTTATGCACATCCTGAGCCCCTCCCTCCAATTTTGCCACCGGGGGAAGGGGGCACTTTTCTAAATTTTGCGGACATAATTCATTCCCCGGAGGGCAAATTTGAGGGGAGGGGCTTCGGGGATATACCCTCGTAAAAACATATTGTAATTCTAATAATATTATCTGTAAAAAAAATTGATATCGAAAGATTAATTATAAAATCCAAACTTATATTCAAACATTTTTTTTTTTTTTTTTTTTTTTTTTTTTTTTTTTTTTTTTTTTTTTTACATTTCCAATGTCTGGATATAAGCAAATGTTTGTAATGAAACAAATGAATTATGTATTTGTATGTGTACTTTAAATATGTATTTTACTGATAGAATGCGAATATCATTATTCCATTATGAACCAAAGATTACATAAAGAATTGCAATTTCAGAAAGCAATTTACATCCATATAATTAGGATATCAGAAATAATTTCACGACTACGAATAAATTAAAAATTACACAGAATAAATTAAAAATGGATAAACCATTGACATAAAGGCAAAGGAGATAAGTAAAGATTATTTTAATGTTATATATAAATTTATGTTCATTGGATTATAGATTGTTTAAACATTGAGAGAAATACAGAACATAATTTAAACTATATGGAATCTAATAGAATAAATTACGTCTATTATATTAATGAAACGTTAATAAATGGTTACGAATTATCTGTGTATAAAATATAAAATTGTTCTAATCAAGGTTCAATAAAGTATTTGAAGAAAATTTAACAGTCAAACTGACACTAAACAAATACGGATATAGAAATATCTAGAATTTATTGGTAAGAATCAAATACGATAGACTATACAGTAAAGGATTAAAGGAATGAGTTTTGTTTATATATATATGTATGGTTAGTTGGGGTAAGTATAAACAGCAGGTAACTGGAAATATTCGATACTAGTTCTTAAGGGAGCTTTGGAAAAACTCATTGATACGTGAACTCGTATCTAGTATGACCCAGAAGCAATATTGCTAGTTAGCCCCCTATATACTATTTTTTTAGACAACAATTAAAGTGTCGTCACCAAAAAATAACGTCATACCTAACCATAAGCCACCCGTAAAACAAAACAAATGTATCATTGTACGGTTCAATACTTATAATCTACTGCAATTTTTTTAAACTTCTGATCAATGCACATTTTGAATTTTTACACCGTCGTATAGGGTAAAAAAGTACTTTTGAATGCAATTTGTTTGAAAACTGCATGCCAGTTTATTTTTGAGTTATTAATTTTCTTCTAGTTTCTAATGCCATTTCAGTAATTGTGTCAACTGAAGTACACCATTTCCGTAGAAAGCAAATGGAAAATAGGAGATCATAAGATACATGATTCTTTTGTTGAGGTTCTTGAATGACGACATCACTTTTTACTGAATTTGTGTATTATTCCGCGATAGTGATGTCATATGTATACTTTTCTATAGATATTGTTTAACACTGGATCGTAAATGTGGAATTATTCAGCGCATAAAAATGACGTCATTCTATATCAAACAAAAGCGTGTAATTTAAGTCCTGAAAGTGAAATAAGTGTTGAACTATCTATATCTATAATTTTTTTTCAGCGTGAGCGACACTAAATGCACTGTAAAAAAACCACTGTAGATTTGCCAGAACAAACTCGATCACAGTCAATGTGCTGTATCTTTCTTTGGTTTCCTGACAATATTAACATGGAAAATACAGTAGTAGCGTAAAATTAACAGTACAATTTGCTGGCAATTTGGGCGCATTTTTTTACAGCACAAACTGCTGGCGTCCAAATTGCCAGCACATTGTGCTGTTAATTTTACGCTACTACTGTATTTTCCATGTTAATATAGTCAGGAAACCAAAGAAAGATACAGCACATTCACTGTGATCGAGTTTGTGCGCAAGATGAACAGTACTTTGTACTGTAAAAATGTCTTTTTTTTTTTACAGTGTACTAAAAAAGCAGAATTCATGCTTCCTGCTTATTCCTAACCTTTTTGTGCACAATTGGTAGCAGTTATCAAAATAACTTGGCAAGTGTGAAAAACAATTTTAAACGAAATTGATACTCAGAATATTTTATGCTGCTGTTGAATATAATCCAGATTTACCGTATTTCATTGAAGAAACACCGCGGCGTTTACGAGTTTAAAAGTTAATTTTTTTCCAAGTGCGGCGTTTACGCCCTGTGCGGCGTTTACGATTTTTTTTAAATACCAACTGAGTTTCCTTAATTTAAAAATTTATAAAAATATTTAAAATCGGATTTAAATATTTTAAATAAAACTTCAGAGATCTTAAGATATTAAAAACGAGGCATCCTACACTGCTCAGAAAACTTTAATTAAAGTTAGGTCAATGTGACGCTGTCGACAAAAGTAACGTTCCGACGGATGCGGTGTCTACAACGGGTGCAGCTATTACGATACTTTTAAGCTTATTCAAGCCAATTTGAGGAGTGCGGCGTTTCTTCCATAAAATACGGTACATTGTGTTTAACACTTTCGAACATAGTTCAAACGTGTTTATGAATTCGCTTTGTGTTTCTGTCTGTCCATCTGTCATTGCTCTCTATTAATATACTCGGTTTACCCTGTAATAGTTATATACGTCACTGAGGTTTTACTACAGAATATTCGATATTGAAAATTAAGTGTGTAGAATTTACAGTTCGTTTACAAGGACGCATAAAATAATTCCGTTACATAGTCGAATACGGGAATTATCGTTTTCGAGGCATTTTAATGATGTTACAACATTTCAGATCTAATGGAAGTTATATGTGTTATTGAGGTGAACGAAAACATACTTTCTCGTACAGCATTTATAATTCCTTAACGGTTGCTCTTAAAGGAATTCCGTTGCATTACGGTCTATTGGGGAAAATCTTTATGGTACAGTTTAATGATGTTACACTATTTCAAATACATTGAAATTGATACATATCTTTGAGGTGCACTGCCAACACTGCTAATTGTAGAATACGGTGTACATGGCATTCATTATGCATATAACATTATGCATATCACAAAATAAATCGTTTACAGCCCAGTCTGTGAAACATAATTGCTAAAAATGCATTTTCCATTGTGGTAAGCGTTTTTAAATTTAACATTTTGTTTTGTATATTATTTCGTGTGTATAAATTCTATAATCTAATCTAATTGTATTTTGAACCGTGCTATGCGTTTCTTACTAGATTACTCAGATCTAAATTTTAGATTACTTTACAGTATATCACAAATCTATACATCATATACAGGGTAGCACAAAAGAATTCAGATATCTTTCCGATTATAGATGGAATTGCTGAAATTGTGTTTCCAAATGTGTTATGCTTTTTATAAAATGTTTTTTTAGACATGATCTTTTACCTTATTACAATTTTAATTTTTATTATTGTAGTCTGAATGCATTGAGAAATGTTTCATAATCTATGCTTGATGCATGATTTTATGTTCTTCTTTTATTAAAATTAGAAGCGTATCTGTGTAATTTCTGTTAAAGGTTCTATTTCAGGGTGAGAACAAATAATACCAAGCATCATTTTATCTTTCAGATTTCAATAAGGGATTAATTTTAACAAAATTTCTAGCAGGACAGATTTACTTCGTGAATTACGATAAATGGTAAATTTTGACACGGGTCTTTACAAAATAATAATTAATAAATAATTGATAATAAACAAAACTGATTAATTATTAATAACAAAAAATAATTATTAATAAATAATAAATGAAAGTAATTATTAATAAATAATACAAAGCACTAAATAATAGCGATAATGCTTAATAGTTTACTTCATCCTAATCAATGATATTTCTAGTCGGCTATCAAAATGTCATAATGTTATTTTCGTAATTTCTGTAATTGGTACATTTTGATTGTGAAAGAAAATTATACAAACCCAACAGTTATTTATCCCGAAAAATAGTAATCGAATATTTGAAGAAAGATTTCTAGTACGACAGATTAGGTTCCGGAAATATGACAAGGAAAAATGTTGACGTCGGATCTTTGCTTTATCAGTCTTACGAGATCCTTTCCTAAGGACCTTGTAAGCAAATCTTCATATGCTCTTTATATCTTTTACTGGTGTTCTTCCCAATTAAGATATTCCTTGTAGATATTAAATAGCTATATCATAATAAAATGTTTAGCTTATATATATATAAATGTTGGATAGAAGGATAATTATTTTTTGAAAATATTCGTAAAAAATATTATAGTTTAATTTTGGTTAACATCCTGTTATCGATTCTGTTAATCATCGGTCATTAATACCCGTATAGTGTATGTATATCGTACAAAAATAACAGATATCTTTCAGAAATGTCGAATAGAAGAATTTTTGTCTTTGTTGAAATTATTTGTATTTTTTCAGCATCCTGTTACACATTTTATTAACAACTAGCAGGCTACGCCCGCTACGCTGGTCGATTTTTTCAAACGAATCTTGAGTCAAACAAAATGTGAATTTGACATTGTATTTTAAAACAATGTGGACCTTCACCTGGGATATCCTTCCACAATGCTGAAAAAGATGCGAACGCCATTGCGATATTATATTACCGCTGAATTGCAGAAATTTTGAGCTATTAAGATGCAATACTTTCAGTTGATCATTTACAGTGCATTTTAGTAGGGAAATGAGGCCATTATGACAACAGGAATTAAAAAATTCTCTAATCTGACGCTATTAAATTAGATAGCATCACAATGATTACAGAGATTGACCAGTGAATACAAATAATGTTAGAATAGTTAACTTTTGGGTGCTTGTTCTTGAACTCCTGGTCTCTCAGCTTGAGCATATGTGGTTTGGGTAGCTTAAATACAATCTCACTGAATTATACGTTATACTTCGTAGTAAATGTTCTCTCTTGACAGTTCTATTACTACTTTTTCCCTCTTTGAAATTCCAGTAGAGTAACTACCGTCAAAAATGTATTAAGATGATTGCTTTTACTTTATTAAATGATTTGCAGGCAAAAAGGAGTGTTTAACTTTCATTTTTAACAAAAAGGTGACGCATAAAAATGTGTGTTTTTAAATCTGAATCGTTTGAATAAAATTAAAATAATGTCATTTTCATTGCTTTTTCATTTTGTAGACCAGTTGAAATCACGTAACCGTTAACCCAGGAAGAAACTCTACGTCTTAGAAAAATAAACGTCATGCATTTAATATAATACTTCTAATCATCCATGATCGACCTCATTGTCAGGGTTGGGACAAACATTAAAAGTGATGTATCAATATTGTTACACATGCACCAGAGGTAATTGCAAAACAAAATTATCCGACAAATTACGTTCCAATAAATAATGCATTTTTTATGGACTCATTTAAAGATACTTTACCAACAAATCTCCATACCTTAAATAGGACTGACAACGATAAATAAAGTTAGTTATACAAAAGTTTTAGCAATATTCATTTTCTTCAATGCCAATTGAAGATTTATTTTGCATTATTCTAAAGAGCCTATTACCACGGAGAAATAAATAGGCTTGATATTTACATTATCAAGTGTAAATTATTCTTCCGTCTATTGTGTAAATAACCCAGATTATGAAGATAACTATCTTAATTTATTGCTACGATTAGCTGCTAGGGTGTACGTCAGGACAATATGCTTTATGATGATCGAAATTTGAGGTAGTTTTATCGTATGTAGGCTAAAATGTTAAGTCGACAGATATTATTACATTTGCCACCATTCGAATAATAAAGTTTTTCCCCTCCAATGAAAGTATTGTTTTTTATGAGGTAAAATAATTTGAGATAAAGAACAAATAATAACAAAACCTCTTTTGTTCGTTTGCTTCATGATAAAACACTATAATTTCAGTAAAAATGATAAATCATGAATTTACTAATCGCTAAGTACAAATTTCATGTAATCTTCTGCAATAGAATTGGTTCACTGTCCAGAGTCTCTTTCAAATATAAAAAGAAACATCCAATGGTACAGTAAATACGTTAATTAGCGGGTAACCTGATTACGGAAAATTAATCCAATATCTTAAAAAAAAACCTTCAAAAAAGAAGAAAAGTTATGCAAAAAAAAAAAAAAAAAAACTGAAAACGTTCGATGTTATAAAAGTCGCAAGTTTGGAAAAAACAAACCAGCATGTTTCCGTAGTAAAGTATGTGAAAAATATTTTAAATGTCTGAAATTAGAATATTTTACAATATGTGTGTGCTTGCGTGCAGACTTTGGAACTAAAATGTAAGTATTAACCCCACTTTTATAATTTTAACTGCTATTTATATAGTTTCAATTTGAATATAAAAAATTCCTCAAAAATGCTGTCCTACGCTTTAAAAATCACCTATAATGTTAACATCCCTGGGCCTGATGTCAGGTTTACGGCTTTTTGGATTAAAATCAAACTGTTTGGCGACAAAAGTAAAAACTGCTAGTTTTTTTCCGTAAGGGTTAGAAAATAAAATAATTCAATAAAAAAAATAACAAATCAAAAACAAAATTGTTACTCATTTGGAAGGTCTCCTTAAAGGGCATACTCAAAATATTTTGAAAATGGAAATACTAATAAAATTATTCATGTATGTAAAAAAGATCAGTCAAATGTAGTGGCAGAATCCAAGTAGAAAATATGTAAAAAAATATAATATTTTCGAGCATTTGGCACGAAAAGACGAACGCTGCACGCTATTTGGCGAACCAAAACATTTCGTGGCCAAATGCAAGAGATTGAAATGGATTTATAAATTGCTTGTTAAATAAGTATTTAAATGCCTAATACTCAACGAATTTAAACTTAAAAGATGAATTAGTTTATTATTTTTTCTGTAAGCTTACATAATCTATACAAATTGCGTGTTGCTGTAGTTATTTAATTTTATACGGTGTCCTCGGCTTGATAAGTTTTAAGTGTATTTTGATTAAGAATGCTATCATTAAAAATTTCGATATTAAGTCGTTGTTTCCATGGCAACAATACTTTTATTTTGTTGTCTCTGACACTAACAATATTAAAGTCAAACTACCAATGCTCAGAATCGGACCTTAATTTTGAGTTTGAAACAATTTTAATCCATTAAAACTTTGTTCTAAACAGCATAATTACTATCTTTAAATTTCTTTATATACACATACATGTACATGATAAAACTACAATTAGAAAAATGTATTTATTTAAGTTAAACTTACTTAAACTAATTTCGTATGGAGATTTGAAAAAGTTTTCTTAAAGAATATTTATCATAGTATTATTTCAAATTTTATTATGTCGCCAACCAGCGTTAAACCGCAAAAAGATGTTTTTTTTTACGAAAGTTAAATTCAGGTTTTGCCGATTTTTTTAAAAATAAATATATATATCCTCATGAGAAGAATATTCTATATATTTTTTAAATATTTCTAAGTGTGCGCTTATGAAGAACTTCCTTGATATCATCTTATCAATTTTTCAGATGCATTTTTCTTAACCTGAAACAAAAGAAAGATAAATTGCCAAATCCTGTTTTAATTGCAATATTTCAACTGCGTAATTTTTTAAGCATTATGAACATTCCCTTTCATGTTTAAATTAAATATTTTATTTTTTTAATATTATCACTCGTCAAAACTGATTTATTCTTTTTTTAAAATAAAATTAGTAATAGTTTTTTTCTTTTATTTTTCGAGGTGTAATAGCCGTTTCAGTTTTTCATCAACGATAAAGTTCGCCAAGAAATGAAATGGTAAACTTATCGCCCAAAATAACAGAGCTTTCCATCATAATTCTATAACTGTTCTACGTAGAACGATGTGTTATAGCTTGAAACCTTCTCTGAAACGATATCTATCTAACAGTGTAAGTTCAGTCAAAATCCATGCAGTAGAACTCGAAATATAGATGTTCGGAACGAAATTCCCGTTTGGATTTTATATATACTAAAGGATCGTACCCGGGCTTCCCGGGTTAATGAATATAGGTGAAAACATTTTTTTTTTTTATTGAAAACTAATAATTTTTTTATACGCAATAAATTTTTTAGATTGACCACTTAGATTAAAAAAGCATTTTTCATATCTAAAATACGAATTACATAATCAAATACATTTTTGAAATTTATCAAAAGCGACAATCAGTAAAATGAACTTTGCAAACAAATTCCATTTGAAAAAAAAATATCCTATCTGGTGATCTAAAAATTTAAACTGTACGATTACAAATATGTTAGATTTATGTTATTTCAATACTATTCTTTTATTTGTTTATAAAAGAAGTATTAATTTCGTTAATTTGTCTTTCTCAAATATGTTAGTTTGGTGGGTTTTTAATATTATCCTTTTATTTGTTTATAAAGGAAGTATTAATTTCATTATGCAAAAATAGTCAGAAACAAATGCTGAAAAATGTTTGTTGCTTTATAGTGCAAAATGTTTATTATTTTATGTATTGAAACCGGCACGTGATAAGATAAACTTAAAAAAAAATCATGCTTAAAAATTATATTAGAAAATATAATACATCAGTCAATGAATACAGTTTTTAAACAAATTGCATTTGAAAGTACATTTATTTCCCTATGCGACAAAAATTGAAAATGTACGATGGTCAGAAGATTGAAAAATTGCAGTAGCGAAAATTTCAAGACCGAAATTTGATCGTGAAGTATTGACATTCGCAAAATGACGCCAGCGTTATGAACAGATACGTTTGTTCTTTATAATATAGATACATAATCAGTAAAATATAATAAAGATCAGTTATTAGGATGTGGTTATCAATTCAGGCTCTTATGCTTGGATTTCCGGAATGAAAACAGCAATTTTCACCAGATCAAAATTTGAATGCGCACTTCTCATATTCATATTTATCATTTTTAAAAAATTGTATTTTGTTTGATCATTTAAAAATCATTTTAACTCAAAACTTGAAGTCATGATTGTCAGCAACATCTTTTATGTGAACAGCCGCACTCTTTATTTGAGATTCTAATCTCAATTTTGGAGAGTAAAAATTTCCGTAATTTATGTTTTTTAGACGCATTTGTGTTAAAAGGCTTAGTTTTATCGAAGAAAATGATCGTTTTCTTTTAAATATGACTTTATTTTCACTTAAATAAGTATTTCGCTTAGTGTCTGAAACTTGGTATCAGTACACATGCTGAAGGAAAAACAATAAAGGAAATTTATGAGGAAAAATGTGTGTTTTCAAAAGCAGTATGTCATTTTCCGTTATTGTGCCCCTAATATAACATTCTGCTCCTAATGGGAATTTGCGCCACTAAACAATTTTTATCAACAATTTTGAATTTTTATCAGAAAATAACATGAATAAAGTTTAAAATACCTTATTATTTCTCTCTTGTCTGCAGCAATGAAAGCTATCTAATTTTCATCATTTTGAAGAAATTTCATAAAATGCTTTTAAACTCAAAATATAAAAGTGGAGATATTAAAAAAAAAAAAAAAAAAAAAAAAAAAAACAGATAGTGCGAACTTATCTACAAATGAAGAGCTTTCAGTTTTTAAAAATATATATATATTAGTAAAATTGGTTTAGCAGAAAGTTCAGGGCAGATGACTAAAAAACACACTTGTGTTTTAAATATATAGATTATATAAAATTAGGAAAAATTAAATTAAGCAAATTATGTTATTTTGATAAAATTATAGTAGAATGTCCTAAAGAATAGCATTAAAATTGTATTATTCGAGAGAATTTTCGACAAAAACTTAAGGAACACGATATTATTTTAAACTACGAATTATTTGTTTGCTTGTGTAACTCGGCGAAGCAAATCCATCCAGGCAAGAATCATTAATTTCTCTAATATAAATTGCTATTATTTGCATGTGACCTCTCTTTTATAAAGACACTCTACATTTTTGTAAAACATTGCGTTTATCAGTGTGTGCTTTCGATTACATTATTTTCAAAAGTGAAGCATTTTCACCTGTGAAGAATTTCAAAGCAGCTGGACTGTGGAAATGACGAACTTCTACAAAACATAATTCAGGTTTAAGAATTAAAATACACGCTTTTTTATAAAATGACGTCATTTGCATCCGCTAAAGCAATCTGCTTTTACAACCCAGTGTTAAACTTCGTCTATAGAAAAGTGTGCATATGACGTCATTATCACGGAATAACAGACAATATTCTTGACATAGCCCATATTTTATTTTCAATTTTTTTTTCAGGTTTTATGAGCAAATGGCAACAAAAAGATACAATATCTCCTATTTTCAACTATTTTCCGTTTACTTTCAATGACTTTCAATAGAAATGAGGTACTTTTGTTGCCACGATAAGAAAAATGGTAAAGTTTAAAGAATTTTAAATGTTTTATGTCGTTTTAACTATTTATAAAGCATTTAATATATGCGCACCTTTTGGAAGATAGTCATGAATATACTATATTTAGTAGTAAATGCAAAATATACCTTAACGCCAAAAAGAAATTCCGATTACGTTTTTAAAATGCTCTTAATTTCTAAATACTTTATATTCTCATTCTTAATTATGCTTATAATTTTGTATTCCTTTTTTATTTTATTTTATTATTTGAGATTAACAAATAAGTTTTGTAAACCATGCCCCTCGTTCTTTATACTTTTGCGATATTTTCTAACAAATTTTTCAATATTTGTTTTCTCAAAATTAAGTAATGACTTGCATTGTTCGTGAGAAATAAACTTGCATTGTTCGTGAGAAATATTACGCAACCCTGTTCTGATTTTTTTTCTTTAAAGTCAAGTTTCTTTTTTATGTAAATTTATACTGACTAGGCGATCTAACCCTGGCTCCTCTGGTTACAGAATATGGGTGAGAACCCCTTAACATTATTATTTTTATTATAATATTTTATAATAGACAATAAAAATACTATTTTTCTTTTTATAACTTTCCTTATAATATGAGTTACAGTATATGGGTGAGAGACATTTAACATTATTATTTTTATTATTATATGTTATAATATACAATTAAAATTATTATACTTTTCTTATAATAATTTTTAATATAATATTAGTCACAGAATATGGGTGAGAGACATTTAACATTATTTTTATTATTATTATATGTTATAATATACAATAAAAACCATTATACTTTTCTTATAATATTTTTAATATAATATGGGTTACAGAATATGGGTGAAAACCATTTAACATTATTATTTTTATTATTACATGTTATAATATACAATAAAAATTATTATACTTTTCTTATAATAATTTTTAATATAATATGGGTTACAGAATATGCGTGAGAACCATTTAACATTATTATTTTATTATTTTTTAACTTTATTATTTTTTATATTGCCCATTAAGAACACTAGCAATAATTTTTATATGTAAATATCAATTATGTCATCAAATAAAGTTTTGAAATTTCTTAAACATAGTATTTTCACAACAGCCGCATACGATTGTACAGCAGATAATATCTGATGAAATCATCAAATATATCACTATTTATAGCACCCTATTTTCAATGTAATTTTTTGAGTGGTTTAAGCACATAGTTCGATTAAATTAATTTTTAATTTTGTTTAATATTAGCGGAATATATACCGGTATAATATTAGCGGAAACAGATGCTGGACTATTTATACTGTCTTATGTGAAAATGCGTTAATCTTTTGTAACCGGGCTCTAGATAGATTTAATAAAAGTTCATGCTCGTAAATATTTTAAAAACATAAAAATTCAATAAATCCAGGTATAGTTTTTAAACAAATTGCATTTGAAAGAAAACTTTCTTTTCTATTCGACGGAGTAACAATTGCAATTAAGAAGTTAAAAAAAAAAAAAAAATTGTAAAAGTGATATTTCTTGCTCAAGTGCTTAGAGGTCTGCACGGGCCGAAATTTCCAGGCCCGGGCCCGGCCCGGCCCGAAGGAAAGCTATTTTGGCCCGGCCCGGTGTAAAAATTGAAAGTTCGGCCCGATCCCTGCCCGGCCAGTTTACATTTTTTACCGTTCTCGGCCCGGCCCGTACAAAAATCAGTGAAAACAGGCCCGGCCTGACTAAATTTCTACAAAAAATTCCGTTTTTTCTCGACATACAATTAAGATTCTTTTAATGAATACTACATGCATATTTATGGGAACATTTTACAGTATATTTTAAATTACCATATGTTCGCAAAATAGAAAACACACAATAGTAAACATTAACTATTACTTACAGTGTTTTAGTCAACGTCTCTACAGACGTTTCAAAATTTAAAAAAGGGTTCATTAAAAGATTATTGTAGTTTAGAATAAAGGGTTAAAAAACATAATAACTTTTGAAGCTTATAATAAAAGGTAGATTTGTGAAAATATTTCTGTCATTTTTAAGGCTTTTCTGAAATCCAAAGGAGCTACATTTTGATACAATTATGAATTCATTTCTTTTCGGAAACGCATGAAATTGGCAGGTATTCTTATTCAGAAACCATGTAAATGCCGTTTTTTTCTTAGATAAAAGTAATATATCTTTCAGAAAATACTGGCAAAGTTAGCGTTTTCAATCGATTTTCCGGAAGCGATAGCACAGGAAAGGAGAAAAACGTACAGTCACGTGACAAGAGTCTATGTTATCTCTGTACGTAATTTATGAAAAATCGAACCGCTATTCGATCCCAAATGCCTTCAATACTCAAGCCTGTCAATTTTATGCCCGTATAGTTAAAAATGAGTCAGAAAATATGTCTGAGAGTTTCGCATTGTTGAGCAGCAAATATGAGAACCACCTTAAGGTGCATTTCCAAAGATACTGTTAACAGAAGTTCTTTATCGCTATTCCTAATTTTACAAAACATAATGCCTGTCATACACACCCTGAGAACGATTAATACCAGTTCCGTCCCGGCACAAGTCTGCCGAAAATTAAACCCGGGATCAGGTATCATGTAACCGTACGATGCCGATCTCTACGATGGACATATTACATTTCTGTATTGATGTTGTTAAACTCGCATCGGCTCGTAACGCACATTTATACTTCTCGAAAATGTCACATTCATTGGAAATGGCCTCGTATTTTATCTGCTACTCTGAAATTCTTGTATCGGGCCGATAGTCCCGATTAATTTTTTTTATCGGCCCAGCCCGCTTATTTTGTCTGTCAGCCCGGCTCGTTGAAAAAATTGTCCTAATTCTGCCGGGCCGGCCCGGCCCGTTTGAAAATTCTCCTCCATTCCGCCGGCCCGCGGCCAAGCCCGGGCCCGTGCAGACCTCTACAAGTGCTTCCACCTTCGATGTGACATCAGTGATAACCACAGACATGTTTATGCTTTATAATAGAGATTTAACGGAAATACTCAAAATTCTCATCACGTAGAATTTCGACACAAATCGGGGATTTTCCTCTTGTCAATAAATTATAAATTTAAACACAAATTCAACACATTATCTGATTGATAACTTATAAATTTATTAAAAAAAAAACAAAACAGAAAAAATAGCATACTACTGTCGGATCCTGCATAGGAAGTGGCTACAATCTGTGGGCAAAATCGAAAGCTTTAAGGGGGTCCGTGACACAAAAATCTCCAAACTTTCAAAAAAACTTTTATTGTATTAAAAATTTATCTGTGTTTTTCTACTTAAAATGACGTTTAAATCATGTTTCTATCTTAATTAGAACAGAAAATATTATTATTATTTTTTGTTTTGGTTCGTTTTAAAAATCTGGCTTCCATGCAATGGTTGAGATTGAAAAGACGTCTTGTGAAAATGCGTTTTTCTGCATGATGGGGTTTTTCACCATTTCTCGTATTTAATTTGTTACAAGTCAAGAACCGTTAAAGATAAATTTTTGGAACTCGGAACATGTCTTTTTCAATTGTTTTACTTTAATATTGATTCATCAAATTAGAAAAAAAATTACTTTTGAATATATGATTTTTTTTTAATTACACCATTTTTTTTTACTTTAAATATTTTTAATTTTTTTTAATTAATTTTTTTTAAATGTTGAATCAAAATTAAAACTTATATGTTTCTGTATATTTAAATGAAAAAAAATGAAATACTAAAAATAATATTTCGAGTTATAACGTTTTTAAATTACCCACTTTTTTAATAAATTTAAATTTTTAAAAAATCTGTGAGAAGTTTTATCATTTGATTTTGTTTACAAATAGCATGGTTAACCCGGGACGAAGCGCGTGGTGTAGGACATACCCCGGGTGCGTACGGTTTTTACAATTCGCACCACTATTTTTCGAAGAGTAATATTCAACTTACTTTATCGCATAATTTGTAGCAATTGTCTCCCACAAAATAAGTTGACGATTATTATTTACACTTATTGGTGGCAAACCGAAAACCGTTCATACACTGTTTATGCGCGACTTCCCTCGGGTTAACCATTACAAAAAAATTCAAAATATTAACTCAATAAATAAAAATTATTTTAATTTGTGTCCCGTATCCCCTTAAATGAAGAAGGTGAGGAATTATTCACCAACAGGGGAAAAAAGCATTAGAATGAAATAAACTAGTTGAAGATTCCAAAATTCATCTTACTAATACAATATACAATTACATAAACGATTCCTTACTTAAAAGATGATTAAACAATTAAAAAGATGTTAAAAATCGAATGCTTTCGGCTAATACTTTGGCATCGTCCGGATTTAAAATTTAAACAGTTGTTACGAACACTACTCAATATCTCACTCACAAAACCCTCGCTTCAACCCGTACACCCGAGTTCTAAGGTCGATTCTCTAACACAGCGAAAAACAGAACAATGCTAGTGGAGGAGAGAGAGGGTGTTTTATTACAAAAATTACAGTTCTCTAAATTAAACCAAATCATATATTTGGAACGTTGTAGGATAAAATGTCATAACATGCTTTTCCACTCCTGTTTATAATTTCAATAGATTCACGGATTATTAGTTCGTAATAATTCTTCATAGGACATATTATTATTGCATTATTGAAATCAATTTTAATGTTCTGGTTTCGGTAAAGCCCGGAGAGAATGGTAGCTGGTATATTCCCTCATAGCATGCATGGTCACAGTGACGTCATTGTGACGTCACTGTAAGTCACTGTGGTCACGTCACAACTGTGACCAAAATGCCACCACTTAGCGACGTCACATTGTGACTGATATGTGAACTTCTTAGAAAACTTTTAAAAATTACAAAAATTCTTCAAAACATGTTATTTATCGTAAAAAATATTTTTCTGGCAATTTAAAAAAAAATTGTGACGTCATTGTTATGACACTACATGTAACGTACGTCTCATTATGTGACAAAAAACCCTACCATATTGTAAACTCACAGTGTGACAAAACATATGTTAAGTTTAAAACTTCCCACTTCAAACAATAAAAATAATTCAGTGTTTGTTCCCGGCTAATATTCCACAACAAAATTAAAAACTTCATCAAAAAATGTACATAAATAAAACACAAATATAATAGACATGTAATCGAACTACTCGCTTAGACTATTAAAACTATTTGAATTAAAAAAACTGTTGTAAATAGTAAAATATTTGGCGATTTTTTCGACTATTAGCTCTTGGAATGTTGCTAATATGAAAGTATCGCTATTGAATTTTAAAACTTTATTTGAATACATAATTGATATTTTTCTTATAGAAATGTTTTTTGGGCGTTATTAGTGGTCAATATAGAAAAATGTATTAACTGTAGAGATTTCAATAATAGGAAAATGTTTTTATCCTGTATTCTATAATCCGGGAAATTGGTTTGTTATCTATAAATTATTCTTATCAGCGGAAATGGCAGAAATTAATATACAGGTGGAGAATGCAAAGATTTGTTTGTGTGTGGGCATGGGCAGGGACGGAGTTTTGCAATAAAGCAATGCTTTATTATATAAATAAAAACACTTGCATATTTTCAGTAATAAATTTTCCTGCTAGTGTTTAGTTATTTTTAGTAGTAATTCTTAAAAAATAAATTTGGCTACTTGTGTCACACTTTTTAAATAAATTTAACTTTTTCCTAATATAAAATAAAATATACAAAATATATGCAAAGCACATGGCGTAATTAATTATTCATATTTATTTATATTTTTTTCGTTTCTGGAAATTTATTTTGAAAAATACTGTTATCTTACAAGATGTTTTATTCTACAGGAAATTAAAATAGAAAAAATTACAATTGCCTGATCCCCCCCCCCCCCCCCCAACTCCCCCACTAAAAACATTATTTATCCAGTTATTTTATTTCTTTTTTATGTTGCATTTACTACCTATAATATAAACTTTAATTTTCTATTTTCAAAAGACCTTGCACTATTGCATATTAAAATGAATTTTAAATACTCTAAAAATTTAAACATTCTCTAATTTGTTACACTCCCAATATTAGTTTAATTATTGTCATATTCGACAGTAGCTTTACAAAACTTAAAACTTGAACTAT
Organism: Maratus speciosus; assembly: GCA_963932465.1. NCBI lineage: Eukaryota > Metazoa > Arthropoda > Arachnida > Araneae > Salticidae > Maratus > Maratus speciosus. The sequence goes on from OZ010795.1 coordinate 268,165,866, forward strand.
TTTGAAACACATAAAAAAAAAAGTTAAATGCATCAAAAATTCTAGAAACGAGAAATTTTAATTGGAAGTATGCTTTATGTCATATAAATGTATAAGAAAGGAAAAGCCATCTGTTCTTGCCTTGATAAAAAAAAAAAAAAAAAAAGAGCGCTAAAAACCGCAGACCAAACGATAAAAACTAGTAAAAACAACATATTGCTTTTAATCTTTGGAACAGGCGGAAGGAGTTATTTGCTGGACAATAGGTAGCGTTATGAACATGCAGTCTGTCAGATATAAACATTTAACCTAAAAAATTCATAGGAATAATCATCCCAAGATAATACTTTAGACAAAAATATCCGTCCGAGATATTTACACTAGCTTTGGTGTGGTTTAAACGATTCCCATCACTGCTATTGTATTTATTAAGGACATATTTTGTACTTCAAAAATTTGTTCTGCCTAAAACATGGATTACATCGGAATAAAGAACAGAGTTAAGGGAAAAAAAGGTATGAACAAATATTTTATTCCAGAGTTTGCTTTTCTTTAAATTATAATGATTTTAGTATTTTCTTATAAACATTTCATCAACCTAATAAAGATTAGTAGATTTATTATTTAATTTATTGAAATAAATAACTGTATATCAACAATTTTAATCAGATGATTAAAATCAGTTATATAAATTTATTTTAATCAGATTTGTTTTCTTTTAAAATATTATAGGTTAAAATCACATATTTTCTCAAACTTTAAAATAACGTATAAAAGTATTATAAACAAAGTTTAACATAATTAGCAAATATTTAAATGTTTTTAATGTACTAAATAAAAAGGCCTTTTTATAGAATAAAATTTTTTGATGGTCTGAAACAATTTGCGTTGCACATTTTTATTTAAAAATTAATATCTGTTCAGAAGAAAAGAAGATAGTTTATTCTATTTAGAAGAAATAAGAATTTTTTTACATAATGGAGAAGTACTATTTAAAGGATATCATGCATATGTAGTATTAAGCGGGAAAAATCATTGCCAATGAGTATTATTCGATGTGAGAAAAGTTATAAAAATTTATAAAGAGATATCCTTAGTTGGTAAGAACTTTTCAGTTAAACATTATGAACGAAAAGTTTTCAACGCAAACCGGTGTCTCAATTTGTTGACAAATATAGAAATTATGCAACCCAGTGAGAATTTAAATATGGTTTTATTGAAATATTTTAATTATTAAAAACATATCCATGTACTTGAATGAAGGAAGTTAAAATGTAAAATATATTTCATTATTTTTTTTCTGGATACTTTTAATATTTTACTTCTTGAAGGATTTTATACGCATAAACTTCAAAATAGCTATACTATACACTTTATTAGAAAACAGACTGATTAACCCATATTGAAGCACACCGATTAAATATTTTTGAAAAATTTTAAAACTTGAATTACATCATTAATATTGTGTAATTAAGTAGATCTAGCAAAATTTTGAAAAAAAAGTTTTTAATTTTTTAAGTAACTAGTTGTCCTATAAACAGGACATATTAGTAGGACACATAGTAAGGACATATAAAATGCATACATAAACTAATTTTATGAGCAAATATTTTATTTTACTTTAAAAAACTGTTTCTGTTGTACAAAAATACTCTATGATTTCTCCAATAAAAAGATAATAATAACGGTAAAATTCTAGATTATAAGATCACAATTCTTAAAGAATTTTTTAAATAGATTTTTTTCAATTAAATTTTAATTGGTTACTTGTTTTTTTTTTTTGTTTGTTTATATGTTATACTTTTATGTATTTTAAAGACGTCATAACAAAATGCATCCAAAAAATCCTTACCAATTTTATTTTAAAAAATGTTTTATTAGCTGTCCTATTTATAGGACAGCGGTACAATGTGGGTTAAAGGGGGCTTGTTATTTATAATTATCTAATCCTGTAAATAAAATAATAATAGTAATAATGAACCAATGTTTTTTTTTTTTTATTTTGTGCTTATGGTTTGAATTTTTACACTTTATTCACATAAAAATAGCTAACTATTTTATATTATTTTCATTATTTTTTATTTTACTGTGTCATGTAAAAGTTAAAAGTAAATATGGTTACCTGCATTTGTAACAGATTGTATATATAAAATTTTCACCACACGTTATTCTAAAACCTTTATAGTAAATTAAAAACTTCATCAAAAATTGTACATAAATAAAACAAATTTAATAAACATGTAATCGAACAGCTCGCTTAAACAGAGCAAAAACAGTAAAAAAACTTCAGTAAAAACAGAGCATGATGACAGAGCTTCATGAGTAAATGTAATATTAGTAATGTGTTTAGTAATGCTATAAGAAAAAAGTATATACTAATTTGTTAATATGATAAATAAAGTGACATTGATTTTTAAGGATTTTATGAATTACAAATTGGAAAATACAATTAAATAACGACATGATTTAACAATATCTTGTATTTTCTAAAGAAATAAAGTTCTATAATTTTTGCAAGGTCTGGGCACACTGATTTAGAAATACTGTGGTATGGGGAAGTTTTTTACAAGAAATCTCAGATTGCAACTAAAGGAGAATTTCATTTTTTAAAAAAATGATGTATTTCGCCCATTTTAAAAAGAGCAGGGTGCTGCAACTTTAAAAAATGGTCTAGATGAAACAGTAAGTAATTTCAGAATTAATAAAAACAGCAAATAAATATAATTTAGTTAGTGGCACAAATAACAAAACAAGCAAATATGGTTTACAGCTCATCTTGCATTTGTACAAAGGAATATTACTATTAATCTCCGACGCTTTGGACAGAAGTGAAGATGACATTTTATGGAATGACAGAGATTCTTCATACACCGATTCATATTACAATAGTGGTACTGATACCTTCAGTGAAAGTGATTTATTATGAGAATTTTTTGTCAAAATTTTAACAAAGATTATTTGTAAATTTTACGTCTATAAAAATATTACCATAAAAAGAGAAATGGTATTTAATAAACAGCACATACATCGGAAACATTTGATAAGTTAGTAATTTTATTATAATGTGTTTTTTTTTTTTATACCAGTAATGTTTTAGCATTAGCGTGTACAATATTGTGTAGTAGATTTCCCCGCATAATAGTCGCACTTAGACTTTCACAATGAAAAATTGGCAAAAAAGTGCGACTATTACGTGAGTAAATACTGTAGTTGTTGAGCAGATATCATTCTTTCCTTCTTCTTTAGCTCCAATTTGCTGTAAATTTATTATTGCAAAAGCAGAATGAGAAAATATTACCTAATTATTCTTTTACTCTCAAAAGTTTTTTATACTTGCTATGATGTTTATAGAAAAGAAAGAATAGATTGGTTAAAGGTGAATTTCGTAAAAGGATCGCGAAAAAATGCAAATTTCGTCAAAAGATCATGGAAAAAAAGCGAATTTCATCTAAGAATAGCAAATTTTGTCAAAATTTTGTAGAAAAAACGCGAATTTCGTCAATGGGCCGCATAAAAGGCGAAATTTTTAAAATAAATATCGCAAATAAGGCGAATTTTGTCAAACGATCGCGAAAAAAAATTTAAATTTCTTCAAAAGGTAGTTGAAAAAAACGTGAATTTAATCTAAGGATCGCTATTTCGTCAAGAGATTGAAAATAAAACGTGAATTTCGTCAAAAGATCGCGAAAAAATGCAAATTTCGTCAAAAGATTATGGAAAAAAGCGAATTTCACCTAAGAATAGCAAATTTTGTCAAAAGATTGTAGAAAAAACGCGAATTTAATCAATGGACCGCATAAAAGGCGAAATTTTGTAAATAAATCGCGTAAATAAGGCGAATTTTGTCAAACGATCGCGAAAAAAATCTAAATATTTTCAAAAGGTCGTGGAAAAAAAAGTGAATTTCATCTAAGAATCACAATTTCGTCAAGAGATTGAAGAAAAACGTAAATTTCGTCAAAGCATAGTGAAAAAAAAGCGAATATTGTCAGAGCATAGCGAAAAAAAGCGAATTTCGTCAAATGATAGTGAAAAAACATGAAATTTTGTTAGCAAATCGTACAAATAAGGTGAATTTCACCGAAGGATTTCGAAAAAAACGTAAATTTCGACAAAGTATCGTGAAAAAAACATTCTGAAATTTTTCTGTGAACTTCAGAATTTTCTTTTACTCATAATCACTCCTGCCTCCATTGTCATGGTTCATTGATTGAACTCGAATAGCGATTTCATTTTTCAATAAATGTATTGCATCTTAACGCTGTCACAACATTGTCATTGTAGTCACATATTCGTCACAAAAATAATGACAAAATCGTCACAAATTACACAATTTTCACAAAATTGTCAAAATGTGACTTCACAACATTGTCACTGTCGTCACAGAATCATCACAGTGTTAATGACAATTTCGTCACAAATGACACATATTTCACAAATTGGTCACACCGTGACTTCACAAATTGGTCACAATGTGACGTCACAAATGAGCTCTAAAACGGCCATAACGACCTCACATTCTAGTCACTGTGACTTCACATCGACGTCACGTGACGTCACATCGACGGTCACAAAGTCACAGTGTGACTTCACAACGACGTCGCCGTAACGTCACCATGCCTTACGGGTTGAATCGTAGGCCAAGAGTTCTTACAAGGAAGGTCTGCTTACTAGGCATACTCAGAATATTTTAAAGAAAATATATACAAATTAAACTACTTATGTATGTAATAAAGGATCAGTCAAATTTAGCGGCAGAATTACAGTAGAAAGTCTGTAAAAAAATAAAATACTTTTGAGTATATGGCGCGAAAAGAGGAAAGCGTCATGCGATTTCGCGAGCAGTGCTTTTCCACATTTTAATGCACCTACATTTTAAAGCACCTAACATTTCTTTGTTAATTGATTTTTAGAATGCGTGTAAAAAGTATTTAATGAATTTAAACATAAACAATGAGAGAGTTTAATAAATACATTTTTGTATTACATATTTATGTAACTTATTATTTAATTTTATTACTTTAAAAGCAATTTTATATATAAAAAACACTTTCATATATTTAAGCGTATTCCAAAATGAAGGCAAGATTCATTTACCAGTTATTCATTACAATATCAAAGAATTCGTCGTTTCCATAGCAACAAAATCGAATCGACAGCGCTCAATTGGACTTAATTTTGAGATATTGAAACAATTTTAACTTATTTTAATTTTGTTTTAATTCATAAAATTTGATATTTAACTTTCAATATATATATATAAACTAAAGTTATTTACATTAAATTTGTTTAAACAAGTTCTATATGAAACATTTTTATCTTAAAGAACATTCGACATAATAAAGTATTTTTTGAAATTTCTTTTTATCGTCAACTCATGATAAATCGCCAAATAAACGAAAATTCCCTTATTTTTTACAAACGTTCTATCGAGGTTCCGCCAAAAAATTTTTAATAAACATATATATTCACATGAGAAGAACAGTCTGTAATTTTTTTAGATTTTTCTGAATATGACCGTATGGAGATCTTCCTTGTTAGAATGATTTTTCACATTCTGGCAGCTATCAAAAATGTAAAAATAAAATAATAAAGAATAAATTGTGATATCTCTTTAAGTGCATTCTCAAAAGACTTTTTGATTCTGGTAGATCTTTTGGGTCATTTTCCTGCACTTTCAGCCTCGCTTTATGGGCAAATTTTACGTGATAAGGGAAAATCTGCAGGCAATTAAAAAAATACGTTATTTTCCATGTCACCAATCATTCATATGAAGTTGAAAATTGTAGCATACATGTAAAAAGAATATACTTAATGGCTGGATATTAGTAGCTGTAAAAATCCTTAGTGTTCAGTGATGACAAAATAACTGAGCACTCTCAAATTACTAATAGTGTGAATTTCTACTTATCGAAGGAAGAAATGTAAAATGTAAATGAAATATTTTTAAGGTTCTAGCAGAAATTTGTAATATGTGATAAAAAAAAAGATCGATTAATTAATCCGGGAATAAAAATTTTACAATCGCTTTTATTTTACTTAGACTATTACGCACTTTAACACTTGTATATGCATGTATATTTGCGCTAATACATTCATTGGTGTTTTCTATTTTGTTTTATTTTCAAAGAAATATTTTGAAACAAAAACTAAAATTTTAGCTTCACAAGGGACTAAAATTTTGAATGGCGGAGACCTTTCTTTAAAAATAAGAAAATGAAGAAAATAACGCAGATACTTTTACTTTATCATAAACTGCATAATATGGACTTTGCAAAGTTTACCTTTTATTTAAAAGGTGACACATAATAATAATACAAGTGTTACAAGTTTTAAAATATACATTTTATTTAAATTTCCAATAACTTTCTATAAAATGCATAGTTTTAAACTTGTAACACCTGTATTATTATTATGTGTCACCTATTAAGTAAACTTTTTGAAGGTAACTTTTAAAGGTTTATCGTTTTTGTAGCTGAAATTTAAATTTCATATTATGTAGTTTATGGTTGGATCATGGTGGAATATTACATTTCGTCTTACAATTTATTTTGTCATTATTTTTTTATTACCCGAATTCATAGTTTATTCATTAATTTACGTATATTGTTTTTCATATTTTTTACATAGTTTGTTCATTCATAGTGTATACATTTACGCCAAAATTATCATGTAGCACAGATTGAATAATTTATAAAGTCTCACCTCATATACGCTGTCATTTCTTCTTAACAAGTACTTCATCTTCATAAGTTGGCCAAATAATGATTTAGATAAGCACATGCAATATTGTATTTAATAAAAAGGAATCACAAAAACGTGCCATAACGAATGCACAAAGATTTATATTTATTTTTAAAAATAATTGTTCATGCGTCCTTTTTTTTCATTTAGATATGCTTCTCAATTCTCCTACTCGTATTTGTACCAAATGTCGCAATTAGACATCTCTTATAAGCCACTTTAATGCTAATATTGAATATGAGCCATACATGTACCATAATTATAAAGGAGTCCGAATTTCGTCAGCTTAATTCTAAATGAGTGTTGTGAATGACTGTAGATATCTTCATTTTTTAACCATTTGGAAAAATGGTTATTGTCCTCTGTGAGGGTAGGAAATGAAAAACATATCTGAAGCGTTTTATAGGTTGAATCCGCATTTTATTTATTTTCTGATTGGTCTATATAGTAATCTGTATTTTCCCTTTACTTTCAACAGAGGTGGATACTTCTGTTGCCACTATGACAAAAAAGTAATAAAAACTACAAAAAAATTAATAACTCAGAAACAAATTGAGATACAGCTTTTAAACAAATTGCATTTAAAAGTACATTTTTTTTCTATACGACGGTGTAAAAAGTAATATTGTGGGATGTTTAGAAGTTTAAGAATGAAATTTCATTTAAAATTGGTCCAGGAATATTAATGTTTAATCCATGGCGTACGAAATGTATGACCAGCTCCGTAGAAGTTTAAAAATTTACAGTACCGAAAAATGTAATCCATGGCATACGTAATGTATGAAATTTCATTTAAAATTGGTCTAGGAATATTAATGTTTAATCCATGGTATACGCAATGTATGACCAGCTCGGTAGAAGTTTAAAAATTGACAGTACCGAAAATTGTAAAACTGAAATTTCTTTTAAAATTTGTTCATGATGGGTCCAGGAATGTTAATGTTTAATTCATGGTGTACGTAATGTATGATCAACTCCGTGCGTTTTTTATGTTTTAAATTTTAGCCTCCGAAAAAATCATTTTCCAAATGGTCATTGTAATTTGTTAAATTGCTTTTTTTTTTCTTTTTTTTTAATTTATATTCTGACACTTTTACCTTTAAAACCAATTCAAATAATATATTAAAATCTCTAAAAGCAATATCAGCCTTTTCAATATGAAAATATATTAAGTAATTTTAAGCAAAGCTCACCACATCTTCATATAAAGTACAGAGTTTTGGGCTAATTGCTTTTCGATAGCATAGAAATAACACCTAGTTTATCAAATTATCGAAATACGCTGTTTCAAATATTCGTACTCAAGTAAATAAGGTGTGTGTAAACTTAAACAGATTTAATGCCATTAATCTGTAGTATACTATTGTCAGCCGCGAAATTATTTAACTGTAATTTGCATTATTTAAACAAAATATTTAAATTATTCCAAATTTAGTTAGTGTTATACATATAAACATTTCATAGAACATTTTACAGATGTTAACCTTTTATAGCTATTAAACTTTAATAGATATTAACCTGTAACATTAATAGATATTAACCTTTTACATATTTCACAATACCTCCTAATTGCATACATTATGATCCGTAGAATATTAAATAGTTTCAATCTAATGCCCATCTGAAAGTTACTGTATAAATTTTAATTTGTAGTTTTATGGATTAAACGTGTTTCTCAAAGGCGTAGCTACCTTGGAGCAGTTGGAGCAAACTGCTCCAGGCGCACGAATCCTAAGGGCGCAAAATTAGAAACAGCGAAATAAAGATTTGCAAAAATATTTGCATATTTTTTTCTTTATTAATCATATTATAGATGGATCTTGTTACAATCATCATATTCCTATGATATTTTGCCTTGTTTTTATCCTCAACTATTTCGATTTAAAAAATGTTTTTATGCATAGCTAAATGAAATTACTCTTATTCCTGTAGTTTTAATTTCTATTCATACCATATTGCAACCTCAAGTAACTTCACCAACACCGTTTCAGCATGCCTGATTTTTTCTGGAACTTTTCCGTAGTTCCAGTTGAAGAATTTCAAATCATAAAGTAATCAAAACTTATTTACATGGCTCTCACCAGTCCCTTTATTGGCTACTACTATTTCCAAACAATAATCTTCCTGGTACATTTCCGACAGAATGTTTTAGAAATTTATCATGATGATAACCGTACGGAAATAATGATATCCAAAGAAGTCACCGCTGATAAACCTATATTTACGATGTAACAGCATTGCCTTTGCTATTTTGTTATTTTATGATTTGAAAAAAAAAAAAAAAAAAAAAAACAATAGTTTGACAAGTTGAAGAAAATTATTAACCATTTTACAAATGAAAAACCAAGAAAATGAAAATTTTGAAATTTTGTTGTTGTTGTTTAGTGGGAACTAAACATGCAACAATGCAGATTACAAAACAATAATAAGAGCGGGATTTATACATCTGTCCACGGCGACAGGAGGGGGAAGAGGCAAATTAAATTTTGTGCGTATTGTTTTTGAGATTTTGAAAATATTGCAAATATCATGCAGAATAGATAAGCATTTTCCTTCAAAAAGAAAGAAAAAGTTAAGTATGAAATTCAGTGTTATCTAGGACCTGATTATCGCCTGTGCAAATTTACACCACTTTTGTCGAAAAGTATTTTTCTGCATTAAACCGTATTTACTCGCAAAATTTTAGGATTAAATAAGACAAAACATATTTTTCGAAAATAGTAATTTCGGTTTGCTTGGGCCGTAATCAGGCGCATCCCCCCCACCCTCCCCCACACCCCACGGCCATCTGATATCACAAGTTAGTAGTCAATGAATTTTGGAATTAAAAAAAAAAAAATCTAGAGTTACTCGACTCAACTTTTCGAACAGTTTATAAAAATACTGTGTGATCAAAATAAATATTTCTGTATAACAATGAGCAACAACTGAGATCCTAATTTTATACAAAGGTGAAATATTTCTTCTGGTGATAAAAAAAAAAAAAAAAAACTCGTGTCTTAAAGAAAACTTTCACTTTCATTCATAAAGCTTAAACATTTTTTTAATAACATAATTTCCAACAAATTTTAATTCCGCCCGTGTTGAAACAAGACCTATAAATAAAAAAAAATACGATTTTACTAAATTAAATCACATTCTGGCAGGCCAGACAGACCCGAAGGGCAACCGACCTGTGGGTCGGGGCGCCCTGAACCAGGTAAGCTGCGCCCTCCCTAGGTGCAGCTAATAGTTACAAAATTTGCTATAAGCGTTAGATTTGAAGTTGTGTAATTTTTGTTATTTTAAATTATGTAATAATTTTTTAAAAAATTCACTTTTTTTAAGCATTTTTATTAATGATTTTGTTTCTCTTTGCAAAGCAGAAGAATAAATTGAATTGTTTTCTTGAAAATTTCTTTGTTTCAGAGGACCATTTAAATCTTTCAAAACCTAATGTATATTCTTTAATTCTGTTACCAATGGCGGCATGATCTGCCTCAAGAATTTTCAACCTCTCTGGCACCAAAGAGAGTCGCCTCTATTTCAAAATTATATACACGCTTTTTTTTTAAAAGTTTGTTGTAAAATCATTTATTATGAGTATTTGTCTGAAATGTGTAGGTTTCGTGTATTCGTACATAAATCCAAATGATGTGATTGTAATTTCACCAATATAGATGTTTATCATATAGATTTTTGCGCTTAAGGAACAAAAATAGTTATAAAGAAGTTTTGGCAAAGAAAAGGTGTATCAACTATTTTATTTTTGTTAAAAATTACATTTGAATATGAAAACGAGACTGTTTCATTATTGTCTATAAATGTGATAACCAGAACGGCGGCCAATTATACATTTGAACAGGACTGTTCAACATACGGCGTCCTTTGTAGGTTCTTTTTGCGCCCCTCCGATTATACCCTGTTGCTACGTTGCCCTGTTTTTTTAAATACAGTACATTCTGCCTAAGACGGATTTTGCATAAGAGGGAAATCTGTCTTATATAGAGCTGTAGACAGAGTTTACTGTATAAAAATGTATTTTAAAGATATTTTGTTTTAAAATCAAATTAATAATATTTACACGTTTCTTAATATTACTGGCACGATTAAGATATTTTTTTTTTTATCCTCCCGCTGCAAAAAGAATTTAAAGTCGGTTTAATTTATCATAACATTATTACTTCAGGGTTCGTACGGAACCTGGAATTTACAGACGAGAAAATTCTTCTATGCCAGTATTTTCTTATAGAAAATCTCTGCTTAAATAAGGCAAAAATTCGCGCGTTTAACCTAGATTTATTTTTCTGTAAAAAATACTGATATTCCTTCTGAAAAATTCCCTGACCCGTACAAACCCTGTTATCTATCTATACTTACTATTATAAAGAGGTAAAAATTGTTTATTTGTAGGAAGTAAGCTCTGGAACTACCGAACCGATTCTAAAAGTTTTGGTATCAAAATGATGGTGTTTGTCCAACTTAGAACATAGGCTATATCTTATGTCCGTGCCACTGGCCAAAAGGGGGTGCGGGAGCAAAACACGTTCTAAAAATGCGATTTTTTATTACTGAAGGGCCTAAAACATGAAATTTGGAATGGTAATTACTTATAAGATACTAATATTCTCTAAGGACATTTCTTTAAAAAATCGAAATTAAAAAGGAGTGAAAATGCGCAAAAAGCGTTCTAAAAACGTTCTAAAGGGCGATTTTTACGCAATCTTAAGAAGTACCAAACCTATATAAAAAAGAATGATGGCAAAATGATGGTGACAACCCTTGCTCTAAAATAGGCAACATTTTATGTCGGTGCCAATAACCCAAAAGGAGGTGCAGGAACAAAAAACGTTCGAAATTGCGATTTTTGTGTTACTGAAGTGCCCAGATACATGGAATTTGGAAGGGTAGTTACTTATTACGTATAAATGATTTCCAAGAACATTTCTTAAAAAATTCGGAATTTAAAAGGGGTGAAAATGGGCAAAAAGCGTTCTAAAAAACGTTCTAAATGGGGATTTTTACGCAATCAAGAGAAGTACCAAACTAATTTAAAAAATAATGGTGTCAAAATGATGGTGACAACCATTTCTCCAACATAGGCTACATTTTATGCCGGTGCCACTACCCCTAAAGGGGGTGCAAGAGCTAATAAACGTTCGAAATTGCGATTTTTTTGTTACTGAAGCTCCCACATACATGGAATTTGACATAGTAGTTACTTATTAGATAAATTATATCTAAGAACATTTCTTAAAAAATTCGAAATTAAAAAGGGGTGAAAATGTACTAAAAGCGTTCTAAAATTCTTCTAAATGGCGATTTTTACGCAATCTCAAGAAGTACCAAACCAATATAAAAAATAATGGTGTCAAAATGATGGTGATAACCCTTACTCCAACACAGGCTACATTTTATGTCAGTGCCACTAAGGGGCAAAAGGGGCTGCAGGAGCAAAAAATCGTTCGAAATTGCGAATTTTGTGTTACTGAAAGGCCCAGATACATGGAATTTGGTATGGTAGTTTCTTATTAGCTATAAATTATTTCCAAGAACATTTCTTAAAAAATTCGAAATTTAAAAGGGGGTGAAAATGAGCCGAAAACGTTCTAAAAAATGTTCTAAATGCCGATTTTTACGCAATCTAGAAAAGTACCTAACCGATTTCAAAAATAATGGTGACAATCCTTGCTCCAACATAGGCTATGTTTCATGTCGGTGTCATTGCCCCTAAAGGGGGCGCAGGAGCAAAAAACGTTCGAGAATTCGATTTTTGTGTTACTGAAGGGCCTAGAAACATGAAATTTGGAATGTAGTTACTTATAAGATACAAATGATCTCTTAAAAAATTCGAAATTTAAAAGCGGTTAAAATGCGCTAAAAGAGTTCTAAAAACTTTCTAAATGGCTATTTTTACGCAATCTCAGAAAGTACCCAACATATTTCAAAAGTAATGGTAGGAAATGGATGACAGCCCTTGCTCCAACATAGGCTTTATTTCATGTCGGTGTCACTACCACCTAGGGGTTGCAGAAGCAAAAAGCGTTCTAAATTGCGATTTTTGTGTTGCTGAAGGGCATAGAATCCTGAAATTAGACAGGACAGTTATTTATAAGATACAAATAATCTCTAAGAACATTTCCTAAAAAATCGAAATTTTAACCCCCTAACGCTCGAATTAAATTACGGTTGAAAAATTGAAATTGCTTATTGGCACCACTTTTATGAAAAAGAAATATTCACCTTATTTAATGACAGGAAAAATGATACTAAAATATAGCCAATTTCACTATTTTATAAAACTGGTGGGAATAAAAGAATTTGAGTAAAAGACACAGGCCGAGAATATGACGGGAGCGAGAATTAAGGGGTTAAAGGGGTGAAAATGAGCGAAAAGCGTTCTAAAAAACTTTTAAAATTGCGATTTCTACGGAATATCAGCAAGTACCGAAACGATTTAAAAAATAATTGTGTGATAACGAAGGTGGCAGCCCTCGCTCCAACATAGGCTGTATTTCATGCCCATGCCACTACCCCAAAGGGGGTGAAGGAGCAAAAAACGATCTAAATTGTGTTTTTTGTAATACTGCAGGAGCTAGCAACTTGAAACGAGGAATGGTAGTTACTTATAAGATATAAATGATCTCTAAGAACATTTCCTAAATAATTCGAAATTTAAAATGGGTGAAAAGGGACAAAAAACGTTCTAAATTGCGATTTCTATGCAGTCTCAGAAAGTACCCAACCGATTTCAAAAGTAATGGTTGGAAATTGATGATAACATACTGCTCCAGTATAGGATCTATTTCATGTCGGCGTCACTACCACCTTGCAGTTGTATTTTAAAAAACGTTCTAAATTGTGATTTTTAGCATACTGAAGGGCTAGCAACTTGAAATTTGGCATGGTAATTACTTGTGAGATGTAAATGCTCTCTGAGAAGAGTTCCTTGAAAATTTGAAATTTAAAAGGGGTGAAAATGAACGAAAATCGTTCTAAAAACGTTCTAAATAGCGATTTCTACGCAGTCTCAGGAAAAATAAACCGATTTCAAAAGTAATGGTTTCAAGTTGATGGTGACAGTCCCCGCTCCAATGTAGCCTATATTTTACGTTGTTGTCACTACCACCTGGGGGTTACAGGAGCAAAAAATGTTCTAAATTGCATTTTTTGTCTTACTGAGGGGTCTAACATAATAAATTTGGAATGGTAATTACTTCAAAGATGCAAATGCTTTCTAAGAACTGTCGAAAGAAAATTCCAAATTTAAAAGGATGAAGTAAGCAACAAGCGTTCTATAAGCGTTCTAAATTACGATTTTTAGGCAATCGTAAGAAATACGAAACCGAGTTCAAACATAATGGTTGCAAATTGATGGTGATAGAACCTGCTCAAACATAAGCTATATTTTATGTCGGTGCCACAACCACTCGAGGGTTGCAGGAGCAAAACATTTTCTAAATTGCGATTTTTGCGGTACTGAAGAGGCTAGAAATTTTAAAAATAGCATGGTAGTTACTTATAAAATATAAATGTCCTCTAAGAGTAGCCGAAAATGACTTCGAAATTAAAAAGGTGTGAAGCGAAGGGAAGCAGCGAAAAGCATTCTAAAAGAGTCCTAAATTACGATTTCTGTGGAATCTCTGGAAATAATAAACCGATTACAAAAGTTACTGGTTGCGAATCAAGAGTGATAGTCCCTGATTCTATACGGGCTATATTTATGCCGGTTTTACTACCATCTGGTTGGCAGAAACAACAAAAAAGCCTTTAAAACATCTAAATTCCATTTTCTATAGTATGTTTGGAAATACCAAGCCATTTTAAGGTTAATGTTGGCGAATTTATGGTGACAGTCTCCGTATCAACATTTTTCGAGACATTCTATTGCAACTCTATTTCGGCATTTTATGTTGGTGCCACTAACACCAGATAGGTGGTAGACTGTTAGACAAGAAGTTTGGAATTTGACATGATGGTTAATTTTAAGATGTAAATGTGTTAAGATTGTTTCTAAAATATTCAAAACTTCAAATGAATACTGAAATGAGCAAAAAAGACTCAAAATATTTTCTAAATTATCATTTATTTGGAATTAGTTTTAGTTCTTCTTATTAATTCAAATCTCATTTCTGTCTATCGCACTTTTATAATAAAGTTTAGTCAAACTGTGGCTTAATTTTTAATTTTTTAATTATTTCAAAAAGTGTTTTTCTAATAAAAAATAGTCATGCAAACATCACTTGGCATATTTCAACTATTACGCGAGCAAAGCCGCGGGGTTTGCTAGTGTAATATAAAACTATGTATACTTAAAATTCTACACTAGTCACTTGCAAGCTAATGTTAAGCCAATGGCAGCGTTCTTTAGAAATTTCTCGTTTACATTTCGGTATTTTAAAGTGTTTTTTGTTTTTTGCATGGAATATATCAGATCGATGTCTAAATAGTTATCATTATACTGTTTCGAGTTTTTTTTCTAAGGATACATTCAATTTCGGATCCAGTTCGGAAATTGCAAGCATCCCCAGAAAGTAAAACTGGAATGGTAATGGATATTATGGGTTTCTGCTAACAAGGTAGTAAAATAATGAGATTCTAAAATGTAGCGTCCTTCAAAAAATCCAAGTTCTGCTATTTGACAGTGATCGAGTGCGACACTGCATGCAGTAGCGGCTCTTCGGGGGTTCACAATCACTTTTCTACAAGAATATTGGTATAAAATTTCATCTGATTTAATGGTATCAAACAAGGATAAAATATATATATATACGTATATGAAATTATGGTAGTAAAGTTATTGTGAACCATTTGTCGAGCAGCCACTGTCTGCGTGGTGAAACCTTGTTGTATAAGTATAAGATGAACGTGAACAATAAAAATAATTTAATTGAAATTTAAGAGAAAATGTTTATCGGTTATTGTCACTGAATGGTTGAAAAATAGTTTAGATACCAAACCCGTCAGCCGATTTCTTCAAAAATTAATACAATTCTTGCGACATATTTATGATATACCTGCCATCATCATCAAAAACACACCAAATCGTGCTTTGAGAATCTGAAAACGTGAAGAAATTTTAACATACACACATACATATTGAATAATTGAAAAAAGTGTGAGAACGGATTCAAAGCATTTGGAAAATAAAAATATTCTATTATGTTCATTTATTTTTATTGTGATTACAAGGCTTTCCTATTTCTTTCCTTACACTATATGTTTATAGAAAGTAAAAACTGAAATCTTGAGTAATATATGAGGGTGTCAGTCAGGGTTCTCGCTGCCGATCGCCATTGTGCCTAAATGCTTCATTTGGTGAGAAAACTAAAGATTGAAATCGCGAAATTGCAAGAGGTGTTTTTCGTTTTCTTTCGGCGACACTCTTAATGATCTACGATTAAACCTTTTCTGTGTAACTCATTGTTTGTATTTTGATACTGAGTATTTCATGACGAATCCATTACTGCCATTATGTGAATTTGGCTAGTTTTTCTTTAGCGATTAGCCAAATTGTTCAAGTTTACCAGTGACAACCACGATATCAACTTTTATAGTCCATTGGCTATCTTTCTAAACCATTATAGCTGTAGATATATAGTTGCAATAGTAAAAAAGCTTCAAAGTTGTTCTTCATCCTCTTAAAAGTAATTTATGTCAAAATATTTTTAAAAAGTTACGAGGTTTACATTTTTATTAGTTCCCTGGATTCTATACGTTATATTTAGAACAATCTCCTAACTTTAACAGATAAATTAATAAAAAATTCTTTTTTGTACGACCGAAATTTATTGAGTTATTATACTTTGAATTTTATGGAATTTTAGTATTTTCTGGCACTAAAAACTTTAAAAAGTTTTTATCCATATGCGAAAAGTAAAAAAAAAAAAATCAACAATATTGACAATAACGTTTTTTTAATTAGTATTCTACAGTGCTTCGAACCCCCCCCCCCAAAAAAAAAAAAAACAGATATTAAGAGCGGTATAATATGTTGACCCATTGGCGCATTTAAAATAAAAATACCGCACAATTAGCAGAAAATATTGATAGGTACTCCGTACTTAAATAATTATAATTCATTTTTCTATTCATTATCTATTTTTAGTTATTTGTATTTAATACGTTATTAAAATTACTTTGTGATTTTCAAATGAAAGTAAGATTTTAAATCAAATAAAGTATATAATATAAATTTTAAACTTCAAAACAAAATTGCGCAGAACAATTTCGAGTGACAAGAGGGCGCACAAACTGTACTTGCTCCAGGGCGCTGAATATGTTTCTACGCCACTGGTGTTTCTATAAGTTATTTAATAGAATTATTTCATTTATCATTCTTTCAAGTCAACTAATGCGGCAATATATTATTATTTTTAAATCATTCGTTTTTATAGAAAAACGGAAGGGAAGCAATTTGATTATTCATCATGACACAGTATAATATATAAATCGAATATTTAGGGTAACTCTAGGATAGAGGACCATAGTTTTTAAAGGTGGAAATAAAAATTCTTAGAATTCAAATACAAGAAATATTTATGCATATTTAAAATTTCTATAAATATACTCATAATATTTTAGTCAAAACGTAATTAAATATGGAGAAGAAAAAGTGTAAAACAAAATTGAAATTAAAATGGCAAATGGCCTGCAATACAAGAAGGAAAACGTTAAGTTAAATAGCAAAAAATTAACACATTTCATATAAAAAGATATAGCAATTTGTAAAGAGCCGTCATATGATGGAAAACGAGTGAGTAAAACTCGAATAAACAAAATTTGAAGTATAATTTCTATACTGCACTTTTTGCAAAATCTTACCCCATTTTTGGCAAAGGTCTTGAAACTTTGTACACGTTTCGTGGAACCACTTCAGGTACCTCATACATTGTAACCAGACATCCTTTTTGGTTCTGATATTATATTGTTCTGCACAATCAACACAGTGAACCTAATCCAATTCTTTTCACTCCGAATCTATAGAATCTGATAATTTTAAATGTATTTCATTTTCTTCACTGCTGGAAGTGTCGTGTATGTTTTCTCACTTTAATTTTAGGTTTATTGCATTAATTTAATTTATTTATCAACTTTGTCAGTTTCTGGGATGAAAGTTTCCTACGTTTTTCAGTATTTTCTTGAACAGATACATCGTTAAGTCTTATTATATTATTACTATTATTGAAATATTTATATTTGTTAAAATTTAAACAATTATATCAATATAATTATAAACATAAACGTTATATATTTATTTTAAATTTAATTATATTTAGCTAAAATCCTCACTCCATACAATTTTAAAATATTGATTAAAGGTTGTGCTTGATTTCATGTGGCCATCTCTCCTGATATTGAAGGACTGATGGTCTCCAATTTAAAGCACCAAGAGCCATTGTACGTTTTTGTTTTAGGCTTAAAAGTAAAGATTAGATTATATACGTGCCTTAAAAGCCCATATATTAAGAAAAAAATATAACGTACGTACTGCGAAACATTCAGATACCTATGCAAAAAAATATGTTCAATCTCTAAATTAAATAAACATTAAAATTACACTTACATTTATAACCGAAAACACAACTGCACGTCGCAATGAATAAAATCGTTGAACTATTCCCTACGAACAAGCAGTCGCGGATCCACGGGGGGGAGCGATCGGGGCGATCCCACCGCCCCAAAGTATAAATCCACCGCTTATTGTGAATTCCAAGAAATGGTCGCTGAAAAAAATTCAATTTCGTCTTTCGTTCCCAGAAAAAATCACCAAATTCGTCAAAACATTGTGCAAAAAGCACCAATTTCGTCAAAAAATCGCGGAAAAAACGTGAATTTCGTCAAAAAATCACGCATTTCGTCAAAGGACCGTGACTACTATAAAAACTATTGTAATTTTTCATCCTCCAAGATATTCCTCCTCCTGTATCTCCTTTTCAAGTTTCTTTTTCTGTCTCCTGACCAAGTCTTTATCGATGACGAGATTTTTATTCCTGGTTGCCACAATTCCTGCATACTGAAGCACAGATGAAGCACTTAACGCAGTTTACCTATATGATATACCAGTTCTAAATCTGATGAACGCTGTGTGAAACAAGGGTATGCGTTTATGAGTGTCTGCTTTTGAAGGCCCTGGTTTAAATTCTGATTCAGACGAACTGCCTGCTTCAAAGTTCCCACTTTTTTACTCTTCTGACAAATAGCTGTATTTTAGGGCAGAAACATAATTAAAATCCCATCTGGCAGTTACTCCCATCTCCAATTTCCCCCCTCATCGTGATGACTGATTGCGTTTTCATTGGTTTCTACTCCATATCTCCTCTCCTTCCAGAATTGCTGTCAAGACATGCTGTAGTCTGGCATTCAAATATGTGACTCTGAACGCATAAAAAAAACGAAGGAAGAGCGAGGAACATAATAAAGACAAAAGAGAGAAACAGACGAACGAACTAAACAATACTTACAATTTTTGCTCAGTTATACGTGAAAAGGCTATAAAAATCGCCTAATTCAAAATACACGTAACTAATAAATAATAGATAGTCAGAGCTTATTTAATCATTTCGTACACTAAACATGACATTTCAAGTAAATTCAGTGAAAACAAATTTAATTTACCATTATAAAAATTTTTGCTGAAAATGTTCAAAAATTTGATCAAAACTTCAAGCCATTTGCGGCAAATGAAGGAATTGTCCGAAAAATTTCAAATTTTTTGTGTAAACTTAGTGCCACCAGTGGCAACATTTCCGCACTACCCATCATCGAAAATCGAAAAAAGTTTTTTTCGGCCCACCCTATTATATAATAAGAGGGTTGGTTAACCGAGTGTGTCGGTTAATTGAACGTTGGATAATCGAGATTCTATAGTAATTTTAAATAGCATTAATTATTTCATATTCATATAATAATTAACTGCAAGGAATGATTTAACCAATAGAAACTATGAATGTGTTGATTATATATCATCCGGTATCGCCCCCCCCCCCAAAAAAAAAAAAAAAAAAAAAAAAACGTGTCTCTGCATCCGCCCCAGCGAACAAGTTGATGTTGGAATCTATGATGAAGTTTTGAAAATATTTAGACTGGTCATCTCTCCTAGAGTTACCCTACATGAAATCCTTAAAATTATATAAAAATAAATGTGCTATTGAAAAAGCACTGCCTTTTAAAGATTTATGTGACTTTTGTTATTTAGTTGTTTTATATAGATTCATTTTACATGATATTGAATTTCAAATTGTTTAAATTTCAAACCTGTAACTTTCGTATCCCTCATAATACTACTAAGTTGCCTGTTGTAGCCTTTCTGTTTTTAATTATGGGACTTTATATTATTTTGTCTGAATGAAATCTAAAAAAAGGATTTTGAAAATGAAAAGAAAGAAGAAGAAAGATAATAGAAAATTCAAACGGGATTATTTACAAAAAAAAGACATGTCATTTTCTTTAAAAGATATTCTAGTTATTTGAATAAGTGGTTTCCACCTATTTTTCTTTCCCATGTCATTTTGCTTAAGCTTTTCATGCAAGGTACCGACAATCCTCTATCCAGCTTCTACCCATACCATCACATAAAATATGTTTGTTTTTGTTAATCGATAATATTTATAGGTGAGCTAAATAATCAAATGTCTCAAACTAACGTAACCACATTAGTGTATTTTTAAGCTTTATCTTTCAGTTTACACTTTACTTTAACATTTCATAATACCGGTCTAACTTCAAACAAGTACAAACAACAATATGTTTATTTTAAATTACATTAGTTTAAGTCACAAAAATATTTATCTTCATATGCAATTGTTCGACTGCAACTCTTAATCATTTCAATGATATCCTTGAGCTTATTTCATGGATCTAAAGTTTTGTGTTTTTATTTAAACCTTTCATTTCTTATTTTTTCCTTTACTAATAAAAAGGGAGTTTGCTGTTATTAGTAAAAACATTTGTTCCCTACTCATGAAAATAAGAGGTATTAAAGCCATGGAAAATTTTTAAAACAACTTGAAAAATGAGTAATATGTATTAAAGTAACCAACAACTGAAAACAAAATCAAATATAATTTGCTACTCGTAATTAGAAAATATTAGGAACATATTAATACGAAATAAAATTACAATTAAATTTGTAAATCACATATTAATAGTCATGTGAGTGAATATGAGTGAAACATGGAAAAATTATAAGAACATAATTAATTATGTCTGGAAATAAATTAATATTCTGCAAAATCACCATTTTTTTCCAATGACCCTTACTAATTGTGCAGTCATTGACTCAGAAAGTCCAGTTAAATTTGTTTAAAAATGTTTTTCCACGCTAAGTCGGTGAATGATGTCAAATCGTCTGTATTTGCATATCAAGTGCCATGCTTACATACTTCTCTATCTAAAATGCCACACAGGTTCTCTGTGAGGTTTAAATCAAGGCTTCTTGGCGGTCAATACTAAAAGTGGATAGAATTGGCCTCGAAACATGAATGTAATGCAGGAGACAAGTGGCAACTAGCATAGTCTTGTTGAAATTAATAATCACCACCTGTAATAAGGGGTGCTTCAGAGCATAATTTTTCATCAAGCATATCCACATATGATTCTGAATTCATGCGCCCTCGAATGGAAACGATTGTTGTTGTACCAAAAACTGCTCACACCATCACTTAACCTCCTCCGAATTAGCATTTGGAAAAACAGGTATATACTTACGCCCATCATACCAATAATGGCGAAAACCAGCTTGTCCGTACAAATTATTTTTTTGCCCGAAAATACCACATATTTCCAGCGAAACCCAAAAGAAACGTGTTTCTTAGCAAATTATAATCTAAGCTTCTTATGTAGTTTTGTAAGTGGTGGACATGATCGTAGTTTAGCATATCAAACATTGAGAATCTTTTGCAGAATATTGCGCACTGTTCGGCTAGTGCATGGTAGATTCATTTCTGATGTAATTTGAGTAGATGATGTTTTTTAAGCAAGATCGACGCGAAATTCCATGTTCCTGGCGCACAGTTAGAGAAACAGTCCAACCTGTATGTTTTTCCTGGCAATAATCATTTGAATTCTTCAAAAAATTATAAATTACAGTTTTAGATCAATTTATATTTCTTGCAATTTCACGTCCACTCATTCCACATTTTCTGTAATCAATAATGTTTCCCTTTTCAAATTCAGATAGATTTGAACTCTTTGGCATGATGAAGAACAGGAGAAACTGAACAATATTACTGCCCAACAGTTTTAGGCTACTTTAAACAATCCTATGATATTACCAAATATGAAAAACGTTGTTTGCGATTTCAAAAGAAATGCGCGTCTTTATAATTTTTTCCGAGTAGCAGGTTATTAAAACCTTGTAAATTCATTCCTTTTCATGATTTTTCAAATTTTCAACTTAAAGCTTGTTTGGAAATGTTTCGTTTCAAGCATTTTTATCATACAAATATTTGCATAACGTTATAACCAAGCAGCTTCTAGATTTGGTGACTCATCGAATGTCCTTATAATTTTTGCCATGGCTGTAGATAACGTATTCATGTCCCTCTCACTAAACAATAAATTGTTTAAAAAATGTCAATGTCAACATTAATGTCAAAATAATATCAACATTATGTAAGAAAATCGCTTTTTGCCATTAAACAAAAATTTTCACATGCTAAACATGAAAAAAGATACATTTAAAGGCATATTAGTTCATTTTAATAACCTGATTTACATGTTTCGTACGCAAAATCAGCGGCTTGATAAAGCCGCTTCAAGATCAACACTGATAATAAAAAAAACCTATTTTCTGCAAACATTTTATCCAGTTTTTTTTAAATAATAGTTTAAAATTACTAGTTAAATAGTTTTTAATCAAGGTGGGTGCGAAACATGTAGACCATGCTATTAAAAGGTATTAATATGCATTTAAATGTACTTCTTTTCACCTTTAGCATTTTGTAACACTAGATTAATGTCAATGTTAACAAAATCAAGGTATTTTGTTATAAACTAACTTGCTGCAAAAATATAATTATTCTATACAAATATAGAGCTGTTTGATTGAATTGAACACACACTTTTTCTGAGTGCATAAAACAATCATTCAGTTAAAAACATGCAAAGGATGCGCCTATATCAGTTTGGGAATTATTAACTTAAATCATTTACTTCTAGTGTAAATGTTACAAAACAAAATAATAACGAAAAATTTCTAACAAGACTTTATGCCATATAAGGAAGTTGAAAAGTATTTATTTAAATGTCGAATCTATTAAAAACACATTGAATTTCAACTACCTAAAATACTTTATATTTATTAAGAGATCTTTAATATTTATTCATACCAAATTAATGTCTATTTGCTTTCACATGTCTGTTTCAATACCATTCTATCTGTAATTAAAGAATTTCCGAAATGATACCTAATCCAATAAAATAGAAGCTGATTCCGTTAGACGTAAATCTCTTAAAATGAAATGAGCTGTTTGAAATAACTTCTCCGTGAAGGATTTACTCCCCAACTCACAGACACACAAACACACAGAATTGAATACGGCAGAAAGCTTTCTTTGGTGAATACTTTTGTTTTTCAAAATTATTCTGGGAAATATTCCCAACAAAATAGATTTTTATTAAGCATTAACTTTTTAAAGATTGCAATATATTGTGTTTTAACCCCTTGGCACGCAGACAGCTTTTTTCAGGTAGGGACATATATACCAGCGTTTAATGTAAATTTGTATTTTTATTTTCCACATAGACATACAAGCTGTACGTCTGGTAGACGTCTACGATAAAATCAGGCCGTACGCATCGTACGTCTTGGATGTCAATGGGTTAATTATTAAACACTGTTGAAATATTATTTAAAAACATGTTATTACATATTTATCTTAAAGTGATTGATCATGCTGTATAATTTTTTATGAAGTAAATTAGCATGAAGGATGAAAATAAAGCTAATTTCGGCTGCGTATTTATTGAGTGGCATAACTCATTCTTTGTTATAAAAAATAATTATCTTGTTTTAGATCAATACTGCTGAACTTGTCTTTCATTTATATTTTAAGCACAGATAAAACTGAAACTTAGGATTGATATGCTGTGTATTACCAATAGTTTGCCTTTAGCTGCATTTCTACCTTTTAACCGCGTTTATTTTGTTATATTTGGATGCAATCTAAGTGAAGAAAGTTTACAAAATATTGAAAAAAAGACAAAAAAGGTGATGGAAAATAAAAAACAACAGATTATTTAATCCCAACAGGGCAGTAATGTTCTTTAAAAATATTCTGGTTACTGAAATCATTCACATTTAGCAAATACTTTAGAAAACATAATGGCAAGGAAAAATATCTAACAAAATAGTATCCTAAATATCATGTACGTAAGAAGAAAACAATTTTTTTAATACCACACCAGCTGGGAAAAGAGCTATGCTCTGATAAAATTAAAAACGTTTAATGGACTATGTTTGGTTGTATCATGTAACTCACCTCTTATAGTAAAATTCTGAGAAATTCCTTCAGATTGAAAAATCCAATTTTTTTCGCCAACTTTTGGCGAGTTAGCGCAAACTTTGCGGCATTCCATTCTTCGACACCAGGCTTGAGCTGTGGCATTTGTAACCTTGAAAATTAATTTTCCCGCCAAATTTCGCCAATGTCGCTATCATTTCGCCAAAACCCTCCAAATTTGATAAAATGTTCCCAACTTTGCGACTTCCTTTACTACTAAATGTTCAACAAGTTAATAACTGTTTCAAACTTCATTCCCATTGACATGCATTGACCCGTAGTGACCCCAAAATAACACCCTAATTGAATTTTCTCGAATATGTGACATAACCCAATTATCTTATGTTACCCCAAAACGGTAGGATAAACAATTTTGTCAAAATCACTTAATCAAATAGATTTTGATTAGTTGAATCATATACCTAAGCTCGTATTAGGAATTTCTAGAAAATTTCTTCATATTCTGAAAGAAAATTTGTTTACCAATTGTCGCAAAATGTCGCCAAATATCCTCAAATTTGACGACATTTGTTTGGTGCTAAGCATGTGTTTTGGCATTGGTAAACTTGCAAGTTTATTTTCCCTCACAAATGTGGCCAATGTCGCCTATATTTCAGCAAATACCGCCAAATTCGGAGAAATGTTACCAACTATGCGACTTCGTTTTCTGCCCGCTGTACAATAACCTAATAACACTTTAAACCTTTATTCCCATTGAAATGCAATGGTCCGCAGCGACCACAAAATAACTACTAATCAAATTTTCTCGAACATGTGACTTAGCCCAATGGTGGTCTGGTACACCAAAACGGTCGGATGCAATATTTAGCCAAAATCGTTAGAGCCGTTTTTTAGATAAGTATTGCATAGACACACAAAATATTTTCTCGTATTATAATATATGATGCAATAAAGAGTCAATTAAAGAAACGATGATACTCCCTTTTTTTGTGAAATTAGAGATGATAATGCCATTTGTACATTTGAGAGGCATACTTGCAAATTTTGAGAGGCAAATATGAGAGGCTTGGTAACTTTGGAGAGTTAGAAAATAAGAGATTTTTTGAAAAACACAGTTCGAGAAAGGAATAAAAGAGAAAGAACGATGAAAATTTATAGCCAAATCACAACTTAATATTGGTAAAAGGAAGAAGAATAATGAAAGCTGGCTCTTTGATAAATAAGGATAAATAATTATCATCTGTCAGCGACTATCATTATATTTAATTTACTCTCTACTTGACTGTAAATATGAAAAATTTAAAACACTTAAAATACTTTATATTGATTATACAGTACTGATATATATATATTTAGACCCAAAATTATGCTTATTGTTTAACCATGTGTGCTGTAATACCACTTTATCTTTCATTAAATGAATTCCGAAATGAATTTATCCGAAGAAAGTGAAATAGATTCCGACAGATGTAATCACTTTTAATCCCATAAAATGGAAAGATTTTTCGAATGAAATTCCCCATAAGACATTCAGCAAAAATCACCAGAGAATTAAGTACGGCATTTAGTTTTCTATGATAAGCACTTTTGTTTCGCAGAATTATGCAAGGGAATTATACTTGACAAAAAAGTTTTTGATTGAGGATTAGCTTTTAAATATAACAGTATATTGTGATTTTATACTACCTATATGATCTAACTTTGCTTCCCGGGTTACAGATTATAGGTGAAACCAATTTGTTTATTTTAAATTGAAAACTTTAATATTTGTTTTACATGTAATACGCTTTTTAGATTGTCCATTAACGCCAAAAAGAATTTATATATGAAAAATATTAAATATTCAATCAAACAAAGCTTTGAAATTTATCGAAAGCTATATTTTGGTATTAGACGCATGCCATAAGTTTAAGTGCGTAGTTCAATTACACGCCTGTTAAATTTGCATTTTATTTATATTATTTTATTTAATCATTTATAGAAGAAGTTCAAACTTTGGTAGGATTTTTTAGTAGGAAACGAATTCTAAACTATTTACATTATTTTAAGGGCAAACGGATTAATCTTTCGTAATCGAGGTGCACGCGATATAGATAAAAAATTCACTGTCGAAAATTATTTTTTAAACCATAGCTAATCATAAACTGAAATACAGTTTTGAAACAAATTATATTTCAAAGTATTTTTTTTTCTATTTGGCAGTGTAAAAATTTAAATTGTTTGATTACATGTTAAATTTGTGTTTTTTAAATATTCTTTTAATTATTTATTGATGAAGCCTTAATTTTACTATGGAAAATTAGTCGGAGACACATGCTGAACAATATTTATATTTTTATGTACGAATTGTTTATTATTATTTTGTAATGGAGCCGGCACGCGATACAGATAAATAAAAAAATTCTTGCAAATTACTTAAAAAGCAGTAACAAATGAGTCAATTGAGATACAGTTTTCAAACAAATTGCATGTGAAAGTAGATTTGTTTCCTATACGACGGTATAAAAATTGAAACGTGCGATGGTTAGAAGATTAAAAAAATTCCAGTAAAGAAAATTGCAAATTCTACGTGAAATGTTGCCATTCGCAAAATGACGTCAGCGTTACACACGGACACGTTTGTCCCTTATAATATAGATATACCGTTGAAAATATGAACTATACAGTTTATTTATATGTACTAAAATATCATTATTAGCAATAGTTCAATGAGTTCATACTAGGGTGTCCTTAAAAACTGAATAATTTCTAAAAGAAAAAAAACGTTGATAGCTATTGAAGATCTTTTTACTAGAAACTAATATGTCTTTAATTCCTTTCCTATAATACCGCATCTTTCTTTCAAAAGACACCGCGCTATACCAAACCGCTACAACTAGTGTTGGCAGATGTCGCGCATAAATCGGGACTCCAAATTTTCTGGACTCCATTAGTTCCATGCAGTTTATTTCGCTATCTTTAATCGCAGATAATTCTTTCATTAGACAAGTCGAAGAAAAATACGTCAAAATACTGGTATCAGAGCATTTTGAGCCCAGATTTACCTGGGTTACCTGGCAACACTAGTTACAACAGTCTAATGATCGTATAAAAATGGTTCATTCAACTTTTAACCTTCATCCTGTTTAGCTGCCTAAACGCCTAAAAATGCTTTTCGTTCTAAAATTACAAGATTGTTTTGAAAAGTATTACGGTTTGACGCAATGCAGCACAATCTGTCAATGATATTGGAACTAAAACAAGGAACCTTACAAAAGAAATATTCAAATTCTTGCATTAATATTATGCAGGTATAACTTTTATATCTGTCACTGTATACGTTTTATAAAATTTCGAAATATTGTCAATTTTAGGTCATTCTGGGTTAAAACAGCACAATTTTCATTCACTCAATATACTGTATATGCATTATGACTAACTTCATATTTATTTAAAGATAAGTCATACTCATTTGATTAAACTTTGTGCTGTAACTCCACATATGTTTAATTAAATAAATTATAAAATACTATTTGTTCCGATAGAATTGAAGTAAATATAGGCATCTCTTTTAATTTTCTAAACTGGAAAGGAGTGTTTGAACTTTAATTCCCCGAGAAATATTCGTCAAAAATCCCCACAGATTTATATACGGCAGAAAGCGTTCGAGTGCTTTTGTTTAGCAGGATTATCCTTGGGAATATTTACGACAAAACATCTTCTTATTATTAGCTTTTTAAATATTACAATATATTGTGTTTTAATAGTAAAAGACTATTGAAAGTACTCTGTTGTTTTCTATTGCGTCCATGAAAAAATTGCTGACAAGCATCAACATACCTTATTGTCCCCTTATTTATCGCAATAGTTTTTTGTTGTTATTGTTCAATGTAAGCCTGAGTTTTTATTTTTTGACTTTCAAATATGTATGGGGATCACATTCTTTTTTCTTAGCCTTCGATCTCATCTTAGGATCAAAATATTAGTAAAAAAGCAGTTTATGTACCAAATTTAAAAACAAATTTAATTGTTAAGACGTTTTTATAAAACCATACCACATGTAAAGTCAGTAACAAAAGGTAAGATTTTATCATTTGTGTATTAAATTACCTTAATATCTAAGTGCTGTTGGAGCTAAACGAATATACATTGTTCATATATAACCACTGTGATTTTTTTTTATCATATATAAATTTGAACATTCATATATAATATTTGGCCATCTTGCTACCCTTGCAGCTGGAAGAATGTACACTGATCATTAAAAACATTGTGATTATTATCATGTGTAATTTTTATTATTCAATTACAATATTTTCTTCTGAAAATATAAACGTATTAAAATAGTGAATCCGAAGTTCTAAATTATTCTATGTACAGAGTGCTCATAAACTGTGTTTATGAAATGTAAGAAGTGATAGTAATAATCAAGACGTATAAATTTTGTGTAGAAAACCAGAATCGAAAGTTACTTATTCTATCACCACGGTTTTCATTTACAACACTAAAAGTAATTAAAATATTATAACAATGTTACCCGCAGAGAATAACTTTGAGTGAAAATGATGAGTGATAACAAAACAAAAAAAATGTTGAAAATTGTTCCAGTTTGAGACCACACGAGTCTGAAATAGCAGTTTCACATTTCCGAATGTAGCTCTGTGCATATTAATTGAATTACAGCCCGCAACCGGAATATCCCACGACGTCATCACATTTCAAACTGAATAATGTTATTTCAAATGAAAATCAAATTTCAAGTTTATAGCAATGGCCAACCTAGTGGAAAAGATTCCATGCCAGGACTCGAACCCGGCCATCAGTATAGCGCACTGACATTCTACCGACTAAACCACATGGAACGATACTCAGCCTGGAACTTCTCACAAACTTCTGGATGGGTGTCGTTCCATGTTGTTTAGTCGGTAGAATGTCAGTGCGTTGTACTGATGGCCCGGGTTCAAGTCCCGGCATGGAATCTTTTCCACTAGGGTTGGCCTTTGCGCCTCTTAAGTAATTAACTTGAAATTTGATTTTCATTTGAAATATTGTATGCAAGGCAAATGTTTCTCTCTGGAAAAAAAGTATGAATAATGTTATTCGTTTGACAATTTCGCTGACCTACCATTAATATTTTTAAATAGATGTACAAAATTCCCAGTTTCGATTGGAACGAGACATCCAGTATTTTTGGCAGAAAATGGGAATTGTGATAGAAATTCTGTGATTCCTATATCATTTATAAGTTATACTAAGCTGCTTTCTAGGTGCTGTGCTTGCAACTAGAAAAAAGTACATTGAACATATACAAACATTTTGAATATTATGATATGTAATTTCCATAATTCACATACGATGTGTTGGTCATAAAATATCACTGTCAAATTTTATTGTCTTTTTTTAATACAAATATTACTTTTAATGACTACTATAGCCTTCTAATTTTGTAAAGACAGTCTACAAACACACCGTATAACATTTAATTTGCCTACAATGATGATAAATCGTATTAAATATTTTCAATATCTAATAAAGAATAAAATTTACATTAAAAGTAAAAGGATTATGATAATAAAAAAATATTAATAATCATGTCATCGATTCAAAACTTCACTTAAGTAGTTTGCGCTCATGATCAAAGGTAACCTTAAGATGTACATTAGACACAAAGTTGAATGAGTTTTGAAAACTCGGAATCTTGTATGAACGATTAAAAAAAATTGAAGAACTGTAACTGGATATAGATATCGAAGTTACAAGAGAGTAAAAAAAATGAGACTGTTCATCTTTGATTTTGAAACCAAATTTTTTCATTCAAAAGTTAAAGTAGAATCTTAAAAGTTATTGTTTTGAAAGAAAGAAAATTGTTCGTATTTATTTATTTTCTTTAAGATCAGCTGAGATAAATAGTGTATTTTTTAGAGGTTTTCAACAAAACGTTTTTCTTTTCTGTTTTATTATTTGTGTGTAAATAAAGGGTTTGCAATGTCAGATAAAAAATAAAAATACAAATAAACTGAACATCTTATATTGAATTATCCTGATGGATAATCGGCATGGTTATCTTTACTTCCCTTCCCTCTTTTTTAAACTTATATATTATACATATATAATCTTTGATAATTTTCATCGCCAAATTTCAATTGAATTATCATAATGTATGTAAATTTACCATAATTGCGTATTGCGTATATTATTATAGTTTCACACAAAAGTATCATCGATGTTTTAATTTTTACATGTCAAATTCATAAATGTTTAATTGGATATTTAATTTCGTTATCAGAATATTTTATTCAACTATATACCAGTCAAAATGTATAAAACCCAATTAAATGTTACATAGATTATAATATTGCATAATAAAAAAACATGCAAGTAATATTCGACGATAAAAATTAGCGAAGTTCTCACAGTTTTGTGAAGTAAAAAAATAATGTTTCGAGTTCATATGCAGAGAAGGTTCTGCCAAATATATTTACGATTTAAAAAAGTTTTAAAGAAAATTCTCTCTCTAATATTAAAAAAAACACTTAAATTCCCACGATTTCCAAAGACATATTCCAACGATCAATTTCGCGAGCATCGGCTGCCTCGAAAAGAATACAGCCAAATCAAAAAAAAAAAAAAAAAAGATATTAAAAGTTAACGGTATCATTAAAATTTTGCTATAACTGTCCTATCTTGTACGTTTAAGCATGGTGCACGCACACCTAATCGCCTTATTATAGGTTAGTTTCGAGACCTTGTTGCTCTTGTTTGACCTCATTGATCCCTTGCAATAAATATCCCAGCTCAAACTAAATGTAATCAAGACTGCTATACATAATGTTATGGTAAAGCATAAAATTAATGTGTTATTTAATGCTGTGGATTGATGATGTTTACCAAGAGCAACAATGACTAGGGAATATTTGTGTGTTTGTCTAGGAGTTCCTCTACAGGTGTCCTCGATTACTGCAGGAAAAATTTAAGTCTGATAGTTTCTGTCGTTTAAGCAAGAAATTTGGAGTGTTATCGCGAATAGCATATCGTCTTAAATGTTGTCTTAAACAATGACTGGTCATAAACTTTTGCTAATAAACGTATATTTATGTTTTGTTAAATCCTTTTTCTTACAAATTCATTTTAGTCTTCCTCCATGTTTAACAATTATATAAGATAAATTTCTCTTTAAAGTAATTTGAATGTCATTAGGCAAACTTTCTGCAAAATATCACAGATGTATATTTATAAAAAAGTAACATAAGTAAAGAGTAATAAAGTTTGAGAGATTCTATTTTTATTGATGTTTAACATTTTATTTCATTAAAATAAATTCGTAATTCAGGAAATTATAAAAAAATCGCCAACAAATTTCTTTTTTAATCGTTTTATTCTACTTTTTGAAGGATATAAAACTCAATGATTTTATCAAGCCTGCAGGACTGAAGTCAAAATTATATCAGAACTTTTAAAGATTTACATAAGTGAATCCGGCAAATACATTTATTTCTAGATATGTAATTAAAACAAAATATATTTCTAACTTTTACTTTATTGTTTATTTTCAAATTAAGATGTACCACTGCATTTAAATAGACAATTTTGGACAAATATCACATTTTTCTTTTTTGTTTCTTTTAAGATATTACAATTAGATATTCAAAAGAATGTTTTCTTCAAACGATCACATGAAGTTTACTTATTTCTGTTTTTTTCACTTCACTAACCTGAAGTGTGCATTAAAGTAGTCGGAAGTATTTAAGAGCCCCAAGATAGAAAATTACATCTGAAGCTCAGATTAAGGAAGACATGACTCTAGAGTAGGGGTGCACAACCTTTTTAAGAGAAGGGCCACTTACAAAAATTTCTGGGTCGTCGAGGGCCACGTCAGTAACACGTAGATAATTCTATTTTGGGGAGGTGATCTATGGCCTATAATCAGATGAAAAAATATGGTTTCAGAGGGGGAGGGGGGAAGAGTTTCACCCCTCTAGGTTCCCTTACCCAGTCAACATATCCAATTCAGTTGGAAAGGATGTGTCAACAGTTTACGTTTGTATATGCAAGAGAGATATAACAAGGATTATTTAGAAGGAATGATAATATTCCTTGACTTTATTCCGGGAAGTAAATTTTGTTTCGTTACAAGTGCTAAAAAACAAACATAGGCATGAAAGTGGCTAATGCCAAAAAAATGTGAACTTTGTGAAAGGAGAAGGAGGAGCCGATCAACGAAATTTACGATTTTTCCGAGCCTGATTAATGAAATTTGCGATTTTTCCGCGTCAGATTCACGAAATTTCAATTTTTTCCGCACCTGATCGAAAAAATTCGCAAATTTTCCGAAGCTTGTCGAAAAAATTTGCGTTTTTCAGCGCTTGATCGACAAAATTTACGATTTATAAGAGCTTGATCGATGAAATTCGCGATTTTCTCGTGATCGACCAACGAAATTCGCGATTTTTAGGAGCCTGATCGATAAAACACGCGATTTTCCGTGCCCGATCGACATAACTCGCGATTTTTTCGTGCCCGATCGACAAAATTTGCGATTCTTCCGGTACCTAATCAACGAAATTCGCGTTTTTTTCCACATGCGATCAACTAAATTCGCAATTCTTAACTGAATCTTGAGAAATTTGCAATTTTTTCTTGCGGGAAATTGACGAAATTGGTGCTTTTTTCATGCGATGAACTGACGAAACTCACGATTTTTCTGAGACGATAAACGAAATTTTCAAATTTTCCGCGCATCATCGAGAAAATTAGCGATTTTTTTCGTACCTGACCAACGAAATTTAAAATTTTTCGAAGCCCAATCGACAACACTTGCAATTATTTTTTTATGCCCGATCAACGAAATTCGCAATTTTTCTATGCCCGATCAACGAAATTTGCGATTTTTCTATGCCCGAACGACGAAATTTGCGATTTTTCCGCACACGATCGACGAAAGTTAAGATTTTTCTGCGCCCGATTGACGAATTTTGAGAGTTTTCCGTTCCCAATCGACGAAATTTGCGATTGTTAACTGACTCTGACGAAATTTGCAAGATTTTCTTGCGGGAAATTGACGAAATTGGTGCTTTTTTCATGCGATGAACTGACGAAACTCACGATTTTTCTGAGACGATAAACGAAATTTTCAATTTTTCCGCGCATCATCGAGAAAATTAGCGATTTTTTCGTACCTGACAAACGAAATTTAAAATTTTTCGAAGCCCAATCGACAACCCTTGCAATTATTTTTTTATGTCCGATCAACGAAATTCGCAATTTTTCTATGCCCGATCAACGAAATTTACGATTTTTCTATGCCCGAACGACGAAATTTGCGATTTTTCCGCACACGATCAACGAAAGTTAAGATTTTTCTGCGCCCGATTGACGCTTTTTGAGAGTTTTCCGCTGACAATCGACGAAATTTGCGATTGTTAAATGACTCTGACAAAAATTGCAATTTTCCCCGCAGCAAATTGACGAAATTCGTGATAAACAGACGAAACACGCATTTTTCCGCATCCGATTGATGAAATTCGTGATTTTTAACTGACTATCGAAATTTGCAATTTTTTCCCGCGGCTAACTGACAAAATTTTTTCTCGCAACTGACGAATTTTATTGTTTTTCCGCAGCCGATCAACGAAATTTGCAAATTTTCCGCGCGTCATCAACAAATTTCCAGCTTATTTCCGTACCCGACCAACGAAATTCGCGATTTTTCCGAGCTCGATCGACAAAACTCGCGATTTTTCCATGCCTGATCGGTCAAATTTTCAATTTTTCCCTCGCCTCATAGACAAAATTCTCAATTTTTCCGTTCTTGATCAAAGAAATTTGCTATTTTTCCGCGCCTGATCGACAAAATTCACTTTTTTTGTGTGACCGATCATCCAAATTCGAGATTTTTCCGAGCCTCAACAAAACAATTCGCTATTTTTCCGCACCCTTTCAACGAAATTCGCGATTATTAACTGACTGACAAAAATTTAAATTTTTCCCGTGGTAAACTGACGAAATTCACTACTTTTTTTCTTGCGATCTATGGACAAAAATTGCAATTTTTCTGCAGTTATAAATTAACGAAATTCGCGGGCCACACATTAACCCATCGCGGGCCACTTTTGGCCCGCGGGCACAGGTTGTGCATCCCTACTCTAGAGGGTTTTAGGAACTTTAGATGGATATGTCTAACAGATAATCAGGATTAAAAATTTTAAAGGTTTTTCCTGAGAAACGTAATTTTTATAAATATCCAGCTACGATAAATATAAGTTAAAATTCGAGTAGATATATCTACATTTTAAGTCTTAGATATTAGTTTATTGCATACTTAACAGGTTAAACGCCACGTCAGTCACCGGTACCTAACATTGAACTTTCCTGTTAGAACGCGTCATTCACCGATGACTGACGGTCAAAAATATGATATAAAACTAAAAATATATACATTGTTTTAAGTAATTACTGAAAATTTATTTAAAATTTACTTACCTTTTATTTATTATACGATTATACTTTTAAAAAAAAATACTTAAAACGTTGTAAATTTTTCAGCTTCAGTGTTAGTCACCGTGGCACTCAACGTGTTAATACCTCAAATAATATGCTTGATCTGGATGCTAAGCCAAATGGTGAATCGCAAATAAAAAAAATTGGTTATCTATATTTTTAAATATATATATTTATCCGTGTGTGTGTCTGTCTGTCCACGAAAGTTAGGAAAATCTACCGCATGTAGAAGTTTGAAAAGTTTCAGCAAGATAGTCTAATTTTTATTTTTTTTGTTAATTAACCAAAATAGTAATTAAAAAAACACATTAAACATCGCAAAATTGTACGCTGTTGCCGGCGAATTTGTACATTCGATATCTTCCGACTTCTTCCAATACCATTCAAGCAGGGAAAATTCGAAGAGATAGATGCTTTTGTTTCGCGTTTATTCATTCCCTCATCGGTCTAACTTTTCGAATTAATGAAACCAAAAAATAACAACCACATCTACGTTTGTGGTTGTTATTTCCACATCTACGTTTTAACATTCTTAACAATGTTTTGTTTTTAAAAAGTACTCATACTTCACCTTTAAAATAAAGCATTAAAATAACTTCGAATCCATGTTTGCAAGTGCGCATTAGCTTAGCTTTTCTAAATACGAAAAAACAGAAGATCTACGTACGCCTTTCTAACTGAGTAATCTATTAAAAATATATATTATTTTAAATTCTGTAAAACAGATCCGCATGTTATTTTTGCTTTTTCCGTTTTCTCTGCAATTTCTGCTCCTGCTCTGGAAATCTAAATAAAAAAACAACAACTATTTCTAAGTACATTTTCCTTTTTAAAGAGGTGATCCGTTAAAAAATATATTAATATTAACCCTTTAAAAAATTATTTTCCAAACATGTTTCGGTGTTTTCTTTCTTTCTGTATTTTTTAAAAATTTGTAGCCACTGTGGTAATTGAAATACAAAAAAAAAAAAAAAAAAAGAAAAAAAAAGAAAAATAAGAAATCATATCTACGTACATTTTTGTTTCTAATGATACTTTTCGTTTCAAAAAATATCTTTAGTAATTTTTTCAAAAAATTACTTGCCGAATGCTGTTTCGAGGTTTTTCTTTTTTCTGCAATTTTAAAAATCTGCAACTTTCTGCATATCAGAATACGAAAGAAAAATACCAAATTAACCAAAAATATTTACCTTTAAAATGATCTCTTCAGTTAAAAGAAATAGTGATATCAGTACTTTCAAATAAATCTGTTTCTGAAAATCACGCGATTTCGCCAGACATTCTGTTTTAGCGTTATATAGAGAAAATTTCCCAATTTTGCATTTAAAGCATTGCAACGCATTTCAAGGGTTATCATCTTTCCTACCTCTTCTTTCAATTTGAGTTAACATCCAACGTTCCTAATTGGAAAATATTGTGTGAAACTTAGAAAATAATTAACATTTCAGACCAAAAATAAAACAGAAGAGAGCTTACTTGATCAGAATAATTAACTTTTGGGAATAGAACAGGGAGTCGGCAGCACAGATACTCCCCTCATCGAGTTCACGGATGAGGTGATAAAAATTATTCCAGAATTAGTTAAAATTCGATTCGCATATTAAAACGCAATCGGTCTGCCAAGCCCTATATTGGTGGAAAATACCTATAAACCCGATTGTAGCCGTAGATTTACCATTGCGATTTACCTGCCCCCATAGGTACGAAAACATGGAGGACTGGGAGCAGAAAAACATAATGCTAAACCTACACTATAAAAAAAACGGACTAATAAACGGAGATTCTACTGGCAATCGAGACGCCAGTATTATTACCGTATTTTAACGGACATTTTCCAGAAAAACTGAAATTTTTCTCTAATTTATGGGAGGAAATTTCCGTAAAAATACGGATTTCTGGAATTTCTGGGGGGGAAATTTCCGTTCAAATACGGAAATAGTACTGGTGTCTCGATTGCCAGTAGAATCTCCGTTTTTTAGTTCGTTATTTTTTATAGTATACGACTCAACCGCTAAAATCGGGTTTTCAGGTGTTTTCCACGCAGATATGTCTTGGCAGACAAATTGCGTTGTAATATTCATATCAAGTTTTAACTAGTTCTGGAATTTCAGCCGTGAACTCGATGAGGTGATTGTATGTGCTGCAACCTCCAGGTCTAGGAGGATTCGTTGATAAACATTTTCAGACGAAGAGCGATCCTAAAACAGTGCAATTTGTTTTGAAATTAGAAGTAAAATAATAACTTTTGAAATAAAACTCTTTTGAAGTGTTACAACGTGAAAATACTTTTTTACTCTTTTATGCTATGATGATCTTCTGATATGTGCAGTACAACAGTACATATATTTACATTTTGATGATTATAAACATATAGCAAGATTTCAGACACCACCCCTTTCCATTTTGTCGTCTTGTAATATCTTTACAATCTCGAATTCTAATTGGACGATTTTAAAATGCTTACTACCACTATTGAGGGTTGTATTTCTATTATTTAGATTTTCTTTAGAACTATTGAACCAAATTGCAAGTGTAACATATTTGAATGTCAGAAAACAAAATTTAAAATAAATCTTGATACTGCCACTAGAGTGCGCTGTTTTTTTAGCTCATTACTTAGGTTGCAGATCATTACATTTTTAGTATCTCAAATTATCTATTTAGAGAAAAAAATAATAAACTATTAAACTTTTTGTAGCGGAGACATCTTTGTTAAGAATTAAATGTTGTAATATTAATTCTTTAAGCTTAAAAATTAAAAAGAAATTGTATCGACACAATTTATTTCAGAAAGGAAATTGCTTTTTAATTTGCTAATTTATTTTAAATATTTATTATTATACCTATTTTTACTTTAAATAAAAAAAAACTGAATGTCAACCGCTTTGGTATGCCTTTAACAAAAGCCTGCGATGGTTGTGTTTTTAAATTTAGAAAAATTGATTTTTATGTATTTTTTTAGCGCTGAATCCAATAATGACCTTTATTTTTCACTATGTCGTCATGTGTTTTCACAAATCGTAAATTTCAAAGGCAAAAGGTGTTTAGGCTGGTGTTTAGGCAAACATTGTAAAGCGGAACAATTTAGTAACAAGCCTAGGTATATAGTAGACTCAAGCATTTTTAAAGAGAGATAACGATTTCTAGCGGAGATAACCCTGGAAAACTTTACCTTCATTTCAAAGGCTGGTTTGTCTAAAATTTCCCAATATTAAGAAAGTTTTATGCTTTAGTAATTTTTTTGGCATAAAGTTATTTGCTTTGAATATAAGGTTAATGTAAGTAATTTAGAAGAAGTTCAAGAAAGCATTAATTATACTAAAACACATTTATATATAAGAATAAGAGTTTTCGGATACTACTATTTCACTTAACGAAAAAATAAACTGCTTTCAATGGACGACAGTGCCCCACCAGTGGACGAGAGGTTCTGCTCTCGAAGCTAGTAGACGGGAGGTGCTGGGTTCGATCCCAATCGCGAGCGTAGGCCTCATCGTTCAGAGTTTTCGTGGTTTTCTTGAAACCTTGGTTTGCCAAGCATAAGTATGGGTTAGGTTCCCTTAGAAAGACCCCCCCCCCCACGGAGGGCACTCACCCCCTTAGGGCATATATCCCTCGTGTTCGGAATTGGCCGTCATTAACATAACCAACCATTCGACGATAATTTTTTCTGGCTTTTATTACCAATTCTACTTTACGGCAAATCTAGAAAGTGCAACGATACATTAAAATGTTATAAAAAAAATACTCAAACTCAATTTCTTTCTCTTTTTTATGCAATTTTTATCTTTTTTCACATTTTTTGTTAAATAAACTTTTCTTAAAAACCTTTCAAGTTAGTGAAAGTTTTCGTGTCTTATGTTTATTAAAAAAATAATCATAGAATGAAAGTAAAATATTTTAAAGTAATTTGGTATTTTACCAGCGATAACGGGTACTTTGAGAAAAAGGCAGTCTTATAAAGGCCTCTTTCAATTGGGAATTTATTAATTCTTAATTATAATAAAGATAAAGAAGTGATAAATGAGATGTTCTTTAGTTAGCTCGTAAATTTTGTAAAAAGTAATTTTTAACGTAGTTCTAAATTTTACCAACAGATGACACTGTATTTCCTCAAACATTTTAAATTCGAACATTTAGTTTAAAATTTCAAAATACAATTTTCATTCTCATTTCTACAGCTAGTTAATTAAAATAAAAAGCGAAATCTAAAAGAAACCAGCAACTAAATAAATAGAATGCTAAATTCTTCTTTAAAACGTTAAAATTTAAAATAACACTATGTGCAAAATACTTAAAAGATGACAAAAAATATTTAAAAATATGTTACTACTTCTTACTTACTTACTTTAATACTTCTTAGTACTTTCAGCTATAAACACAGTCTTAGTCAGAGAATACAAAAATTATTGTTATTAAAGTCTTATACACTTAGACACCAACAACGTGAAATTTGAAAAATAAAACATTAATAACAGTATTTTTTGTATTCTCTGACGAAGACTGTGTTTATAGCTGAAAGTACGGAGAAGTATTAAAGTAACTTAATATATTTTTAAATATTTTTTTGTCGTCTCTTAAGTATTTTTCACATAGTGTAATTTTAAATTTTAAAAGAAACCATTCATTTGTAGTTTTACATGTAAGTTTGAGCAATCTTACAATTTCAGACTGGACGGTCCATTTGTTGATGAACATTCTAAATAATTTTCATTTTCTATAAACAGAATTTATGAATTACCTGAAAAACATTTCATTTATTTGAAGTTTATATTTAAAATACTAGATGATTTATTGAATTTTAAATTTATGGATGCTTTATTTAAACTCCCTGAGTCTGCCACATTGCTTCTGAAAGTTAATCTTTACTTTGTGGGACACTTTGCCCCAAAATGTAAAATAAAGAGAAAATGACTGAAGCATTTAAATGATAATTTGGAGAAAACAAGTTTGATTTTTTTAAACCACTCAGATAGAATTTTTTTTTTTTTTCAAATGTTACAAAATCCATACAATCGAAGAATTAACTCTAAATTGCGCTGCACAGTGATGCATATATGAACAATTTATAATTTACTCTTTCTTTAACCCTTTCGGCTCTGGCGGTCACAAATGTGTTCCTTACTTTTAAAATGCTTTAAACTATAAATAACGTCTTGGAGATACGTAAAAATCTCATAATCACATATGTGCTTTCTATATTTTTACTTTTTAGAGGACAAGTAGCGCCATCTAGCTTTGAAATAGTAAAAAAATGTAAAAAGTTGACAAAAGTTTTAATTCTTTTGGACTTTAAGAAAAAAGTCAGGGTCCAAAGGGTTACACTTAAACTTGGGATTACATTTCCAAACTAATAAATTGCGATAAAATATAAAAAAATACTAGTAAGTTTTTATGAATGTTTAATCCTAAATATGTGTAATTGTAATACGACATCAATATTTAAGATTGGACTTTACACTGTATGATAACAATATGAAAAATATTAATCTATTTTCTAAACAGTGTACAATTAGAAACTATACAACACATTTAAAATTTACATGACATTAAAATGCATGACGTTAAAATATTGAAATGATATTAAAAAATTTCCACGACAGTTTCAACCAACATACGTGGTCTTTTTCCAGGGATACTACAGAAACACTGGAAAAGGCTCACTCTTCAACACAATGAGGGAAGTGGGAGAAATAAAATGGAAATAGGGACAAAAGAGAGAAAACTAAGGGGAAAAGGCACAAGTGACGCCGTGCGCGGACGAATATCGAGGTAAAGAAAAGAAATAATTTTGAAAAGGGGGGGGGGGAGGGGATTAAATATGCATCCAAGAATTGAACCAAATAATTGGAATGTTAAAGGATAGGTTATCGTTGCAAACATTATTTTGACATGCAAAAATCTCAACGGATTCTCTAACTAAAGCAAGGAAGGTGTTAAATTGCAGATAAATACTATTAGCATTGTCAAAATCAATACTTTTAACCTTATTTTCAGCGTAAAGCCTGGCAAGGGCAGTAGTTAAACTTATTAAATTTAATGTCCCTCTAATACTCTTTCAATCTCTCAGAAAATTTACGCTTAGTCATACCTGCATTATTTGGTTATCGTTTAGAAGGATAGGTATCTCATATACACCCGAAAACTGGTCGGGGGTGGGGGGATGGAATCCAATTTGGCTGAAAGTAAAATATTGTAATACGGCATTTTCCAAATGTCATAAAAAATTCTCCCTTAGTCTATTTTCATATGAAAAATACGTCAAATAACTACTTTCGTTAGGTTTCAATAAATAACAGATTCGTTAAATTTCAATAAACCTTAACGTCTGCTATTTGAATAGCTACTTTTAATTTTATTGGCATAAAGTTAATTTTATCAGAAAATGGAAAAAAATTCAGGGCCGAAAGGACTAACGAATAATTTCAGTTCCTCACAAACGCTGCGCTCTATTTAAATTTAGATATTCGCTTTTTATAACCACAGAAGTCTACTCTCAAATATGGCTTAGAACTACTGTTTAAATTTTCAGGTATCTAATCTTAAATATGCGCATAAAAATAATACTTCCAAAAGAACAATTCCATTTCCTCACAACCACTGTATTTAAATAAATATGTTCGCCTTATGAACAGAAATCTGCTATCAAATTAGGCGAAGAATGACTGTTTAAAATTTCTGGTATCTAACCTTAAATATGAGTATAAATAAATCGTCAAGTGCGAGAATTACTCGCACTCAGAGGGTTCTTTTAATAAAAATATGAATTATTAACTGTATTATTAAAAAATAAATCCTAGCGAAAATAATCAGAAGACTTTGTAAAAAATATGCAACGTAGGGTTGAGTGTCGCTGTATATACCAGAAAAGTATGACAGTTTATATCATAAAAGTTCAAAGATGTATGAAGCGTAAATAATATCAAATATTGCTATTCTGATTAACTCTTTTTTTAAGCTTATTCTAATCTGTTTATGATGAACTTAATTCGGTAATGACAATAAAAGTTATGTACATTTAAATTTCATTTGGCATTTCATAAAATTAAATTCAGCGGAGTAATAATATTTTCTTTATACAGTGTAGCTAAAACAAAACCCTTGTCCAAAATTTAAACTTGGCATTGTGCTAAGCGCGCCTCGAAAGGAGGTCGAAAAGTTTCAACGCTGCACAGTGGGACGTTTTGGTGTTCTAGGTGGACAAAATTCATTTCCTATTCTCACGGAATTTGACAAAACCGCGTATAATGGTAGCTGAATTCAGATACTTTGAATATCCCTATTTTCAAATACGAATCTCCGCCTTATGTAATTGCTCATTTTTGTAATTAAATAAATTGAATAAAACTACTCGGAAATAATAGTATTCAAAATATCCCAATAAAATCACTCTTGATTTATTTATAATGCAAATTGCAAATACATACAATTAATAAATTATTTTGTTAGTTTTTAATCCTATAATTAATTTAGTTACTGAGGGGTCAAATAAATACTTTTATGATCATTTGGAATGCATACATAAATTCCAGAACAGGTTTGACAAGTCAGAAAATGTACGTCAAATGTGGAAAATGAGATGCGTTCGTACTGTAACTAGTTTTATAAATATTCCGGTCTTGGTGCAGTAGCTATTTCACTCTTATGCAAAAATGCATGAATACAAAATTTATTACGATTGTGTATATTAAATTCAGTAATATGGAAATAAGATGACTCCATCTTAAGAAGAACGTAATCAACATGTCAACTTAGAATCATTACCTATCATGGGATATCACTGAATTAATTTCCTATAATATGATTTAATAGAATGAAGGAAACTTTTATTAATATATTTTTAAGCTTTGATACGATTTTTATAAAATTTGAAATGACTCGCCAATATCTTGCAACGATTATATACAGTACAACCTCGATATCTCGAATATGTGAGGAAGAGAAAAAAATTCGAGATATAGAGGTTTCGAGTCATTAAGGTTTTGACAAAATTTAAAAATCTAATCTCACAAACTGCTTTTTGCTGTAAAAAATAAGATTCATAAAAAAAACTATACATAATCTACTAATAATTAACAAATTACACTTCTCGAAGTCTTAATTTCAAAATTGTGTTACACACAAACTTGTTTTGATTAAATAATATCCAATTTGTCATTAAGAGATGCATTCAGTTGTTTCGAAAGAAAATGTTCTTAATTGAAGTCTGCCGTCTCGCAGAATCTTTTTTGGAATTACACAGTCTTCTCTCACATAGCAATGGTACCAAATGCTTCAGTCCTGATATTTTCATTTGATTCAAGAAATCTCCGCAGCAACTCAACTGCCGTCTCAGCTTCTTTCACTGTATTTTTTTCATTTTTTTTATCTTGTAGGTCTTTAATTTTTTCATCAGAAATTTCTGCATTAATGCTCGAAACAATCTCCTCATCCGTCATAGTGTCGCACGTTTCAAGCTCATTGTCTACATTCAAGAATTCTTCGAATGAAATCTCAGTGTGCCTTTTGTATCGATTCCCACTGTTCTGGATTCAGTTTTTCTTCAGTAGCTCGCTTAATGGAATCAACTTCCACAGTTTCACTGGAAGTTACATATTCTAAAAATTCTGCTATTATGAAACAATTTCTTATTGTTTCTGTAACATTTTTCCATGCATAGTCAGCCATTCGCATTGACTGATGTATTATGATGATACATAACAGTATTTTTTGTTAATTAATCTAATTATTCTTGTAAATATTTTGCAAAAATAGCTAACTAGCGATTTACTAAATCAGTTTTAATTAAAAAAATTATCTAAAAATCAAAATATTACTATATGTGTTGTTCTGGATATCTTAGACATTAACGTAAATAATTATTCAGGCGAGGCGATGGTGCTAGCTGCGCTAGAAGGTTTACCTTCACCGATATTATTCAGAAGTTTCTCACAATTTGGGCTCGGTAATCAACTTTAAAGCTACGGATTATTTCCTGGTTGAATGGTTGTCCTGGTCGAAACTTCGAAGTCGTGTTTGGAAGCAAAAAATTAACAATCATATTTTTTAGCGTTGGACGATTAGAGTGGGCTTTACAATTGTCTATGAAGAGGAGAATGCGTATTTTACTTTTAGCCATTGTTTTACCTATTCCTATCAGCCAATCAGCAAAAATTGTGTTTGCCATCCAGGACTTTATATTTGACCTGTACAGCATTAGAAATGACTTAATTATAGCAAAGCAACCTCGGATTTTAGATCGTCCTATCATAAGAAAAGGAAGCCTTTCTTTACCACTTTGATTTGATGCCAAAAGCACAGCTACACGACGTTTACTCTGTTTTCCAC
The DNA here is from genome assembly GCA_963932465.1 of Maratus speciosus. NCBI lineage: Eukaryota > Metazoa > Arthropoda > Arachnida > Araneae > Salticidae > Maratus > Maratus speciosus. Next base: position 268,209,836 of record OZ010795.1, read on the forward strand.
GTCGGATTTCTTCACCTTCAAATGCAGCCGTTTGGTTGGAAAAACATTCTTACGAGAATACAGTTTCATCTGCGTTAAAAACTCATCATCTGATTTATAGTCTTTTAAAAGAGAAGGAAGTCCTGAAAACCACTCTTCACAGGTAGCTGGAAAACCCGATGCACTTTCACCGCAAAGTTTCGAAAAAACGATGTTGTCCCTTTTTTCGTTTTCAAAAGCCTTCCATTCTTACCCTTTACGTTTTTTGTATCAACAAAGGGATAAAATAATGTAAAACCAGCATCCATATGAAACTGGTTTTACAGCTGACAATAGCCAAAAGTAAAGAGTCAAACTAATGTCTGTGGAAAAAATTTCGACATATCAAGGATTTTGGGAAATATATTTCGAGATAACTATGGAAAATACAAAAGAATTTTAATGGAAATGCAGGGGAAATTTCTTTTTTCGAGGTATCGTGCGTTTCGAGATAAGGAGGTTCGAGATATCGAGGTCCGACTGTATATTCAATTTCAAACCATTCGTTTGCGTAGTTTTTGCGCGACAGACGGACAGATTAGCGGACGGAACAGACGACGACTATAAGTTCTACGTATATTTATATATATATATAGATAATTACGAAGGCACCTAATAACCATTGAAATTCTTATAACGTTTATTTAAAAACTTCTAATTCATTTAAAAACATTTAAAATCATAATGTATATTTCACTAATATAAATACGTATATCAAACATCAATGCACCAATAAAATAATGAACGAAATAAAAAATCAATTATATTAGATAAAAGTTTTTATTATTTGTGAAATATCTTTTCCTTTCAACAAATCCTAACTATCTTTTTCAAGATGCGATAACATTATTTGAATCAAGTGATTAAGCGCTGCTGAAATCTCGACTTTAACATAAAATTGCGTCTGCGAAAGCTCACTCTATTTCAGAAGTATATTTTATCTCTTTAACAAAGATCGAGGAAGTTTATTTGGGAACTACGCGGCGTACTGAACTTCAGGATATCAGTTAGATAAATCGCTTTAAGCCGGCAAAAGTTTTAAAACTTTTCCGTTGAAGATTTTCTTTTATTTACGTGTTGATTTTAATTTGGAGATTTAATAATCCGATAGAAAAGTAAGATGCATGATTATCAGCGGATCTTTATAACGTATAATTTAATTTTTTCTTATTTTTTCACTTGCGTAAATTTTCGCTTTCTAATTCATAGTAAGTTAGTTGAATATATTATACAGTAAAGCCATAAGTTTTATAATAAATTCTAACAAAACTATGTCAATATATATTTGGATACGAATTTGTTAATTTAACAAAAAAATTATCTTCCAAATTAATATATATTTAAAAATAATTAATATGATTATATTCATTAGAGATGATTTATCTTAAATGAACGAAATTTACTTTTGTTCGCTATGATAATTTTTCAAAGTCAGATATTCACGATATTAAAAAAAAAAAAAGTTTAATTATGTAAACCACTTTATGATGCATTCTGTCCAAAGCACGTTTAAAGCATTGGGCCTACAGTTTCGTTCCAGTCTCTTCAATCTCGCATATTTAATGTGAATTAAAAAAATAATAATAAAATAGCTTCATTAAAATATACAAGGGAATATACTCGGTCTTCCAGGGTTACAAAATACAGATGAAAACTATTTATTTAATTGATAATTATACTATATTTTTTACATTTAATATATTTTTAGAATGCTCACTAGTAATATCAGGCAACATTATATGAAAAATAGTAGTTTAAATAAAGTTTTGAAATTTGTTAAAAGAGATGGTTTTGTATTGGCCTCGTGTCAGGAATAACAGCCGAAGAAATCACTAAAGATCAGTATTTAAAATCAGTCTTTTTTTAAATTCTGATCATTTTAGAGGTTTAAATGCATAGTCTGATCACATGTCTAAAATTTGTATTTCATTTATATTTTATTTTGATAAATGTTTTAATTTCTTTACGTCATGTAAGCTTGAAATCAACGCTGAGTTAATCATATTAATTTAAGTACAAACGGGTTTATGTTACATAATTGTCTGCACGTGATACGCACAGCTTTAAAAAATCACGTCTAAAAATTATTTTAAAAAATAAATTCTTAAAGAGCGATTCATTTTTAAAATGCTATAGTTTTCAAACAAATTTCATTTGAAAGTATATGTTTTCAACTATTCGACGGTTTAAAAATTTAAAATGTAAATGTTTAGAAGTAAAAAAAAATGCAGTTAAATTTAAATTTAATCATTTGGTTATGCCACCATCAAAATGACGTCAGCATTACGCACGGACACGTTTTCCTTTAACAATATAGATAACAAGCATTTATGATCAAGTCTTCAAATTTTTCATTACGTTTCTTGGGACACCGTACATCCCAGCGACTATTTTTTTATTCTACTCGTACCACTTTTTAAAAATAATCTCTGCCATACATTTATGTTAGGATATATCAAGAGAGATCTACCCCATAAAAAATGCTATGTAAATTCTAATACGACTGAATATAAAAATACACGGCAGTGTATCGAAATTGTACTTCATGTACTCACTGTGCAGTAAGATTGTAAATTAGATCATTTGATTGGATCATAAAGAGGAATGATTTTTTTTTTCATTTCTTTTCTTTTCATTTCTTCATTTCCTTAAAGATTGTATTTCAGGTGAGCGTTGCTCACCTAAAATACAATCTTTAAAACTTTAAATATGTTTTCTGCATGATGGTTTTTTATCACCATTTCTCATCTTTAAATTGTTGTAAGTTAAAAGTATCGTTAAAAGTAAAAGGTTGAAACTTCGATCATGTCATTTTCGATTATTTCGTGTCATTTTCGATTGTCATTTTGCATTAATTTTGTTTTAGCAAATTAAAAAATATATATTTTTTCTTTTGAAAAAAGTATTTATTAATAATACGTTACATTATTATTATTTTTTAATTTTAAATATTTTTAACTTTTTAAAAAAATGCTAAAACTAAATTGAAACTCATAATTTTTGCTTTAATTAAATGATAAAATTGTGAAATTCGACGAATAATATTTCGAGTTATAACGATCTTAAATTACGCAATTTAATATATATATATATATATATATATATGTTTAACTTTATGAGAAATTTAAGGATATGATTTTGTTTAGAAACTATAGAGCTAACCATCGCAAGGGAAAAAAAAATCAAATTTCTAACTCTATAAATTAGAAAAAAAAAATTAAAAGTTTCTCTGAGACCTTACATTAACATTATTTCTTGAATTACACGCATTTCCATTTGTGTCTAATCCCTTAAAACCTGACAAATTATTTAAATGGACATTCATAAGGAAATTTTACAGATATAAAAATGGATTTTTTTTGTTGTTGTTTAATTCAGAAATGTATAAGGAAAATTTTCCTAACTGGAAATTTTACCAGTTAATAAAGAAAATTATATATACACCTAATTTTCTTTATCTGCAAAAAATATCCATGGTAAATGTTTTTAATATTAATTAGTTTATCTGTATAAGATACATGCATTGATCGCTGCTCTTTGTGGAGGATGAAATAGTAGGCATACATTATGAAAGAAAGTAAGTTGTATTTGCTTGACAAAAAAACTTTTTCATTCATCTTTTGTATATCTATCCTTTTTCTTTTTTATTATTCCTTCTATATTTCACTGTCTAGACAATGGGCCCAACCAGTATGTGTTCCTTTGAAGGTCAATTCTTCAGTATATTTCCTTTCGAATAAAGATTGAATGTAAAGCAAATCAGTATATGTATAAATATTTAAGTTATTTTCTCTCAGATATATCTTTCAATTCTGTAACAAAGTTCCTGTGTTTCCTAGAGCTAAAAATGGAGAGATACTTTATTACTTTCCGAAAGCACTGCAATTTCTAGCAGTTCAAATTATCATATCTGGATACATTTTGTAAAAAGATGGGGTTTTCAAGTCCTTTTTAGACACAGGTAACGTTTTTATAAAAGTAAGTGATTACAAAAGTAAGTGATTACAGTATACATTTCATAAATAAAATTTTCTAAAATAAAATACCGTACCTAAAAGCTATATTTGTTTTGTAAACTTTTCCTGTTACAAAATATTTTTTTTCATCAGCACTTAAATGACAATTAACAACAGCTCGTTTTGAAATAACAGTTATTTTCAATTCTGTGTTTTTCAATTTTGGAACTCAGTTCCAGTGTTACCTAGGAATAAAAACTGACAAATACTTTTTTACTTTCGGAAAACACTGAAATTTCTAGAAGTTCCAAATACCATAGCTGGATTAATTTTGTAAAAGAATGAGTTTTTTAAAGTAATTTTTAATCACTTGTAACGTTTTTATAAATACAAGTCATTACAAAACGAGAAGTATAAATTTCATAAATAAAATTTTCTAAAATAAAATTAGATTCCTAAATTTGTTTTGTAAATTTTTCCTATTTCTAAATATGATTTTGTCATCAGCATTTAAATGACACTTAACATAAGTTCCATTTAAAAATGTCTGGTATATATGAAGCTGAGGAAAGAAGTGAATTGTTACCCGACTGCAACTTTTAATGATACAGGAAGCCTAAAGTACTTGGTATTTATTTTAATGTTATCTCTTCAAAAGTATCCTTACAGACAATCTGAAGTAATTTATTCCACTAGGTTTATAACATTCAATGTTTTGTTATCATAATAATGTCAAATCATCATTTGTTATCATAATAACAATAAGAAATCCTTCAGGAAATATAAATTTGGTTAAGTTGGTACAATAACAAAATTAGAATGATACAATAAAAACAATAAACAATTCTACAGTAACTATAATAAACAATGCCACGTTAACAATAATAAATATTGTTACAATAGCAATAATAAGCAATGCTGCAATAACAATAATAAACAATGCTACAATAATAATAGAAAATTGTGCTACAATAACAATAATAATCAATTCTACAATAAAAATAATAAACAATGCTATATTAACAGTAAGAAATAATGTTACAACAACAATAACAAACAATGCTGCAATAACAATGATAAACTATGCTACATAACAATAATAAATAATGCTGGAATAACAATAATAAACAATGATGCACTAAAAATTATAAATAATTCTACAGTAAAAATAGTACACAAAGCTACAATAACAATAACAAACAATTCTACATTAACAATAATAAATAATGCTGGAATAACAATAATAAACAATGATACACTAAAAATAATAAATAATTCTACAGTAACAATAATAAACAAAGCTACAATAACAATAATAAACAATGCTACATTAAAAATAATAAATAATGCTGGAATAACAATAGTAAACATTGATACACTAATAATAATAAACAATGCTACAATAACAACAATAAATAATGCTGAAATAACAATAATAAACAATGACACTAATAATAATAATGCTACAATAACAATAATAATCAATGCTACAATAATGATAATAACCGATGCTATTATAACATTAATAAATAACTCTACAATAACAATAATAATCGATGTTAAATAACAATAATAGCAATGCTACATTAACAATAATAAACAGTGCTACAATAACAATAATAATCAATGTTACAATAATAATAATAAACAATGCTACTATAACAATAATAAAAAAACTACAGTAATAATAATAATAAATGTTACAATAACACTAATAGAAAATGATACACTAAAAGTAAAAAATAATGCTACAACATCAATAACAATTAATGCTACAATAATAATAATAAACAATGCTACTATAATAAAAATAAATATTTTTACAATAATGAAAATAATAATCAATGCTACAATAACAAAAATAAATAATGCTTCAATAACAATAATAAAAAAGTCAGTAAGTTGAGGCCCTCACGAAAAGTTTCTTCTGTGTAAATCGAATGGTATGCAACCAAAATTAAATGACAATTTACCCATTCTTGAGACATTGCTATCGCAGAAATCGTGAAAAACAGAGCATAACAGGAACACTCGTTGGGCGTTATGCACTGAAAAATAATAAGGATCTATTTATGTCAATATCTAAAAAAATAAGAAGTTTGGTGAAATTCTAAGCACTAGTTCTTAAGGTCGCAGAAATCGGAATAAACATAGCATAGAAGTAGCACCTGTTTGGCAATTTATACAAAACTTTAATTAGCGTCTGTTTATGTAAAGGTCTAAACAAACTATGAATTTGATGAAATTCCGTGCTCCGATAGTTCCGATAGTTCTTGAGATGTAGCTATTGAGGAAATCGTTTACAATGCACCAAAGCAGTGTCACCTGTTGGACAATTTACACCAATACCTAATTAAGAACACTTTAATTCACCATCTAACAAAATGTGAAATTGGATGGAATTCCGTACATAAGATCTTGAGATATAGTCATTGAAGAAATCGTTAAAAATTCAGCATAGCAGCGCCACATGTTGTGATATTTACACCAAAACCTAATCAGCATCAATTTATGTTAATCTGAAGTTTTATTAAATTAAGTGCACTAGTTCTTGAGATACAGTGCCCACAAAATTTGTGTCGTATACAGACAGAGAGTCTCGCAGACAGGCATACAGAATCACGAAAAAACATTTTCTAAAATCAGTGAAATAATCTTCAGGATATTATACAATGTATATGGGAACGTCCACTGTTACTCTTATGACCATTCGTGCGGTTTTTTACAAATACTTGCAATTATTTTACTATAAAATATAATTAAGATAAAAAGTGATATAACCAGTAAAATACTATTGTGCTCCACTCATTTACTATATATCTAATTTGTAACAAAAAACATTTCCCTTGTCTATATAATCAATCAAAATTTTGTTACTCTTGTGACCAGAATGTCACAAGAGTCATTTAATATATACATAAATAGTTTATTTTTGTTATAAATTAGATATATGTTTGTGTGTGGAACACAGTGGTATTTAGCTGGTTATATCAATTTTTATCTTACTTATATTTTGTAATAAAATAATTGGATATTATATATGAAAATTTGCTCTAATTATCACAAGAGTAACGAATGAACGTTCCCATATATCCGTCGAAACTCGAAATCGATTTTTTTTACGAATCAAGAATTTCTTCTTGTAAAGATAGAAAAGGGTAACAATGACATAATAACAATAATAAATTATTATTTAAGAAATTACACATTGATCTGACCAATAAAATAAGATAATCATGAAAATTCCTTTAATAGAAAACCCATATCATTTTACATAGGTTTCTCTTTTCATTAAATCGTTTCGTCCATGTTCATTCCCATAAATAGATGAGACGTAGTTATTTATTCATACGTTTCCAGATCAACAAGCCTGAAAATGACACATTTTTTTTTTCATAGATACCTTTGTTGCTTTTATGAAGCAGACTGTCAAATAAAATATTAATATTATGCAACATTTTATAACAAACTCAATAATCGATATATGAAATCAGAAGACATTTCCTAGTTTGAAATGCGTTTGGGAAATAAATATTTAGCCGATATATCGCAAAAGTGACGATAAAATATTATATAATTCATACACTTTTCAAATATTTAAAATATTTACTTTTCAAATCTATAATATAAATAAAACTAATCATATTTACATTGCCATACATTGCAATCATTACCATAAAAAATCAGTATTAATAGCAAAAAAAAATATATTTCATAATAATAATCCGATTGAAGTAAAATACACTTTATTCGTGATGACATAAAGTGCTATTGATCAAATATGCAACAGAAATAAATTATTTGTTTTCATCTTTTTACTATTTTATTCGGGAATGTAAAAATAAAATAAGAGAACATTTGTAATAATGGATGTGTTTTATTTAAAGATGTTAATAGTTTTTTCCCCCTCAGATTAAATTTGCAGGAAATTATAATATGACATGTTGTCAATTTAACGGATTGTTTTACTCAAACAGATAATATAATTTTTGAGTAGCAATATTTGCTTTATTTAAAATGTCATTAAGTAAAGAGAATAAGTAAAGAGAGTAAGTAAAGAGAACGGAAATAGTTATAGATTTATGAATTTAAAAAAGTACAAAATTGCCAACACTGGTCATATGACATTATAGCAAAGATGAAAATAATCTTAAATATTATTTACTTTCTTGTAATGAAAATGAATTTTATTTATTTGTATCAAATTTCTCACTGAGTGGAAGATTTTTTTTCTTTATTTAATTTTCTTTTCTTTTTACATTTGGAACACATGGAACAGGAAAAATTTCGTAATCCCGAATTGTGGGTGTTTGTGAATAAAGACCTTTATACTACCTACGGTATTAACGATTGAGCACTCATTTACTTAATATGCTGTAAATCACTATCGCAAACCGGTCGACGAATTAGGTATTTAACCCCTTTTCAAATAATTTTAGAACTGATTTCATAGAGAAAATTACCAAGGAAATGTGTCAGAGTTTAAGTGATAAATATTGCGGTGATCTAATAAGAGTTAGTAGCACAGAGGTGAAGTCCATTTTCACAATGTATGTTTAAAGGTTGGAATTCAATAGATTCCATTGAGTCATATATTTACAATAAAAGCACATACACACACATATATATACATTTATATCTATCTTTATATATATATATATATATATGTATATATATATACAATGGTTATCAAAAATTAAGGAAAAGTCACAAAATGCTAATTTTCAATTGCGCGAACACTCAAAAGGAAATAATATAATTCGAGTAATTACTATCTCTACAACATAGCTAGTCCATATAACATCTCATTCATGTCACACATGGTCACAAGTGTCACAGTCACTACGTTGAAGCAAAATAGGAAATTCCATAAATCTCATTATGAGTCTCAAATGATCACTATATGTGACTCCACTGAGACGTCATTGTGACTGCTGCTTTGAGACGAGTCAACATGTGACTTTACAATGTAGTTACATTGTGACTCTCATGTGACTGTCATTTGTAGACACAATTTCAAAGTCATCGGAACGTTGCATTGTGATAAGTTACCAAGTAATGTCACATTAAAGTCACATGATGACTTTCAGGTGACAGAGAGACTACTGTGAAGTCACCATTGTGCCCTTTCCGAAAAGTCTCCATGTGACTATAATATGATATTATTTGGTGACTTATCATAATGCAACGTTCATAATGACTATGAAATTGAGCCTACAAATGACAGTCACATGAGAATCACAATTTAACTACATTGTAAAGTCACCTGGGGAATCGTCACAAATCAGCAGTCACATTGACTTCTCGGTGAAGTCAAATATAGTGATCATTTAAGACTCATAATGAGATGTATGGAATTTCCTATTTTTTTGCTTCACCGTAGTGACTGTGACACTTGTGACCATATGTGACATGAATGAGATGTTATATGGGCTAGCTGCGTTGTACAGATAGTTGTTGGGCAGAACTGGGTCCATTTACTGACACCGACTTAACTACCCAGACATACACGGGATTGGGGCCAGGGTAAAACCCCAATTTGGAAGGAGGGGGAAAAAAGATGGGTAATAATGAATTTATTACCCTAGTAATTGTAGGTTAACTACTCCTAAATTACTGTACCTGAAATATTATAGTGAGTATTTAAAAACATTATAATTTATAACAAACATTTGTGATCGTAATAATTGAATAATGGTCCTGGCTACTTCTGATAATTAATCTAACCATAATTATCTTAAATTGAGGAGGGTTGAAACACATCTCCAAAACTGCATCCAAACTGCGTTGTGTAATTTTAGTGAAGAAATAGCTTTTAGACCGCGCAGTTTTATCTAAACAAAACCTATCAAAACTACGCATAAATAACATACCAAAGAAGTTTATAATCTGAAATAAAACTTACATTAAAGTAAAACAATGGACTCATGTTGTATTAAAAACATAGACCAAAATTTAACAATTAACAAAAAGTTTATTTACAGTTAGATTAACATATTTACAAAAAAAAAAAAAAAACAAATAAAGTAGTGTCACAAGACACCAGCGTTCTTTGGATTAACATTTGAATTAAGTCTACCTTTTAAATAATTATTACAAGAATTAATTAATTGCTTGGTTACCAAAAACTGTGCATCCCTAGCACAACATGGACAATTAAAACAATGGGAATACAAAAATATGAAATAACACATACCTTCTGCATAATATAGTAGAAGCTTACTCATAGCCGTTAGTCACACACATATTCCGTTGATTATTGGGGTTTTTCACTTTCCAGGTAAAGTTCACTAATTATTTAAACTGGCGATGATATCAGGTCCAAGAGCTGCCGATCATAAGGTCGTCCCTTAACGGGAAAACACGACCCGTAAAACTCGTAGTCATCTCTAAAAATCACTGCTGCGAAAACTTAGTAAATCTCGGTTTAACCATCACTGCTGAGAAATGGAACTCATCTCTTATTCGTCTGCTTAACCATCACTTTTGAGAGCAGGTGCAACTCTCAATCTATTTAACCATCACTGTTGAGAAATGAATCAAATCTTTATTTAACCATCACTGTTGAGAAGTAGATCAAATCTGACTATAACTTAATTCCTTGCTTATGACATCACCTCGTATTAACAATAAAGGATGGTCCTTTGCCCCCTTCGTCAAATGATCGGCCCGTCTTGCCTACCACCTCTTTTTCAGCCTTCTCGCAAACCTCTGATTTGATACTCCACTTTTTCGGGGTATAAAGCACTCCGCCCCCTAAGCGTCAGTAATCGTGGGATCTGAGAACCCCGGGCCTCTCCTTCTCGCCCGTGTGGTCCATCTTTACGACGTCTTTTATGAGGTCCAATAAATATTCTTACGTCCAGTTGTAAATTCTGATTGGCATTTTATGTCAACCTTTTGTTAAGCTTGGAGCCTTCGGGTCTATCTGAAAAAATCCCCTTCGAAGATAAAATACGCCTGTGCATTCGTTCTCTTAACTAAGGCTTTACAACGTAAATACATATATGAGCAACAATAATAATAATCAAAATAAATACATATAAGAACACACTCTATATATACATACACACTTTATAAAATAATAATAATAATAATAATCAAAATGTATAAATAATAGTATTTTTTATGGCATAAAAAAATAACAAAACCTTCTGAAGTGATATCAAGGGTGTTTATATCAGTTATATAATATTACTTCCAGCATATCTCCTTGTTTTTATGGCAAAAAAATATTTATTATTTTTTTCGGTACTCTAACCACTCCGAGCTGATTGACAACGGCCTTTGTTGAAAGGAAGTCCTTTCACTCCTCGACTGATCCGTTGCTGACGACCATTCGTTGATCTTGACGACTATTTGAAAACTTCACTGCAGCTACACACTGCTTGTATGTCTGCTCTGCTGCAAGCTAGTAACTGTCCTTAGTGTGGAAGGAAAGTTAAAAAAAAGTCACACTGGTGGATCACAGTAGTGTGGTAACACACAAATTGCCCTTGTGTAATATACCACTAATGTAGAGAATACACTGTTCATCACCCTGGATGCTATACGTAAAACACTGTAGTTTTGTGGATTAACAGTTATGTATACTTGTAGACTGCTGATGTATGTCACTGAATCACACACAATTTTTGTTTCCCAAAAATTTTCCTATCTACTTTAATAGCCAATGAGAAACATAGCAATAATAATTTAGAATAATTCATAAGTCCAAAAATTATTTAACTAAATTCGAATAATGTTTCTGACTTATTTTTCTAATATAATATACCGTATGGCTTGTACATATGATTACCAATTTAAAAAAACACATTATATAATACTAACGATAATTTCAATATGATACCTTACTGTATATATATACACTTTAAAAATTCAACATGAGATATACACCTTATTTCACAAGATTTAAACACTCTGCAAAATATACATTCTTTTGCATTATTTTTTTTATTGGAGTTATGAATACTAATATTTTTCATAATACCTCTGTCACATTCTTTTCATGAAGTGTTATCTATGATTAAAGAAGTGCAGTACTAAATACACCCTACAAATGTCTAGCTTACTGACCGCTTACAAAAATTGTAAGTCTAATTGTAAGTCTACTGTTTTTATTTATTTAATTCTTTCTTCTCTTTTTTTTTTCTCCTAAAAGAAAGATTTATTATTTAACTCTTATTTTATTTATTCAATATATTCTTCAACACATGGTAGATTTATTCTTAACAACCACAGAATACGTAACCTAACGTTTATTACTTCACTCAAAAGATAACTGACAATCTCTTTCCACTGCTTGTGAAAGAGTACGCGCATGAAAACTCGTAATAGCTGTCATTAGAGATCTATCTATCTCCAAAGAATCGCGATGCAGTTTTTTCTGCATATCTGAAAGGAAAGCAATCATGTGTTACTTAGCAACCTCTAAATGTCACCTTGACTGACCCCCTAACTACCAACTGGCTGGACAGGGACTGCTTATCTACAACCCTCTAATCGATTTCATCCCCCCTACTAACGAGCGGGTGACGCTAGCCACAAGGATTACACGTCAATTTTCTCAGGTATGTACAAACCATGATTTATACTGTAAAAATGACTATATTCCTATGCAATTTTATACTAGACTGAAGTGCTCCTTATGAGCTCTCTAATGCTGTAAAAATTATTTTACTATACCCATTACAACTATTAAAATTAAGTAAAAACAACCTCAATCTACAAAAATTGTCAAGATGTCGCTTGATTCCAATCCGTGTTGAGAAAGAGACGGTAAAAACCTGTTCTACGAAGACCTTCCCGCTTCTAAAATGAAAAGCTACCGTACTTTTCCCGAACAACTGAATCTGTGTTTCCAACAGTGAAATGCCCATATTATTTTATTTAAATATATAGTCTGGCTAGCCCAATTTTTTCGCTATGCTCATGACCTTATTCACATGAAATAAATAGACCTATTTCTTAGTCTCTAACATAAAATACTTTCTCCCAAAAAAATTCCACCAATTAATCCTTAAGCGAGAAAACCTTCCTATAGCGGAAGCCTGTTTTCCCAGATTAAAATGACACATTCTATTGCAATGTGTACTGTCGATACTGTTGTACAGACAATTAGCCTTCCATTTAACATACGTAACTAATTCTGCAACAGCTGATACAAAACAAACTCAATATCAAGCACCTTCCTTTAACGGAAATCCCATCGCTGATTTAAATGAGTAATTACACTACCTTGTGATATTCAAAACACTGCCGAGCCGGAAAATTAGAGATTCATTTACCCCTATCTAATATCCGAACAGTAAATATCACCCAATACCTTGTATTTACTTCTAAATATCCTCGTGAACATGCGGCATAACGATGCACTGTCTAAGACGGAAACACAAATCTCTACCTGCTGTCCTAACCTGACCCCTTATAAACTGAAGCCTTTGCTTCCGTAACTACCAATACACTTTACAATAATATACTCCCTTTTAACAATTTATAACATGAATTTTAAATCTGTTAGCACCAAAATAACCCAATTTAAAATTTACACTTTAGTAAACCAAGAAAAAAAAACATTTTTATATTTTATTTAAAATTAAAATTACGTCTAAACACTATCTTTTTACTTTTATTTCTTTAAAGTATTTAATTTATTTACATTAACACACCTTCGCTTTTATTTTTTTTATTTATAGGTAAACAGAGGTACTCCAATGCAGCCGACTCACTGCCAATCCGTGGTTCCGGAAGTAGCGCCCCTTCGACCCGCGAAAGTGCAGCACCACACGGACGTACAGTCTCAACCATATTGGATTACCAAACTTACAAGGTAAATATTATTACTACCCTACACCTTTTTTAATATTAAAATTACTTTATTGTTTTTAAAAGTGCTATTAATCCCGAAAGTTTTATTTTTGTTTTTTTATTAGCAACTAAAAATTGCCAATTCTGAAAAAACTGGTGACTGGTATACACTTTTTATTTATTTATTTTTATGCATAAAAACTTTCTTTAAAAAAAAAAATCGTTAAATTATATTTTAATGACCTAACCGAAATTTTAAGTTTAAATTTTATTTTTAAACTTTTGAATTTTTTTCAAGTGCTACCGATAATTTATAATTAAATTATTTAATTATGATCATTACTTAATTGAATATTGTGTACAATTAATTTATTTAAAATTTTCCTAATAAATTAATTTATTTAACTAATTTTTAATTAAATTTTGATTAGCGAGAATAAAACATTCATTAAAACCCAAAATGTTTTTTTATTTTTGAAATTTTGCCTACCTGCAATTTACAAAATTTATTTAATTATTCTGTATATAATTTGCTCAAATAATAAAAAAAAAAGATACTCTCGAAAAAAATTTTGCTGAATTTGTTATCAGAATTCCGAACTTTATTTAAAACGAAAACCTTCATTCTAATATTTTAATTATCACTTTTTATAACCCTCTCAATTTTTTTTATTTATTATTTATTCTAAATTTCAATCTTAATTTAGAATATTTTTCTTTTTTTTATTTATTCAGTTTATATTTTAATAGCAACCCTACAATAACTTAACTTTTCGTTAAATATTTGGCTAAACACTACAACGCCTTATATAAACACTACAATTTTTTATTTAATTTTCTTTTATTCAATAAACTCATTTATTTTAACCTCATTAACGCTAATATATGCGCCGTACAAAATGAATAGTCATTGTACTTTAAAATACGTAACTTCTACCAAATCCAAGATAATAATGTTTCGCTGGTTTTCTTTCAGATAATGACATATGTCGAAGAATTAGAATAAAGGGGAGGACCCATACCCCCTATGCAGAACCATGTCGCCCAAAACGTCACCTCGGGAGCCAATGCCTCTTCACTGGACACTGTAAGTACGGCTATTTTATCATTATCCTACTAAATTCATGGAATAACTACCCTGTCTAAAATGACACTCCGCCCCCTGTCTGGGCGGAAAAAAAACATATACCCTGTTTGTTTACCAACATGCCACTTTAAATTTTGACACGAGAGTCTTTTCATAATAACATTCCACTTTGTGCGTTTGCACCGAAACCAATTTTAAATTTAATACACACTTAAACATACTTATTGACACAAATAGTATATACAATTATTACCAAAATTAGAATATACCCAAAAACTACCTTTCTTTAGGTACTATTAACCAAAATTCGTATGAGTTATTTTAAAAATAGTTCCGTTGAACTACCCAAATTTGGTACGCATGTACCGCTACCTAAAAACACCTGTCAATAGCAATTTTAATGAAAACCATAGCTTACGCAACCAATATTTGTTGCCGCTGGCTTAAAATTCCTATAATTACGAATTTATTTTATAAATAAACTTCAATTTTTGTTTTGCCCAATAAGATACACTTTGCGTGTACAATACCTGCCTGCCGATGCATGAAAACATAAATTTTATTTTGATCTATCTATATGCCTAATTTTTTTTAACACGCATGCTGTCAAAATTATTTATTTATTTATATATTTTTTCATAAACTCGCATGCTACCACCTTATTACTGTACCATACTGTGATTTTCAGAACAGATGAAGCCGATGATTGTAACACTACAACCACCATATTTCTTACTGCATTTATATGTACCTTTATTATTTATTATTTATTTATAACTTGCCATTATAAATTTTATTTACCATATTTTAACGTATTTTTGCAATGTGTCCAAACCACCGTAAAACTGCTACTAGTCTAAATAAAACTCCTACCCTTAAGCAGGATCTTAAGAAAGAGAGAAAAAAAATTCCTCAAAAAGAAAAATCCCAGTATAAAAGTCCTAGAATTATAGCTAAATTCCCATATTTACTGCTACTAGAAACCAGAACTAAAAACTGTCCTCGAAACAGCCGGTTTTGAGAACCCTTTCGTCAAACGTGACTGCTCAAAACCTCGTCCCGGTAGCTTTTTCAAGAAGGCTCACGTTTTGAGCACCTTATCGCCAGAGTAACGGTTGGCGCGGGGATGAATTCAACGCTACGCACCCTTTCTTGTTCGTGACGTCATACGAGTAGCCAACAGCAACCCCATTCCTTTGCTGAGAGGAAGAGATGTGTTTTTTTTTCATTTGTTTTCGGCAAATGTAAAAAGACGAAACGTTATTTCACCACCGTGGTTTACTAAAACAATGAGATTTTTCGGATTAAAATAACTTTTAATTTCACAATACATATAATTCAAACATAAGTTATTTTTTTCAGTTCTATAATATCCATTTCATTAATTCGCTATATGTTCGAAGAAATTGAGAACGCATTTTATTTTTGAGTAAAAATAAAAACAGACGTAAAGATTTTCTGGTAATAAATATTAGTTAATAGGAAGTTGAAACTAAAATCAATTCTATTATAATTAGATAGAACGATAAATCATAAATTATTTAGCTGTATCCTGCAATTAAATCAATCAGCTAAAATAATTGCAAGTTGATGCATGCAATTAAATCAATTACTATTACATTTTAATGTTGTTAAATCTTTATCATTATTTGAGTTTTTATGAAAAAAACATTGGTCTGCACCTAGTGCACAAAATGAGAAATCTTTAAAATTCTTCAGTTTTTTATTTTAAAATTTTTGCCGTATTTTTAAATATTATTTCGTCTTTGTTGTTTTATTTGTTATTTTAAAATAGTGATTCGTCATATTTGAATAAATCATCTAAATTCTTCCCTCGAATGAAATCCCCCCCCCCCCCCTGCAAACCGCACACAGACACACTCCATTTTTCGCCATTCTGCACACATATTTATTAAGTTCACGTGGCAATAAAATAATGACCAATCGTCAGAGCAACCTCCCATTTCGAATTTTCACTCCGCCCCCCCCCCCACCCTCTCCTCCACCACACTATTTTTTGACCATTTGAAATTCATTGTTGCTTTGCAGAAAAAATTAGTTAAAATTATGTCTGAAATGTTAACTATTCCTTCGCTTATCCATAACAGTGCATAAAGTTTACTGTTTTGCTCTATATGTTGATTTTTAAATAACATATAAATAATTTACCATAAAAATAGAAAAGGAAAGAAATAGACCGAAAGACTTAAAAAAAAAAAATCAGGATTAACCTTTTGTGCACACGCTTTCCTTTTTTTTTTTTTTAACTCTTTACATTTTTTTTAAATTTTCTGTCCTATTTATTACTGTGAAGAAACTATAAGTAAAAGACCAATTATTCAAATTCAGCCCCCCCCCCCCAAAAAAAAAATTAAATATTCCAAGTTTTTAATTTTTGGGTTTGTTTTTTTCTATTTGTTAATTGATAAATTTAACTATTTAAATCTACAGCCCCTCACTATCATACACAGTTAAAAGATTTCTCTAGTGATTTTATTTGTTACTTTGAAGTAACAAAAGATAGTCATTCAATATTCCTTCTCCCCCACCTCCCCTTAAGAATTTCATCTCACATTAAAAAGGCAATTTCTAAACATCCTGTTTGGGGTTATGAAAGGTTTTTTTTTTTCTTTCTTGGTTTGGCCTATTTTCACTCGACTTTGGGGACTATTTACGCAGAATGATTTGGTATTAAATTAATTATATAAGTTCATCACAGAAAATATAGTAATTTTCTTCCACAGGTATTTTTTAAAATCTGTGCTTATATACATCAAAATGCACTGAAACTGCATTAATTCATCATCCCCATAAATCCATCTTTATATGTAATCAAATATCTAGATTTATGAAGGTAATGAGTTTTTGTTTAACAGGTATGGAATTAATAATGCTCAACTGAATGAAATTTTAGATTTTTGAGGGGATCAAATAATCAAAATTTTAGTCTATATCATCAAAGTAGGCCTTTGATAAAACAGAGTATAAGAATTCGTAATATAATTTCTTTCGAAGAAGATTTCTTTTCATCTAGAACACATAATTGAAAGTATTTCTTTAATTTAGGTAGGACTGTTATTCTAAAATATGCTAGTTCGTCTTCCGCCATTCGGTTCAAAACAAAACACAAGACGACGATTTGCGTTAGAGCTCGCTGAACGTTCTCGCTTTCGCCAACTCGCCAAGGCTGGTGCTGAAAACGTGAGCCTTCCTGAAAAAGCGTCCCGGCAAAGGGGCGGGTGAGTCTCAATCCATCATTCTCACTGCCCACCTTTCTTCCCTATTGCCGTGTTTGACAACTTGAAAACACCGCATCCTGCATCTCGGATGTGGGGATGGAGAGAATTTCTCCAAGGAAAATTTTATCGTCTTCCTGAAAAATAAAACTTCTCCCACCTACGAAAGTGCTGTTTCCACAATAAATTATACTTTTTAAAAACCCCGTTTGGACACCATGCAATTATACTCTATCTGCAATATTTTATACTGTTGAATGTTCACATATTTATTTATTTACCTGTAACTACATCCAAAGCTGCTATTTATATATATTCATATAAATATAACATTTTAAATATAACCTTTTGATTTATTTTATATTTATATATTATTTTTATATTTTTTATCGGTGTAATTCCCTCAATTTTATTCTAAAAAGAGAAAATTTTCTAGCCTGACCTAAAACATTTTAATTTTGACAAAAAAAAGTCATTATTTTTAGAATAATAACTAGTTCCTCTTCCGTAAAGTATTTTGCATATTTATTTAATACTTATAAAATCCTATCGTAATATTTTTATGCGTAAGCATACTGCACGCCGATTTTTTTTTTTTTCTTTTTTGAAAAAACAAATTTATTTATTTAACTATCATACTCAGACACCTACAAAATAGTTTATTTATTTTGTAAAACCACTACAAACCTACTTACTTACGAATTTTCGTATTTTACAATTTTTTTTGTTTATATTTTTTGCATTTTGAAATTTGCATTTTTTAAAATTATTATTTACCAGTAACCTTTCTCTAGTAAAAATAACCATTTACATCTCCAACTGACATTCCGTAGTTTACAACCCTCAAAAGAATTTTTACCTACAACGGAAAAATTTGAGAATACCGCTTTTTAACCCTTACGCGGCCGCAGAAAATATCGGTACCTGCCACCATGTGAATGTAAACACACTCGTACCTACACTAAACTACCCTAATGTCACTACACACTAACACCTCACTAACAAAACTTTATTCCAAAGTGATGCTTTTATTTTATTTATTTTTTCCTTTTTTGAAAAATTTTAAAAACTTAGTCTGAAATGCTCCCTAGATCAAACCTAAAATTAAAATTCCCAGTCTAAAAATACCTATAGGTGTTCAAAAACACTGCTACTGTATAGCTAACAACCTTTTTAAATATACTATCCTTAGAACCAAATTTTACTTGCAAAAATTGATTTTATTTGAATTTTTACACTTTTTTTTTTTCAACTCCTACAAAAGCTGTTTTTGCTTCGGAGCATGTAAAATCCTATATTTTAAACTATTTATGCTTAAGTACTTTGCAAATAGTAAAAGGATTAACCATATTTTGTTTGAAATACCAATTTTCAAAATTTAACCCTTGAACGTCCACCAAAACATGTCACTACCTGACACTTTCTCAACTAAACGAAATCCTATCGTTTTTCTACACTACTGACTCACTATATATCAACTAATCTCAGAGATATATAGTACAACGCGTCTTTAACGACATAAAATCCAATTTATACCATTAACTAGTAAATCTGCAGATCAGGAGCCTCAACGCCAGCGCTACAATTCATTGTGTTTAGCGCCCTTTGAGTAATATTAATCTTTCTACAAAAAACGAAATTTAAAGTTTTGAAATTACATAAACATTTATAAAACGAAAAAATATTTCGAAGGTTTCTGACATTAGAAGCGTTAAATTAAACCCCTTGTTATGTAATGGTATTCTGAAAATCTCATGAGCTACTTATTCTGGTAATTTTTAGATAATAAAGTAGATTTCTTCAGGGGGGCTCTGCCCCCCCGAACCCCTTCGTAGTGTAATTTAATTTACATTTGTAATTATCAATTAATTGTGTTAATGTCCTTTAGTAAATTCTACCAATAGACGGAAACGTACATGAATTATTTTCTACAGCCCTATATATTACGTGAAGATTTTTACGCGTCGTCTATAACATTTAAATTTAATGCAGACAAAAAACCCTCTTAAAACTGCTCATATCACATTTCCGGGGATTAGTATGCATAGTGTGCACCATATATCCAGTTTCTGTGGAGTCATGTATATGGTTCTATTTAAATTCTGCAAACATTTGTTAGTATACTAAATGTAATTGGGCTGGGAAATACATAACTCAAAAAAAAAAAAAAAAAAAAAAACACTGAAGCAATTCGCGCGCGCTCATTTTCATTTATACTTACGAATTCATTTGTGTATCCCTGTACATGGTTTATACAATATTTAAGCACTACTTATTAAGCACAAATTTACTTAACGTTAAAACGCACACCATAATCGAAAATGCTCTTCAGCAATCATCCCTAATAGACCAGAACTGTATCCGAAATTTTTTATGTGACCCTATAAATGAACGATAAATACGATACAAATCATATTCAAGCTTCTTGTAGTCAACCACAGTAATGTAATTTAATTTGATAATGTTTGAATTAGTGCAACACAATTAACACACTGACGACAGGCAATTTAATTAAATCTGGGTTTAAAAACAGTAGAAGCTCCTCCCTCTTCTGAAAGTGTCTCGGAAATTGGTTTCTGAAATATGTTTTTCATGTTTATGCAGCAGTAAATATCTTTCAATGTACGGATGTAATATATAATGTCTTACAATCTATAAAAAATATGGACAGCACAATATAAATGTCTTTTCTGTAAGGTAGAAGTCACTCTCTTAGCCAATGACGTATTCTGAATAAAAACGAGAATTCTCGTTTCCCGTCGCTAATGTGTTAAAATAAGCTGTGAAGAGTTTTTCCCCCCCGTAGACCACATTTTAATCGACCACTTTTGTGTGACCCTGAAAAAAAAATATGCTTTGCACCCCATATACTACAAAAATGTTTCAAAAATACATATCAATTTTATTATTTTGTAACAGAGTAACATCATTAAAAAACGCCACAAAAGGATTTTCTTCAAAGATTGTAATATTATGAATACTTTTGAGTTCCCTGTACGCATGCTGTAAGTGCTACACACAACATATTTTATAGTAACCAGGTTCTAGTGCACCTTAATAAAGTATATAAATTTCATTACGTTTAAAATTGTGTAACATTATTAAAATACACCGCAGACGATTTTTCCCAAAGACTATAATGTAACGGAATAGTTTTGAGGGCCCCTGTAATTAAGCTATGAATGCTACACTCGTCATTTTTAATACCAAACATACTTTGGCAAACCTCAATAACGTATATCAATTACATGCAATCCCGACTATATTTACGCGAGTTAGAGCACGTAGAGAAACACGGCAGGCGACAGATAGAAAAACTGAAGTCATAAATACTTTTCATCCATGTTGGAAAGTGTTAAAAAGGATTTACATGCCTTTAACTGTACTTTTTTTTCACTAATAGCATGGTTAAACATTAGTTTAAACATCCTAATCCATGCGATAGCAATAACATATTAAAAGCCCCCCAAAATATGCATATCTGGAGATCTATAAATCTACTGGAAAATAATTCATTATCGTGCCCACTGTTAATTGCATAAATTGCATCGATTTGGCGCGATAAAATATTTTTTGTGATAGCCTTTTAATAGTACATGCAACAAATTAACGTAATTTACTAACTTCATTCATATTTGAAGCAATGATAGGCTACGAATAACAGTCGCTAGGCAACGAAGAAAAGGAGAAAAAAAAAGAAATATGTATCATGTAAAACAAGAAAATTAATTTAAAAATTCTTTATATTATTGGAATACATGTATAAATGTCCTCAAAACATTATACACGTAAATAAAAAAATCTGATAGATACATTGATAAAACTTCAATATAATAGGAATAATTTAAAACCCTTATTTGGAATGTTAGTATCCATAATTTGACATTTAAATCCATTAATCAAACGTGCCATTTTCTTTCAACAAATGGAAATTTTAAAATCGTCTGACTTGCCGTAGAAAAGCATTATAAAGAAAAATAAAATCTTCCATATTTTTCGAACGAATGAACCAAATTTAACCAAAAACTATACAGCTACGTCCGGGTATCTCACGAATATGCCCAATGAATTTCAAGCTGATCGGGTGCTTTTTGCGGCAGTTATCGCGGAACAGACAGACAGACAGACGGACAGACAGACAAACGGAAATCAAAACTTTTCGTGTCTCCACAGTAAGCCTTCACTGACGTTTCGGCAATTACCCTGATATAATTGAACTTAGACCCAAATATACGGAAAATACACTACACTAAAATGAAAACAAATGAACACAAAATACATTAAAGAGAAGAAAAATTATATATACAAATTTTAGAGAAAATATTATCTAATAAGGTTGGATTTCATAATTTTTGATATTTTTTTTTGAAAGTACAACAATCCCCTAGATAAAAAATCCCCAAATACCTATGTACAAACTACTCTTGAAATCCAATACCTAATTATTCATTCTACGTCTTCCCCGGAGGTCTACCTTTATCCCTATCGTACTTCTTACGCGAACCCCTGTTAGAACTCTCTTGCGAATCATTATTCCTATCCACATTATCCCTCTGCGAGTCCTTACGTCTAACACTAGAGTCCCTATAATTCTGCCTTTGCTGTGCAAAATTTCCATTATTCGAACCCCTGGGATAAAAATTATCATCCATACAATACTCAGAATTATACCCTGAAAAATTCCGATTCCCTTGAAAATTATCATAATAATTCTGACTATGAAATTTATCCAAGTTCCCATACCTATAATTACTCTGTGAGTTACCATGATTACTGTAACACTGTTGATTGTTATCATAATTTGGTATAAAATTGGGTGTAAAATTGGGATACCCCTGTAAACTTGGAGATAGATACCCGAAACCTGCATTAAATCTGTTATAATCACTTCTAGAATTAAAATTTTCGAAATTCCGTTTTCTAAGAAAATTAGGTTTTTTGCTATTAGTTTTACGATTAAAATAACAATTCTGTAAATCGTGCTTACTAGTTTAACAGATCTTGCAATAATTTTCCTGAACACTTTCGTCTTTCTTTTCACTACTTCTTTTTTTCGTTTACCGCATTCAATTGTTCCGATAATTTTGCAATATAGTTTAACTGATCTTTATTTTGCTCCATTAACTTCTCATAAACCGTATCTTTAATTTCTACATTTTTCGCCACATGATATACCTATTCAATTGTTGAAGAATTGATAGCATTTTCCAACTGTAATGCTTTTTCGCATAATTTAGGAAATTCTTTGATATCTAATTTCCTTAATTCTAAAGAAATATTCGGAGAAATTCCGTCCAGAAATTTATTTATTTTAATCAAATCAAAAAAATCCTTCGCACCTTTATTATTATCATATCCTTTCGCTTGTAAATATTTATAGATCAAAATGTTAAAATCCTCTATAAAATCTTTGACAGATTGATTAGGTTTTTGCTTTATTTGATTAAATTTTTCTGATGTTCTGTAAACGATTCTCTTTTTGAGAAAACATCCAACATTTTCTGTTTAAATTTTGAATAATCTTGTTCACAATTTAAATTGTCATCTTGCACCAATTTTTCATGTGCAGATCCTACAAATTTGGATTTTAAAATTTGTAGCCTAAAGTCCTCTTTTATTTTTGTCCTATCCAAGAACTGATCAAATTATTTTAAATGGAATTTTACATTAGGAATTTTCTTTATATCAAAAGGGTTGATTAAACTCAACACCAGAGATAATGGATTTTCCTCTTTTTCGTGAGACATATTTTCTAACTCTAATTGTTTAACTGCCTCTCTTAATTGCTTACGCGTGCTAACTCCTGAATTAGAATTTTCTTTACTTTTGCGATAATTTCTATTCGTCATAAAGTAAATTTCCTAACACCTATACACATAAATACAAAAATGCACAAAAATGTTCTTTTTTTTTAACCAAAATGCGCAAAATAATACACAATAACACATAAATCAATAAATTATTTCTGCTAAAATCAATAAATTTTTCTCAGTACCATAAATAACACTCCAATAATTTTCAAAAATATTTAGCACTTCTTACTGATTTCAAAACACAACAATGAATTAATTTTCGATACTGTATGATTTTTCTGTATCATACTTCAATAATTTCAATTTATTTATGAAAAAGATTTTTTCTCTTTTCATTTCAATAATTGTTTCAACATTTTTTTTAAAAAAAATTCTCATGAAGTAATTGCAAATTTTTACTGAATAAATGCAACTTTTTCTACTTATAATAACCTTAAATTGCCTATACACAAAGTATAAGCTACATTTCAATTATAAAATATTGTTTCATTACAACACTTTTTTTTTATCAAAATATGAATTCGTTGAGCCATACACTTTTTGGGAAAAACAAGTCAGAAATAATTCATACAATTCATTGGTACCAAGACTAATTTTTAGAATTTATTTTAATGTTAGCAATCATGAGTAACGCGTTCGTTTTTTTTACTAAAAATACCACTATAATAAAATAATATTAACTCCATATAACGGGTAATATTAACAATAACTCCAGCAAAATCCTGAGAGTCACGGAAACCAAAGAAGTTAGTATGGTGTATGTTGGGCAGAACTGGGTCCATTTACCGACACCGACTTAACTACCCAGACATACACGGGATTGGGGCCAGGGTAAATCCCCAATTTGGAAGGAGGGGGAAAAAAGATGGGTAATAGTGAATTTATTACCCTAGTAATTGTAGGTTAACTACTCCTAAATTACTGTACCTGAAATATTATAGTGTGTATTTAAAAACATTATAATTTATAACAAACATTTGTGATCGTAATAATTGAATAATGGTCCTGGCTACTTCTGATAAGTAATCTAACCATAATTATCTTAAATTGAGGAGGGAGGAAACACATCTCCAAAACTGCCCCAAACTGCATTGTGTAATTTTAGTGAAGAAATAGCTTTTAGACCGCGCAGTTTTATCTAAACAAAACCTATCAAAACTACGCATAAATAACATACCAAAGAAGTTTATAATCTGAAATAAAACTTACATTAAAGTACAACAATGGACTCATGTTGTATTAAAAACACAGACCAAAATTTAACAATTAACAAAAAGTTTATTTACAGTTAGATTAACATATTTACAAAAAAACAAATACAGTTGCGTCAAAAGACACCAGCGTTCCAAAGAACAAAATTGGATTAACATTTGAATTAAGTCTACCTTTTAAATAATTATTACAAGAATTAATTAATTGCTTGGATACCAAAAACTGTACATCCCTAGCACAACATAGACAATTAAAACAATGGGAATACAAAAATATGAAATAACACATACCTTCTGCACAATATAGTAGAAGCTTACTCATAGCCGTTAGTCACACACATATTCCGTTGATTATTGGGGGTTTTCACTTTCCAGGTAAAGTTCACTAATTATTTAAACTGGCGATGATATCAGGTCCAAGAACTGCCGATCATAAGGTCGTCCCTTAACGGGAAAACACGACCCGAAAAACTCGTAGTCATCTCTAAAAATCACTGCTGCGAAAACTTAGTAAATCTCGGTTTAACCATCACTGGTAAGAAATGCAACTCATCTCTTATTCGTCTGCTTAACCATCACTTTTGAGAGCAGGAGCAACTCTCAATCCATTTAACCATCACTGTTGAGAAATGAATCAAATCTTTATTTAACCATCACTGTTGAGAAGTAGATCAAATCTGACTATAACTTAAATCCTTGCTTACGACATCACCTCGTATTAACAATATGAAGGATGGTCCTTTGTCCCCTTCGTCAAATGATCGGTCCGTCTTGCCGAACCCCTCTTTTTCAGCCATCTCGCAAACCTCTGATTTGATAATCCACTTTTTCGGAGTATAAAGCACTCCGCCCCCTAAGCGTCAGTGATCGTGGGATCTGAGAACCCCGGGCCTCTCCTTCTCGCCCGTGTGCTCCATCTTTACGACGTCTTTTATGAGGTCCAATAAATATTCTTACGTCCAGTTGTAAATTCTGTTTGGCATTTTATGTCAACCTTTTGTTAAGCTTGGAGCCTTCGAGTCTATCTGAAAAGATCCCCTTCGAAGATAAAATACGCCTGTGCATTCGTTCTCTTAACTAATGCTTTACAACGTAAATACATATATGAGCATATTTATATCAAATAACAATAATAATAATCAAAATAAATACATATAAGAACACACTCTATATATACATACACACTTTATAAAATAATAATAATGATAATAATCAAAATATATAAATAATAGTATTTTTTATGGCATTAAAAAAATAACAAAACCTGCTGAAGTGATATCAAGGGTGTTTATATCAGTTATATGATATTAATTCCAGCAATAGTAATTACACGAATTATATTATTTCCTTTTGAGTGTTTGCGTATTTGAAAATTAGCATTTTGTGAATTTCCTTAATTTTTGATAACCAGTGTATATATTAAATATAAACCATCATAAATTCTTAAATTTATCCTTGATTTTCTACATTTACTTTACTACACAGGGTATCTGGAAAAGTGGACAAAATTTACGGGGTGATATAACGCAGCTATACGAGCAAATTGTGAAAATGTTGAATAGAATGTATGGTCGGAACACAAGCGGTGAGAAGTTAAAAGGTAGTTTTCTACTGTCCAGGGCAATTGAATGGTCGATGTGGTCCGATAGCTTGGTCACCAAGATCGCCGGATCTATCAAGTTTGGACTTTTTCCTGTAGGCCCTATGAAAAGCATAATCTAAGAGTGCCCCATTGAAATCGATGGGGACCTAGTCGCCAGGATTGCCGTTGTTTCCGGCGATATTCTGGAAATGCTTGGAGTCTTCGCAAATGTGCATCAACTCCTATCCCGCATGTGTGAAGCGTGCATTACAGTTGGCGCAGATCTTTGAGCATGTACATTAATTGCATTCCTGTTAATAAAATGTTTTCTGAAATATCGCCTCTCATCCTTATGTTAGTTCATTATCTGAGACTGTGGAAAACTACCTTTTAACTTCAAATCGCTTGCGTTGCGACCATACATTCTATGACGAAATTTGCTCATATAGCTGTGTTCTATCACTCCGTAAATTTTTTCACCCTTTTTCAGGTGTACCCTGCATTTCCTTTTAAATATGCTTATTTCCTTTTTCTGTTTCAAAAAATTTATATTTTCAATCCGTCATTTTTTTTATTTGGCCAATAATATATGGGTCAATCATTTCAAGTGGTCCAGAAAATCATTTATTCGTTGCTTGACGATTTTTAAAAAATCTGAAATTTTTTGTACAACAACCCTAACATGATGGAAGTTCAAAATGACTATTATTTTAATTTTATTAATTTTTGTTTATGCATGGCGTCTATCTTTGTTTCATCGTCTGCAGCAATTTTCTCACAAGAAGGGTTTATTTATCCATAATAATTCATCGTTTATTTATCCAATTCAAGTACGGATTAAAGCAATTTGTACAGAATACATTGGGCTAAAAATTTGGTAATGGGGTAGTTTCCGAAACTAACTGCTTATTGGTAAAATTTAAGCATAAAGTTTCAGTTTTTTCCCAAAATTTGTCCGTTTCCAAGAGGAAATTTTTCTGAGACTTGCTTTCTCTTGGCTAAAAAAAATCCCAAATTTTCAAAAATGAGAAAGATCGCACTTTTCAGGCTTTGATATCTCTGGTGGGGCACGAGATAAAAATCTGAATTTTTTTTTAATAAGAGTATTGTATGGTAGTGTTATGCACAAGAAATTTCAGGATGGAGATTTGACTACAAGTTGAGATATGGCAAGGGCAACATGTCAAAACAATACTGCCAAACTATTGTTTTGTTGTAGTCACAGCTAAGTATTTATCTCAGAGTGTCATTTAAATTTATGTTTTTGATTATCTTTAAATAATAGTAACAGAAAATAAGCCCTTTGCAAAGCTTAGCAATTAATTAAAAAAATAATTATGCCTAACGCCATACATTTTGTATGGTTTCAGTAATTTTTGTTGTAAGTAATTTCAGTAACTAAAAGAAACCTCAACACTTTTACATAAAGAAAAAAAATATATACAAGACCTGAGACAAAAACCACATAGGGAACATGAAAAGCTGTTAATGTTGTCATACTTGTTGAGACATGATCAAACGTGTCAAAACACATTCTTGCTTGTTGGTTCAAAAACCACAATTTTGATCTTTCTCAAAATTTTATTTGTAGGAACCAAGTTTTGTCATATCTTGATAACTTGATTGAAGATCTTGGCCCTGCTGGCTCATAGAAATATACTTTGAAATTACTATGTGCAAGTCTCAATTCATTAATAATTCCTAGCTTACTTCTTATGCAAAAATCTGATTTTTCTGCAGCATAAATTTTGAAAAGGCTTTGTATATCTTTACTTTATGAAAATTTCATCTGGTAACATTCTAGTAACATCGCATAATGTTTCCTTTACAGGAACATACTTATGGTAGGATCAAGTTTCAGGGACTGGCAAGCAGCATTAAAATTGTGGTTTTTAAACTAACAAGCAGGAATGTGTTTTGATACGTTTGATCATGTCTCAACAAGTATGACAACATTAACAGCTTTTCTCTTTCCCTATTCTGTTTTTGTCTCAGGTCTTGTATATATATATATATATATGTGTGTGTGTAAAAGTGCTGAGGTTTCTTTTAGTTACTAAAATTACAACAAAAATTACTGAAACCATACAAAATGTAGGCCTTAGGCGTAATTATTTTTTAAATTAATTGCAAAAGGCTTTATTTTCTGTTACTATTATTTAAAGATAATCTAAAAAATAAATTTAAATGATACTCTGGGATAAATACTTAGCTGTGACTGCAACAAAACAATAGTTTGGCAGTATTGTTTTGACATGTTGCCCTTGCCATATCTCAGCTTGTAGTCAAATCTCCATCCTGAAATTTCTTGTGCATAACACTACCATACAATACTCTTATTAAAAAAATTTCAGATTTTTATCTCGTGCCCCACCAGAGATATCAAAGCCTGAAAAGTGTCATTTTTGTCATTTTTGAAAAATTTGAGATTTTTTTTAGCGAAGAGAAAGCAAGTCTCAGATCTGGAACTCGGCGTGTGAGTACAAGTACTTTCAACCTATTAGTAAAAAAAAAAAAAAATGTCATGTTGACAATTTTCCTTGCTGGAAAAATTTCCTCTTGTAAATGGCCAAATTTTGGAAAAAAACTGAAACTTTATGCTTAAATTTTACCAATAAGCAGTTAGTTTCGGAAACTACTCCATTACCAATTTTTTAGCCCAGTATATTCTGTACAAATTGCTCTCATCTGCACTTGAATTGGGTAAATAAACGATGAATTATTTACAATTCCGTAAACCCTTCTTGTGAGAAAATTGCTGCAGACGATGAAACAAAGATGGCCACCGTGCACAAACAAAAATTAATAAAATTAAAATAATAGTCATTTTGAACTTCCATCATGTTAGGGTGGTTGTACAAAAAATTTCAGATTTTTTAAAAATGGTCGAGCAACCAGTGCTGGACCACTTGAAATGGATTGACCCATATATTTTTTTCAATGTATTTGATTTTAAATCATTCTTTTGCGCGAGATTTTTGATATTTTTGTCGACATTTTTTCGTGCGTTTTGGGAAACATTTTTACACCAAAATTATTTTTCTACAAGGTAGGACACAAACAGAGTCTCTGATTTGTTTAGAATCGTTTGCACATAGTACTGTTTTTTAGGTTCTGTAGCTTTGCGCAATATTTTTTTAAATGCTATGACTCGAACTCGGATTATAGAAATTTTGTGTTATTGTTTGTTTTCAAGAACTATCACAACACGAAAGTATTGCTTTTAAGGTAATTGGTTATTTTAATTTAATTATTATTTTAAAATATAATATCTTCGAAAAATCGTAATGTTTTAGAAGAGAATACTATGTAGTACTGTAAAACTTTGAATAAAGAAAATTTAGTCCATTTTATAGCGATTTCATGAGTCCAGGGCACATTCCAGTCATCTGTCCAGGGGTTTTCCTTTTTTCAGTTTCAAAAAAATTATATTTTCAATGCGTCATTTTTTGTTCATTTGGACGGTAATTTTTTTTTTCAATGTATTCGATTTTACATCGTTCATATGGGTCAGATTTTTTATATTTTTATCTACATTTTGTCGCGCGTTTTGGGGAACCTTTTTATACCAAAATTATTTTTCCACGAGGTAGGCATAAACAGAGTCTCTGATTTGTTTAGAACCGTTTTCACATACTACTGTTTTTGATGTTTTGCAGCTTTGCGAAATGTTTTTAAAAGCTATGATTCGAGCTCGGAGCCTAGACATTTTGTGTTATTGTTTATTTTCAAAAACTATCACAACAAAAATGTGTAGCTTTTAAATAACGAAAATAAATTAATTAAATTAAAGTATTATTTTAAAATGTAAGGTCGTCGAAAAATCGTAGTGTTTTAGAAGAGCAGCATATTTTGTAGTATTGTAAAACTTTGAATATAGAAAATTTAGTGCATTTTCTTGCGATTTCACGTGTCCAGAGAACATCCATTGGGTATAGAATCTACTTGTGTGTTCTAGCCACTCGTTGACTGAATCCGTCAACAATACAACCATACTAAATTTTTGTTTGGAAGTTGGTAGAGATTGTGGATATTGAACAGCTACATTAAAAAAAAGGTTACGAACGAACTTTTCAACCGATTTGAACACTGTAAAACATTTGGTGTAACGTTACTCCATAAAACTGGAGGCAGCATTGCTGCTTACACAGTAATTGTGTGTTAGGTTACACATCAGTAGGGGTAAGCTTTGATGGAATGGCTAAATTTTTTCTGCACCTATTAATAATCATCTGGTATTAAAATATAATTTACCTAAAATATTTTTTTTACAAAATAGTAACACTTCGAAATGCAAAAAAAAAAAATAAATAAATAATAAAATAAAATATATTAAAAACTCATTTTATTAAAAATTAGTATATATTAATAAACAAGTCTTTAAAAGCACACTTTTTATTTATTTTGCTGCAATAAATAAATATATATTTCAAATTTAACCTTACACAATAATTGTGTGTAATGTTACACGTCAGTAGGCGTAAGCTTTCCTGGAATGTTACACATTATTGCATGTACATTTTCAACATCCATTATTCATTTGTTGATACTGCCTAAAAACTGGGTTAAATTTACAATTTTACAATGTTTCTTTCAATAAATTTATTTAGTAAAAAAATACTAAATTGTTATTTCAAAATTTGAAAAAAATATATATTTATTGAAGCAAAATAAATAGAAAGTGTGCTTTTAAAGGCTTGTTTATTAATATATACTAATTTTTAGTAAAATGCGTTCTTAATTTTTTTTTTTTTTTTTTTTTAAAGCTGCAACTATTTTGCAAAAAAATTATTTTAGGTAAATAATACTTTAATACCAGATGATCATTAATAGGTGCAGGAAATATTTAGCAATAAAAATGAGAAATATGTACTAAAGTACACTTATAAACATCTGGAAACAAAATCTTCCACAGAAAATCTCCCCCCGACCCCCTGCCCCAGCCATCGCTCTTTTTCTTTCTTTTTTTTTTATCATTATCAAAAGTGGATGAATGCCACTCATTGTATACAAATTATAAACTTACAAAGTACAATACGATAAAAAAACATATTATTAATTATTTAAAGTATTATATATATTCACTTTAATTAAAAGTATTACATGTTTCCTTTTTTATACTTATTTTGATATGTTTACAAAAAGGTAAAATTTTAAAAGCTTAAACACTTATATTGCTATCTCAATTAATAACAAATAATAATTTAAAAAGCTTACTTAGTTATGAATATTAATATGTATAAAATCTTAAGTATTAATACTCTAATAATGAAAATAAATACTGTATCCTTTCTTTTTTCAGAAATAAAACTATACTATATTTTTTACAGAATATTCTACAACAATA
Source organism: Maratus speciosus (assembly GCA_963932465.1). NCBI lineage: Eukaryota > Metazoa > Arthropoda > Arachnida > Araneae > Salticidae > Maratus > Maratus speciosus. Next base: position 268,241,893 of record OZ010795.1, read on the forward strand.
TATAATTCCCATGCGTATTATATATATATATTATTTCTTACTTTACATTTTCTATGTAAATATGAATTTTATAAAAGTTTATTTAATTTACCATACTAAAACAAAATGTATTCTTAAAAAATGATTTTTTAAAATAACCTTCATTTAACTTGTAATGAAATGTTGTAATAAAAAGGAATGACTAAAATACTCGATTATGTAATATTAACAAAAAATAATAAACAAAATAGATTCACTTAATTATTATTACTAATATTAAAAAAAAAAATTCGGCAACATATAGTATTACAAAGTATAATTCGTATATATAATTTTCTTATACCTTGCATATTGTTTGTAAACATGGATTTTATAAAGGGTTATATACTATTACTGTACTACATTACTCTACTAAAATAAAATGTGTTTTCAAAAGAGAAAAAACAGCAACATTCTTTAAATGTTGCTTCATTTAAACCGTAATGAAATAAAGCGATTAAAATGAAAAATTGAATATATAGCACTTAAAATAATAAGAAATAATAATTAAAATAGTTACACCTAGTTATTAAAATATTTACATATTAAATAGTAGTAATTAATTTATCCTTTTTCTTGTTCAAATAAAATTATACAGTAATTTCTACAGAATAATCTACAACAATAAATATAATTCACACACAGAGTTATATATTCATTATTTTTCTGACTTTATATATATTTTATATTTAAATTTTAAAGAAATAATGCGATGAAACTAATAAATTAAAAACTTAAATATATATAATACTTTGAAAAATAAATAACAATATGTTTTCTTACCGTACTGTACTTTTGTGAGTTTATAATTATTGCAGTGGATGATGATAGCCATTTTTCGCAATGATTATATGAGACGTAAAACAATACGCCTTGTGTTTCCATCCATTCTTGTAATTGCAATGACATCTAAATATCATACAAAATGGTGGTACATGTGTAATTTTGATAATTTTTTAATAAGAAAAATAATTTTAATATCACAACAAACACGTTCTATTCTTGCTTTAACATGTGGCTGAACGCCAGATCACAACGTGCAATAGAGATTGAAATCCCCTTCAATGTTCAGTGGATCTCTCGTAACGTATGCGACTAAGTTGAAACCAGTTTTCACCCCGCAGATGTCGAGTGCTACGCCTGAGATAAGACGTTACACAACCTCTGTGAAACAATTCTCCAATATTGTGAGTTTTTAAAATATCAGAACAGCGTCCACCTGAATCTGTGCAACGTTACACAGAGAAGCTAGAGTAAACTTACACAAATGTTTTACAGTGAATAAGAGGTGAAATGTTGCTAGTCATAGTGATATGTTGCCTAGTGCTAATAGAATGTGAGAACATTGTCCAAGAACTGAGTATATTTAACATATATATATAAATAAATAAATACATATATTTTGCCCCATACACCAGTGTACGGAAAATGGAGAGGAATCACTCCTGAATTTCTTATGCGTTTTTATTCCGATTTTTTATGTATACGGAGACATTCTCGTAAAATTATCAAAAGATTAGGGGTTACCCATGAAATTGGTGGTAGGTTAAAAGAACATAATTTAGGACTTCCTACAAGACCTATTGTGTCTAAATGCTCAGAACTAATATTTTACATTGGGAAATCTTTCGTTCACTTTTTGAAATAGATTCTACCGGATTCAAGGACAGCCATACGTTCAACCGAATTTATTAATAACATCCAAGCCATGCATATATGTACTAAAACATTAGCCAGCCTTAATTTTGTTTCCCTTTATTCTTCAAGCGATGCTAACGAAGTTTTCCATAATATTAGCATAAAGTTGACAACCAAGAACCTTTAAGTAGTATCATTAAAACCTCAATGAAAGGTGGACTGAATCCCATCCTCTGTAGTAATATATTCTCATTCAATAGCAATCTTTACAGACTAACAAAGGTTGCACTGATGGAGTCCCCTATTTCCAGATTACTTGCTGAAATTAAACTTAGAAGGAATTCTCATGGAAGAATATATTCTTAATTACTTTGAGTTAAATCTATTTTGAATCTTTATGATTTGAAACAATGAATATCAAGCAGGATATCAGGTTTTTTTTCAAAGATCAATGAACTGGATTATAATATCAAATTCACTCTTGAAACCGAGGAAAATGGTCATGACCTTTTCTATACAAAAAACATATTAAAAACAACACGAAACTGTACGGTATCTGTTACAGGAAACTTGTCAAGATTCATTTTGCGATTTCTTTTAGCCCTTCAGCACCATTAAACTCCAAAATTGCATTTTATTTAACTCATTCATGAAACAAGCGTTGCTTATTAGTTCTGGAAATTACCTCCAAGATGAACGTAGCCTTATTAACGATCTTGCCACTGATCCGAGTTTTCCATTTCACTATATTGATAGGATCATAGTCAAATTTATTAATCAGGTAACTCAACATTCTATACCAAATAATACCAAATAAATATACCAAAAAATTCCGTAAGTTTCTATATTTTTTGAAAGATATTCTATATTTTTTGAAAGATTAAAAAAATTTATAATCAAATCCAATATCCGCCACATTGCTAGCATCCTCTTCCCCTACCGCAAACTTATTGAAACTCTGTTCGGGAAGTTAGACACTATCATCTTGCGGGAGTAGATAATATTCCAATTACTTTGAGCAGTTGTTAAAAAATGTTTTAAATTGGGAAGACACAGCGTAAGTTTATTGAGAGTCTGAATGAAAATATAAGGGATATTAATTTAGGAAGATTAACTACTGCTCTCTCAAGATTCTACTCTAATAATAATGATATAAAAATTGAATTTAATAAAGCTAAAATTATATCTCCATATAACAGCACACACTCACAAATCTATGATTAGGGAATCCATGAAATGACCATAAGAAGCAAGGATACATTTAATGACATTCTTTCATTAAATATCATATTTCAAAATCTGCATTAACCCTTTGAGAAAAGAATAATCTGAATAATCTAGCACCTACTTATAAATGCATTTTCCAAGCTTTTGGCATCATCACTTCCCATTTTCTTGGACTGTTTTACTCCTTCTTCTCCACAGATGGCACCAGTTTCGAGTACATTTCAACGTCTTCTTTTATGTCTCCCCCGGCCCCACCAGTGGCCGAGAGGTTCTGCTCTCGAAGCTGGTAGACGGGAATTGCTGGGTTCGAACCCAATCGCGCCCGTCGGCCTAATCGTTCGGAGTTTTCGTGGTTTACTTCGAACCTTGGATTTCCAAGCGTTAATGCGGGTTAGGTTCCCTTAGAAAGAAATCCACGAAGGGCACCCCCCCCCTTAGGGCCTATATCCCTCGTGTTGATAATTGGCTGTCATAAACACAACCAACCATGACTCCCCCGTTTCTGCCCCGTTTTTCCACTTATCTCAGTCATAGCAGAAAACATCGCCTGCATTTTTTTAACATCTTTGATGATGGCCACAGAAGTTGGCTGAAACTTTTGGATATCAACAAATTACAAATTTATTTTAATTCTTTCGACCCTACACCAATTTCAGAAAGTACAAGTGAAGTTTATGCACAAATTTTTGGTTTTTAATAGTCGTGCATTTAATAAAAAGTTTGAGATTGGCACAGAATGTTTTCAAATAAACAAATGTTAATTTTATGCAGGGAAAATTGTTCTTCAAATTTCAAATACGACTTTTGTAATTTATAATTTTACACTGAGCTTTAATTTATATTATCAGAAAAAGATTAAAAAAACGTGAAATTAGCTTTAAAAGTTACATAAATGGAAAGGAAGATTTAATTTTTACATGCTGAAAGCTTCAATTTAAATTCCGGAAAATTTTATTTAACTTTAAATATTTAAACTGCATAAATAAATTTACGAAGACTGTAGTTTAAAATTATGGTTTGACTGAATAAACGGTCAAGTGCCGGTCAAGTGCGATTATTGCTTGCGTATACAGGATACTATACAATAAATATATAAATTAGTAACTGTATTATGCCAAAAAAAATCATCGGTAAAAGAATGATAAGACTTTCAAAAAAAACTACACAAAAGTAAAACTTGACTAACTAACCAATAAAACTATACTAAATAAACAGTAAAACTTTAGTAATAATATATGTAATTTGGGTATAGCTATATGTACAAGAAAAGTACAAATGTAAATAGGATGAAAGATTAGACAGGTAGTAATCTAGCCTAATAGTACCAAATATTGCTATTATGTATAAATCTTTATTTAATCTTATCCTATTCTGTTTATGATGAGCTTAATTTGGTGCTGGCAACAAAAGTTGTGTATATTTAAACTTAATTTGGCATTTCATAAACCCAAATTCAGCGTACTTATAACTTTTTCTTTTTACAGTGTACTTAAAACAAAACCCAAGTTCAAAGTTTAAACATGGCATTATGTTATGCGCGCTTCCAAAGAGATCGCGAAGTTGCAATGCCGCCGCCTTCATCCGTGCCGCGTTTTTCCATATAGGTTTGTAATTAAAATTTAAAGACACGAGTGGCGTATTTAGCCACTCAATGCAAATTAGTCCTGAATCCGATAGTAAATAGGGAATTAATTCTAATTAAATTAGTCTGTTTTTAACAGTTTCACATTTATTACTTTTATACTACTACTGGGTATTGCATTGCACAAATATATCATTAAAAGTTGTTATCTAGGCTTTAGAAGCAGTTGGCACATAGAGTACGCCGCCCGTGTCTTTTTGTATATCCAAACAGTCGGAATTTTTAAAGGTTAATATCTCCGCTAAATACTGACATTTTTTGAAAAAATATTATCAACTTCTTTTATACTTCTACGACGATAGGTACCTTCAGCGCTACTCAGTTCTTTTGATGAACTCCCGCAAACCAAAATTTGCGTGTAACGTAAAATGTTGATTTTCTCAAAGACGATGAGGCCTAGGGTAATCTCTATATTTTTTCTACATTTTTTTTTTTTTTTTTTTTTTGCACACGATATACAAAGAAGGGATTTTTTTTTATGTAACTTAATTTGCCCCTCTACATTTTTCAGTTATATACAGGGAAGAAATTTCCGCGTTTTTCCACACCGGTATTTTGTTAGACAAAATGATATTTCATTTTATCGGAACATTTTTGCGATTTAACAGAACAACAGTTTTGCTAAGAATTTTCTGGTGTGCAAAAACGCAGAAATCTCATCCCTGTAAGTGGCTGTGAAAGACGGACAGACAGAGAGAGGAGTGATCTTATAATATTTCCGTTTTTACTTCTTAAGTACGGATCCCAAAAATTTGATTGACATTATCTAAAATCTACTTTTAGGAATATAGTTTGAACATTTTCTATTTTTAATAAGAAATTTGTTTTGTGTATGAAATATATATAACCGAACTGATACATTTAATTGATATAAGCTACAAACATCAATTTAAATTTCTGAAAATGTTATTGATCTTTATTTATTCAAACCACATAATAATCTTAAGAAAATACTTTATAAAATTATGATTTTGACCATTTGAAAAATGGATTGATGTAATATAAAATCCAATTTTTAGAAAACAGTATTAACATTTTCCATTGTTAATGATAAAATATACGATGTCCTAATATCAGACATATATATATATAACAAACTCATTTTATTTAACATTTGTTCGAATTCATTTAATTGTTAATATTAATAACTGAAACAATAAGTATACATATATCTGTATTGAAGTACATTTAATTGGTATATCAATATTTTGATAGATCTTCAATAAAACGTTCTTTAGTGCATTTCTAAATATTGTAGCAGGTGGTAATAATGAGAAACAATGAATGTAAATAGCTTCTATGAAAATATAATTGAAGTTTAGTCATTGTAAAGTTTCCTAATTGGTAATTCTTACGAATTTTATCATTCTATAGATCAAGGAATATTCCAACTTTGGATGGATTATGTTTACAGGAAAATAAATGTGCTTTTAAAGCGTAAAAGTCTTTCGAAATTCATGTGTTTGTATATTTGCAGATACATTGAAAATGCAATTTATTTTGTGAAAAATAATGGTATTAACTGTTGTTCCAAAATTATTTACTTTAAAATTTATAAAATGTTTAAACCGTTGATGCATGCGGAATTGAATACCTACAACTACATAGTTTCATAATCAAAATTAATTATAAAATTATATCTTTATCTGATTTTACTTAATCTATTCGTTTTACCTTATACTTATCAGTATTTATTTAATTCGGGGTGTGTAAATGCATATCAGTGCTACAAAATTCATATTTTAAGTCAGTGAAACTATTAAGATAAATTCTGTAATTTTTATTAACATTTCAATAAAAAACAAACTGTTAAACAAAAGACTTAAGCGACATCTTACAGTAAAAGAAGAGGTGGGAAATTTGAATAAAATGGAAATGACTATATTAAATTCAGTGACTATCATTTTTATTCTACGACTTACTTTCAGTAATGCAAACTGGATCATGTTATTAACATAGTCTACATTTTTATTTACTTACTGTGCGCAAGTTAAAATATTTTAGTAAGCGGGGTTTGGCACAAAAGTGTGTTTTGTGACATTAATTGAATTCATATTCAAAATGATATATGTTGTTGCCCGTAGAGTGCCTTATACATACAATAGTGATGACATAGGTACAGAAAACATGCTTAGATTACAAGTTTTTGTCCTAGTTGTGACAACCGACATTCCAGAAGCTCGAATGGAAGTAAAAATATTACCTTTGCGATATTAGTATGATCACCATTTTTTTCCAAAATCACCACTACCAATCAAATTTTATTCCTCGTGTATCACTACGCTCATATTTATCTCTAGAACTGTAGATGTTCCCATTCCACACACAGCAGACAGTCGCATATAAAAAAAACTCATGTGTACCTGTAAAGTACTATACACAACAAGACGACTATTTATAGCTTAAAGGAATTGTGGACTTTAAAATTGAACAACATTAAAAAAATAATAATAATAATTAAATAAAATAACAAAAAAAAAAAGATTGTTTGATTTTAATTTTCTTTTTTTAACTTACATATGCTCAGTGCCCTAAGTCCAAGTGCTATTTGAATCTAGTTAAGTTTTAACAAAGTTCAGGAATATTTTAAAATCTCATCTCACCCGTAACCAATAGATAAATTTTTTTATTATAACCCACTATTGTACAATCCCTTTTATATAACTCAACCACGTTCATAATATTCTTTTTTGAAGTAAGCGTGCATTCATTTTCAAAACAAAAATTAATTACCAAAGTTACAGTTATCAAATGGAATAGTAAAAAAAAAAAAAAAAATGTTCAAGATGTGTGAACAAATTGCTCTATTTTTAATAATAATTGATGTACATAAAGAAAGCATATAGATTCGTATATTTTTAGCAACTTAGTCTATTTTAAAGTAATTGCTGGTTTCGCCACAATAAGAAGACGCATGTAGCATTTTTACATTTTTCTTTCTAAAGAAGGAAATATGGTAATCGAAATTTTTTTCGACTTCCTGTTTTAGACGGACTTACAGGTTTTAGGTGTCAAAGATACCGAAAAACAACTTTACACAAAAGGTCTGTCTGTTCGCCGTATGTCGGTGTGCCCACTTCATGACATCAAATAGTATATGAAGTTATTCATAGAATTGAACCAAACTTCATTCATGTAGTTTTTGATATGGGCAGCAGATCCCACGTGAATTTGGGAACCACCCGCCAGAAGAAAGCGCTGTAATAGAAATTTTGTGCCATTTTCAATACTGTATCATAAAAAATTGTATGAAATTATGCACAAAATTTGAAACAAACAGAATATTTGTGTTTTTGGCTATCGACGGCTGATGCCAAAAGAAAATTGGAATTTACCCCGGTAGAGTAACGCTACGATAGTGAATTTTCTGAATTTTTTATATTTTCCTTGTACATTAGCTGTTCATAAAGCGACGGACAATCTGCATCCAACTAACCTGGCGATTACCAAACAAGTGATGTACAGCACAATAACGAAAAATATCGATTTTATTAAATATTATGTTAGAGTTTTAATCGTTTTTAATTCGATTAGCAAAATGAAGCAGCAACTTAAGATGTAAATCAAACTTGATAAAGTACTATTAAAGTAATAACACTTAAGGATAAACATGTGTAATTTTTTTTGAAATATTAACATGAATGAGAAAGAAGAAAGCTTTGGGACATTCGATTGGTTAGTTATAATTTTCTTTCATGAAAGCTCTTACCAAATATTAAAGTTATAATTTTGTTTGAAAACTTCCTATATATATGTTGGAAATCCTAATCTGAACGTACACCATATCTGAAAAATCTTCCCTGATTTACGATAACTGCAATTTAAAAAAATACATTTAAATCCTTCAATGTTTATTGGGGAAAATGTGAAGTACATACATAACGGCTTAAAATCGAAGGCTTTTTATACTTACCCATCATACGTAGTTTAGGGAAAGTCTTGTAATCGTTTTAAAAATTGAAAAAACTGTTTTGACGGATTTACACGTTTCAGACACTGGAGATTCCGATAAACATATTTTTAGGGAAAAAATTGCTTAATCGTTTGTTTGTGTGTCTGTATGCCTGTAAATGTTCTATCTCCGGACAAATTTAGACCGAGACTTGAAATTTGGTGTGTACTTAGTATTTAATAATGGAAAGATGCCTACTGAATATCAGTAACCTTGATTATCCAAAACTATTTATTTCGAACTCTGTAAATATCCCTTCTGATAAAAGGTATATAAAAATTTTCGAAATGGTTTACTTTAAGGAGTAAATATGAAGACAATAATAAACGGTCAAGTGCGAGCATTACTTGCGCACAGAGGGTTCTGTAGAATAAATATATGAATTTGTATTTGTATTTAAAAAAATAAAATATAATAAAGCTGCTAAAAGAACACTAAGACTTTGTAAAAACTATACAACGTAGGGTTGGGTATAACTGCATATATTAGCAAAGTGTAATCGGGTATACCATGAAAGTTCAAAGAGATATGGAACCTAAATAATATCAAATATAGCTATTCGTATAACTCTTTTTTTAATATTATCCTAATCTGTTTATGATGAACTTAATTCGGTACTGACAATAAAAGCATAGTGCATAGTTAAACATCATTTGGCATTTCATGAAACTAAATTCAGCGTAGTAATAACCTTTATTTCTACAGTGTAGCTCAAAGTTGCAACGCCGCCTTACTCAGTGCCCCGTTTTTCCGGATAGGTGTTTAATTAACTTTTAAAGTCACTCGAGGCGTATTGAGAGATACAATTAATGCAAACTATCGCGAATCCCACAGCATTTATGCGATTCATTCTAATTAAATCTTTCGAGGGCGATGCCCTTAAAAAACGGACACCTAATTTTAATTCCAAAACAAACAAACGGCACCAAGAATATTTAATTAATTTTTTTCTTTTATCATGTACGTGAAAATAAGCAAGTTCGTATTTTCTAATAAATTCATTTATAAATTTTGGTGTCAGTTCATTATTTCATAAGTTTATAAATAGAATTACTCCGTGCCGGAAAGGATTAAGTGGTCGCAGGACTCTTAAAGCTTCAAAATTTAAGAAATTTTAATTTTTTTAGATGTTAAACTCCTATATTTTCTGAATATTTTGATATAATTGTTTCCTTGAAATTCCCATTCGAACAGAAATTTTGGCTTTTAGAATTATACCCGCTCAATACCTGAAGCGGCGTTTCAGAAACTTTAAAGTCATTATTTTCCAAATGGCGTTTTTTTGGGGCATAACGCACAGGATACCTCAAAAACTTCTGAATATTTTTTCATGAAATTTTCAAAACATATGTTTCGTGTTAGTCTGTATAAACTTAACCTAAAATTTCCCTTTTATTGTTCAAAAAACATTTTTTTAGGTGATTTTACTGTTGAAAATTTCAAAATTTTGTATTAGCTAAATGCAAAATTGCATTAAAAATATAAAAATGCCTTAAATACAAATTTATTTAAGTTCAGGGAAATTATTACAATCTGAAGTATAAGTAAGTACCAAAATTTCCATTCTAGTTGCAATATATATTTTGTAATCCTGCGCGTAAACTGTTTTGCCAATTTTTTGTTGACAAATGTCTAACAGTTTCGAGCTCCCTATAGATACTAATACTGTGTCTTGCAATTTTTTATGCCAATTAAAATTGTGTTTTAAAATCATATACATTTTAAGACATTAAACGTTGAAAATGGTCTTTTTTTCATTTTTTCCACTTTTTAGAGTCCCGAGACCCCTAGTATGTTTTTAACAATTTGACGTTTATTGCTTTTATACTGTTACTGGAAATTACATTACACATATATATCATTAAAGGTTGTTAACTAGGCATAGAGTACGCCTCCCCTATCCTTGTGTATGTCCAAACTCACCGTACCTTTAAGGATTAATATCTCGGCTAATTACCGATGATTTTTTTTTCGAAAATCATTATAAACAATGCTTTTATTCTTCTGCAACGATAGGTATATTCAGCGATGCTCAACAATTTTTCTGAATGCACGTAAATCGAAATTTGTGTATAACAGAAAAATGCCAATTACTCAAAAACTATGTGACCTACGGTAATCGCTATAATTTTCCGGCAAGGTTTATATTAACGTCTACTACCTCTAATTTTTTCATAACTTTAGTTTCAGTAAATTAGGAATTACATAGGGGGGGGGACATATTTTTGCGCTACATTTTCAACAGTATCTTTGAAAATATAATACCTAAAATTAAAAGGAATGTATTTTTGAGTTCGGCGTTACAATAGATTTCACAGGATAGTTGTAACATGATATACAAAGAATTTTTTTTCAAGTAGCATAATTAGCCCCTCTACTTTTTAACTAAATATATTTATGAATGTTTATTAATCTGAAAATATGTGGGTCAATGGTCTTTATTACTTTCCCCGAATTTGAACTTTCCACGTTCCGTAGTTTACGAGTAAAATGGCTGTGACAGACGGACAGACAGACACAGGAGTGATCTTATAATGGTTCCGTGTTTACTTTTTAAGTACGGAACCCTAAAAAACACAAAGAATGCAGTCAATCGGATAATTAGTTGCAGAGATATTTGTAATCATATTTTCCACACTATTTGATTTTTCATATTCTGTATTTCATTCAAATTTCAATTCAAAGATATACAGTAATTGGAAATGAGACGCTTAATCCGATTCAGTAAACTATTAGTTAATATGTTTAATATTTTTTGGAGTTATAAGGATGTTTCTTTTCCGCAATTCGGTACTACTCGATTATTCCGTTGACCAAAAAACTAAAGCAAATCTTATCACCTAATTGGATTAAAGGCCAAAAATGGTTTATCATCGCAAATGTCACATTCACTTGGCATTAAACACGTTACATGTGTTTGTTACATCATCAAGTGATTTTTAATTCGACGTTTTCTTTGTACTTTCATTAATATTTTACTAATTTGTTTGTTCTTTCGTTATTTAAAATACAAATTATTCCAATTTGAATAATTTTACGAGTAGTTTGGCGATTTGTATAATTTGTCGTCATGGGTCGACTGTATAATCAAGTAGTACCAGCAATTCAGTAATAGAGCATTACTATGCATTAAAAATATTTAAATATACGTTTAAATTTTACTTTGGATTTGCAATGCATTTCATAAATCGTTTACACATGTTTTATTTTCATATTTTATATTATGCATATCCATGATGGATAAGTATTACGATGGACCCCAACGACTCGTTTCAATTCGCATATGAAACAAAATAATTAAACTTTACATTTAAATTTTGTGTTTATTTAAAATTTATATATAAAATATTTAATTTAATTGGATATATGCTATTCATTCAAACAGCATTTTTAGAATTTGTAAGAATATATTTTTTAAAATGAGTATTTAAAAATAAAGACTTGAATTGAATGTATTTTAATGATAACAACGCAAATAGCAAATTTGTAAGAATCTTTAAAAATAGCTAGCAAAATATTTTAAAACAAAAACGTATTTAGCTCAAGTTCTTCTTTCAGGGGTTTCACACTGTGCTCTTGGATGTTTATATTTCAGTATCTTATCCTAACAGTTATTCAGTTACTTATCCTAACTAATTAAATTCCACTTCATGATGCAAGCTAAACTTCTGCTACAGATGAATAGTCAAAAGTTAAATTTAGCCTGTGATCTTTTATCATATGCTTAAGTATGTATTATGACTGAAATACAATTACCGTTAAAATTATTACTTACTAAATATAAGTTTTGCTGTAGATAGTACAAAAATTGAAATTAGTAAAAATGAATGTGACTATTTTAGGATAGCAGCATTTTTATGATTTTATTGGAGCCTTTTGTGGGAAATCTTGAAATAGTTTTTGATATCAATGCTTTTATATAAAATTATTAGAGGAAAAATGTTATCATATATTCGTAAACTAAAATAAATGTGTATAATTGAATTTGAGAATTTTTGTCATTAAAATAAGTTATTTTCACTTTTTTCATTTAGAACTCATTTCTTTTTCCTTTACTTTTCAAATATACAGTAGTTGAGATTAAAATGCTTTGTATGATAGACGTTAAGTTTATATATGGAGGGGTCATAAAATAATGCGATATATCCTATCCCCACTATCGAAAAATGTATTGAGAGAAATGTAAACAAAACATCTGTATCTGCACAGTGAAATATATAGTTTTAATACCTAATGAAAACATAATAATATTGTACCATAAATTTCCTCCTAGAGTACCTCGCTGCAAGAATAATATGCATAATAAATGAATGCTTGATTATCAAATGAAATGCTAACGCAAAATCTCTTAACGATACATTTGAAAGTTTTTTGTTAATTAGAAACGTAGATCAACATGACCTGTGATGAACCAATAAATCCATGCAATAAAAGAATTTTCCAGTCAGCTGTATTGGATTGATTTGTCCAGCATATAAGGTTATTTGATCTTTTTTAAGTTGCTAAATCAAAAACATGCCCTTGATGCATAATGCTTTTAGCATATATCCAAAACAATAATTTATAATTGTTAAGATAAGTTGATTTCGCATTTTCGCTTCACAGGAAATACATCTTGAATAGTAAAATAGGAATGGTCATTTATTAAGTAAGTGGGATTCTGGATTATTCCCAGTGAAGAGTTTTCTAAACGTTTCGTTATTTTTTATGATAGTTCTCATCGGAATGTAATTAGAATGATGTGTACGTCACGGGGAAAGAATACCAGAATTTTCGTTAAATAATATCTGCCTTATTTAAGGACAAAATTTGTGTGTAAAAAGGGAGACCATTACTTTATTATAATGTAGTAATATTCAAGCTCTACAATTCCTCTGAATCCCTTGAGGCTTACTAACACTGATTAAGCAAGTATGTTGATCACTCATTGAATACAGCGCAAATATGTCCATCTGAGACATTGGTTCTAATGTTTCTTCAGATATCAAAACCGCATGTTTCAATGTGCATGCGCACTTCTTTTTTCTGGGGGTGGGGGGAATAGATTTTCTGCTGCAGAGATTAGGACACGGAACAGAGTGTTATTTCTATTCTATATATGTTTCTTACATTTTAAATTTTAAGATAAATCCGAAATTCGTTGATCTAACAATTTATTTTGGCACTTCAATAACCTTAAACAACTCTTTAATCTTCCTGCATTTGTCTCCTCCACTATTTGACTGGTATTAATTGCCACGTGCGTACCGCAATAGCTGTGTAAAATCACCTGATTATCCCCCAGCATCTACCACTGCTATGAATTTCAAATTTTAGCATTCCCCTTCGTAGTTATGAACTTATAATTAAAATAATGTCTCAAGAAATCCACCAAACACCATAACAAAGCTAGAAACAGTAGTAAAACTATTATAAGATTATTAAGTACTAAAACTATTATAAGATTATTAAGTACTAAAACTATTATAGGATCGTTTTCAATATATTACCTGAAAGTAATTAGACTTCGTTTCGCAGTCTTTTCAAGTGGAAAACATTTTGAGAAAAATAGAAGAAGTTCCAGTACCATTTTATTTTTATTTGTCATCACATCAGTCAACATAAAAAAAAAAATTAAGGCAGATTAAAAGTTTACAGAGAACAACATTTGACTACTTCTTAACATATTGTTAATGCTTTTAAAACGGAAGAAAAAAATACATATCGAAATTTAGCTTTTTTTTAAGTTTAAATTTCCGGGTAAAGGCAACAAGATGGGTAATGTTAAATACTGCCATACAGAATATTAAATTGCAAGAAAAGTCATGATTTAATATTAACTTATTTATTACTAATATTAACTAAGTTATTAACTAACTAATTTATTAATAACCAAAATTGTGTAACGTGTAAAACTAATACATTATCTATAAATCATCAGATTCATTCAAATTTTTTTTTAATTTTTAGACTTGTCTTGAAACAGTTGTATAGATGATATTTCTTATTACCCGACACATATTCTTGAAAAACATAACCACTTCACTCATAAACAATTTAGCATAGAGGAAAACTGACTAACACATCAATAAATATAGCTGTTCAACTTTATGCTGAACTTGGTTGCAATTAGAGATGCGTCATTTGTTGAGGAACGAATCCAAAGGAACGATTCCGGCAGTGAAACTGAAGGAACGAATCCATTCTGTAAAAAGGAATCGGTCCTTTTCGGACTCGTTCCGAAAAGGACCGACTCCTCGGAATCGGTCCTTTTCGGAACGGTCTCGGATTCGGTCCTTTTTGGAACAGTTCCTCGGATTCGGTCCTTTTTGGAACGGTTCCTCGGATTCGGTCCTTTTTGGAACGACTCCTCGGAATCGGTCCTTTTCGGAACGGTTCCTCGGAATCGGTCCAAAATGTACCGACTCCGAAAAGGACCGATTCCTCGGAGTCGTTCCGAAAAGGACCGAATCCTCGGAGTCGTTCCGAAAAGGACCGAATCCTCGGAGTCGGTCCGAAATGTACCGAATCCGAAAAGGAACGATTCCGTCGGAATCGGTTCTTTTCTTGTAGACTGGCCAGTTTTAATAAATTAAAATACGCTATTTTATTTCAAAATAACAGATTTTGATTCTATTAAAGCTGACTTTATTGCCAAAATATCCTTCTAATGTGTGTGCCCCCCCCCCTTACTCCCCTCCTCAAAAAAAAAAAAAAAAAAGAAAAAAAAAAAAAGAAAGAAAGAAAAAAGAAATTGAAGTGCGGGGCGGAGTAGGGCGTTTAATAAACATTACTATTTGATCTTCTTGTGCTAAATTAATCTGAAAGAAATAATTAAAAAAATATTTTATACGAATTGGATTTTTTCCACCTGAGTGAAAAAGTGTCCGAGATGGGATTCTAACCCAGAAACTTTACGTGCTTTACCGATTGAGTACCTGGACCCCGAAGGTAATGGAACACTATGTGTACTTTAATACACTAATACTTTTTCTAATTGGTAAATGTATCATACAAAATGAATTTTTTCTAAATGGATTCTTAAGGCCGTTCTCAAATCCAAAAGTTTTAATTTATTATTATTCGGAAATGCATGAAACGAGCAGATGTTGTTGTTCAGAAACTATGTAATCGAGCTGTTTTTTGCTAACGCAATAGATCTTTCAGAAAATAGTGTCAAAGTGGGCGTTTTGAACCGAATTTCCGCGCGAAAGGGGCATAATCGCTCAAAAAGGGACGAAAAACATGTTTGTCACGTGATCAAAATCGATTATAACTCAATAGGTAATTTACTGATCAAAAGATGGAAAACACATTTCAATTCCGAATCGCTTCCATGGTCAAACTTTCCAATTTTATATCTTTCCGTTAAAAAATGAATTTGTAAATGTGTTAAAACATTTTACGCTTGTTGAGCAGATCACTTAAGAACAGCCTTAAGAAAAACAAAGAAAAAGCTTGTTTAATTAATAGTGAAAAATATTTTTTTTAATCTGATTAGAAACTGTTTTGAATAATATAAGAAATATATCACTAGGTCATAAAAAGTGCATTTTAATAGGATAATATTAACTGATTTTCAATTATTTTAATAATTGTAGAGTTACGCACTTTCATGCATATTTCACTATTTCATGTTTTTTCCTCAAACATAATTTCAATTTGAGAATCCTCTTTGTCAAAAGAAATGTATGACCAGTTACGAGCGCTCGAGTACCACTTTATTTCCACAGTTTGGCGTCTTGTTTTTCTCTCCTGAAGAAGATTATTAAAAAAATCTCAAAACTCCCTAAGATTGTTGTTTTAATCAACTTACATTGAGGTTTATTACATAGATCTGTTAGAACAAGGAATTTTTGTAAAACGTTTCTTTCTTTCTTAAGATAATGAATATTTCAAAAAGCATAATGTCTAATAATAATAATAATAAGATAACAGTAACAGTGGTGGGTGGGATTGAAATAATTTAACCGCGGTTCGCTCTCTTAATGGCCGTTTTGAGTATAAAAACGGGAAAGATAAAACACGTGCTACATATAGATTATCGGACTTTCTCCAACACTGCGACATATATGTAAAGCTGCATATTTTATGCTTATTTCGGTTTAATAGATTTATGTTAACCATCCGCCTACCAGAGGGGTTCAATGGCCCCGGCAGGTACATTTATAATGACATTTCTAATTTATTTTAAAAACTGAAATTTTTGTAAATATGGGGTTTTTTTCTGGGATGTTCTATTCTTTTGAGTAGAACATTCCAGGAAAAGTCACATATTTACTAAATTTTCATTTTTTTTAATGTGAAAAATCAATTTGAATGTACCTATCGGGTCTGTTGCACCGGTCTGCTATGCGGAAGGTTGACCCATTAAGGACCAGTATGTTTTACAGTAATTTTATTCAGTTTGCGCCATTTTTTGTTAAACCCTTACTTTTACTTTATGAATCACTGAAATGTGTTAATTAAATAAGGCACATTTTACTTTTCTCTTTTGCTGGTATCAAAAAAATTTAAAAATTCACAAATATAATGTTGCGAAAACTCAACGTCAGTCTTTAATGGGTTAATATTGCATTTAAAAAGTTTTACAATATACGAATTTAATTATTGGTTTCCGAAGAATGCACGTTGTGATTTTGTACAGTTTTTTCATTTGTTATTTTATTTCTATTTCTTGCTAAATAATTAGAATTTAAATAACTGTGACTTTGTTTTAATTCAACGTAAAATAAAAGCAAAAAAAAATCGTCTATCGTTATAATTTCTTATAATAATTCAGATTTCTTGATCGTTATTGATACTCGCAAATCCCGAAATCAATGCCACGATTAATGCCTGTTATTGTGGTGATGGATAATACATATCTGAGTTTAATTTCGATCAAAGCAAGGCTCCCTTCATGCCAAACTAAATTTAATGTTTCAAGCCTAATACCAAACTTCCGTTTTTATTGAGGTAAAACTTACTGCAAATGCGATACTAAATTTTATGCATTTTCCTTTCTTATTGTTATTCTTTTCACTTAGAAGATTTATTTATTTATTTTCATTTTTTTTTTTTAATTACATAAAGTTTTCTGAAAAGTTCGAATTTAACAAAATGTTTTATCTATTTTAAATAGTTTTGACAATAAAAAGTTTAACTCCGAATAAAAAATAGTCAAATTCTCAAAAAATTAAGGTTGGTATTATCTATAACACGTTTACAACATATGTCTTTTATTCAACGGCCGAAACATCGTCAAAAGGATAGTTCTTTATATAGTACTACACTCTGTAATAATAATGGACATACTTTTAATTTGTTTAATTTAATTAAACCAATAAACCGTTTTTCAGTTAAAATGTTAGCAAATTTCAAATTTAAAGAAATAGAACTTTGAAGTTTAGTGAATCACTATATCTTTTGGCGGAGATAATATGTACTATATATATATAAAATCATATATATTACTATATATATGCATATTATAATATTAATATGTATAATATTATTTTATAAATATCACTAGCCATAGCCATGCTGCTAATGAATTGGTTTACAAATCATCTGAAGGAACTTTTACCCTTTTGTGTAACCCAAGTGTTCCATGACTTCATGAGTTATGAAGCTCCAAAGATCCCAATCCAAACAAACATATTAGCATCGCAATTCACTCACATCGAACTGGGGTTCAGTATAAGTGGAGAGAGGGTGACGGCGGATGAGGGTGTGAAATTAGAGAAATTTCTGTAGGTTCTCGTGAAATTGGAGATTCAAAAAGAGCTGTAAGTTTATTGAAATTCTACGTAGTTAACAGCAGTTTACAAATAGCGATGTTATGGTATAAGACAAGACATACATCAGTCACTCAGGAAAGACAGTGTGCAAAAACGTGCTTTACTTTTTAACCCTTTCCAATAAAGTTAGTGTTTATGAATGCGGTTTGTCTGTCCGTCAGACCGTCTGTTCACGCTCTAAGGCAAGTCACACACTAAGGCGACACATAAGACATGTCGCTTGAATTCGCTAGAAAAACTGGTTTAGAACAAGTTTGTAACAACTTCGTTCTTTGTTTCGACCGGTTTTTGCACTTCATGTTGCGCTTTATGTCGTTCTGTCGTCTCAGTGTGTGATATAGCTAACTCCCTTAAATATACTCGGATTCCCATGCAATTGATATATGTTAATGATATTTACCATGGGATGTTTGGTATTCAATATGAAGAGTGTAGCATTAATAGTTCATTTACAGGGGCACTCAAAAGTGTTTCGTTACATTATGGTCAACGGGAAAAAAATCGTTTGCAGTGCATTTTAATGACTAAGCTATTTCAAATGCATTAAAATTGATATATATCACTGAATTGCACTACAAGATGATTGCTATAGAATAGGATGTTTCACGTCTGAATCAGATCCTGAAGGCAATGATAATAATATTGATGAATTATGCGAAATATCCTGTGTGCGTAAAGTTAGGGAACTGAGGAGAAAGACGATAAATGGGATAAAGTTATTGAAAGTACGGACACTGGAACAAAACGAACAAAAATGTAATCTATTTTAACAAGTTACATATCCAAACCAGTAGGGCCATCCAAATGAAAAATGAGATTCAGAATGAAAAATGAAATTAAGATTACCTAGAGGTAGATTTTGAAGAGGAATCTATGAGACTAAAAATTCCTAGACCCCGGTGACAAATATCAGAGCAATAATAAAATTTCCTATACAGGATGTCCACTCTCAACGATGTCCAATGGCTAATTCCTAAACCTTTAGTCATAGCCATATAGTTCCAATTAAAAAAAATGTTTTAAATGGGGGCAAAGAAGTATTTGAAAAGTGATTTGGGTCAATAGAATCATTTCTTGAAAAATTACGAAATTTAATTTTTTATACGGTCCCCTGGTCCTTCAAGTTATAGTTAGTAAAACTTTCCTATTACACTTACAAGTAAGACAAATACAAGTCCTATTATTCTACGATTAAAACTGACCGAAGTAATGGCTGTTTAAAGTTGGAGCACATTTTTTGCTACGAAATAGGGGTCATTTACAAATTTACTAGAAATATAAATAATCTTCAGGTATATAAAAAAAAATAGTTGATAGTAAAATTAACATTGCATTATAAATTTGAAATCTATAATCATTCTGAAATATTAATGCAAAATATACAGCTTGTACTAAACATATAACAGGAAAAAAATAATAGAATTTTCGTTAAATGAAATGTTGAAAAGCAACAGCCTCGATTCTTTGCAAAATGACACATATTTTGAAATGTTATTAGATTACACTAGGATGCAAATTTGTGTTGTGTCATGTGTTTTAGCTTTTGATAATTAGTTCTTACGTATTTTGTAGCACTGAATCCAAAAATGACCTTCATTTTTTATCACAAAGTACAGATTTTTTGCAAATCGTAAATTTGAAATCTAAAAAGTGAAAAATTTACGGAAATCTGAGAGTATAAAATAGACGTGATTGTTATTACTTTAACTTTTGATAATTGATTTTTATCTATTTTTTACTATTGAATCCGAAAATGACCTTCATTTTTAACCATCACGTCAGGATTTTTCGCAAATTGTAAATTTCAAAGTTTAAAAGTTCAAAGTTTTAATTGAACCTCTTCCCTTCCCACATCATCGGATCCCCGAGCTGTTTAGCTGTAAGAATCCCAGTATAAGCCAAAAATTGAATACATTCTTGAATTAAATAAAATTAAATTGAATAAAAGAAGTTTTACATCCATTTTATAGTATCAGATTTTCGCTATTTTTTAACTTTGAAATTTACCATTTGCAAAAAAGTCTAACATGATGGTTAAATATGAAGGTAATTTTTACATTCAGGGCTATAAAGCACATACAAATCAATCGTAAAAGTTAAAAAATGCAACCATCGACTCTTTTTTACAGTATTAGCTAATTTTTCAATTTTGAAATTTACTATTTGCGAAAAATCCTGACATGTTGGTTCAAAATGAAGATAATTTTCGGATTCAGCGCTAAAAAATACATAAAAATCATAATTTTAAAAATACATAGTTTAAAAAATAAAAAAAAACACAACCATCGCAGTCTTGTGTTATCTAATTTAAAACTTTTTAGTAAACTTGTTGGCAGTAATCTATCCGAAATTTTTTGTGTTACCCTGTAAAATAAGTACATAATGGTAAGCACTGAAAATCATAATAATATTACATTGTCATTTGATTTACGTCAATATGTAAAATTTAACCTCGATCGCATATTTTAAAGTAAGTTGAATTTCGAGTACAAATTTTGAACTGGAAAGACATACATACGATCGTTTCAAGTTAACCCATTACCCGCTGATGTTGCGTTCACGCAACGGTCAAAACAATTGCGCATGCTTAAATTAATTACTTTGTCACCACTATTTTAGAATAAAAAAAATTGCCTTATTTATTGGCAGAAATTTTGATATTTTAATAAAGCGGAAATTACCTTTCTGAATTTGTGGTGACAAGCGACTTTCAACAAGAAATTTTAAAATTCCTACTTTATAGTTTTGGCGGTTAATAGGTTAAATAAAAGCTTATAAAAATAGCATAATTTTTGCTAAAAAAATCATGAAAAGAAACAGCTTCAAATACTTACAAAAATCTGTCGTAATACGATTTCTTTCAAATCACAGCTACACATGAAATAAATCCTTCAAATACTTTAAGCACTTTGTTTACGACCCCTAGAAGCATGGCTAAATTCATGTGTATTCGGATGCAGAAAAGTGGCATAAGTCTTGCAGTTCAAAGTTTCGTATAACTTCATGAATTTTAGTGTTAGATGAATGGGACTTTTTTTGTCTTTCTTTTAAGAGAACAGGAAATTTTTACTAAATATCACTTATAGGGCCGGGGGACCGTATAAAAAATTAAATTTCGTAACTTTTTTAGAAATATTTTTATTGATCCAAATGACTTTCAGAATAATTTTTTACCTTATTTAAAACATTTTTGTAATTGGAACTATAGGTCTATGACTAACGGTTTAGGAATTAGCCATTGAACATCGTTGAGAGTAAAGACACACTGTATAAAATAATAATATAAATGGACGGTCATTTGACGAAAATAAACCAATGATTACACTGAAAATCGAATAAACCTTGCGCCGCCCTTAAATTTCCAAGAGGATTTATGCTTTATACCATAAATCATAAAGTTAGAAATAACTGCAAATTAATTGCACACTCCGATCAATGAAATGAACTCTTAAAAACAAAATCATCTGTCCAAAACATTACAAAATTAAGCCGACTGGATGCGTAAGAAAATGGATAGGTACATAAGAAAATAAATTAGTAAAAAATATTATGGATTGCATGTAGTTCTCTTTATCTCGGAAGTGTTTTTTCCCCCTTGGAAGTGTTTTTTTCCCCTTGGAGACCTTTATTTTTCAAAATCGTTCCTTTTTTCTCGGAATCGTTCCTTTTTTCTCGGAATCGTTCCTTTTTCTCGGAATCGTTCCTTTTTTCGGAACGATTCCGAAAGGAATGACTCCGAAGAACTCGTTCCTTTCGGTGAACGATTCCGGCTGGAACGATTCCTTAAAAGGAACGATGTTGCCCATCTCTAGTTGCAATCAGTGACAATAATATTTTATAATTAATACAAATTTTATACAATTTACCTGCAAAAAACGACAAAAATTGAGAATAATATTTTATTTCACCGTGTCGCTCCAAAAACAGGTATCCAAACAGGAAGTCTTCCTGCCTCATTGGAGTATTAGGAAGTCGTATGGCAGATTTAGGCTTGGTATTGCAACACCGTATGCGCGAGATATTGAAGATTGGAGTCTTGCATATTGTTCGACCATTCCATAATATCCGAAATTTTTCTATATTTTAATACCTTTCATTATCACAGGTATATTATAAAACTGAAATCAAAACATTTTCCGTTTAAAATGAAAATATTTCATAAACAAGTATTTCTGCAGCACCGAATACTAGCATCTACTAATAAAGATAATTTTAGTTTACTTTACGAATTTTGCTTTCACCTCTTTTAATACCAGCGACCATTTGAATGTCTCACTAATATAATAAAAAGAAGAAAATTTTAAGGAAATTTAATCCAAATTAATTATTTCCGAAGTGAAATGAATACATTCGCATACAAAGTATTGAAAGTATTAGAGATGGAATTAAAATAACCCATTTAAATTTTACAGCTTGATAATTAACTCTATATATCTACTTTTAATTCAATCTTTTCGATACATTTTAAATCCGGTTTTATTCTTGAAAATTAAATTTGACTTTCCTATTACAAGAATCTTTTAAACCATAAAATAGCAAACTTGATATAGAAACATTTGTAGTCGATAGTTGAAACAGACATACTTAGAATTTATAGCAACGCTTATTTTACAGAGAAATTTATATCTTAACAATCTTATGTTTATTTCATTTAAAAAAAAAATTATTTAACTGTAAATCATAAGCAATGAAATTGTTTTACACATATTATAACTTTTTATTGAAATCCGTTTCAAAATCAAATATTTTTTATAAGTTATGTTTAAAAATTCGATTATCTTTTATATATTAATACTAATATTCTTCTATGTGTATCGTTAACTATCGGTAGCTTCAAAAGTACGTTACAATTTTTAAAATTCCTAAAAAATAACACATTTTTCTATAGGAATACTGCTTTCAACAGAAGATTTGTTAAAAGGTCTGATTTTCGTGGCAAAGAAAGATAGTAGTTGGAAGAGATCCAAAGAAAACTCATATTTTTAAGAATATATGAACTTTAACACAGGTGCGGTTTAATCTGTATGGCAAATAGTGGACTTTTTGTGAAAATAACGCAGGAATACTACAAAATCCCCATAATATTCATTCACTTTTTAAAAAATTACATAAAATTTTCAATCTGTTGTATCGTAGTAGCAATCTGTTGTAGTTTGCAGTACAGGGCTTCAGAGAAAACATGAACTTTTATTTTCATTCGCTACAAAAATTCTGATTTTAGAGCTTTAACAAGACTTTCACGAACCTTATCTTTGAAATCGCGATCACGTGCAACATTTATTTTTTATGATTTTGTAAAATTTGCAATAAAAACGTGAAATTTCCAGAACAGACGATTCAATTTGCTGCTACGAAATGCGAATGTGTTCCTTCTTGACATGACAATAATATACCGTTTGAAAATTGTCTTTCAATCACATATACATATTTTTATATGAGTATAACCGAAATTAAATAGTTCTCATTTATGGCGATGATTGTTTGGTTGGTTATTATAGTATTTTATGTGGTAATAAGGTATCCCAACGTTACGAGGGGTATAAAGCAATAAACGTCTATAATTAACATTACAGTCATTCAGGGTAACTTTGATCCGCATTTTCTCGATTTTCATATGCCGCACTCTTATTTTAAGAAAATTGTTGTAACTAGGTGCATAAAAGAGATTAAATGATCCTAAAGTATTGTTTAATTATCAAAAATTAAGGAATAATAAGGATAAAAGCAATAAAAAATGAATTTTTAGCCTGGTTCAAAGTTACCCAGCCATTTAGGGTAACTTTGCACCATATGATAAATATCATCTAAAATAATTCATTATAAAAAAGTATTATAGTTAGCACAACTTTAAACCCCAAAAATTTTTTTCAGATATGTAAAGACTCCGAATTTACATTTCTCAACATCACAAGATTTGTATAATTTATGATATTACAACAAATATCAGGCATAAGAAAAGTGGAAAAAGAGAACCATGAACATTTAGAAAAAAAAAACTGTTTATTGTTCAAATAAAACATAAAAATGCAGTGGAAAACAATTTTCAATATTTTATCTCAATAATATATCCATAGTTACAGTAATACATACTAGTACTAGTATTATTCAAACAAGAATACAAAATATCGAATGTAGGAAATGTCAAATTTGAGTAGCTCCGCCCCGAAAAAATCTTTTAAATGAATTATATGCATTTTACAGATATTTGTGAAAATATTTATATGTTATATCTAATGTTCACTATCGGCATTTACATAAATATACGTGCAAATATGGGAAATTTTTGACAGTAGCACCTATAATCAGTAAATTATAAACATCAGTATAACTTTGAGCCGGCTCAAAGTTACACTGAAAATGTGATAAAATGTTAGTGCCTTCTTATTTTACATTTTATTAACTATTAATAAATAAATAACACAGAAAGAAAGTTTTACATTAAGAAAGAACATTTTACGTTAATCGTAACGATTAAGACTTATTAGTTGAAATTCGAAGTTCCTACTTCAAACGCAGATTACACACTACTTTAAAGAAATATTTGGTTGACGGCGGGCGCTACGCTTATGTTTTGCACTCGAGAGGATCACCGTTTAAAGTGATATTTGACCCCATGCAAACATCCATGCACGACTTTAGGTTCGAATCCGGCTTGCTTCGAAAAATATGCAATCCGGATCCAATTTTACAAAATATTTTGTTCCTAAAACATCAGTTTCATAATACAAATTATGCATACCTGTAAGTTTTTTTCTTTATTTTTGCAACTAATTCAGAAGGAATTAAGAAATAAATTAAAGTATCTTTCACCGAAAGTATTTCTTCCTTCTTTATAATCCATTATTTCTTCTTTATCAACAAACCGGTATTTATTCTTCTGCTAAACAATGCGATGAGTTACAATATTTTCTGTTGGATGCCATCCTTTTTGTCAGCTGCCTGTAATATTTTACTCGAAATAAAGACTGAATAAAATGCAATGCTATATCATAGAAAATGAAATTAGTATTTTCCTTTCTTATGATTATGGACTTCTTCGTAAATATGAATCACTATTCTAAATTATGGATATTGAAATATTTATTTTTGACCGGACTTGGTAGATGAATAAAAACTAGTAAAAATTTAGTTTAGTTATAGTTTTTCATTATCAATAGAATAACAGAATATCTTATGATTTTTAGGGTTCCGTACCTAAAAAGTAAAAACGGAGCCATTATAAGATCATTCCTGTGTCTGTCTGTCTGTCACAGCCCTTTTAATCGTAAACTATGCAACGTGGAAAGTTCAAATTCGGGGAAGTAATAAAGACTATTGACCCACATATTTACAGATTAATTAATATTCATAAATATATTTAGGAAAAATGTAGAGGGGCTAATTAAGTTACTTGAAAAAAAAAATATTTTCTTTGTATATCGTGTGAAAGCTTTCGTAACGTTGAAATCAAAAATGTATTTCATTTAATTTTGAAAGTCATGGTGGAAAATATAGTGCAAAAATATGTTCCCCCCATCTAACTCCGAATCTATTGAAACTAAAATTATGAAAAAAATTAGAGGTAGTAGACATTAATTTAAACCTTGCAGGAAAATTATAGCGATTACCCTAGGTCACATAGTTTTTGAGAAAATCGCATTTTTCCGTTACACTCAAATTTCGATTTACGGGGTTCAGCAAAAGCGTTGAGCAGAGCTGGAGGCACCTATCGTAGCAGAAGTATAAAAGCATTGTGGATCATGAATTTCGGAAAAAATCGTCGGCAATTAGCCGAGATATTAACCCTTAAAGACACGGACTGTTTGGACATACATAATGACAGGGACGGCGTACTCTATGCTCCATCGGCTTTTAAAGACTAGATAACAAATTTTAAGGATATATTTATGTAATGGAATGCCCAGTAGCAGTATAAAAGCAATAAACGTCAAATTGTTAAAAACAGACTAATTTAATGAGAATTAATCACATAAATACTATGGGATTTGTGACTAGTTTCCATTGAGTGGCTCTCTCAATACACCTACTATGTCTTTAAAAGTTAACTAAAAACCTATATGGAATAACAAATATACAGAATAGCTATATTTGCTATTATTTAGGTTCCATATATCTTTGAACTTTCATGTTGTATCCATTTATACTTTTATAGCATACCGGGTGCAAAGGAAAGTCCCTTTAACCTGAAAATACTTGTGAACGGAGAGAGCTACAGCTATGCAAGTGAAGTAACGGTAAAGTAAAGCGACTAAGCCCGTTTTAATGAAAAAGACAGCAGCGACCCTAGTTGCAAAATTTTCAAGATAGCCACTGCAAATCGAAAACGAAAAGAGATACAGCAAAATTTCCAGCTAGAAAGTTTTCGAGCATCAATTAATTAATAGAATACGACATTTGGTTTACATGGATAAGATAAATCTTCGCCTGTTTACCCAAAAATGTCCGAAATCGATGCACTCCATTTTGTGTAAACGTTTGAATGGAGTAGTGAGAAGTATGAAGAAATACGCACAATTTATGCTATAAATACGTACTTATCTCAATACATTTTGATAACATCACTCCCCCCCCTCCCCCCCCCAAAAAAAAACTGTCTCACAGTGATAAAAAGTTAATATTCAGTATGTTCGAAATGTTCGCCAGTGCTCACGATACACGTTTGTATTCGTGAGAGTAATTCTGCATGCACATTTCTCAGCATGGAACGTATATTGCAAGCCTTTTCAATACAACAACATAGATTTAACCCTTCCAAGGGCAGTGGCTAGACGATCTAGTCACCTAATTTTAATTCCAAAACCGACAAATGTCTCCAAGAATATTTTAATAAAATTTTGCTTCTGTAATGAAAGTGCAAATTAGCGGGTTTTTGTTTTCTGAGAAATTCGCTTGAATATTCTGGTGTCAGTCAATTATTTCATCAGTTTACGAACAGAATTCTTCTGTCCCTGAAAGGGTTATTCTAAAATTTTAAATGCATTGGAAATTGAATCTTTACAGACATTAAAGCACAGTACAACGTCACAATCTGCAATTGTGCACTGCTACATTTCCGGAATGTGAATAGGCAAAGTAGAAACGTCGCTCGTCGATTTCGGACATTTTTGGGTATGCAGGCGACGACTTATCTTATCCGTGTGAACCAAATGTCGTTTCGTACTATTTAATTGATGCTCTAAAACTTTCTAATTGGAAAATTTGCTCTACCGCTTTTCGTTTTCTATTTGCAATGGCTATCTTCCAAATTTGGCCACTAGGGGTGCTGCTGTCGTTTGCATTAGGTCGGGCGTAGTCGCTTTACTGTACCGTTACCTCACTTGTATAGCTGTAGATCTCTCCATTTGGAAGTATTTTCAGGTTAAAGGGACTTTCCTTTGCACCCTGTATACTATACAGCGATACCCAACCCTACGTTGTATAGTTTTTACAAAGTCTTAGTACTCTTTTAGCAAAGGTACTTTTTTAATAATACACTTACTATTTCATATATTATTGTACGGAACCCTCTGTGCGCGAGTAATACTCGCACTTGACCGTTTATTTTTGATGCCAAATGTTTTATCATTTTATCCCGATTAAACATTTCTTAGAAAATTTTAAAAAGATTACCGTTAAACACCATAATGCTTTTTTTATATTTTATAATGTAACATATCTCATTAAAATGATATTGTTCTGTTTAATCTGCCAGCCAATGGCGTGATTTCCAAAACGTCTTTGGGGTTAGACAAAGTATTTTTATCTTTTCGTGCACAACTGAGAAATAATTGGTATGAGTTTATTATCCATTGTGTTTTTTTTTTTTTTTTAAATAAGCCTTAAATAATCATTCGTTATGCGATAATTATGAAATAGGAAGAGTTTAGGAAATATTATTGAAAATTTTTAATTTATGTGTTTATTTAATGCTAATGTTTCTAATGCTAATTAATACTAAATTTTATGAACTGAATATGTAAAACAAAATAATAACCCAGCGAAACTCATATCATTTAGACGATTGTAAAATTTATCCTTTAATACGTGTGATAATTATTTGACAAAATACTCATTCGTGATGCAATAATGGAGGGGTTCACAACTTTTGTATGCAGTGATTTTTTTTTTAAATCAAACTTTCGTCAATAGATGACGCCGCGTTGCCTCAATTTTAAGAATATTAAAACTAAATCAAAATATTCTCAGTGTTTATATATCATACAATATGAAATAAATATTTTCCTTTATTGTGAATGTGCTCCTTTTATTGTTCCGTTCTTAAAATGTTAAAACGTAATACGATCACTCCTGTGTCTGTCTGTCTCCCTGTCACAGCCCTTTTACTCGCAAACTATCGAACGTGGAAAGTTCAAATTGGGGGAAGTGATAAAGACTATTGACCCACATATTTGCAGATTAATAAATATTCATTAATATATTTATGAAAAATGTAGAAGGGCTAATTAAGTTACTTGAAAAAAAAATATTTTCTTTGTATATCATGTGGGGTATCGTGTGAAAGCTTTCGTAACGCTGAAATCAAAAATATATTTCATTTAATTTTAGGTATTATATTTTTAATGTTATGGTGGAAAATGTAGTGCAAAAATATGTTCACCCCATCTAATTCCGAATTTATTGAAACTAAAATTATGAAAAAATTAGAGGTAGTAGACATTAATTTAAACCTTGCAGGAAAATTATACCGATTACCCTAGGTCACATAGTTTTTGAGAAAATCACATTTTTCCGTTAAACTCAAATTTCGATTTACCGGCTTCAGCAAAAGTGTTGAGCAGAGCTGAAGGTACCTATCGTAGCAGGAGTATAAAAGCATTGTTGATCATGTATTTCGGAAAAAGTCGTCGGTAATAACCGAGATATTAACCCTTAAAAGACATGGGCCGTTTGGACTTACATAATGGCAGGGACGGCGTCCTCATGATCCATCGGATTTTAAAGCCTAGATAACAAATTTTAAGGATATATTTATGTAATGTAATGCTCAGTAGCAGTATAAAAGCAATAAACGTCAAATTATTAAAAAACAGACTATTTTAATGAGAATTAATTTCATAAATACTATAGGATTCGCGACTAGTTTCCATTGAGTGGCTCTCTCAATACACCTACTATGTCTTAAAAGTTTAGCTAAAAACCTATATGGAATAACAAATATACATAATAGCTATATTTGCTATTATTTAGGTTCCATATATCTTTGAACTTTCATTGTATATCCATTTATACTTTTCTAGTATACAGGGTGCAAAGAAAAGTCCCTTTAACCTGAAAATAATTGTGAACGGAGAGAGCTACAGATATGCAAGTGAGGGAACGGTATAGTAAAGCGACTACGCCCGATTTAATGAAAATGACAGAAGCGCCCCCTAGTGGCGAAATTTGGAATATAGCCACTGCAAATCGAAAACAAAAAGAGACAGAGCAAAATTTCCAGTTAGAAGGTTTAACAGCATCAATTAATTAATAGAATACGACATTTGGTTTTCATGGATAAGATAAATCTTTGCCTGTTTACCCAAAAATGTCCGAAATCGATGCACTCCATTTTGTGTGAACGTTTGAATGGAATAGTCAGAAGTATGAAGAAATACGTACAATTTATGCTATAAATACCTAGGAGAGGTAGGGGAGGTATGATACACTTTTTTTTACAAGTTTTTTACAACCCTTAGAAAGCTATTTATAAACAAATTTTTCATGTTTTCTTATAAAGTGACCTTTTATTTATTTACTAAAAATATTGTGAATTTAAAAAATAGTAATTCAAAAAATATATCCCAATTATTTTCAATGGTTACTACTGTATCAAATTTCCACATTACCTGGGAGGTTTGATACACTAGCAAGGGAGGTTTGATACATTGTTATGTAAATTCAAAAAATGCAGAGTATTCAATTTATGCGTCATACAATGTTTTATAATAAATCTTGAAATATTTAAATAAAATTTGAAACGAAATGACATTGACATATTTTTGTTTCAAAATGTTTTTTACAAAAATGTTTAAACTATTGCTATTATTTAAACCATCCTACTAACACACTTTTTAGAAAATAAATAATGATAAAAACCCCTAGAAATCTAGCTGCAAGGAAAAATGAAGTGAACATTGCTGATTTGCAAACAATTTAACATAAATTTAGCACATTTAAGATTCCTTTAACCCTTTCAGGGGCAAAGCATTTTCAATGCTAAAGTGTTGAATAAATGAATGGAACCGGAATTTACCAACAAATTTAATTACAAATAAGAAAAGGGATGTATTTCTCTTTCATACTATTTGGAAAATATTTTACCAAAATGCTGGTGCCAATGTGGCGTTTGGGAATTAAAATTAAGTGGTTTCATAAACATACCATCACCTCTGAAATGCTTAAAAGAAAAACTAATAACTTTATCATTTTGATAAGTAAAATCGGATAGATTTAACATTTTTTCAATTTGCCCTTCGTAAATTATAGAAAGATTTTCCCTTTCAGGCCATTTAAACTTTTCCCCTTCTACATGGCGAGCAAAGCGAAATAATCATCTATCATCGCACTGCTTTTCTCTGTAACCTACATAATGTGCATGAATAGTCTCTTTGTTCTTCCTAACCAATTTCAGTATCTCTTGCTGTAAAACAATAATGAATATTACAGTCCTATATTAGTTAGCAAACTTAAAAAACTATTAAATTTCAAATATACAAGTGTATCATTTCTCGCCAGTACTAATGTGTCATTTCTCCCTATTATGCCTTATTGGATTGTCAGTTCTTCACTGATTAGTTCAGCTAATGATGGCTTCAGCAAACAAAAGAAGATTTCACATGTCTCAGAATGGCTGTTAATGCCATTTGTTGAGTAAAATTGTCAATGTATCAACCCTCCCTATGTATCAAACCTCCCCTACCTCCCCTACCTTCCACACTTATCTCAATACATTTTGATAACATCACACATACAAAAAAAGACAAACTGTCTTACAGTGATAAAAAGTTAATATTCAGTATGTTCAAAAAGTTCTCCATTGCACACGATACACGTTTGTATTCGTGAGAGTAATTCTGCATGCAAATTTCTCAGCATGGAACGTCTATTGGAAGCCTCTTTAATACGACGGCATAGATTTAACCCTTTCAAGGGCGGTGGCTATACGGTCTATCCATCTAAATTTAATTCCAAAACTGACAAGTGGCACCAAGAATATTTTAATAAAATTTTGCTTTTGTAATGAAAGTGCAAATTAACGGGGTTTCTTTTTCTGAGAAATTCGTTTAAATATCCTGGTGACAGTCAATTATTTCATCAGTTTACGAACAAAATTCTTCTGGCCCTAAAAGTGGTATTCCAAAATTTTAAATGCTTTGGAAATTAAATATTTACAGACATTACAACGTCACAAACTGCAATTGTGCACTGCCAGATTTCCGGAATGTGAATAGGCAAAATAGATTCGCCGCTCATCGATTTCGGATATTTTTGGGTCTTATTATTCTATTAGCAACGGTATTTTTTAATAATACACTTACTAATTCACATATTATTGTATGAAACCGTCTGTGCGCGAGTAATACTCGCACTTGACCTTTTATTTTACAAATGTACATGATCATTAAAAAATAATTGATATTGAAATATTTATTTTTCAACGGACTGGATAGATGGGAAACTAGTGAGAAAAATTATTTATTTATGGTTTTTTATTCTCAGTAGATAAACAGAATTGCTTATGATTTTTTTTTTATCGAAAATGTTCAATCCTGATTAAACTTTTCTTTAAAAAAAACCGTTAATACTGTAACGTTTATTTTATATTGTATAATGAAACATAATTTTTTATATTTCATTTAAAATTCGCATGTTGTTCATTTCATTAAAATAATACTTTGCTGTTTAACCTATCAGCCAACGGCGGAATTTCAAAAACGTCTTGGGGTGTTTGGCAAAGTATTTTTATCTTGTTGTGGACTATTGAGAAACAATTGATATGAGTTCAGAATACCTTGTGATTTTTAAATTAGACTAAATACTCATTCGTGATGCGATAGTTTTGCAGTAGAAAGAGTTAGGAAATATTCTTGAAAAATATTTCTTTCTGTCTTTATTTAATGCTAATGTTTCTAATAGTAAATTTTCTAATAGTAAGTTTAACCTCCGTGGAACACATATCAGTTGTAGATTTTAGCGTTTAAAACGCGAAATAATTATTTGATATATTTACTTGGATTAGTGAGTGCTCGTCATATCATATATTTTAATAAAGTCGCTCAAAAAATAATCAAGAAACAAAATTGAAGTTTAACGTCGGACATCATAGGGAAGTAATAGATTGAAGAACAGTAATTATTTTTAAGCCGTTTCGATGTCGGATGTAATATCTTTGGGAATTTTTTTTTTAAATAAATTACGTCCGTAATATATATGTAAGCCTGCTCACGGAACGGTTAAAAGTTTTGGTGCAAAATTTTCGCAGGAATTTAACCTCTGTGCCTGTCAGCAGAATCTGTAAAGTCACCATAATGGCATCGAAGTTGAGGATAACTTATTTAACTTCAGTATTTTGTTCTCAGTTTCAACAAATTTGAAAATTTAAATGCATTAAAATATCTCCGCTAACATGCACTTAGGGCTTAACCCCCTTTATGTACTGAATTATGAATTCAAGAAAATTTTATCTTCTAAAGCATTTTTGGTGAATTGTTTAAACTACATAAGAAGATTTGCGTAGTCATTTAATAAATTTTAGAAGGATTTTAGAAGGATTGAAGGATTTAGTAGGATTAATTAAATTTGAATTTATAGAGATTTTGTGCAATGTTTATAACCCCACTCAAATCTTTTACTTTAAATATTTTTCTTAGTTATTTGTAGAATTAGGAAATGCACAAATATAATGTTCTTACAATAGAAATATTTCCGAATTGAAAAATCCCTCCTCCTCCCTCCCAACGCTAAGAAAGCTGAAAAGGTGCTAAGGCAAAAGAAATGATCCTTAAAAAAATATTTTTATATTGTGTAATCAATAATGATTTGGAACAAGAGGAAGCAATGTATCTATAACTCATTCTAAACTGTATTACAACAGATCGAAGTATTAAATGGATTTTATAACAATTTATTTTAATGGTACTTATAAGTATAGTCAGAAGGTAAAGGCTTAATGAAATTTAAAAAAAAAAAAATCATTGTTAATATTAATAAATACATGTTTTATCATAAAGGACTTCCTAATAATAAAATTAAAAAATATTTAAATATATTAAAAATAAAGGTGAAATAAGTGACATGTTTATCAGACGTCTCAAACATTTTGCTTGCAGTGATTTAAAATGAAATTCAAATTTTCGTCAATAGATGACGCCGCGTTATCTCAATTTTAAGAATATTAAAACTAATTCGAAATACTCTCAGTGTATCTTTCTTATTTCATTTACCTATTAAAACACGAAAGAACGTATTTTGAAAGAAGTTGTCTTGCGAAATTTTGAAGCTAATATGAGTATTCTTATCGTTTAACAAGGAGAGGGCCAACCTTGTTAATCACAGATTTTGATTATTTTAATATATGTTGTAGGGTAGAGACCCCTTAATATCAGGTTCAACGGATTATCCAGCGCTCCTTAGTTCTTGAGAAACCATGGGGTCTAATAGTCGTATACAACTTAATTACTTACTTTGGTGTCAAAATGATCGGTTGGTCGTAGCTCAGTTGATATGGCGTTTGCCGGCTGATCCGTAGATTCCGGGTTCGGTACCTGAATGCGCTGCGTTTTTTTTCTCATTTTTTGTTTTATAAATGTACTTGTAAGTATAACTTAATAATCTGATTGTCAATTGAAATTTATAATATTACGTATCAATTATAATTTTAACCTATTTATTTTTTTTTTACTTTTAACTAATTAGTTATAATAATAAAACATCATAAAACTGTTAATTTTTTAAAAATCACATTTAAAATGTATTTCATATATCCTTTATCGATGCAATGGTATTGAGCAATTGTGTCAATTCGTGAGTTTAAAGAAACATCATTTACGCATTGCTTTAACGAAGGAAGTCAATGCGACAATACTATTATTCAGTTTTTAAAGTAACAAGCATAATTATATTAAAAATTAGCATTAAAGTTAAATTACAACCGATTTTCTGCATATTAAAGATTTTTAAATTTGTAATACGTATGCTTGCGCTTTCAATTATTTTACTTTCTCATTTATCTTCTTCCTGGTTTTATTTATATTTTATTTGAATATTCTTTTATTTAGTCATACCTAGATGACGCCACTACAGATTTTGTCACGATTTGCGAATTTTTATCATTCAATAATAGATCCAGCCCCACCAGTGGCCGAGAGGTTCTGCTCTCGAAGCTGATAGACGGGAGGTGCTAGGTTCGATCCCAATCGCGCCCGTCGGCCTAATCGTTCGGAGTTTTCGTGGTTTTCTTCGAACCTTGGTTCACCAAGCGTTAATACGGGCTAGGTTCCCTTAGAAAGACCTCCACGGAAGGCACCCCCCCCCCTTAGGGCCCATATCCCACGTGCTGATAATTCGCCGACATAAATACAACCAACCAATAATAGATCCAATTTCTTTTTTAACCTCTTTAAAGTATGAAAAATAATAGTTTTTAAAAAAAGATAAATTTAAGTTTGTTAACATTATAATTAACGCATGATAATTAAAATTTTTAATTGAAATTATTAAATTATAATTACAAATATATTTATAAAACTGAAAATGTGAAAAAGCGCTTTGAGGTATCGAACCCGGAACCCACGGATCAGCCGGCGAACGCCATACCAACTCAGCTACGACTAACCTATCATTTTGGTACCAAAGTAAGTATTTAAGTTGTGTACGAGTATTAGACCCCCTGGTTTCTCAAGAACTAAGGAGCGTTGGATAAAATCCGTTGAACCTGACACTAAGGGGTCTCTACCCTACAACATATATTAAAAATAATCAAAATCTGTGATTAACAAGGTTGGCCCTCTCCTTGTAAGATGTGTCATCTATTGCCACCTAATGGTAAAATATTTTCTTTAATTACTGAATACGAAATTTATGAGCTATCTGATAAACATGTCATTTATTTCATCTTTATTTTCGTTATACTTACTGAATTGTTGAATTATATAATTAGGGAGTACCTTAAGGTATATTCTGTAAGTGTTCCAAAAGAATATTTGAAAAGTTTCAACGATCCCAAGTAACTATTTCTGGTTCGTATTGTATTTTTATGTTAATCACCTCATTTCAGAAATATTAAAATTAACATAGAAAATGTAATTATTTGTAGCAATCCCTGAATTTGAGTTTATATTTAAATACACGTCTATTAGATAAAATATTAATAGATGTTCTGTGTCTTTGTTTCTTTAAATCGCAAATTTCTTCATGAATGCTCTATTTTAAATGATAGATAGCTCTTAGAAAATTAATTAATGAAACATCATTACAGAAACAGAATTACAACGAGATTTTCGTATTGTACGCTTTAAAATATCATGTTTGTAAGTTTCATTTGAATGATTTCTTTTATCTTTAAAATTCATCCACATTGAACTAGGGAAACGTATGTTTAAGAAAACGTTTATTATTATACATTCCAGAGAATCTGAATAAATTTGTGTAGGCGCACATTCGACGCTAATTTACATGATATTAAAGATGCAAAAGGTTCACAATAAATTTCTGAAAAGATATTTTCAATAAAATTTAATCAGTATGTTTTCAGATTATTAAACACTAGTGTTCAATAATATGAACTTAGAATGACATAGAGTATTCTTAAAATTTTAACGGGAAACACTTCTGCAAAAACCACTGATAGTTATCAGTTTGGGGTTCTTATTAAAGAGTTTCAACTAATTAAAAAGATTTTAACTGAGATTTACTGTGACTCCGAAAAGCTAATTCCAGCGAGAGATGTGACATGTTTGATTACTATCAAAATTCTTTCATATTTAAAAATTTTTGACTACTGAACTTTAAATATCA
This sequence comes from Maratus speciosus, assembly GCA_963932465.1. Classification (NCBI taxonomy): domain Eukaryota; kingdom Metazoa; phylum Arthropoda; class Arachnida; order Araneae; family Salticidae; genus Maratus; species Maratus speciosus. The sequence goes on from OZ010795.1 coordinate 268,278,125, forward strand.
AATTAAAATAAAAACAACACAAATACCAAATAAACAATATATAAAACATTTGAAAATCATTCATGTACTTGCCATCAACCGGGATGAATTTGTCTCATTTTTTTGCCTATTGTTGTCTTTAAATATCCAAAAATTATTGAAATTTTCATTTAAACAATTTCTAATTCTTTTTTCTAGTTTCCAGATAATAATTGTAAATTGTGAAATCCACATTTATTAATTTTTAAGAATAGTTTTTTCAAATATATTTTTTATAAACTGGAACAAAGTCACCCCTGGCTTGGAATGACTTTGTCTCATACCTAAAAAATGATAAAATAATCCTTGAAAACTTTGTAAGACAGTGCAAACACATTACTATGATAGGTTAATAAAACATAACAAAAACTATTTCATTTCGATATTAAAAAAAAACAAATATTTTATATGATTTTTTTTATGAGCATCGCGGATAATTAAATCATGATAATTCTTTGAGGGATATATAATTTTTGTTTTTGAATCAATAGAAATTATTACTAAAGAAAATACAGTTTGTAACGATGTTTTATCCTACACCATACCCAGAATTTGGCTCAAGAATGAAAAAACGAATAATTTTCCACTTCCCTATATCCATGTTTTATTTTATTTTCCCAATATTTCAGGATCTATAAATCAACTTCCACTTTCACACCTTTCGTCACCATCTACGTGGATTTTGAAAATTAGGCGTCAATCAATAACTGTTGTATTTCTTATATTCCTCCGAAGAAGACTATGTTTTATAGTTGAAAGTATACTAAGGTATTAAAATAATTTAACATTTTTAAATACTGTGTCATCTTTTAAGTAATTTTGCACTTAGTGTAAGTTTAACTTTAAGGTTCATATCGTTTCATTTTCATTCTAACTTTTTTTTCCTCAAGATTATAGCCGTCAACGAAAGTTCAGTTAGGATGAAACACCGTGTATATGTGACTAAATGAGTGGATTACGACCACATGTTCTATGGGGAGTTTTCATCCATTTGATGCCTTCTTACACCCCTCATAAATTGTCGGTCGAATTTTGGAACACCCTGTATATATAGGGCAGTCTTGTACAAAACGGGTAGGCGGGTAAAACTGGATAGTGCAGATTCCTCCTTGAGTTGTACTACTATCTGTCAGCCAACACGAGAAATTACCTTCAATCACCATTATGTCCTTTGTAGTTGAACGAAACGCTACTGTGTGCGGTTCTTTCTTGTATGAAGGATTTAGTTTGCATTATTCTTAAAAAATGTTTTATTTGATTCTAGGTTTTACGCGTATAACCACTATTTTTTCAGAATATTACATATTGGTGTGTACTATACCTAATTCTTCGCTTTCCTGCTAATATTTTATTATTTTTACTGATCTTTTGCTATAGGATTAAAAGTAGTGACGCCATGTTTTGAAATCTGTGTCATGTCAGGGTAAAACTGGGTACTTAAGAGTGGGTCAAAACCGGGTTTTGTCCTACACTCATGGAATGATATTTTTTAGTATAGTTAATAAATTAGCATAGAGCTTTAAATTGCATTTTCAGTGCTGTTAAGATAACTTATAATACTAAATCTATCTAGTAACAGAGAAAATTTTAATTTTGATTTTGTTTTATATTAAAAAAAAATCCCTGCCGGCCCGGCCTACAGGGAGAGGTAGATTTCGAAGTTAAGTATACTAATTTCACCAACAAAAACTAAGTCATTATTAGATATAAAACCACTTTAACAGTTTTATCTGTCTGCTTTTGACGAGTTTTTATTTCATTTTTATAAAATAGCTGGTTTTATCAGAATCATTGTAAGGCGATATTTAAAAAAATATTTTTCCATGCTCAACAACTCGAAATTTTCTGGCACATTTTCAGATTCATTTTTAATTTAAAAAAAAAATATGAAGCATGCTGACGAGATTTTTGAAAAGATTTATAATCGATCTGTGTTTTTATTTTTCTTTCAATTAATTAAAAATTGATTAATAAACAATTATTTTCTCATTAGGGCAATATTTTTCTTTTCTAACACAATCGCTTCGGGAAATTCTGTTCAAAATGCCCACTTTGACATAATTTTTTGAAATATATTCTGCGTCTATCAAAAAATAGATCATTACTGTTTATTATATAGTTTCTGAATAAGAGAATCTAGCAATTGGATGCGTTTGAGAGCAAAAATGAATTTAAAAATGAGTAAGAAAATAAGCAGTTTGGATTTGAATGCACCCTTAATAAGATTATTTTTTTCTTCAACCGCTATGTATTTTTAATTTCTTTTTGCTGTAAGAATTGTCCTATCAAAAACTTGTCTTTATAAATGTTGAAGACAATATTAAGAATATATATGATAAATTCATGGGGATTTTATATCTTTTGAATTGACGGAGTTATGGATTTTTTACTTCTTCAAACCCTTTTTTTGCTTTCTTTTTTCTTTTTTATTTATTTATTTATTTTATTTTTATTTATTTATTTTATTTTTTTTTTTTTGCTGTAAGAATTGGTCCTATCAAAAACTTGTGAATATAAAAGTTGTAGATAATATTAAGGAGATTTATAACAAAATTAATTGGATTTTATATCTTCAGAAATGACGTAGTAAGGAATTTTTTTCTCCCAAAATCCCTATTTTTTGCGCCCCTTGAGCCTATTTTTTATTTTATCAAAAATCTGTGATGCATGAATTTTTGGCGCTATTTTTTAAAGTAATAAAAATTTTAAACTGATTTGATATGTACAAAAATTAAGAAGTTATGGGGATTTTTCAGTTTTCACAAAACCCCTCCCTATTTCCATCCCCTTTGTCCGCTTTCGCCCATTAACGAACTTGATCGATATTTTATGTCCTTTGATTTTATGTATCACTTTGGAAGAGATTTGTGCAGAATTGCGGAAGTTATCGTGTTCAGAAGAAAGTGATATATATATATATATATATATATATATATATATATAAGTTTTTTACTGAGGGTGATTTTGGGTTCTAGGGGTCATGATCGCTCTAGATCTGCAAAAACTTTCAGAAATTCCAACATAGGAATGATCCCAATAGGTAGTATTTCATACGAAATCTACCTAAAAAAAAATATGAAACTTGCTGACGTAATTTTTGAAGAGATTTATTAGCGATCTGTGTTTTTATTTTTCGTTCAATTAATTAAAACTTGATATCTAAACAATTATTTTCTCAGAAGGACAATATTATTCGTTTCTAACACAATCGCTTCAAGAAATTCGGTTCAAAATGCCCACTTTGACATCATTTTTAAAAATATATTCCGCCTCTACCAAAACATTGACCATTACGGCACGGCACATTATATAGTTTCTGAATAAGAGAACCTACCAAATGGATGCGTTTGAAAACAAAAATGAATTTAAAAATGAGTCAGAAAATAAGCAGCTTGGATTTGAGTACATCCTTAATACAATATTCTTTTTCTTCAACCTCTATGTATTAGCCCCCTGTATAGTATGCTATTTCATTCTCGCAGCTTATTTTGAGTCGTCTCCAAAAAATAACGTTATCTTACAGAAGCCAGCCGTAAATCAAAGCAGTACGATTAAATACTCTATAGCAATTTTTAAAACTTCTAAGCATCGCGCATTTTCATTTTTTATACCGTCGTATTAAAAAAAAATGTACTTTTAAATGCAATTTGTTTGAAAACTGCATCTCCAATTATTTTTGAAATATTAATTTTTTTGTAGTTTTTGGAGCCATTTACTTAAACCATTTCACCGTCCGAAGGTTTTGCAGTAATTTTATAAGAATGCTTGTAAATCCCAGGATATATATTTTTTTAAATCTCAGTTTGATGCTATAATATCTTTAATATCACTACTTTCTATATAAGGTTAAAAATAAAATTCTGTTTAAAATATTTTGGCCTACAGTTATTTTAACATGATTTCTAGGAACCGAAAAATTCGGGCCAGACGGTTAAAGGGTTAAAACTTGATATATAAACAATTATTTTCTCAGAAGGACAATATTTTTCGTTTCTAACTCAATCGCTTCGGGAAATTTCGTTAAAAATGCCCACTTTGACATCTTTTTTTGAAATATATTCTGCCTCTATCAAAAAATCGATCATTGCGGCACATTGTATAGTTTCTGAATAAGCGAATCTACCAATTAAATTCGTTTGAGAGCAAAAATGAATTTAAAAATGAGTCAGAAAATAAGCAGTTTGGATTTGAGTGCATCCTTAACGCAATGATTTTTCCAACACAATCCGCTTCGGGAAATTCGGTTCAAAATGCCCAATTTAACAGCATTTTTTTAAATATGTTCTACCTCTATCAAAAAATCGACCATTACGGATAATTATATAGTTTCTGAGTAAGAAAACGTACTAACTGGAAGCCTCTGAGATAAAAAATGAATTGTAAAATGAGTCAGAAAATAAGCAGTTTGGATTTGAATACACCCTTACTACACTGTTAAAAATTCGCACAATTCTGGCAGGTCATTTGACCGTTTTTTTCCGAAAACGGTTACACAACCGTAAATTTAACACTATTCTGACCATATTATTGGCCATTTTATGGTCAGAATATCGTTAAATTATGGTTATGAAACCGTTTTTTCAAAAAACGGTCGAATGCCCTGCCAGAATGCTGCAAAATTTTTAACAGTGTAAGATGATTTTTTTTCTTCAACCACTATGTATTTTTAATTTGTTTTTGCTGTAAGAATTGGTCCTATCCAAAACTTGTCTATATAGATGTTGCAGACAATATTAAGAAGATATATGATAAATTCATGGGGATTTTATATCTTTTGAATTGACGGAGTTATGGATTTTTTTCTTCTTCAAACCCCCTTTTTGTTTTCGTTTTTAATTGTTTTTGCGGTACGAATTGGTCCTATCAAAAACTTGTGAATATAAAAGTTGTAGATAATATTAAGGAGATTTATAATAAAATTAATTGGAATTGATATCTTGATAATTAACGAAGTTATGAATTTTTTTCTCCCAAAAACCCTATTTTTGCGCCCATTGAGCCCATTTTTAACTTTATCAAAAATCTGTGATACATAACATTTTGGCCCTATTTTTAGAAGTAATAAAAACTTTAAACTGATTTCATATGTATAAAAATTAAGAAGTTATGGGGGGTTTTCGGTTTCCACAAAATCCCTCCCTATTTTCATCCCCTTGGTCCGATTTTGCCCATTAACGAACTTGACCCAGATTTTATGCCCTTTGATTTTATGTATCAGTTTGGAAGAGATTGGTGCAGAATTACGAAAGTTATCGTGTCCAGAAGAAAGTTATATATATAAATAGACAGATAGATAGATAGCTATATAAAGTTTTTTACTGAGGGTGATTTGGGGTTCTAGGGGTCATGATCGGTGTAGATCTGCAAAAAATTTTCAGAAATTCCCACATAGTAACGATCCCAATAGGTAGTATTTCATACGAAATCTACCTAATACGAAACTTGCTCACGTGGTTTTTGAAAAGATTTATAAGCGGCATGTGTTCTTGTTTTTTTTCAATTAATTGAAACTTGATTAACAAACAATTATTTTCTCAGTAGAGCAATATTTTTCCTTTCTAACGCAATCGCTTCGGGAAATTCTGTTCAAAATGCCCACTTCGACATCATTTTTCGAAATATATTCTGCCTCTATAAAGGCAATAGATCATTACGGTACATTATATAGTTTCTGAAAAAGAGAATCTATCAATTGGATGCGTTTGAGAGCAAAAATTAATTTAAAAATGTGTCAGAAAATAAGCAGTTGAGATTTGAATACACCCTTAATGAGATAATTTTTTTCTTCAACCGCTATGTATTTTTAATTTGTTTTTGCTCTAAGAATTGGTCCTATCAAAAACTTATCCATGTAAATGTTGAAGACAATATTAAGAAGATATATGATAAATTCATGGGGATTTTATATCTTGTGAATTGACGGAGTTATGGAAATTTTTCTTCTTCAGCCCCCTTTTTTTGTTTTCGTTTTAAAATTTTTTTGCGTTACGAATTGGTCCTATCAAAAACTTATGAATATAAAAGTTGTAGATAATATTAAGGAGATGTTTAATAAAATTAATTGAATTTGATATCTTGAGAATTGATGAAGCTACGAATTTTTTTCTCCCCAAACCCCTATTTTTGCGCTCCTTGAGCCCATTTTTAATTTTATCAAAAATCGGTGATGCATAAATGTTTGGCTCTATTTTTAGGAGTAATAAAAACTTTAAACTGATTTGATATGTACAAAATTTAAGAAGTTATAGGTTTTTTTCTATTTTCACAAAACCCCTCTTTATTTCCAGCCCCTTGGCCAGATTTTGCCCATTAACGAACTTGACCGAGATTTTATGCCCCTTGATTTTATGTATCAGTTTGGAAAAGATTTGCGCAGAATTGTGGAAATTATCGTGTCCAGAAGAAAGTGATATATAGATAGATAGATAGATAGATAGATAGATAGATAGATAGGTAAATATAAAGTTTTTTTAAAGAGGGTGGTTTTGGGTTCTAGGGGTTATGATCGGTGTAGATCTGCAAAACTTTTTCAGAAATTCCAACATAGGAACGACGCCAATAGGTAGTATTTCATACGAAATCTACCTAAAATTGGGACTATTTTTTAACTTAAATTTATGAAATTAAATAAACTGCAATTATTAATGAACAAAATAGTGGTACTAATTAAGGTATCATTTTATGTTATGCTTACTACATTTTAATAAATAACTTTCTAATCTGAGGCATAATAACTTGGCGTTATAGGCCTACTTCAAATTCAAAATATATTTCGTAAATTGTTTTTAAAAAATAATAATCTGTCCTAATTGGTAAATAATCTATAAAATCTCAATCCCATAAACTAGGCTACATAATCTATAACAAGATTTTTTTCTCAAATAAATATTAAACCTGCAATAGAAAACCCTCTCTTGATGGATGAAGCTTTCCCAGACTCATTTGCTTTATATAGTAGGACAGTATGGATTACGAAAGAGGTCTTCATTATTTGTTCAAAAATTTATGGATTTTTCCAATCCTTGTCCTGAAAAGCCTGTTCTTTTAATCCTTGATGGGCATTCAACTCATACGAAAAGCATCGAGATAATCAATCTAGTAAGAAAAAGCAATGTATTTATGTTATGCTTCCCTCTATACGCAACACCTAGATTTCAGGCCCTTGATGTGTCATTCATGTACCTCTAAACTCATACTAAAAACAAGAGGTGAGGAAGTGGTAACAAACCATGGGTGATCTGTAACAATTTACTGAATTGGAAAATTATTTAAAGTTGCATTTTCGATAGCAGTAGTTGTAAATACTGCAATAAGAGGGTTTTTAAAAACAGGACTTTTTCTCTACAACATTGATATTTTTCCTGACCATCTTTTAGCTCCTTCTGAAGCGGCAGAAAAACCCATGATACACACCTAGGTCACTCACCTAGGAAGTCATGATAATACACCTAGGTCTAGGCAGCCACAGGTTGGCACAGCTGCAGCAATAAATATTTCTCAAACATCACAGGATAATGGAGTTGAACCTTTCAAACCTAAAAGAGTTGACATCACACATCCATCAGTTGACAACATCCAGCGTATTTCACGTCGAACTGCTTCCACATGTAGCAGTTAACATCACAATCACAGACGTCATCCGTGATTCAAAATGTTATCTGTACAGAATACATTAGTAAAAGTATCCGTTCAGCATCGTCAGACTATGTAGCCCAGCAATCAGTATTTCCAATTTCGCCTAAAATGTTATTATCCCCTCCCAATGAAGGCTTCAGAATTGAGAAAAGAGGTGTCAAAAGAAGTAGAAAACTGTTATTTTGAATTCTTCACCCTATAACAGAGTTAGTACGGGTCCTTGAATTTCCAGATTAAGAAATTATTCGGTACCAGTATTTTCTTATAGAAAATATCTCCTTAAATAAAGCGAAATTTCGTGCGTTTAAACTAAATTTATTTTTCTATAAAAAAAATACCGATGCTTTGCCTTGAAAATAATGGTACCCATAAGAACCCTGTATAAATTAGAGATCAAAACAGATATTAAAGATAAATAATTTAAAAAACTGAAAATCGAAAAAAGAAGATCCTTATAAAGAAGAAGCACCAGAAACAACAGAGAAAAGAAATCGGAGATATCTTACGAAGAAGCAGAAGATAACGAAACCTATATGTTTTGCAATGAACTATACTCAAATTCTAAATCCAAAGAAGGTTGGATAAAATGTTTGAAATGCCACGGATGGACACACGAAGCATGTAGTAATGCAGAAGATCATGATGACAAATTCCTTTGTGATTTTTGCAGCTAAAAGAACTCTAAGGTTTTCAGTGTAAAGTAGGTATGCCTGTACAACGTAGACAATTTGCCACAGATTTATTTTTGAGACATGGAACAACACATGTGCAATTTTGTTTTGTTAAAAATAGCAAAAATGTACTTTTTACAATATTAAACAAGAAACGTTTGACCAAAATGAGTTTTCCAGGAGTTTCAAATGCATACCCGGTTTTACCCAACCACTGGCGTAAAACCAGATTTTTGCACATGTGTGAAAAAAGATATTAGGTAGCTTTCATTACAAAAAGCTACCTATTGCAGCCGTTCGGAGGAAAGCGATTTCAAAAAATTTTGGTATATTTTCATCGATCATGACCCCCAGACCCCGAAACCACCCTCCGTTCAAAAGTTGATATATATATATATATATATATATATATATATATATATATATATATATATATCCATATATATATATATATATATATATCTGACATTTGTCATACTGTAACTCTCGAATTTATGAACCGATTTGGATGTAATTCGGTATGTACATAGTACATACCAATGTCTCGACCGAGTTCGTTGGCCAGCTTCATCCGCCATTTTGTTTCAAAATGGCGACCATTTAAAGAATTTTTAAAAATTTTAAATTTTAAATGTGGTACCAAAGAATTGAAAATGGAAAAATATTTTTTTCTTATGTATTTGGCCTTTACACAAAGATTCCGGAGCAGTTTTTTTTTCGTCTATATCTTAAAAAATGGCTGAGTTATAGCATTTTGAATTTCTAGCGTGGCTGACATTTTGAAACGTCCTGAATATTGTCACGCGATAAAAGGCGTATTTATGAACCGATTTGGATGTAACTTCGTTTGTACATAGTACATACCAATGTCTCGACCGAGTTCATTGGCCAACTTCATCCGCCATCTTGTTTAAAAATTGCAGTCATTTAAATTTTTAAGAAAAATTTAAATTTGAAATGTGGTACCAAAAAATTGAAAATTGAAAAAATATTTTTTTCTTATGTATTTGACCTTGATACAAAAAATCGGAAGCAGTTTTTGTTTCGTCTATATCTTAAAAAATGGCTGAGTTATAGCATTTTGAATTTCTAGCGTGGCTGACATTTTGAAACGTCCTGATATTTGTCACGTGATAACAGGCGTATTTATGAACCGATTTGAATGTACCTTGGTGTGTACATAGTACATACAAATATCTCAACCGAGTTCGTTGGCCAGCTTCATCCGCCATCTTGTTTCAAAATGGCTGCCATTTAAAAAAAATTTAAAAAATTAAAATTTAAAATGAGATACCAAAAAATTGGAAAATGAAAAAGATTTTTTTCGTATGTGTTTGACCTTAATACAAAGATTCCGGAACAGTTTTTGTTTCGTCTATATATAAAAAAATGGCTGAGTTATAGCATTTTGAATTTCTATTGTGGCTGACATTTTAAAACGACCTGGTTTTGTCACGCGATAACAAGCATATTTATGAACCGATTTGGATGTTACTTGGTCTGTACATAGTACATACCAATCTCTCGACCGAGTTCGTTGGCCAGCTTCATTCGCCATCTTGTTTCAAAAGGGTTGCCATTTAAAAAAAATTAAATTTAAAATTTAAAATGAGGTATTAAAAAATTGGAAAATGAAAAAGATTTTTTTACGTGTTTGTCCTTGATACAAAGATCCCGGAGCAGATTTTGTTTCTGAAAATTTGTTCTTTTGTTTATATCTTAAAAAAATGGTTGAATTATAGCACTTTGAATTTGTAGTATGGCTAACATTTTGAAACGATCTTGTATTTGTCACGCGATAACAAACGTATTCGCCTATTTCCATGTAAGAAGGCATGTGGATAGTATACATCAACATCTCAGCCAAATATAAGTTACTTTAAATAAAAGCAGCTTGGATAAAGCTGAATAATTTCGCGAAATTCTCATTGATAATGATTTAATATTGATAAAAATTAGTATTGAATCTCCTATATTCGGTTTCCACTAAATTGAGCTTCGTGTGTTTGAATAATATAAGATGGCTTTTTTAAAATAAGGAATTTGAAAGCTACCTCTTCCTCCCGGCACTGGCCGGAAGGACTTTTTTTTATATAATAAATTATATTTTGTATAGAAAATAATAAGTTTTATTATAGCCAAAGATTCATTTTATATTAAAAACGGTGTTCAAAGTTTGTTTTCCCATTTCACTGCATTTGAGAATAACAAACATTTATGCTACCCGATTTTGCACCACCTTTCCCTATATATATATACATTCATATATTTTTTTATCTACAAGAAATACCCGTGGTAAATCTCTTTAATATTAAGTGGTTTATGTGTATAAGCTACATGCATTGAATCGTTTCCCTTTGTGGAGGATGAAAAAGTAGGCATAAAATATGAATGCAAGTAAGTTATACTTGCTTGAAAGAAAAAACTTTTTCTTCCATCTTTCATATTTTTCTCCTTTTTCTTTATCATTATTCCCTCTGTATTTCACTGTCTAGACAATAGTCTCAACCAGTATGTGTTCCTTTGAAGGTCGCTTCTTCAGTATATTTTCTTTCGAGTAAAGCCTGAATGTATATCAAATCAGTATATATAGAAATATTTAATAGTTATTTCACTTAAGTGTGTTTCAATTATTTTACTAAGTTACAGTGTTTCCTTGTAATAAAAATGGAGAGATGCGTTTTTAATTTCAGAAAACACTGGAATTTCTAAATGTTCATATTATCATAGCTGGATAAATTTTGTAAATTAATGGGGTTTTTTTTAGTCCACTTTAGGCAAATGTAATGTTTTAATAAATATCAGTTATTAAAAAAATAGCAGTATAAATTTCACAAATAAAATTGTCTAAATAAAAATGCCATACCTAAAAGCTATATTTGCTTTGTAAACATTTTGTAAACATTTTAAATGCTTTTTGTCATAAGCATTTAAATAACAATTGAAGAGCTAAGTGGAAGAACATGTTAAGTAACAAAAATTACATTTTAAGAAATTCGATGTGAAAGTTTTTGTTGTTAACTTTAATTATTTATTTTCTGTTTGATACCATGTGTTTAAAATATTAACAGGTGTGATACTAAACTCTATCAAAAAAACTTATTCATATTTAATTTTTAAATATTAAAAAATATTAATATTATTTGAATTATTAAATATTAAAATATTAAATATTTATGAATAATGTCTTAAATCTTCAAGGCTAAATAGAACTTTGGTATTTTAGCTTTACCATGTGATAAAATACCTAATAACACCTTAGTCCAGAAGATAAAACAATTTTTAAGAAAATGTAGCATAACATGTTCTTCCACTCAGCTCTTCAATTAACATAAGTTCCGTTTAAAAAATATCTGGTATATATGAAGTTGAGGACAGAAGTGAATCGTTACCCATCTAATTTTTTAATGACATTAGAAACCTAAAGTACCTTGAATTTTTTTAATGCCAGCTCTTCGAAAATATCCTTATAGACAATCTAAAATATTTTATTCCTTATGTTCGAAAATATCCTTATAGACAATCTAAAATATTTTATTTCTTATGTTAAATACATTCAGTGTTTAATTATTAAGAAAATAGACAGTTAGTTAAGAAGATACAATAACAAAATTACAATGATAGAGTAACAATAATAAACAATGGGATAACAATGATAATAGCAATGTTGCCAGAATTAATAATAAGCAATGCTACAATAGCAAAATTAAATAATGCCACAATAACAAAAATAAACAATGCTACAATAATAATAATAAACAATTCAATAATAACAGTAATAAATAATTCTGCAACAACAATAATAAACAATCATACAACAACAATAATAAACAATGCTACAATAACAATTGTAAATAATGCTGGAATAGCAACAATAAACAATGCTACAATAACAGTGATAAACAATGCTACAACAAAAATAATAAACAATGCTACAATAACAATAATAAACAATGCTATAATAACAATATTAAATATTGCTCTAATAATAGTAATAAATAATGCTGCAATAACAATAACAATCAATGTTACAATAGCAGTAATAAATAAAGCTACAATAACAATAATAAATAATGCTACAATAACAATAATAAAACGTTCTACAATAATAATAATGTGTTACAATAACAATAATAAACAATGCTACAATAACATTAATAAACAATGGTACACTAATAATAGAAAACAATTCTACAGTAACAATAATAAACATTGATAAGATAACAGTAAATAATGCTGCAATAATAATAATAATCAATGCTACACTAACAATAATAATTAATAGCAACAATAGAAACATTAAACAATGATAGAATAACAATAACCAATGATTCTAAAATAACAATAATAAACAATGCTACGATAACAATAATGTGTTACAATAACAATAATAAACAATGCTACAATAACAATAATAAATAATGCTACAATAACAATAATAAACAACGCTACAATAAGAATGATCTGGTAAAAAAGAAAAATAAACAATTCTACAATAACAATTATAAACAATGTTAAATTAAAAATAATAAACAATGCTACAATAAAAGTAATAAATAATGCGGAAATAACAATAATAATCAATGATACAGTAACAATAATATTTAATGCTACAATAACAATAATAAACAATGCTACAATAATAATTGTAGATACTTTTAAAACAACAACAATAAGCAATGCTACAATAACAATAATAAAGAATTATACAATAACAGTAACAAAACATGCTACAATAAGAATGATATACAAAGCTACAATAGCAATAATAAATAATGCTACAACAGCAATTACAAACAATACTAAAATAATATTATTAAAAATTGCAACAATAATAGTAATAAACAATGCTACTGTAACAATAATAAATAATTCTACAATAACAATAATAATATCTGCTAGAATAAGAATAATAAACCATTCTACAATAACAATACTAAAAAAATTGGTATGTTGTGGCCCTTACATAACTTCCTTTTGTATAAATCAAATCGTATGTAACCAAAATTAAATGGCAGTTTATCCGGCTATCGCGGAAATCGGAATAAACATAGCATGAAAGCAGCACCTGTTTGGCGATTTACACCAAAACTTAACGAGCTTCTATTTATGTAAAGGTCTAAACAGACTATAAATTTGATGAAATTATACAATAGTAATAATATAATAATACAATATAGTATTAAACTGTTTATAATGCAGCAGAGCAGTGTCAGATGTTGGACAATTTACACCAATACCTATTTCGTAACACTTTATTTCATGTTCTAACAAAATGTGAAATTTTATAATATTACGTGCATTAGTTCTTGAGCTATAACTATTGCAGAAATCGTGAAAATTATAGCATAGTAGCGCCACATGTTGGGATATTTACATCAAAACCTAATCAGCATCAATTTATGTCAAGATGTAACTTAATCTGACGTGTTATTAAATTATGTGCATTAGTTCTTAAGAAATAGTGCCACAGAACTTTTGTCGATACAGGCCTCATCGAGTTGATGACTGAATTTCAAGTATTACTTAAAAAACGATTAACGTATTTAAAAAAATATATTCGCATATTAAAATGCAACTGGTCTGCCAAGTCATGTCTTGGTGGAAAACACCTATAGACGATTATTGTAGTTGATCGGAGGTTTATCATTGAGTTTTTCCGCACTCAAAGGTATGAAAACACGGAGGACAGGGAGCAAGAAAAGATAAGGGTAAACTCACCAATCAACCATTAAAATCGGGTTTCCAAGTGTTTTCCACCAAGATATGACTTGTCAGACCAGTTGTACTTTAATATGCGAATGGAGTTTTAAAAAATCCTGGAATTTCAGCTGTCAACTCAATAAGGTGTTGGTTTGTGCAGTTGCCTCCCGGTCTAAATGTATTAATCCGTCAAAACCCGGAAAACGAAATTTCTTGCGAATCAAATAATTTCATCTTCTAAAGGTAGAAGAAAGTGACAATGCTACAATAACAATAATAAACCATTATTTAAGAAATTACGCATTAGTTTTAGAAATAAAACAAGATAATCATGAAAATTCCTTTAATAGAAAACCAATATCATTTTGCAAAGATTACTCTTCTCATTAAATAATTTCGTCTATGTTCATTCTCATAAACAGTTGAGACATAGTTATTTATTCATGCGTTTCCAGATCAACATGCCTGAAAATTACACATCATATTTTTCATAGATATCTTTGTTGCTTTTATGAAGCAGACTGTCAAACAAAATATTAATATTATGGGACATTTTATAAGGAAAATTATAATCGATATACGAAATCAAAAAGACATTTTCTAGTTTAAAATGCATTCGGTAAATGAATATTTAGCGGATATATCCCAAAAGTGGCGATAAAACATTATATCATTCATAAACTTTTCCGATTTTTAAAAATATTTATTTTATAAATGTACAATAGGAATAAAACTAATCATACGTCATTTTGATACAATAAAAAATCAGTATCAAAAGAAAAAAAAATTCATAATAATAATTCGATTGAAGTAAAATATAATTTATATTCTATACATTATACTGAATTGCTCATAACAGAAAGTGCTAGTGATCAAATATGCAACAAAAATAAATATTTTTTTTTAAATCTTTTTAGTATTTTAGTCAGGGTGCATAAAATAAAATGACAGAAGATTTGCAAAAATGATAATGTGTTATTTAAAAATATTACCTGTTTTCTTTCTCAGATTAAATTTATTAGATTAAGATTTCACATGACGTGTTGTCAATTTAGTGGATTAATTTACTCAAAAAGATAACATAATTTTGTACAGCAATATTTGATTTATTGATAAAATACCATTAAGTGTATTTAACCAGTTTTTAGATTTTACTACTGATTCCATATGGAAAATCACTAAGGAATTGTGTCCGAGTTTAAATGAGAAATATTGCAGTGATGTAATCAAGAATTAGTAGCGCAGAGTCCATTTTCAGAATAGAAGTTTAAACGTTCCATTTCGATGAGTCATATATTTGCACAAACATACACACACCAACATATATATTAGGGCGGGCCGAAAAAAACTTTTTTTCGACTTTTGATGATGGGTAGTGCAGAAAGGTTGCCACTGGTGGCACTAAGTAGTAAGTAAGTAAAATTTGAGATTTTTTTGACAATTCCTTGATTTGCCGCAAATGGCTTGAAGTTTTGCCCAAATGCTGATTTTTGAACTTTTTTAACAAAAATTTTAAAATTTTTAAATTAAATTTATTTAGCAGAATTTACTTGAAATATCATGATTAGTGTAAGAAATGTTTAAATAACCCCTCATTATGTGTTATTTAGCAGTTGTGTGTATTTTGAAGTAGGCGATTTTTATAGCCTTTTCGGGTAAAAGTGAGTAAAAATTCTGAGCATTGTTTGGTTCGTTCGTCGGTTTCTCTCTTTTGTTTTGATTATGTTACTCGCTCTTCCTCGTTTTTCTTATGCGTTCAGAGACACATATTTGGATGACGAATTTCTGCATGTCTTGACAGGATAATATGGAGCAGAAACCAATGAAAATGCAATCGCTCATCATGAGGATGAAGGAGGAAATAGGAGATGCGATATTAATTATTTTCTGCTCTAATATATATATATATATATATATATTCCCAGAACATTCATATAGTGGGAACTTTGAAACAGGCAGTTCGTCTGAATCAGAATTTGAACCAGGGCCATCGAAATCATACACTCCCAAACGCATATCCTTTTCCTACACAGCGTTCAAAGCTTTTAGAACTCGTATATTATATAAGTGAATTACGTTAAGGGCTTCATCTATGCTTCAGCATGCAGGAATTGTGACAACAGAGAATTAGGGTCTCGTGATCTATAAAGACAAGGTCAGGAGACAGAAAAAGAAATTTGGAAAAGGAGATACAGGAGGAGGAAGGTTTTGGACGAAAAAAATTACAAGCATATTCCTTGATGGTAGAAAAGATGAAATGATCTTCATAGAAAAAAGGGACCAGGGACACCGTCGAAAAAAAGATGAAGTACATATAACTAATGGCGTGCGAAAATGTACGTGTCACTTTCTGTGAGGCTATTCCTGTTTCATAGACATCAGAAATGCAAAAGTCTAAAGTTTAGAGTACTCTATTAATCTGATTCCAATTGGGTTGAAAAAAGTCTTAGTTCAAGTGGTTTTACCATCTAGTTTAGTCGGTGTCGGTGTGGAATTTCGTTAGTATGAAGAATACATATCAAATGTTGCAGTTCTCTTCTTAATGTTTTCCAAAGCAGGCTTTATTATGACTTACAAAATTGTATAATGATTTTGCTATTTCCCCGCAGTGACCAGAAAGAGGTGTCAAGTGACCTAAATATCCCGAACTACGTTCGACAACATGGTGATAATATTATTTTTTTTAATATTAAAAAATATGCTTGTATGTCTTTCTTTCTCCAAGATCTTCCTTCTATCTATTTTCTTTACAAGTCTCTTTTTCTGCCTCCTGTCCTTACCTTTATCGATTACGAGATCCTTATTCCCTGTTGTCACAGTTCCTGTATCCTGAAACACAGATGAAGATCTTAATGCAATTTACTGTATGATATACCAGTTCTAAATTCGCCAAACACTGTGTGAGAAAAGGATATGCGTTTGGGAATTTCTGCTTTTGCAGGCCCTGGTTCAAATTATGATTCAAACGAACTGCCTGCTTCAAAGTTCCCAATATGTGAATCTTTGCATTTTGAAGCAGAAAAATAATTAACATCCTATCTCGCAGTTCCTTCCATCTCCTATATCCTCCCTCATCCTCATGATGACTTATTGCGTTTTCATTGGTTTCTGTTCCAGACTCTCCTCTTCCAGAATTTCTATCAAGACATGCTGTGGTCCATCATACAAGATGCTCTGAACGCATTAAAAAACAGAAGGAAGAACGAGGACAATAATAAAGACAGAAAGAGATGCCGACGAACGAACCAAACAATACTTACAACTTTTGCTCACTTATACGCGTAAAGGCTATAAAAATCGCCTAATTCAAAATACACATAACTGTTAAATAATATATAATCGGACCTTATTAAAAAATTTAGTACACTAATCATGACATTTCAAATAAATTCAGCAAAAATAAATTTAATTTAACATTTTAAAAATGTTTTGCTAAAAAAGTTCAAAAATTAGCTTTAGAGAAAATATTCAAACCATTTGTGGCAAATCAAGGAATTGTCAAAAAAATATCAAATTTTTTTGTGTGAACTTAGTGCACCAGTGGCAACTTTTCCGCACAATCCATCATTGAAAATCGAAAAAAAAAAGCTTTTTTTTTGGCCCATCCTAAAATATATACAGTGAAATACGTTTAACACGAAACTGAGGGGACCAAAAAATATTTTCGTGTTAAAAGAATTTCGCGTTAAAAGATTTGTAAAAAAAGAACAAAATTCACAGATATTTTCGACGTCTTCGAATTTTATTCCAATTTCCTGTTAAACTACTAATAAGTTGCATCAATTAAGATGAAAAGCGAGTAAAAAATATATTGTTTTTGGGGGGAAAATCTTATATACATATGTTTTTTGTGTCCTTTTTCAACATTCTGAGATCTAGCTTGTTTGAACCAAATAAGCAAAGCTGTCTCTTAATCTTCGTGCTTGGCAGTTTTCATATCTTTTCTCTCTGCCTTAAACATACTGCGTTCAAACATTATCGCATTGGGATACCTGTTTTTTTATTATTGTTGATAAAGTAGAATTGACAATGCCAAACTCTTTCCAGATTTCTGTTTTCGTTATTCTTTTTCATCAACTGCATTGAGCAGCTTCATCTTCATTTGAAGCGAAATAGAAGTTTGTTTTCGCACCGATTTCTCAGCCATTGTGCTAAAAAACATAAGCTAATTTACAAAAAAAAAAAAAAAAAAGAACCACGAAATTCACTGATTTTCACCCACAATTCAGTGGTTTTAACACAAAATTCACCAATTTCAACTAACTAGATCGAAAGCGATTTTTTTTTCGTGTTAAACGATTTTTGTTTCATGTTAAAAGAAAAAAAATGTATTAAATTGCATAGTATATTGTCCGGACCGCTATATCATTTCGTGTTAACCGATTTTTCATGTTAAGCGCTTTCGTGTTAAACGTATTTTACTGTATATATAAATATAACCCATCATAAATCTATCCTTAAATTTTTATCCATTTACTTTACTATATTTCATATTTTAAAAAATGCTGTTTTATTTTTCGTTTTAAAAAGTTTATATTTTTAATGCGTCGACTTTTTTCAGTTGGCAATGGTCCAATAATATTTTTTGCTTCTCAATATCTTCGATCGTGTACCTTTCTTTTGACCAGATTTTTGAAATTTTTCTCGAAATTGTATCGTTCGTATTGGAGAAATTATTTACACCAAAATTCTTATTCCATGAGGAATGCCCTAAATATAGCCTCTGATTGGTTTAGAAACGTTTGCATATATTACTGTTATTGAGGGTTTGTTGCTTTTCGCGATCTTTTTAAAAGCTACAACTCGAGCCTGGAGCCCAGAATTTTTGTGTTATCATCTGTTATTAAACTATCGTAACACCAAAGTAGTGATTTGAAATGCTGAAAATTAATTAATTTAATTCGATTATGATTTAACAATTAAGATCTTGGAAATCTTGTAGGTTTTCCACAGTGTTTTAGAAGAGAGTACTATGTAGTACTGTCAAACATGGAATAAAGAAAATTTAGTGCCTTTTATGGATATTTGTTCATGTGTTCCGGGAACATCCACTGGATATATAATACCCTTCTGCGTTTTGGTGGATCGCTGACTGCATAAATGACATTTAAATTATTAATGACTGACATTTGGACTATGCTGAATTATTTTTAGCAAGGCAACAATTCTAAATTTGTATGCGGCAATTGGTAGAGATTGTAGATATTGAATAACTACATTTTTCAACGGAAATCTTATGTAAGAAATTCTCTACAGTTTTGAATACAAGGTTACATTTTTCTAGTCATAGTGACATGTTGTATAATTAAAATACAATTTTAGATTATTGCCATGATCAGAGTATATGTAGCATAAATACACATATACTATAAATTTTGACGCGCATACCAGTGTACTGAAACTCGAGTGGAGTCAGTCATGAATTTTGTTCCTTTTTCTATTTCGCTTTTTTATGTGCACCGAGATATTCTCGTATATGTGCCTCTCTGATTACACCAAGACTCGGTATTACCACTAAAATTGTAGTTAAGATAAAACAAAGTGTTTCCTATGATGATTTCCTACAGTGTTCAGTGTTTCCTATGATGCCGATTTGATTTGATTGCCCAAGAGGGAATGCTTAGTCAAGGAAACCAAATCTAAGAGAATTGGTTCCTTTTATTGAGGTCTTAATAAAAATTAAGTTTTCAGCTAGAGCTGAAGATGCCAGAAATCGCGACAGTTGGTGGTATTTCCTTAAATGTTCATGAGAAATGTTCTGCATCTACGGCCGGCCCTGCCAGGGAAATCCCAATCGCGAACAAGGGGCAGGGACTAGCTAAGGCATTACAAGAGTGGGTAATCGCTGCCAGAAAACACCGGAAATTAATAATTGAAACTATAATTATACATCTTTCTTTAATGAAGTACATTTAATTGGTATAGCAATGTTTTGATAGATCTTCCATAAAACATTCTTTAGTGTATTTCTAAATATTAAATTTTCGTTCTTATAGCAGGTAATAATGAGAAACTATGAAATTAAATAATTGCTATGAAAATATAATCGGAGATTAGTCAATGTAAAGATCACTTAATTGGTAATTCTTACTAGCATTATTATTGTAACAGATCAGGGAATATTGCAACTTGGGATTTATTATGTTTGCACACAAATTAATGTGCTTTTAAAGTGTGAAAGACTTACAAAATGCATGTGTTTACAGATACCTTAAAGACGCAAAATAATTTTATTAACTGGTATTAACTGTTGTTTCAAAAATTATTTACTTTACAATTTATAAAAAGTTTAATCAGATGATGAATGCAAATTTGAATATCTGCAACTACATATTTTATAATCAAAATTACTTATAAAATTATGTACTTATTATGATGTTACTTATTGTAGTCGTTTTGTCATACTAATCAGTATTTATACAATTCAGGGTGTATAAATGAATATTAGCGCAATAAAATTCATATTTTCTGTTCAAATTGTAAGTCAGTAGGATAAATTTCTATTAACATTTCTATAAAAAAAACTGTTAAACAAAAGACGTAAGCAACATCTTACTGTAATATAAGAGCCGTGGATTTTGAATAAAATGGAAATTACTATATTAAATTCAGTAACTATTATGTTTAATCCACGACTTATATTCATTAATGCAAAACGTATCATGTTATTAACATTGCCTACATTTTTTATTTACTTACTAGCGTACCCAGTCAGCGTTGACCGGGCCCCATTACAATAACATTAAACAAAACTTAAGTGTGTATGATTTTATATCTTTCGAAAATCTTTCAAATGAACCATGTTTCTGAGCCCTCATTGCCTTCCACTGCGTCTTGTGTGTTCCCAACAAACCTCTTTTCGAACAAACCTGTGACCTGCGTCTCCGCTACCTGACACAGCATGTACCGGAAATGTTCCACACGTGCGGAGATAATCGAAAACCAAGCTGAGTGAGCCAATCTTCGTTGTAAGCAAGCTGATAGAAAGCGAAAAATAATGTACCATTAATGTTCCAAAATGTTGGTAACTGAAGTCGAAGATAAACTTCATAATACAGAAAGTAGCTGAATTGAAACATAAGTTCAATAAACAAAATCCCGTTGAAATTGGGCACTTGCTCCCCTGCCCACGTTAAATTTCAAAATTAGTTTTAACATTTATATGATATTTAATAAATGGATGAAATCCCTTATCTAATGTTACCTTAAATTAACGCGATTTTTAATTTACGTCTGTAATGAGTAAAAGTAAGTTGTTACCGAAAAATGTGTTTAATATTTTTAAAAAAATGTGGTAGTTGGATCGGGTCAGAGAATCAGAGTCTTAAATGGAATGTTTTTGTGTATAAGAGAATATTTTAGTAGTTTTTAAGTAGTTTTTAAGTAGCTGGAGGACGCTAGAACTATGTTAAAGAAAATTGTAATAGAAACGGATCACTTTTAAAGAAGCTGCAACCCTAAGAAGGAGATTGATATTCAAAATTGGAGGTAGCTGAAGTTTGAGAATTTCTTTTGTCGTTCATGTAGTAGCTGGACGACTTAAGAAGTTTTTAGAGGAATAAAAAGCTAGTGAATTGGAACATTTCTAAAGGAGCTATAATAAAGGGCCCAAAATGCGCCAACTGATAAAAGAAGGGCCCTAACATGAAAACTATTAAAAGGTATTAGTTCTTACAACTTTAGATCATCAATTAGTCAAATTTAAGCATAGTGAATGAATTAATCATTAGAAAAAAATTTAAAGAAATGCATAATTCGGGGGAGGGAGATGCTTAAAAAAGAACCTAGAGTCCCAGTAAAAATATGAGGGTGTTGGTCCGGGGAGAGGAGTCCAAGACTCAACTTTATAATATGCATTGAGAAGGCGAAAATTTTAAGGCGTGAAGAATGCATGGCTCACAAAAAGTTCAAGGAGCTCCATACCGGGCCCTATGGGACCGTAGGTGGCCTTAAGATTTTATATGGAATGTAAAATCAGGAGAATAACTAAATGGAAAAAAGGTCTCAAAAATGAAAGTCGGATTAAAAGGGGGCAATTTATTAACAATATGTGGTGCAAAAAATTCAAGGGACCCTGTAGTGGTCCCCAAGGGGCCAGGAACCTAACTGTAATGTAGTTCGATATAAATATATTTTTTAGTAGTTTTTAAAGTAAAGTAATTGGAGGACGCTAGATCTATGTTAAAGTAAATTGCAAAGGATGCCGATCATTTAAAAAAAAAGCTGCACCAAGAACTCCAAGAAGGCGATAATTATTCAAAATTGGTGGTAGCTGAAGGCTGAGAAATATAAAATATATTATATGAACTTTAAAATGTTCACTGTTTTCCTTAACAGGTGAGTAAAATAACAAAAGAGATGTTGCAAATTAAAAATATGCATTTTATTTAAAACTCCTTAGTACTTTCAAGCTTTTCCGAGCTCTTCATCAGAGAATATTTTAATAACTGATTCCTGTTTATTTATACAAATACGTCACTTCGTTTTGAAAATGAGAGAGCCAATAATTATCAGGGTTGAAAGTAGAAGAGGCAGTTTCTTGGGTTGAACTTAATTAGAGAAAATATATACTATTATTAACTTCAGTTCCATTTATTTTATTACGTCCCTCTGATCTCATACGTCACTTTCCGTTTTAAATGCGTAGCTGAACAGTCGAAGCAGCAGTGTTTCAGATTAAATTTGGATAGAAGAAAGTATCCATATTCAATGCCTGGAGTAGCACAGTTAAGAACTCCAGCCATTGAATATAATTTGCCCAGTTAAAAAATAAGTAATTTCTCTTTATTATCAAAGAAGAAAATATTTAACTGCCGTACCATAAACTTTAGTACGTCACTTTTCTTAAATTTCCATGATTTACTTTCAGGATACTGAACCACAAATTGGGAATATTGTACGAAAGAGCGTCGTTACATGCTTGATTGTTTTTACGCAGGGTTTCTATGGATTCTGTGATAATATCATTCTATAAATTCTGTGCTATGGATATTTGGAATATGATTTTTGCATGATCAAAATCTATTGTGATATTCTGAGTGAAACTTAAACGAGAGAGAGATCTGTGGATTGACGACAAAATTGTATATCTGCTTTATGCTGTTTGATTCTCTCTTTGAATTTTCTTTTGGTCATTCCTATGTATTACATTATTCTACTGCTATCATTTCTAAAAGGACTGGCATATACACCAGCTAATTCATCTTTCGGATGATTCTTGCTGGATCTATTTTTGTACAAATTAATTATTTTGTTAACATATTTTGTCTGACTTGTTTTGTTTTAGTTTGTACGAAGTTCTCTAACCAAGAAACTGTTACTTCTACTTTAAAATTTAATAATTATTGGCTCTCTCGTTTTCAAAACGAAGTGTATAAATAATTAACGTATTTGTATAAATAAACAGCAATTATTTATTAAAATATTCTCTGATGAAGAGTTGGTAAAAGCTTGAAGGTACAAAGAAGTTTAAACTAAAATGCATATTTTTAACTTGTAACATATCTTCTATTACTTTAGTCACCTGTTAAGTAAAACAGAAAACTTTTTAAAGTTCATATATTATATTTTAAGTTTCTATCAAGGTTAAATATTGCGTTTCGTACTATGATATTATTTGGCTGAGAAATTTTTTTGTCGTTCATGTAGGAGGTGTAGGACTTAAGAAGTTAGAAAAAAGCTGGTGAATCGGACCATTTTCAAGAGATCTATAATAAGGGGCCTAAAATGGGCCAACTGATAGTTGAGAGCAGGCCCTAACATGAAAACATGTTAAAATGTATTTGTACTTATCGCTTTAGATCTTCAAATAGTCAAAATTAAGCAAGAATGAATTATTCGTGCATAGGGTATAACTTATTGAAAATGGTAAATTCTTAAAACAGGGCCTAAAGGCCGCAATGAAAATATAAGAGTGTTAGCCCGGGAAAAAGAGTCCAAGACTTACCTTTAAATATGGGCACTGAGAAGGTGAGAAAGTTAGTGGGTGAAAAATGCATGGTGCGCAAATTGTCCAAATTGCCCCGAACCGGGTCTTACAGGTCCTTGGGGGGGTCCAGGGTCTTAACTGGAATGTAAAAAAGAGAGAATAACTAAATGAAATAAGGATCCAAAAAGGGAAGATCGGATTAAAAGGAAGCAATTTATTAACAATTTAGGGCACAAAAACTTCATTAGACCAGGGTCTTAACTGGAATATAGAAATGGGGAATAACTAAATGGAGAATTGGACCCAAAAGCGAAGAAGATCAGATTAAAAGGGGGCAAGTTATCATTAGTTTAGGGCATAAAAACTTCCCAGGAGACCCGGCCCTTAAAAATTAAAAATCTGAGCCTCAGGTGCATCAGGACCTGTCTTAGACTATCGTCACGTAAATTTTCGATTCTACGTGCGATAAATTACGCTAGCCATCGCAGATACACACAGGCAGACAGACACTCAGACCAAAACTTTCTTTATTAGTATAGATTGCGCGCAATTAAAATTTTTTACCGACAGTAGTTTGTCACAAAAGTGTGTTTTGTGACAATATTTTATTTCATAATCAAAGAAACCTCCGTACATTGCCTTTATTAGGGACGACATAGGCACATGAAGCATGTTTAGATTCCAAGTTTTTGTCCTAACTATTATGACAGTCCTAAATATTATGATTACAGAAGTTCGAATGGACGTAAAAAATAAAATTATGTTGCTCATATTAGTAGGCTTGCCAATTTTTTCCCGAAATCACCAGTACCACTCAAATTAAATTTTATTCCACGTGCATCACCGCTCTCATGTTTATCTTTAGAACACTAGATGTTCCCGTTTCACGCTCAGCAGACAATCGTATATAAAAAAATTCACGTGTCCCTGTAAAAAAAAAACTATACAAGACAAGATGGCTTTCTATAACTTAAAGAGATAGTTAACATAAAAATAAACAAAATTGTTCACCTTAAATAAGTTCAAGTACTTCTTCAATCCAATTAAGTTTTAAGTAAATTTACGAATATTTTAAAACCTCATCGGTAACCAATGGTTAAAATTTTTCTAGAATCCATTTTACACTACTCAAGCACGTTAATAATTTTCTTCTTTGAAATAACGTGCAGTAATTTTCAAAACAAAGTTAATTAGCAAAGTTCCAGTCATCAAATGGTATAGCCAAGCAAAAAAAAAAGTCCTACATGCGTAAACAAATTTGTCTATTTTTAGTAATAGTTGATGTACAAACATAAAAAGCACAGATTCGTATATTTCTAGAAACTTAGTGTACATATTACAGTAATCATTGGTTTTGCCTTTATAAGAAGGCACACTGTAAATTGAAATGTCTGAAATTCAGACATATATGTGTCTTAAATGGAGTGTTCATTTTCAGACATTTTAAAATGTCTGAATTTTTCAGACGCCTGTATGCATCTGAATTTCAGACATTTCAAGCGTCTGAATCGCATCCATGTTTGGCCACCTTTCATTTCTCGGCAATAACCCATTTTTTCACCTTTTTTTCTTTTTTTTTTCCTTTCTAAGCATTATACACTGATAAAAAAAATCCGTTAACATGTGGAAATTGTACCGCCGATCGAAACGCCGCCAGTGCAATTTGCGTATTTTAATGGAAATTATCTTCCGTAAATTTCAGAGAAATTTCTGTATTAAAAAAAAAAAATAATAATAATCTTTTCACGGGATAACCCACACAAATCGAGGTCGAGCATATTCTACAGGATTTCTTTATATAATTCCCATTACCCCAGGATTTCACACTCACCACACTCGCGGGATCGAACTCGGGACCTCTTGCTTACAAGGACAGGGTCTTACCCACTCAGCTATGCCTTCACGGCATAGCCCTGCAAATATTGCTACTTATGAAGTGCACGAAATGTATTTTACGGTCGTGGTCATTTCCTTTCTAATTTAGTATAATTTTAAACGTTTTACAAATTTTCTTTCTGAAATTTTGAGTATTTCGCTTTTAACTTCCATGCGTTATAAGGCCAGAACAACGCTTTTTTGTTCTTCTGAAGGAGAAATCTTTAGAACACAAATATTATTGTTTTATACAGAGAAACTTACTTTTGAAATATTAAAATATTTAAAATGTTTTAACAATGTGGGTGTATATATATACAGCAATCTCTTAACATTCGCGAGTTTTGATTATTCTCGAAATAGAACATTTCACGAAAAACATTTCAACATTCGCGAATACTTAATTTGGTTATTCGCGAATACTTAATTTGGTTATTCGCGAATTTTGTTTTGAAAAGAATATTTTTTACAAAGTAAATTCGCTTTCTTTTAACAATTTCGTAAACTTTTTGACACATGACAGCTCTGCAATGTACTCTATAGACTAAGTTTAGAGAATTTTAGCCCTTGTATTGAGGCAAAATGTATATCGGCAATTCTACGTGAATTTAAAAATGAATCAGAAAATAAGCAGTTTGGATTTGAATACACCCTTGTGACCAGGGACCGATTTACGAATTTGGGGGGCCCAGGCACAGATGCTTACGGGGGCCCCTTTGCGCAATGCTTAAAAAAGGCTTGCGTAAAAAAAAAAGGAAAGAAAGAAAGTAATTACTAAGATAACTACTACTGACTTTAATAATTACTTTAAAATATCCATTAAAAATTTAAAATTTGATAATCATTAATTTACTTTAAATAATTAATTCATAATTATGAAGTTTAAATGAGCAGACGTTTTATAATGTATTATACGGAGCTGATTATCTTTTACTGTGCTAGCCCCTCCTATTTGAGACGGACTTATCCAATTCCTATGCTAGTATATTTGAAATGATAAAGTATGCAACAACTAATAATAAATTTTACGCAATACGAAGCTACAATTATTTTAAATATTAGGGACTTGGCTGCCTACGAGCTACGCTCACCAACTCCCAAATAATCAGACGAGAACAGGAACAGGATTAAATAAGAATAAAAAATACAATACATTTTTAAAGTTATAAAGAATTAAAGAAAAAAGAAGATATTAAATAAATAATAAAGTATTTAAATACGGATGTTTCAGACAAAACATTAATTTATAAAAACACAATCGAATGTAGAATGAAATGTAAAAATCCACCAGATATTAAAACTACATCATATTTTGGAGAATAAGGAAAGCTTCAGCAGTATTTGAGGGCCCCTGAAAATCAAGGACCCTGCGCCTGTGCCCCGAATGCCTGCCGTAAATCAGGCACTGCTTGTGACCCTTAATAAATATATTTTTGCGTTTCAATTTCTTTTCTCAATTAAAAAAAGTTTTGCACGCTAGGTAGCGCCACTTCTTTTAAACAAAATATGAGATCTATGAAATAGCCTGATAACAAATCTTAAGAAAATAATTTTGTCAAGTTTCTAAAAGCCGAATTATTTAAAAATGTAAAATATGAAATTATTAAATACGTAATGCTGAACTGCTTAATAAGCTTTGTATATAAATATATTAATTTTGCATTTAAGACAGGATTCTGTTATCGACAAATAAAACATTATCATCTTAACTATAAAACCAAGACCGAAACTAGCCTTTTTTTGTACTCAGGGAAAACATGGATTTTAGTGCCCCCTCCTCCGCAAAATATATTTACAAAGAGAATTTTACTAATTTTCTAATAACCGATTTATTTTAAAACTTAAAATAAGGAATCATAAGATATCTAATACTAAACTACGTAATCTGTTTTGTCAAATATTGATTCATTGAAAATTTGAAAACGGAATGTAAAAAAATTCCGCTTTATACAGGATACTTATGCAATACCATCCTTAGATTCTTCTATGTTTTGGCATATCCCAGACAGGACGAATTTAACAATACCGTGCTAAACATAGACGTAAGAAAAATCGACAAACAAAATCTTCATTTGCGCCCCTTCGTTGCGCCGGGGCACAATACCCTCCCCTGCCACCCCCTACTTAGATTCGGCCCTGTATAAAACATTATCTAGATGCTGAAAATTATCTATCCAATAGAAGACAGTTAATTGCAATTTTTGTAGCGAACAAAAAAATCTTCATTTGCGCCCTTCTTGCTTTTCATTATGGCGCCGGGGAAGACGCCACCTCTGCCCCCCTCTAGTTTCGGTCCTAGTTTGATTCAAATAAATACATCATGTTATATACGTGACTTTAGATGGTGGTTGAAATATGTGGATTTTTCCTTAAAAGGTTTATTATATTTTATTTTTATAAATATTAACAAAAAAAAAAGGAAAATTTTCTGGAATTTACGGAAGAAAATGTACCTTAAAATACGTAAATTAGTAACACAATTTTCATATTTTAAGGGATATATTTTAAAAGTATATAATGCTTACAAAAAAAATGGCTGCTGATTGTCGAACATGCAGGTTTCAAACTTGTCTGCGATTCAGACGTTTGAAATGTCTTAAATTCAGACGCATACACGCATCTTAAAAATTAAGACACTTTAAAATGTCTGAAAATTGAACACTCCGTTTTAAGACACTTATATGTCTGAATTTCAGACATTTCAGTTTACAGTGTTTATCCTATGATCATAGTAAGACACTTAAGTGTCTTAATTTCAGACACCTATGATGTCTAAAATTTCATATTCAGACACTTAAGTGTCTTAATTACTTTTTCAGTCACATATGTGTCTGAATTTAAGACGCATCTATTTGCAGTGCATATGAAGCATTTTTAATTATAATTTTCTTATACCTTATTTATTTTAATGAAAGCTTTTGCCATACCAAGAAGATATAATTTTATTTGAAAACATTCTATATATATGTAGGAAATGCTTTTCCTTGACAGTCATAATATAAAGAGTTTTGTAAATAGAAGTAGAAAACTCCTAATCAGAACGCGTACACTATCGCGGTTACAGTCTTCCTTGATTTACTAAAACTGCAATGTAAAAAAAAAATATATCATTTAAATCCTTCGGTGGTTATTGAGAATAATGTGGACAAACAATCATAGAAAAAAAAAGTAAACACCCCTTACTAACTCTCAGCAAATTATAGTAGAAGAAAGTTACTGATACCGAACGATTGAAAATAAAGTCTACTTTTAAATTATGTATAAAAAATTGCTTAGGGGGCCATCTGCAAATCAAAACCAGACCAAATTTTGGATTTTGTTTAATAGCAACAAACAATTTTGACAATATATTTTAAATCTTCTGTCCAAACAATATCTAGATACGACATTTCGCGTCATTTGGATGGTAAGTTTTTGAATTATAAGCATTCAAAATTTAGAGCTTCCAATGTTAAATTACATTTTCATATTTTTATTAATATCTCCAGAAATTATAATCCTAATGTGATATTTTTTTGTGTCGTTATAATTCTAAAAAACCCAAACATAAATACATTGAATTTGTAATTTTAAAAATTTTACAATATGAATTATGAAATTAACATTTGAAAAAATTATGAATTGCAACATACGATTTTTATGGATTTATATTTATTATATCCGGCTTTATGCAAATCCAAACTTTCAAATAATTCTTCCAAGTTATTTTCAAATTATGCTTAAAGAAACATCTGAAAGATTGTTCTATGATACGCAGAAAAGCACAATCAAAAAAATATATTTTTTACACTTTTTATTGAAATAATTGTTCTGGTAGTAGTCGAAACATTAAGTCAGGGAAATGGTCATATTGGCAAGAAATAATACATCAATAGAAGCGACTTTGTCATTCTGTAGCATTTCAACAATCAAGTACCAAAATTCAATTTGGATACAGCTCCTACAATAGGCTCATTTTAAAATAATTAATTTCTCTGAAACTAATCGCACGAATTTTGAGAAAATTTGTATTTATGTTAATGGAAGGGTGTAGAATGTATTTATGGTGTTAAACTTGTATATTGCTATTGAAAAATACACGTTTTTTGTTTGTTTTGATATGTGGATGGCCCCTAAGTAAATTCTACATACATAATTTAAAAGTAGACTTTATTTCCAATCGTTTGGTATCAATAACTTTCTTTTACAATAATTTGTTGCAGAGTTATTAGGGGTGTTTACTTTTTTTTCACGACTGTATAATGTAAATACATAACGGCCTAAAACAGTAGTAAAGTCGCATATGAAGTGAAATAAATAAATGTTACGTTTAAAATTTATGTTTATTTAAAATTTATATTGAAAATATTTATATTAAGTGGATATATATTATTCATTCAAGCAGTGTTTTAGAATTTGTTAAAATAATTTTAAAAAAATTAAAAGAAAAGAAGTCAATTGAATGTACACTGTAAAAAAAAATCTGTGAAGTTACTAAATTTTTTCTAGGAAACTTGGATTCCTAGAACTTTTCATGTAACGGCAACAACAAAATTTCATGTAACAGACACACTTTTGCGCCGAAAATCAAAAAATCTGTAAGGTTACTAAGAATTTTTTTGGAAACTGGGATTCCGAGAACTTTTCATGTAACTCCAGCCAGGGTTACAAATAAAAGTTTAGTAAGATTACTGAAATTTTAGTAGATTCATTTGTAAAGTTACAGATTTTTGTAGCTTTACAAAAACTAGTTTTGTAGATTTGCAGCTTTTTTCGTACAGTTACAGGTGAAAGTTTAGTAAGCATGTAACTTTACATCTGTAGAACTGCAGATTTTTTTTTACAGTGTACTTTAATGATAACAACACACATAACAAATTTGTATGAATATTTGAAAATAACTAGAAAAATATTTTAAAGCCAAAACATATTTAGCTCAAGTTTCTCATTCAGAAGTTTTCACAATCTCCTCTTGGATGTTTACATTTTAGTATTTTATATTTTAGTAATTTAATTAATCTGAATACTTTTTATTTATCCTAAGTAATTAAAGTTTACTTCATGATGCAATTTAAATAAAGTAACTACTGCTACAAATGAACGGTCGAGAGTTAAATTTAGAATGTGATTTTTTATCATATGTTTAAGTATAAATTGTTATATTCAAAATGTAATTATCGTTAAAATTATAATATTCTCAATAATAACTTTACTGTAGATAGTACAAAAATGGAATTTAGTGTGTATGAATGTATCTATTTTAAGATATGATCTTCTTTAAGATTTTTATGGATATATTTTTTAGAATATTTTACAGTAGTTTTTGATATCAGTCCTTTTATTTCCATTTATTAGAGGAACAAATGGTATCATACTTTTCTATAATAAAAGATTTGTGAGTTTTTGTCATTAGAAAGAGGTTAATATTACATTTTTCATAAAGTATTATTTGTTTTTACTTTATACAATAAATTATAGCTGTGCTTAAAATGCTTTATATGATAGTCGTTAAACATAGATATATAGGGTGGTCATAAAATAGTGTGAGATATCCTACGTCTACTATCGAAAGATGTTCTGAGAGAATTGTAAAAACTAGAGAACAGGAATTCTGCTTTGTCAGAATTTAGTGTCGCCCCCGACATTTTCATTATTTCATTTTCTTTTGATGGGCTGATGGCTTCTGTTATTGTGAAACAGCCATTATAAATGAAGTGTTAGGTGAAGATGAAAGAGCAGTCGTAAAAAGTTAGGCCTCTGATTTTCTGGTCAGAATGGGAAAAATAGATTATGGCCATTTTTTTAAAGTAAAAACTATTATAGGATCGTTTTAAATATATTAGCTGAAAGCATTAGAAATTTGAGCAGAGACATCGTTTACAGTCTCTTCAAGCGGGAAACATTTCGAGAAAAATAGAAGAGGTTCCGGCACTATGGAATACCAATTTAATTTTATTTGTCATCCTATCAGTGAACATAAAAATAAATTAAGATACATTAAATGATTGCTTTGTCTATATCTTAACTCATTTTTAATGTTTTCAAAACGGAAGAAAAAAAATACATCTCGATATTTTGGTCTTTTTTAGATTTCCGGTTAATGAGAACCAGTCAGGTAATATCAAATACTGTCGTAAGGTATGTTAAAATTGCAAGAAAAATCATGATTTACAATAAAAAACAAAATTATGTAATGTGTAAAACTTAGTACAACATCTATATATTATCAGATTCTTTAAAAAAAAATATTTTTAGAAAGTCTTGAAACAGTTATCTAGATGATATTCCATATTATCCGACACACAATCTTGAAAAACATAAACTCTCCACTCGTTAACAACTTAGAATATTGGAAAACTGACTAACACAGCAATAAACATAACTGTTCAACTTTATGCTGAACTTAGCTAAAATCAGTTACAATGAGATTTTATAATACAAATTTTATAAAATTTACCTGCAAAAAATGGCAAAAATTGAGAATAAGCTTTTTTTTTCACCTTGTCGCTTTAACAACGGGTATCCAGACAGAACGATTTCCTGCCTCATTGCAGTACTAGGAAGTCGTTTGGCAGATTTAGGCTTGGCTGCAACATCGTATGCGCCAAGTTATTGAAGACTGAATTATTGTCCATATTGTCCGACCATTCCATAATACCCGAAATTCTTCTATATTTAAATTCCCTTTATTGTCATGGGTATATTATAAAAATTTGAAATCAAAATATTTTCCGTTTAAAATTAAAGAAAATGTTTTATAACCAAGTATTTCTGCAGTACCAAATACTGGCATCTACTAATAAAGATAATTTCAGTTTCCTTCCCCGATTTTGCGTATGTCTCTTTTAGTACCAGCGACCATTTGAATGTCTAACTAATAGAATGAAAAGAAGAAACTTTCAATGAATTTGAATCCAAGTTAGTTATTTCCGAATTGAATTGAATTCATTCGCATATTAATTACTGAAAGAATTAGAGATGGAAATAAAATAACCCATTTAAATTTTACAGAATGATGTTTAACTCTATTTATCTGTATTTAACACTGTCTATCCGTTACATTATAAATTCGCTTCCATCATTGAAAATTAAATTAGACTTTCCTATTACAGGAATCATTTAAACATTAAAATAGAAAACTTGGTATAAAAGCATCTATTGTCGACAGCTTGAAATAGACATACTTAGAAGTTAAAACAGAACTTTCTTTACAGATAACTTTGTATCTTAACAACCTTATATTTATTTCATTAAAAAAATTCATTTAGCAGTAAATCATAGTAGAGAAAATGTTTTACACTTATTGTAAATTTTGTCGAAATGCGTTTCAAAATCAAATATTTTTCAAAATTTTTGTTTAAAAATTCGATAAGTTATTTTATTAATTCTTATTTTCTTCTATTGTGTATCACTAGCTGCCTGTTGCCTCAAAAGTACGTTACAAATTTTAAAATTCCAAAATAAATAACACATTGTTCTATCAGAATGCGGTTTTCCCCAAAAGACTTGTAAAAGATCTGATTTCATTATCAAAGAAAGTAAGTAGTTCAATAAGA
The DNA here is from genome assembly GCA_963932465.1 of Maratus speciosus. Classification (NCBI taxonomy): domain Eukaryota; kingdom Metazoa; phylum Arthropoda; class Arachnida; order Araneae; family Salticidae; genus Maratus; species Maratus speciosus. The sequence goes on from OZ010795.1 coordinate 268,311,490, forward strand.
TGTAAAGGAAATTCACATTTAAAAAAATTGTGAAATTTAACCCAGTATCATGTTTGACTGTAGTTTACACAATAAGACTTACCAAAAAGTGAATTATTTCGTGAAAAATATGAGCAGGAATACACCTACACAAATTCCCAAAAATCCGTTCACTTCTTAAAATCTTAGGAAGTTGTCGTATCGTATTAGCACACTGTCGTATAATTTAAAACATAAGACTTCAAAGAAAACATGAACTTTTATTTTCTTTTGTTACAATAATTCTAATTTTACAAATTTCTGTGGACTTTGACAAGCCTTACGACTCAAATTGCATTCCAGTACAACACTTATTTTTAAGGAATTTATAAAGTTTGTAACAAACGCATGAGATCCAAGTACTGTTAGTGATAAATGTTTAAATGTTCTGCAACGAAAGGGGAATAATGTTTCACTTTATATCACAATAATATACCTTTTGAAAATTGTCATTCAATCACATATACCTATGTTTACATGTATATAACCGAAATTAAATAATTATCATGTACGGCGATGATTGTTTGAATAGTTCTTCTGGTATTTTATATGATAAGAAAATATCACAATGTTAAGATGGTTATAATGCAATAAATATTTATAATAAACATAATTCCAAAAATAAATGCATAATGCTACAGCAGAAAAAGACAATTTGCAATATTTTACGCCAATAGTCGGATATTGTACCGAAATATGCCACGTCTAAGGAAATGCGGGAGTACGATTAAAGCTTAGTTGAAGTTCTGACCTCAAATGCAAAGTACATTACATTAAAGAAATAATGCTTGATAGATTGGTTAGTATTGGCGGATGATTCGATTATCTTTTTCATACGAGAATTACACAGACGGGGACCCCCCTTTTAAAGTTATATCAGACCCTCCGCAAACATCCATGCCTGTGTAGAGATTCAAATTCGGAACTATTTATCCATCATCCATCGACCTAACAACTAGACAAGCGTAAAAAAATAATGAAAGCAGGTTCCATACTTTTTTCGAAACTCATGCAATCGGGGTCCGATTTTATGAAATCTTGTGTTGCTAAAATATTAACTTGTTTCGATGAAACAAAATCTGCATATATGTAACATTTTTTTCTCTTTTGCAACTAATTGAGAAGAAAACACGAAATAAATTAAATTGTCCCTATCCGAAAGTATTTCTTCATTCTTTACAATCCATTACTTCTTACTTATCAGCAAACCGGTATTTATTCTTCTGCTAAACAATGTGATGAGTTACTATGGGATGCTATTCTTTTTTGTCGCTGCCTGTAATACTTTACCCAAAATAAAGACAGAATAAAATGTAATGCCATATCAAAGAACATGAAATTAGTATTTTCCTTTCTTATGATTATGAAGTTCTTTGTAAATGTACCTCATTATTCTAAATAATTTTTAGGTAGCTTTCATTACAAAAAGCTACCTATTGCAGCCGTTCGGAGGAAAGCGATTTCAAAAAATTTTGGTATATTTTCATCGATCATGACCCCCAGACCCCGAAACCACCCTCCGTTCAAAAGTTGATATATATATATATATATATATATATATATATATATCTGACATTTGTCATACTGTAACTCTCGAATTTATGAACCGATTTGGATGTAATTCGGTATGTACATAGTACATACCAATGTCTCGACCGAGTTCGTTGGCCAGCTTCATCCGCCATTTTGTTTCAAAATGGCGGCCATTTAAAAAATTTTTAAAAATTTTAAATTTTAAATGTGGTACCAAAGAATTGAAAATGGAAAAAATATTTTTTTTTATGTATTTGGCCTTTATACAAAGATTCCGGAGCAGTTTTTGTTTCGTCTATATCTTAAAAAATGGCTGAGTTATAGCATTTTGAATTTCTAGCGTGGCTGACATTTTGAAACATCCTGAATATTGTCACGCGATAAAAGGCGTATTTATGAACCGATTTGGATGTAACTTCGTTTGTACATAGTACATACCAATGTCTCGACCGAGTTCATTGGCCAACTTCATCCGCCATCTTGTTTAAAAATGGCAGCCATTTAAATTTTTAAGAAAAATTTAAATTTGAAATGTGGTACCAAAAAATTGAAAATTGAAAAAATATTTTTTCTTATGTATTTGACCTTGATACAAAAAATCGGAAGCAGTTTTTGTTTCGTCTATATCTTAAAAAATGGCTGAGTTATAGCATTTTGAATTTCTAGCGTGGCTGACATTTTGAAACGTCCTGATATTTGTCACGTGATAACAGGCGTATTTATGAACCGATTTGAATGTACCTTGGTGTGTACATAGTACATACAAATATCTCAACCGAGTTCGTTGGCCAGCTTCATCCGCCATCTTGTTTCAAAATGGCTGCCATTTAAAAAAAATTAAAAAAATTAAAATTTAAAATGAGATACCAAAAAATTGGAAAATGAAAAAGATTTTTTTCGTATGTGTTTGACCTTAATACAAAGATTCCGGAACAGTTTTTGTTTCGTCTATATATAAAAAAATGGCTGAGTTATAGCATTTTGAATTTCTATTGTGGCTGACATTTTAAAACGACCTGGTTTTGTCACGCGATAACAAGCATATTTATGAACCGATTGGGATGTTACTTGGTCTGTACATAGTACATACCAATCTCTCGACCGAGTTCGTTGGCCAGCTTCATTCGCCATCTTGTTTCAAAAGGGTTGCCATTTAAAAAAAATTAAATTTAAAATTTAAAATGAGGTATTAAAAAATTGGAAAATGAAAAAGATTTTTTTATGTGTTTGTCCTTGATACAAAGATCCCGGAGCAGATTTTGTTTCTGAAAATTTGTTCTTTTGTTTATATCTTAAAAAAATGGTTGAATTATAGCACTTTGAATTTCTAGTATGGCTAACTTTTGAAACTATCTTGTATTTGTCACGCGATAACAAACGTAATCGCCTATTTCCATGTAAGAAGGCATGTGGATAGTATACATCAACATCTCAGCCAAATATAAGTTACTTTAAATAAAAGCAGCTTGGATAAAGCTGACTAATTTCGCGAAATTCTCATTGATAATGATTTAATATTGATAAAAATTAGTATTGAATCTCCTATATTCGGTTTCCACTAAATTGAGCTTCGTGTGTTTGAATAATATAAGATGGCTTTTTTAAAATAAGGAATTTGAAAGCTACCTCTTCCTCCCGGCACTGGCCGGAAGGACTTTTTTTTATATAATAAATTATATTTTGTATAGAAAAGAATAAGTTTTATTATAGCCAAAGATTCATTTTATATTAAAAACGGTGTTCAAAGTTTGTTTTCCCATTTCATTGCATTTGAGAATAACAAACATTTATGCTACCCGATTTTGCACCACCTTTCCCTATATATATATACATTCATATATTTTTTTATCTACAAGAAATACCCGTGGTAAATCTCTTTAATATTAAGTGGTTTATGTGTATAAGCTACATGCATTGAATCGTTTCCCTTTGTGGAGGATGAAATAGTAGGCATAAAATATGAATGCAAGTAAGTTATACTTGCTTGAAAGAAAAAAACTTTTTCTTCCATCTTTCATATTTTTCTCCTTTTTCTTTATCATTATTCCCTCTGTATTTCACTGTCTAGACAATAGTCTCAACCAGTATGTGTTCCTTTGAAGGTCGCTTCTTCAGTATATATTGTTTCGAGTAAAGCCTGAATGTATATCAAATCAATATATATAGAAATATTTAATAGTTATTTCACTTAAGTGTGTTTCAATTATTTTACTAAGTTACAGTGTTTCCTTGTAATAAAAATGGAGAGATGCGTTTTTAATTTCAGAAAACACTGGAATTTCTAAATGTTCATATTATCATAGCTGGATAAATTTTGTAAATTAATGGGGTTTTTTTTAGTCCACTTTAGGCAAATGTAATGTTTTAATAAATATCAGTTATTAAAAAAATAGCAGTATAAATTTCACAAATAAAATTGTCTAAATAAAAATGCCATACCTAAAAGCTGTATTTGCTTTGTAAACATTTTGTAAACATTTTAAATGCTTTTTGTCATAAGCATTTAAATAACAATTGAAGAGCTAAGTGGAAGAACATGTTAAGTAACAAAAATTACATTTTAAGAAATTCGATGTGAAAGTTTTTGTTGTTAACTTTAATTATTTATTTTCTGTTTGATACCATGTGTTTAAAATATTAACAGGTGTGATACTAAACTCTATCAAAAAAACTTATTCATATTTAATTTTTAAATATTAAAAAATATTAATATTATTTGAATTATTAAATATTAAAATATTAAATATTTATGAATAATGTCTTAAATCTTCAAGGCTAAATAGAACTTTGGTATTTTAGCTTTACCATGTGATAAAATACCTAATAACACCTTAGTCCAGAAGATAAAACAATTTTTAAGAAAATGTAGCATAACATGTTCTTCCACTCAGCTCTTCAATTAACATAAGTTCCGTTTAAAAAATATCTGGTATATATGAAGTTGAGGACAGAAGTGAATCGTTACCCATCTAATTTTTTAATGACATTAGAAACCTAAAGTACCTTGAATTTTTTTAATGCCAGCTCTTCGAAAATATCCTTATAGACAATCTAAAATATTTTATTCCTTATGTTCGAAAATATCCTTATAGACAATCTAAAATATTTTATTTCTTATGTTAAATACATTCAGTGTTTAATTATTAAGAAAATAGACAGTTAGTTAAGAAGATACAATAACAAAATTACAATGATACAGTAACAATAATAAACAATGGGATAACAATGATAATAGCAATGTTGCCAGAATTAATAATAAGCAATGCTACAATAGCAAAATTAAATAATGCCACAATAACAAAAATAAACAATGCTACAATAATAATAATAAACAACTCAATAATAACAGTAATAAATAATTCTGCAACAACAATAATAAACAATCATACAACAACAATAATAAACAATGCTACAATAACAATTGTAAATAATGTTGGAATAGCAACAATAAACAATGCTACAATAACAGTGATAAACAATGCTACAACAAAAATAACATTCAATGCTACAATAACAATAATAAACAATGCTATAATAACAATATTAAATATTGCTCTAATAATAGTAATAAATAATGCTGCAATAACAATAACAATCAATGTTACAATAGCAGTAATAAATAAAGCTACAATAACAATAATAAATAATGCTACAATAACTATAATAAAACGTTCTACAATAATAATAATGTGTTACAATAACAATAATAAACAATGCTACAATAACATTAATAAACAATGGTACACTAATAATAATAAACAATTCTACAGTAACAATAATAAACATTGATAAGATAACAGTAAATAATGCTGCAATAATAATAATAATCAATGCTACACTAACAATAATAATTAATAGCAACAATAGAAACATTAAACAATGATAGAATAACAATAATAAACAATGCTACGATAACAATAATGTGTTACAATAACAATAATAAACAATGCTACAATAACAATAATAAATAATGCTACAATAACAATAATAAACAACGCTACAATAACAATGATCTGGTAAAAAAGAAAAATAAACAATTCTACAATAACAATTATAAACAATGTTAAATTAAAAATAATAAACAATGCTACAATAAAAGTAATAAATAATGCGGAAATAACAATAATAATCAATGATACGATAACAATAATATTTAATGCTACAATAACAATAATAAACAATGCTACAATAATAATTGTAGATACTTTTAAAACAACAACAATAAGCAATGCTACAATAACAATAATAAAGAATTATACAATAACAGTAACAAAACATGCTACAATAAGAATGATATACAAAGCTACAATAGCAATAATAAATAATGCTACAACAGCAATTACAAACAATACTAAAATAATATTAATAAAAATTGCAACAATAATAGTAATAAACAATGCTACTGTAACAATAATAAATAATTCTACAATAACAATAATAATATCTGCTAGAATAAGAATAATAAACCATTCTACAATAACAATACTAAAAAAATTGGTATGTTGTGGCCCTTACATAACTTCCTTCTGTATAAATTAAATCGTATGTAACCAAAATTAAATGGCAGTTTATCCGGCTATCGCGGAAATCGGAATAAACATAGCATGAAAGCAGCACCTGTTTGGCGATTTGCACCAAAACTTAACGAGCTTCTATTTATGTAAAGGTCTAAACAGACTATAAATTTGATGAAATTATACAATAGTAATAATATAATAATACAATATAGTATTAAACTGTTTATAATGCAGCAGAGCAGTGTCAGATGTTGGACAATTTACACCAATACCTATTTAGTAACACTTTATTTCATGTTCTAACAAAATGTGAAATTTTATAATATTACGTGCATTAGTTCTTGAGGTATAACTATTGCAGAAATCGTGAAAATTATAGCATAGCAGAGCCACATGTTGGGATATTTACACCAAAACCTAATCAGCATCAATCTATGTCAAGATGTAACTTAATCTGACGTGTTATTAATTTATGTGCATTAGTTCTTAAGAAATAGTGCCACAGAACTTTTGTCGATACAGACCTCATCGAGTTGATGACTGAATTTCAAGTATTACTTAAAACACGATTAACGTATTAGAAAATATATATTCGCATATTAAAATGCAACTGGTCTGCCAAGTCATGTCTTGGTGGAAAACCTCTATAGATGATTATTGTAGTTGATCGGTAGGTTTATCATTGAGTTTTTCCGCACTTAAAGGTATGAAAACACGGAGGACAGGGAGCAAGAAAACACAAGGGTAAACTCACCAATCAACCATTAAAATCGGGTTTCCAGGTGTTTTCCACCAAGATATGACTTGTCAGACCAGTTGCACTTTAATATGCGAATGGAGTTTTAAAAAATCCTGGAATTTCAGCTGTCAACTCAATAAGGTGTTGGTTTGTGCAGTTGCCTCCCGGTCTAAATGTATTAATCCGTCAAAACCCGGAAAACGAAATTTCTAGCGAATCAAATAATTTCATCTTCTAAAGGTAGAAGAAAGTGACAATGCTACAATAACAATAATAAACCATCATATAAGAAATTACACATTGGTTTTAGAAATAAAACAAGATAATCATGAAAATTCCTTTAATAGAAAACCAATATCATTTTGCAAAGATTACTCTTCTCATTAAATAATTTCGTCTATGTTCATTCTCATAAACAGTTGAGACATAGTTATTTATTCATGCGTTTCCAGATCAACAAGCCTGAAAATTACACATCTTATTTTTCATAGATATCTTTGTTGCTTTTATGAAGCAGACTGTCAAACAAAATATTAATATTATGGGACATTTTATAAGGAAAATAATAATCGATATACGAAACAAAAAGACATTTTCTAGTTTAAAATACATTCGGTAAATGAATATTTAGCGCATATATCCCAAAAGTGGCGATAAAATATTATATCATTCATAAACTTTTCCGATTTTTAAAAATATTTATTTTATAAATGTACAATAGGAATAAAACTAAGCATACGTCATTTTGATACAATAAAAAATCAGTATCAAAAGAAAAAAAAATCATAATAATAATTCGATTGAAGTAAAATATAATTTATATTCTATACATTATACTGAATTGCTGATAACAGAAAGTGCTAGTGATCAAATATGCAACAAAAATATTTTTTTTTTTAATCTTTTTAATATTTTAGTCAGGGTGCATAAAATAAAATGACAGAAGATTTGCAAAAATGATAATGTGTTATTTAAAAATATTACCTGTTTTCTTTCTCGGATTAAATTTATTACATTAAGATTTCACATGACGTGTTGTCAATTTAGTGGATTAATTTACTCAAAAAGATAACATAATTTTGTACAGCAATATTTGATTTATTGAAAATACCATTAAGTGTATTTAACCAGTTTTTAGATTTTACTACTGATTCCATATGGAAAATCACTAAGAAATTGTGTCAGAGTTTAATTGATAAATATTGCAGTGATGTAATCAAGAATTAGTAGCGCAGAATCCATTTTCAGAATAGAAGTTTAAACGTTCCATTTCGATGAGTCATATATTTGCACAAACATACACACACAAACATATATATTAGGGCGGGCCGAAAAAAACTTTTTTTCGACTTTTGATGATGGGTAGTGCAGAAAAGTTGTCACTGGTGGCACTAAGTTCACACAAAAAAATTTGAGATTTTTTTGAAAATTCCTTGATTTGCCGCAAATGGCTTGAAGTTGTGCCCAAATGCTGATTTTTGAACTTTTTTAGCAAAAAGTTAAAAATTTTTAAATTAAATTTATTTTAGCAGAATTTACTTGAAATATCATGATTAGTGTATGAAATGTTTAAATAACCTCTCATTATGTGTTATTTAACAATTGTGTGTATTTTGAAGTAGGCGATTTTTATAGCCTTTTCGCGTAAAAGTGAGTAAAAATTCTGAGCATTGTTTGGTTCGTTCGTCGGTTACTCTCTTTTGTTTTGATTATGTTACTAGCTCTTCCTCGTTTTTCTGTTGCGTTCAGAGTCACATATTTGGATGACGAATTACTGCATGTCTTGACAGGATAATATGGAGCAGAAACCAATGAAAATGCAATCGCTCATCATGAGGATGAAGGAGGAAATAGGAGATGCGATGTTAATTATTTTCTGCTCTAATATATATATATATATATATATATTAGACCCAATTACTTTTAGAACCGTAACTTGTGGGTTTGGTTCTTACCTTGAATGTGTAAATAAAAAAATTGTTGAATATATTACAAAAGATATTTGATCAGGTTATAAATGAATATTCTTCGACAGTAATAAAAAATAGCTATGAACTTATAAAATGTTTAAAAAAGCTGAAAAACATTACAGGATTGTATACATATGATTTCGAGGATTTGTATAATAGCATAAATTTAGATGATTTAAAGTAGAGAATTGTGGATTTTTTCAAGAAATCTAAAGAGAAAGATATTAGTATTGAAATATTCACAGATTTATTTCAATTTGTTGTTTACGAAAATTATCTGTTTGAAGGGAACAAATATATAAACAAGTGAGAGGTATTCCAATGGGGGGCTGTTGTAGCTCCATCCTTGCAGATATTTATCTGTTTACAAATGAAGCCGGTTTATTGTTGGAAAAAGACTTAAAGATATACAGATATATAGATGATATTTTGGTGGTTGAGCTAAATAACAATAAAGAAATTTATCAATTTAAATGTTTCCAGACACTTTAAATTTAAAGAGTGCTTCGGATAATCAAAGCAGTGTCAAATACTTGGATGTTAATTTGGAGATTAAAAACGGAATTTTAGTATACAGTATTTATGATAAAAGAAATTATTTTGATTTTGATACAATAAAAATATTAAACTTTAATAGTAACGTGCATGTTTCAATTTTTAGAAATATATATTTAAATGGATTAAATCGTATTGCAAATTTGTGTTCAAATGTTGAAAAATTGGTTGGTGAAATTTTTAACCTTTACATGAACGCCAGTAAACAAAATTACCCAATACATTTTCTGAATGATTTAACTTTCAATTTTATCAAGAAAAAATGCTATCGAAATAAGGTATTGGAATTGTTCGATGATGGTGATTTATTGATATGTGATTCCTATCGAAAATAGCTTAGCGGTGAGGATATTCACGGACTTCATTTGACGGCTTTTGGGTTAGTTTGTGATTTTCAATTTTTCAATCGCTATTTGTTTGGTCTTGGCAAGTGAGGGGGAATGTTGTACACGTAAAACATGTTTAACCCCGCAGTACAAGTCACAAGCCTTGGCCACTTGTCTCCATATTTAGTTTTTCTTAGTTACTCTTGGTTTTGTTAATTATTGTTTTAGTTACAGTTTGTTATATGTTTTTTCGTGTACTAAATTATATAAATTTGGATTTTTCAATATATATATATATATATATATATATTTTCCCAGAACATTCAAATAGTGGGAACTTTGAAACAGGCAGTTCGTCTGAATCAGAATTTGAACCAGGGCCATCGAAAGCATACACTCCCAAAAGCATATCCTTTTCTCACACTGCGTTCAAAGCTTTTAGAACTCGTATATTATATAAGTTAATTGCGTTAAGGGCTTCATCTGTGCTTCAGGATGCAGGAATTGTGACAACAGAGAATAAGGGTCTCGTGATCTATAAATATAAGGTCAGGAGACAGAAAAAGAAATTTGGAAAAGGAGATACAGTAGAAGGAAGATTTTGGAGGAAAAAAATTACAAGCATATGCCTTGATGGTAGAAAAGATGAAACGATCTTCATAGAAAAAATGGGACCAGGGGCACCGTCGAAAAAAAGATGAAGTAAATATAACTAATGGCGTGCGAAAATGTACGTGTCACTTTCTGTGAGGCTATTCCTGTTTCATAGACATCAGAAATGCAAAAGTTTGAAGATTCGAGTACTCTATTAATCTGATTCCAATTGGGTTGATAAAAGTCTTAGTTCAAGTGGTTTTACCATCTAGTTTAGTCAGTGTCGGTGTGGAATTTCGTTAGTATGAAGAATACATATCAAATGTTGCAGTTCTCTTCTTAATGTTTTCCAAAGCAGGCTTTATTATGACTTACAAAATTGTATAATGATTTTGCTATTTCCCCGCAGTGACCAGAAAGAAGTGTCAAGTGACCTAAATATCCCAAACTACGTTCGACAACATGGTGATAATATTTTTTTTTTTTTTTTTACTATCAAGAAATATGCTTGTATGTCTTTCTTTCTCCAAGATTTTCCTTCTATCTATCTTCTTTACAAGTCTTTTTTTCTGCCTCCTGACCTTACCTTTATCGATTACGAGATCCTTATTCCCTGTTGTCACAGTTCCTGCATCCTGAAACACAGATGAAGCTCTTAATGCAATTTACTGTATGATATACCTGTTCTAAATTCGCCAAACGCTGTGTGAGAAAAGGATATGCGTTAGGGAATGCCTGCTTTTGGAAGCCCTGGCTCAAATTATGATTCAAACGAACAGCCTACTTCAAAGTTCCCAATATTTGAATCTTTGAGAATATCTGCATTTAGAGCAGAAAAATAATTAACATCCTATCTCGCAGTTCCTTCCATCTCCTACATCCTCCCTCATCCTCCTGATGACTTATTGCGTTTTCATTGGGTTCTGTTCCACACTCTCCTCTTCCAGAATTTCTATCAAGACATGCTGTGGTCCATCATACCAGATGCTCTGAATGCATTAAAAAACAGAAGGAAGAACGAGGACAATAATAAAGACAGAAAGAGAAGCCGACGAACGAACCAAACAATACTTACAACATTTGCTCACTTATACGCGTAAAGGCTATAAAAATCGCCTAATTCAAAATACACATAACTGTTAAATAATATATAATCGGACCTTATTTAAAAATTTAGTACACTAATCATGACATTTCAAATAAATTCAACAAAAATAAATTTTATTTAACATTTTAAAAATTTTTTGCTAAAAAAGTTCAAAAATCAGCTTTAGAGAAAATATTCAAGCCATTTGTGGCAAATCAAGGAATTGTCAAAAAAATCTCAATTTTTTTTTGTTTGAACTTAGTGTACCAGTGGCAACTTTTCCGCACTATCCATCATTGAAAATTGAAAAAAAAGTTTTTTTTTGGCCCACCCTAAAATATATACAGTGAAATACGTTTAACACGAAATTGAGGGGGCCGAAAAATTTTTTCGTGTTAAAAGAATTTCGCGTTAAAAGATTTGTAAAAAAAGAGCAAAATTCACAGATATTTTCGACGTCTTCGAATTTTATTCCAATTTCCTGTTAAACTACTAGTAAGCTGCATCAATTAAGATGAAAAGCGACTAAAAAATATATTGTTTTGGGGGGGGGGGGGGAATCCTTTTTTTTTTGTGCCTTTTTCAGCATTCTGAGATCTAGCTTGTTTGAACCAAATAAGCAAAGCTGTCTCTTAATCTTCGTGCTTGGCAGTTTTCATATCTTTTCTCTCTGCCTTAAACATACTGCGTTCAAACATTATCGCATTGAGATACCTGTTTTTTTATTATTGTTGATAAAGTAGAATTGACAATGCCAAACTCTTTGCAGATTTCTGTTTTCGTTATTCTTTTTCATCAACTGCATTAAGCAGCTTCATCTTCATTTGAAGCGAAATAGAAGTTTGTTTTCACACCGATTTCTCAGCCATTGTGCTCAAAAACATAAGCTAATTTACAAAAAAAACACGAAATTCGCTGATTTTCACACACAATTCAGTGGTTTTAACACAAAATTCACCAATTTCAACTCAAACTAACTAGATCGAAAGCGATTTTTTTTTCGTGTTAAACGATTTTTGTTTCATGTTAAAAGAAAAAATGTATTAAATTGCATAGTATATTGTCCGGACCGCTATATCATTTCGTGTTAACCGATTTTTCATGTTAAGCGCTTTCGTGTTAAACTTATTTTACTGTATATATAAATATAACCCATCTTAAATCTATCCTTAAATTTTTCTCCATTTATTTTACTATATTTCATATTTTAAAAAATGCTGTTTTATTAAAAAAATGTGTGTTTTAAATGATGAAAAATGATGTTTTATTAAAAAGATTATATTTTTAATGCGTCGACTTTTTTCAGTTGGCAATGGTCCAATAATATTTTTTGCTTCTCAATATCTTCGATCTTGTTCCTTTCTTTTGACCAGATTTTTGAATTTTTTCTCGAAATTGATTCGTTCGTATTGGAGAAATTATTTACACCAAAATTCTTATTCCATGAGGAATGCCCTAAATATAGCCTCTGATTGGTTTAGAAACGTTTGCATACATTACTTGTATTGAGGGTTTGTTGCTTTTCGCGATCTTTTTAAAAGCTACAACTCGAGACTGGAGCCCAGAATTTTTGTGTTATCATCTGTTATTAAACTATCGTAACGCCAAAGTAGTGATTTGAAATGCTGAAAATTAATTAATTTAATTCTATTATGATTTAACAATGTAAGATCTTGGAAATCTTGTAGGTTTCCCAATGTGTTTTAGAAGAGAGTACCTTGTAGTACTGTCAAACATGGAATAAAGAAAATTTAGTGCCTTTTATGGATATTTGTTCATGTGTCCCGGGAACATCCACTGGATATATAATCCCCTTCTGCGTTTTGGTGGTTCGCTGACTGCATAAATGACATTTAAATTATTAATGACTGACATTTGGACTATGCTGAATTATTTTTAACAAGGCAAGGATTCTAGATTTGTATGCGGCAGTTGGTAGAGATTGTAGATATTGAATAACTACATTTTTCAACGGAAATCTTATGTAAGAAATTCTCTACAGTTTTGAATACGAGGTTACATTTTTCTAGTCATAGTGACATGCTGTATAATTAAAATAGAATTTTAGATTATTGCCATGATCAGAGTATATGTAGCATAAATATACATATATTATAAATTTTGACGCGCATACCAGTGTACTGAAACTCGAGTGGAGTCAGTCATGAATTTTGTTCCTTTTTCTATTTCGCTTTTTTATGTGCACCGAGATATTCTCGTATATGTGCCTCTCTGATTACACCAAGACTCGGTATTACCACTAAAATTGTAGTTAAGATAAAACAAAGTGTTTCCTATGATGATTTCCTACAGTGTTCAGTGTTTCCTATGATGCCGATTTGATTTGATTGCCCAAGAGGGAATGCTTAGTCAAGGAAACCAAATCTAAGAGAATTGGTTCCTTTTATTGAGGTCTTAATAAAAATTAAGTTTTCAGCTAGAGCTGAAGATGCCAGAAATCGCGACAGTTGGTGGTATTTCCTTAAATGTTCATGAGAAATGTTCTGCATCTACGGCCGGCCCTGCCAGGGAAATCCCAATCGCGAACAAGGGACAGGGACTAGCTAAGGCATTACAAGAGTGGGTAATCGCTGCCAGAAAACACCGGAAATTAATAATTGAAACTATAATTATACATCTTTCTTTAATGAAGTACATTTAATTGGTATATCAGTGTTTTGATAGATTTTCCATAAAACATTCTTTAGTGTATTTCTAAATATTAAATTTTCGTTCTTATAGCAGGTAATAATGAGAAACTATGAAATTAAATAATGACTATGAAAATATAATCGGAGATTAGTCAATGTAAAGATCACTTTATTGGTAATTCTTACGAGCGTTATTATTGTAACAGATCCAACTTCGGATTTATTATGTTTGCACACAAATTTATGTGCTTTTAAAGTGTAAAAGACTTACAAAATGAACGTGTTTTCAGATACTTTAAAGACGCAAAATAATTTTATTAACTGGTATTAACTGTTTTTTCAAAAATTATTTACTTTACAATTTATAAAAAGTTTAATCAGATGATGAATGCGAAATTGAATATCTGCAACTACATATTTTATAATCAAAATTACTTATAAAATTATGTACGTATTATGATGTTACTTATTGTAGTCGTTTTGTCATACTAATCAGTATTTATACAATTCAGGGTGTATAAATGAATATTAGCGCAACAAAATTCATATTTTATGTTCAAAATGCAAGTCAGTAGGATAAATTTCTATTAACATTTCTATAAAAAAAAATGTTAAACAAAAGACGTAAGCAACATCTTACTGTAATATAAGAGCCGTGGATTTTGAATAAAATGGAAATTACTATATTAAATTCAGTAACTATTATGTTTAATCCACAACTTATATTCATTAATGCAAAACGTATGATGTTATTAACATTGCCTACATTTTTTATTTACTTACTAGCGTACCCAGTCAGCGTTGACCGGGCCCCATTACAATAACATTAAACAAAACTCAAGTTTGTATGATTTTATATCTTTCGAAAATCTTTCAAATGAACCATGTTTCTGAGCCCTCATTGCCTTCCACTGCGTCTTGTGTGTTCCCAACAAACCTCTTTTAGAACAAACCTGTGGCCTGGGTCTCCGCTACCTGACACAGCATGTACCGGAAATGCTCCGCACGTGCGGAGATAATCGAAAACCAAGCTGAGTGAGCCAATCTTCGTTGTAAGCAAGCTCATAGAAAGTGAAAAATAATGTACCATTAATGTTCCAAAATGTTGGTAACTGAAGTCGAAGATAAACTTCATAATACAGAAAGTAGCTGAATTGAAACATAAGTTCAATGAACAAAATCCCGTTGAAATTGGGCACTTGCTCCCCAGCCCACTTTAAATTTCAAAATTAGTTTTAACATTTATATGATATTTAATAAATAGATGAAATCCTTTATCTAAAGTTACCTTAAATTAACGCGATTTTTAATTTACGGCTGTAATGAGTAAAAGTAAGTTGTTACCGAAAAATGTGTTTAATATTTTTAAAAAAATGTGGTAGTTGGATCGGGTCAGAGAATCAGAGTCTTAAATGGAATGTTTTTGTGTATAAGAGAATATTTTAGTAGTTTTTAAGTAGCTGGAGGACGCGAGAACTATGTTAAAGAAAATTGTAGTAGAATCGGATAACTTTTAAAGAAGCTGCAACTAAAGCCCCTAAGAAGGAGACTGATATTCAAAATTGGAGGTAGCTGAAGTTTGAGAATTTCTTTTGTCGTTCATGTAGTAGCTGGACGAATTAAGAAGTTTTTAGAGGAATAAAAAGCTAGTGAATTGGAACATTTCTAAGGGAGCTATAATAAAGGGTCCAAAATGCGCCAACTGATAAAAGCAAGGTCCCTAACATGAAAACTATTAAAAGGTATTAGTTCTTACGACTTTAGATCATCAATTAGTCAAATTTAAGCATAGTGAATGAATTAATCATTAGAAAAAAATTTAAAGAAATGCATAATTCGGGGGGGGGGGGGGGATGCTTAAAAAAGGACCTAGAGTCCCAGTAAAAATATGAGGGTGTTGGTCCGTGGAGAGGAGTCCAAGACTCAACTTTATAATATGCATTGAGAAGGCGAAAATTTTAAGGCGTGAAGAATGCATGGCTCACAAAAAGTTCAAGGGGCTCCATACCGGGCCCTATAGACCGTAGGTGGCCTTAAGTTTTTATATGGAATGTAAAATCAGGAGAATAACGAAATGGAAAAATGGTCTCAAAAATGAAAGTCGGATTAAAAGGGGGCAATTTATTAACAATATGTGGTGCAAAAACTTCAAGGGACCCTGTAGTGGTCCCCAAGGGGCCAGGAACTTAACTGTAATGTAGTTCGGTATAAATATATTTTTTAGTAGTTTTTAAAGTAAAGTAATTGGAGGACGCTAGATCTATGTTAAAGAAAATTGCAAACGATGCCGATCATTTGAAAAAAAGCTGCACCATAAACACCAAGAAGGCGATAATTATTCAAAATTGGTGGTAGCTGAAGGCTGAGAAATATAAAATATATAATATGAACTTTAAAATGTTCACTGTTTTCCTTAACAGGTGAGTAAAATAACAAAAGAGATGTTGCAAATTAAAAATATGCATTTTATTTAAAACTTCTTAGTACTTTCAAGCTTTTCCGAGCTCTTCATCTGAGAATATTTTAATAACTGATTTCTGTTTATTTATACAAACACGTCACTTCGTTTTGAAAATGAGAGAGCCAATAATTATCAGGGTTGAAAGTAGAAGTAGCAGTTTCTTGGATTGAGCTTAATTAGAGAAAATATATACTGTTATTAACTGCAGATCCATTTATTTTATTACATCCCTCTGATCTCATACGTCACTTTCCGTTTTAAATGCGTAGCTGAACAGTCGAAGCAGCAGTGTTTCAGATTAAATTTGGATAGAAGAAAGTATCCATATTCAATGCCTGGAGTAGCACAGTTAAGAACTCCAGCCATTGAATATAATTTGCCCAGTTGAAAAATAAGTAATTTCTCTTTATTATGAAAGACGAAAATATTTAACCCGAGAGTAGTCGCGACATTTTTTAGAACGTTAGTAGTCGCGCTCGGTCCATTTGCCGCCGTTACCAGCAGGCCGAAAACGAAGGGGAAACTTGCCGGTGTTATCAGATGATCGAAAACGGATAACGTAGTGTGAAAATATTGACTGAACTTTAAAAGATTACAGCAATTATTCATTTTACAACCTTTTACAGCAATTATTTATTTCGCTTAAGTATATATTCAGTTGGCATCTAGATAAATATTTTTAATAACTCTTTCTTCGTTTTGCATAAATACTTAAAAGTAAATAGTAAATGATTTGATTGAATTTCTGATATTACTATGAATCAATAATTAGTAGGAAATCATTTACTAATATGAATCTAAATTTATGATAGGGGTATTTTTATTTTTATTTTTATTTATTTATTTATTTATTTATTTTTTTGGAAGGACAGAATCAGAGTCAGGTAGTATTTTTTGATACTCCGGCACTCTATATCCATTTAATAAAATAAAATTAATAAATTTAGCATTAATATATTACACTGACATTAAATTGAACAATTAAACTGAAAATAAAAATGGAACCTATGGCATGCAACAGAAAATCAAATACAATACCAATAATTCACCAGCATATTGCGGACGATTAATTCATTTAAAACATATGAAAAACCATCAAATTTGATGCCATAAACAATTAAAGACAATATATATATATATATATATATAAACTTTCTGTACAATAATACCATTGCAAAATAAGGAAAATGACCAATAATTATGAAATCACAAATAGCACATAAACCAAATATTATTAAAAATGTATAATTATATATATATATATATATATGTAAATAAATATATATATATAATAAAGAAAAAGGTAAAAAATACTTAACTTCGAAATTATAAATGTAAATGTTGTAACTACGTTTTATTTATTTATTTATTTTGTGGGGTGTCTGTGTGTGTATGAGGGGGGAGAGGAGGGGGGGGGGGGTCTCGAGATTTTGTGATTAAATCCATTTTTCAAATGAAAATGCACGATTTGTAGTTTTTCTACTTATTTCAGGGTGGGAGCAGCGCCCTTGAATAAAAACTCTGGATACGAATTTCGCTCATATAAATTAAATAATAAATAAGTTATTGAAATTATATATTTAATTTAAATTCATTTGCAATTGTAAATTTAAATCCTAAGATGGATAAATTATTTTAATTAATAGAATCACTGAAAGGTTCATCTTAATAGGGATGTATTTTACAGAAACTATTTAATTAAAATGAATATTCAATTGTACATTTCATAATAAGGTATTAATGTTATAATTTATTGTTTTATAATAACGTTCATTAAATTAATAAAAACAATAAGAAAATTTTCTCCGAAATTATAAATATGCAGAAATAATTTAATTTAAATGAATTTTCTCTCATATTCTGGAAAACATTATTCTGAAAAATAGTTTGAACAATTGATGAAGGACAACAAATTTAAATTTGTTAGATACTGTCCCAAAGCCTCTATTGCATTTCAATAATAATTTCTGCGGCATTGTGAAAAAAATTTGTTTTTACTTACAGTATGAAAATTTAAAAATAGATAAATTTTATAAAAAATACTTAAAATATTTTTTTTAATCATAGTATAAACATTCACTGAATTATCCAAAAGAGATTTTTATTTGCGTAATTTCTAACCTACATTATAAAATTCTCATTATTTTTCTTATTGTACAAATAAATTATATGTATGTTCTTCGCAAATATACACACTACATTTCTGAGAAGATTGTTTTATCTTTCGAATTTGTTTTATTGTACAAAAACGATACTTTTCAGATTTTGGATATACGGCAATTTTTTTTACTGATTCTCACAAAATTATCTTCTCTTTTTTTTTAATGGTTTTGCAGTGTTATTGTCTATTTTCTTTCATTTATATGTTCGGGTAATAAATGGAAAGCAAGTTCTTTCAAATAATGATGATGAATTTCCTTTTTTTTCCATATTTAAATAATTATCGATTTGAGAATTTAGTCCCGCAATATTTGACAATGAAAAAAAAATGTAAGTGACCATCCATCATTTTTTTGTGCGAACTGACTACACAACTAATATAATAAAACAATTTTAAGTCACATCCTAAAAGTAAAAAAAACACTCTTTGAACGAATTATATAGCAGAAGGAAAGAAAGACGAAATAACAACAGACAGAGAGTCCGTACTTCGAAGAAACCTTCCCCACAGATTTCGCGGAAATGGGAAAGGATGTACACGAGGGGGAAAAATTCAACTAACGTAAGTGGTCGCAACGCGGTCATTTAGACCGATTGAAACTTAAGAATGCGATAGAATGCTAAGAAATAGCAGGAATGACTTGACATTTTACTACACAAGAGTGTGAACACTCAAGGTCAGCTACACGGAATCTGGCTATCGTAACTTTAACGGGAAATGAGTTACAGGAAGATAACGAATTTCGGGCGGGAAAAGACCAACGCGCGACTATTAACGGGTTAACTGCCGTACCATAAACTTTAGTACTTCACTTTTCTTAAATTTCCATGATTTACTTTCAGGACATTGAACCACAAATTGGGAATATTGTACGAAAGAGCGTCGTTACATACTTGATTGTTTTTACGCAGGGTTTCTATGGATTCTGTGATAATATCATTCTATGGATTCTGTGCTAATAATTGGATATTGGGAATATGATTTTCGCATGATCAATATCTATTGTGATATTCTGAGTGAAACTTAAACGAGAGAGAGATCTGTGGATTGACGACAAAAGTGTATATCTGCTTTATGCTGTTTGATTCTGTCTTTGAATTTTCTTTTAGTCATTCCTATGTATTACATTATTCTACTGCTATCATTTCTAAAAGGACTGGAAATATACACCAGCTAATTCATCTTTCGGTGCTGGACCTATTTTTGTATAAATTAATTATTTTGTTAACATATTTTGTCTGACTTGTTTTGTTTTAATTTGTACGAAGTTCTCTAACCAAGAAACTGTTACTTCTACTTTCAACTTTAATAATTATTGACTCTCTCGTTTTCAAAACGAAGTGTATAAATAATTAACGTATTTGTATAAATAAACAGCAATTAGTTATTAAAATATTCTCTGATGAAGAGTTGGGAAAAGCTTGAAATTACAAAGAAGTTTAAACTAAAATGCGTATTTTTAACTTGTAACATATCTTCTATTATTTTAGTCACCTGTTAATTAAAACATAGAACTTTTTAAAGTTCATATATTATATTTTAAGTTTCTATCAAGGTTAAATATTGCGTTTCGTACTATGATATTATTTGGCTGAGAAATTTTTTTGTCGTTCATGTAGGAGGTGGAGGACTTAAAAAGTTAGAAAAAAGCTGGTGAATCGGACCATTTTCATGAGATCTATAATAAATGGCCTAAAATGGGCCAACTGATAGTTGAGAGCAGGCCCTAACATGAAAACATGTTAAAATGTATTTGCACTTATCACTTTAGATCTTCAATTAGTCAAAATTAAGCATGAATGAATTATCGTGCATAGGGTATAAATTATCGAAAATGGTAAATTCTTAAAACAGGGCCAAAAGGCCGCAATGAAAATATAAGAGTGTTAGCCCGGGAAAGAGAGTCCAAGACTCACCTTTAAATATGGGCACTGAGAAGGTGAGAAAATTAGTGGGTGAAAAATGCATGGTGCGCAAATTGTTCAAAGGGAACCGAACAGGGCCTTACGGGTCCTTGGGGGGGGGGGGGTCCAGGGTCTTAACTGGAATGTCGAAAAGAGAGAATAAATAAATGAAATAAGGATCCAAAAACGGAAGATCGGATTAAAAGGAAGCAATTTATTAACAATTTAGGGCACAAAAACTTCATTAGACCAGGGTCTTAACTGGAATATAGAAATGAGGGAATTACTAAATGGAGAATTGGACCCAAAAGCGAAGAAGATCGGATTAAAAGGGGGAAGTTATTATTAGTTTAGGGCATAAAAACTTAGAGAATCCCAGGAGACCTGGCCCTTAAGAAATTAAAAATCTGAGCCTCAGGTGCATCAGGACCTGTCTTAGCCTATCGTCACGTAAATTTTCGATTCAACGTGCGATAAATTACGCTAGCCATCGCAGTCACACACAGGCAGACAGACACACAGAGCAAAACTTTCTTTATTAGTATAGATTGCGCGCAATTAAAATTTTTTAGCGACAGTAGTTTGGCGCAAAAGTATGTTTTGTGACAATATTTTATTTCTTAATCAAAGAAACCTCCGTACAGTGCCTTTATGCATATGAGAGGGACGACTTAGGCACATGAAGCATGTTTAGATTCCAAGTTTTTGTCCTAACTATTATGACAGTCTATATTACAAAAGTTCGAATGGACGTAATAAATAAAATTATGTTGCTCATATTAGTAGGCTCGCCAATTTTTTCCCGAAATCACCAGTACCACTCAAATTAAATTTTATTCCACGTGCATCACCGCTCTCATGTTTATCTTTAGAACACTAGATGTTCCCGTTTCACGCTCAGCAAACAATCGTATATAAAAAAATTCACGTGTACCTGTAAAAAAACTATACAAGACAAGATGGCTTTCTATAACTTAAAGAGATAGTTAATATAAAAATAAACAAAATTGTTCACCTTAAATAAGTTCAAGTGCTTCTTCAACCCAATTAAGTTTTAACTAAATTTACAAATATTTTAAAACCTCATCGGTAACCAATTGTTAAAATTTTTCTAGAATCCATTTTATGCTACTCAAGCACGTTAATAATTTTCTTCTTTGAAATAAACGTGCATTAATTTTCAAAACAAAGTTAATTAGCAAAGTTACAGTCATCAAATGGTATAGCCAAGCAAAAAAAAAAAAAGTCCTACATGCGTAAACAAATTTGTGTATTTTTAGTAATAATTGATGTACAAACATAAAAAGCACAGATTCGTATATTTCTAGAAACTTAGTGTACATATTACTGTAATCATTGGTTTTGCCTTTATAAGAAGGCACACTGTAAATTGAAATGTCTGAAATTCAGACATATATGTGTCTTAAATGGAGTGTTCAATTTTCAGACATTTTAAAATGTCTGAATTTTTCAGACGCCTGTATGCATCTGAATTTCAGACATTTCAAGCGTCTGAATCGCATCCATGTTTGGCCACCTTTCATTTCTCGGCAATAACCCATTTTTTCACCCTTTTTTCTTTTTTTTTTCTTTCTAAGCATTATACACTGAAAAAAAAATCCGTTAACATGTGGAAATTGTACCGCCGATCGAAACGCCGCCAGTGCAATTTACGTATTTTTATGGAAATCATCTTCCGTAAATTTCAGAGAAATTTCTGTATTTAAAATAATAATCATTTTTTCAAGGGATAACCCACACAAATTTAGGTCGCGAATATTCTACAGAATTTATTTATACGATTCCCATTACCCCAGGATTTGACACTCACCACGTCGCGGGATCGAACTCGGGACCTCTTGCTTACAAAGACAGGGTCTTATCCACTCAGCTATGCCTCCACGTAATAGCCCTGCAAATATTGCTACTTATGAAGTGCACGAAATGTATTTTACGGTCGTGGTCATTTTTTTTTTCTAATTTAGTATAATTTTAAACGTTTTACAAATTTTCTTTCTGGAATTTTGAGTATTTCGCTTTTAACTTCCATGCGTTATAAGGCCAGAACAACGCCTTTTTTTTCTGAAGGAGAAATCTTTAGAACACAAATATTATTGTTTTATATAGAGAAACTTACTTTTGAAATATTAAAATATTTAAAATGTTTTAACAATGTGTGTGTATATATATACAGCAATCTCTTAACATTCGCGAGTTTTGATTATTCTCGAAATAGAACATTTCACGAAAAACATTTCAACATTCGCGAATACTTAATTTGGTTATTCGTGAATACTTAATTTGGTTATACGCGAATTTTGTTTTGAAAAGAGTATTTTTTACAAAGTAAATTCGCTTTCTTTTAACAATTTCGTAAACTTTCTCACACATGACAGCTCTGCAATGTACTCTATAGCCTAAGTTTAGAGAATTTCAGCCCTTGTATTGAGGCAAAATGTATAACGGCAATTCTACATGAATTTAAAAATGAATCAGAAAATAAGCAGTTTGGATTTGAATACACCCTTGTGACCAGGGACCGATTTACGAATTTGGGGGGCCCGGGCACAGATGCTTACGGGGGCCCCTTTGCGCAATGCCTAAAAAAGGCTTGCGTAAAAAAAAAAAGAAAAAAAAAGGAAAGAAAGAAAGTAATTACTAAGATAACTACTACTGACTTTAATAATTACTTTAAAATATCCATTAAAAATTTAAAATTTGATAATCATTAATTTACTTTAAATAATTAATTCATAATTATGAAGTTTAAATGAGCAGACGTTTTATAATGTATTATACGGAGCTGATTATCTTTTACTGTGCTAGCCCCTCCTATTTGGGACGGACTTATCCATTTCCTATGCCAGTATATTTGAAATGATAAAGTATGGAACAACTAATAATAAATTTTACGCAATACGAAGCTACAATTATTTTAAATATTAGGGACTTGGCTGCCTACGAGCTACGCTCATCAACTCCCAAATAATCAGACGAGAACAGGAACAGGATTAAATAAGAATTAAAAATACAATACATTTTTACTTTCTTCTATCTTCAATAGAAGAAAGTATTGTAATCGAAATTTTTTTCGACTTCCGGTTTTCGACGGATTTCCATGTTTTAGGGGTCAGAGATTGCAAAAAACATGTTTATAGAAAATGTCTGTCTGTCTGTGTGTCCGTCTGTCCGTCGCCATTGTACCATCAAAAAGTGTATGGAGTTATGTATAGAATTAAACCAAAATTTTATTATAAGTTTTTGGCTATGGCAAGCAGGTCCTCCCGGAATTTGGAAAAAATTCGCCGGTAGGGGGCGCTGATATAACAATTTTTGTGCGATTTTGAATATTGTACCATCCAAAAGTGTATGGAGTTATGCATAGAATTGAACCAAATTTTTAGTTTAAGTTTTTGGATATGACAAGCAGGTCCTCCCTGAATTTGGAAAAAATTCGCCGGTAGGGGGCGCTGTAAATGAGTTTTTTGTGCGATTTTGAATATTGTACCATCGAAAAGTGTATGAAGTTATGCATAGAATTGAAACAAATTTTTATTTTAAGTTTTTGGCTATGGCAAGCAGGTCCTCCCTGAATTTGGAAAAAATTCGCTGGTAGGGGCACTGTAATAACGATTTTTGTGCGAATTTGAATATTGTACCGTCCAAAAGTGTATGAAGTTATGCATAGAATTAAACCAAATTTTTATTTTAAGTTTTTGGCTATGGCAAGCAGGTCCTCCCTGAATTTGGAAAAAATTCGCCGGTAGGGGGCTCTGTAATAGCGATTTTTGTGCGATTTTGAATATTGTACCGTCCAAAAGTGTATGAAGTTATGCATAGAATTAAACAAAATTTTTATTTTAAGTTTTTGGATATGGCAAGCAGGTCCTCCATGAATTTGCAAAAAATTAGCCGTAAGGGGGCGCTGTAATAGCGATTTTTGTCTGATTTTGAATATTGCACCATCGAAAAGTGTATGAAGTTATGCATAGAATTGAACCAAAAAAAAATTTAAGTTCTTGGCTATGGCAAGGAGGTCCTCCCTTAATTTGTAAAAAAATCGCTCGTAGAGGGTTCTGTTATAGCGATTTTTGTACAATTTTTGTGCCATTTTGAATATTGTACCGCCGAAAAGTGTATGAAGTTATGCATAGAATTGAACCAAATTTTATGTGTTTATTTCTGGTCATGTCACGAAGGTCCTCCCTGAATTTGGAAAAATTCTGCCGGAAGGGGCACTATAATTGCGATGTCTGTACCATTTTCATTATTGTACCATCGGAAAGTGTATGAAGTTATCCATATAATTGAACCAAATTTTTTGTGCATGTTTCTGGTTATGGCAAACAAGTCCTCCTTGAACTTGAAAAAATTCCGAAAGAAGGGGGCGCTATAATTCCGATCTCTGTGCCATTTTCGTTATTGTACCATTGAACAGCGTATAATATTATGCATACAATTGAACCAAAATGTTTGTGCTTGTTTTTGGCTTTGGTCAACAGGTTCTCCTTGAATTTGGAAATATTGCGCGATAAAGGGGCTCCGTGCTAGTGATTTTTGTATACTTTTCTTGATTTTTCGTAGTTCTATTGTGCATCGGCGGCTCATGCAGCGGCGGGAACTCGCTTCCTGCTATGCCGGCTATTCGCAAACAGCTGATAACGACAGAATAATTAAAAATTAATAATTTCAACAAATATCATGATATAGATTAACTCGTTTTTAGTCCGTTTAATTGACTTGAGCAGAAATTTAAGATGAAAATCAAAGTTGGTATAGTATTGAACTAATAATATTGAAGTATTAACATGTGTAACTAGGATTTGAAATATTAAGATGTATAAGATAGAAGAAAGTTTTGGGATTGGAACATCCAACTAGTTAAAGTTATAAAGAATTAAAGAAAAAAGAAAATATTCAATAAATAATAAAGTATTTAAATACGGATGTTTCAGACAAAACATACAATTTATAAAAACACAATCGAATATAGAATGAAATGTAAAAATCCACCAGATATTAAAACTACATCATATTTTGGAGAATAAGGAAAGCTTCAGCAGTATTTGAGGGCCCCTGAAAATCAAGGGCCCTGCGCCTGTGCCCCGAATGCCCTGCCGTAAATCAGGCACTGCTTCTGACCCTTAATAAATAGATTTTTGCGTTTCAATTTCTTTTCTCAATTAAAAAAAGTTATACACACTAGGTAACGCCACTTGTTTTAAACAAAATATGAGATCTATGAGATAGCCTGATAACAAATCTTAAGAAAATAATTTTGTCAAGCTTCTAAAAGCCGATTTTTTTAAAAAATGTAAAATATGAAATCATTAAATACGTAATACTGAACTGCTTAATAAGCTTTGTATATAAATATATTAATTTTTCATTTAAGACAGGATTCTGTTATCGACAAATAAAACATTATCATTTTAACTATAAAACCAAGACCGAAACTAGCCTTTTTTTGCACTCAGGGAAAACATGGATTTTAGTGCCCCCTCCTCCGCAAAATATATTTACAAAGAGAATTTTACTAATTTTCTAATAACCGACTTATTTTAAAACTTAAAATAAGCAATCATAAGATATCTAATACTAAACTACGTAATCTGTTTTGTCGAATATTGATTCATTGAAAATTTGAAAACGGAATGTAAAAAAATTCCGCTTTATACAGGATACTTATGCAATACCATCCTTAGATTCTTCTATGTTTTGGCATATCCCAGACAGGACGAATTTAACAATACCGTGCTAAACATAGACGTAAGAAAAATCGACAAACAAAATCTTCATTTGGCGCCCCTTCGTTGCGCCGGGGCACAATACCCCCCCTGCTAGCCCCTACTTAGATTCGGCCCTGTATAAAACATTATCTAGATGCTGAAAATTATCTATCCAATAGAAGACAGTTAATTGCAATTTTTGTAGCAAACAAAAAAATCTTCATTCTTGCTTTTCATTATGGCGCCGGGGCAGACGCCACCTCTGCCCCCCTCTAGTTTCGGTCCTAGTTTGATTCAAATAAATACATCATGTTATATACGTGACATTAGATGGTGGTTGAAATATGTGGATTTTTCCTTAAAAGGTTTATTATATTTTATTTTTAAAAATATAAAAAAAAAGGAAAATTTTCTGGAATTTATGGAAGAAAATGTACCTTAAAATACGTAAATTAGTAACACAATTTTCATATTTTAAGGGATATATTTTAAAAGTATATAATGCTTACAAAAAAATGGCTGCTGATTGTCGAACATGCAGGTTTCAAACTTGTCTGCGATTCAGACGTTTGAAATGTCTTAAATTCAGACGCATACACGCGTCTTAAAAATTAAGACACTTTAAAATGACTGAAAATTGAACACGCCGTTTTAAGACACTTATATGTCTGAATTTCAGACATTTCAGTTTACAGTGTTTATCCTATGATCATTGTAAGACACTTAAGTGTCTTAATTTCAGACACCTATGATGTCTGAAATTTCATATTCAGACACTTAAGTGTCTTAATTACTTTTTCAGTCACATATGTGTCTGAATTTAAGACGCATCTATTTGCAGTGCATATGAAGCATTTTTAATTATAATTTTCTTATAACTTATTTTCTTTAATGAAAGCTTTTGCCATACCAAGAAGTTATAATTTTATTTGAAAACATTCTATATATATGTAGGAAATGCTTTTTCCTTGACAGTCATAATATATAGAGTTTTGTAAATAGAAGTAGAAAACTCCTAATCAGAACGCGTACACTATCGCGGTTACAGTCTTCCTTGATTTACTAAAACTGCAATGTAAAAAAAATTCATTTAAATCCTTCGGTGGTTATTGAGAATAATGTGGACAAACAATCATAGAAAAAAAAGGAAACACCCCTTACTAACTATCAGCAAATTATAGTAGAAGAAAGTTACTGATATCGAACGATTGAAAATAAAGTCTACTTTTAAATTATGTATAAAAAATTGCTTAGGGGGCCATCTGAAAATCAAAACCAGACCAAATTTTGGATTTTGTTTAATAGCAACAAACAATTTTGACAATATATTTTTAATCTTCTGTCCAAACAATACCTAGATACGACATTTCGCGTCATTTGGATGGTAAGTTGTTGAATTATAAGCATTCAAAATTTAGAGCTTCCAATGTTAAATTACATTTTCATATCTTAATTAATATCTCCAGAAATTATAATCCTAATGTGATAATTTTTTGTGTCGTTATAATTCTAAAAAACCCAAACATAAATACACTGAATTTGTAATTTTAAAAATTTTACAATATGAATTGTGAAATTAACATTTGAAAAAATTATGAATTGCAACTTACGATTTTTATGGATTTATATTTATTATATCCGGCTTTATGCAAATCCAAACTTTCAAATATTTCTTCCAAGTTGTTTTCAAATTATGCTTAAAAAAACATCAAAAAGATTGTTCTATGATACGCAGAAAAGCACAATCAAAAATATATATTTTTTACACTTTTTATTGAAATAATTGTTCTGGTAGTAGTCGAAACATTAAGTCAGGGAAATGGTCATATTTGCAAGAAATAATACATTAATAGAAGCGACTTTGTCATTCTGTAGCATTTCAACAATCAAGTACCAAAATTCAATTTGGATACAGCTCCTACAATAGGCTCATTTTAAAATAATTAATTTCTCTGAAACTAATCGCACGAATTTTGAGAAAATTTGTATTTATGTTAATGGAAGGGTGTAGAATGTATTTATGGTGTTAAACTTGGATATTGCTATTGAAAAATACACAGTTTGGGTTTGTTTTGATATGTGGATGGCCCCTAAGTAAATTTTACATACATAATTTAAAAGTAGACTTTATTTGCAATCGTTTGGTATCAATAACTTTCTTTTACAATAATTTGTTGCAGAGTTATTAGGGGTGTTTACTTTTTTTCACGACTGTATAATGTAAATACATAACGGCCTAAAACAGTAGTAAATTTTTTAAAGTCGCATATGAAGTGAAATAAATAAATGTTACGTTTAAAATTCATGTTTATTTAAAATTTATATTGAAAATATTTATATTAAGTGGATATATATTATTCATTCAAGCAGTGTTTTAGAATTTGTTAAAATAACTTTTAAAAAATTAAAAGAAAAGAAGTCAATTGAATGTACTTTAATGATAACAACACACATAACAAATTTGTACGAATATTTGAAAATAACTAGAAAAATATTTTAAAGCAAAAACATATTTAGCTCAAGCTTCTCTTTCAGGAGTTTTCACAATCTCCTCTTGGATGTTTACATTTTAGTATTTTATATTTTAGTAATTTAATTAATCTGAATACTTTTTATTTATCCTAACTAATTAAAGTTAACTTCATGATGCAATTTAAATAAAGTAACTACTGCTACAAATGGACGGTCGAGAGTTAAATTTAGAATGTGATTTTTTATCATATGTTTAAGTATAAATTGTTATATTCAAAATGTAATTATCGTTAAAATTATTATATTCTCAATAATAACTTTAATGTAGATAGTACAAAAATGGAATTTAGTGTGTATGAATGTATCTATTTTAAGATATGATCTTCTTTAAGATTTTTATGGATATATTTTTTAGAATATTTTACAGTAGTTTTTGATATCAGTCCTTTTATTTCCATTTATTAGAAGAACAAATGGTATCATACTTTTCTATAATAAAAGATTTGTGAGTTTTTGTCATTAGAAAGAAGTTAATATTACATTTTTCATAAAGTATTATTTGTTTTTACTTTATACAATTAATTATAGCTGTGCTTAAAATGCTTTATATGATAGTCGTTAAACTTAGATATATAGGGTGGTCATAAAATAGTGTGAGATATCCTACGTCTACTATCGAAAGATGTTCTGGGAGAATTGTAAAAACTAGAGAACAGGAATTCTGCTTTGTCAGAATTTAGTGTCGCCTCCGACATTTCCATTATTTCATTTTCTTTTGATGGGCTGATGGCTTCTGTTATTGTGAAACAGCCATTATAAATGAAGTGTTAGGTGAAGATGAAAGAGCAGTCGTAAAAAGTTAGGCCTCTGATTTTCTGGTCAGAATGGGAAAAATAGATTATAGCCATTTTTTTAAAGTAAAAACTATTATAGGACCGTTTTCAGTATATTAGCTGAAAGCATTAGAAATTTGAGCAGAGACATCGTTTTCAGTCTCTTCAAGCGGGAAACATTTCGAGAAAAATAGAAGAGGTTCCGGCACTGTGGAATACCATTTTATTTTTATTTGTCATCCTATCAGTGAACATAAAAAGAAATTAAGATACATTAAATGATTGCTTTGTCTATTTCTTAACTCATTTTTAATGTTTTCAAAACGGAAAAAAAAATACATCTCGATATTTTTGTCTTTTTTAGCTTTCCGGTTAATGAGAACCAGTCAGGTAATATCAAATACTGCCGTAAGGAATGTTAACATTGCAAGAAAAATCATGATTTACAATAAAAAACGAAATTATGTAATGTGTAAAACTTAGTACAACGTCTATATATCATCAGATTCTTAAAAAAAACATTATTTTTAGAAAGTCTTGAAACAGTTATCTAGATGATATTCCATATTATCCGACACACAATCTTGAAAAACATAAACTCTCCATTCGTTAACAACTTAGAATATTGGAAAACTGACTAACACAGCAATAAATATAACTGTTCAACTTTATGCTGAACTTAGCTAAAATCAGTTACAATGAGATTTTCTAATTAATACAAATTTTATAAAATTTACCTGCAAAAAATGGCAAAAATTGAGGATAAGCTTTTTTTTTCACCGTGTCGCTTTAACAACAGGTGTCCAGACAGAACGATTTCCTGCCTCATTGCAGTACTAGGAAGTCGTTTGGCAGATTTAGGCTTGATTGCAACATCGTATGCGGCAAGTTATTGAAGACTGAATTATTGTCCATATTGTCCGACCATTCCATAATACCCGAAATTCTTCTATATTTTAATTCCTTTTATTGTCATGGGTATATTATAAAAATTTGAAATCAAAATATTTTCCGTTTAAAATTAAAGAAAATGTTTTATAACCAAGTATTTCTGCAGTACCAAATACTGGCATCTACTAATACAGATATTTTCAGTTTCCTTCCCCGATTTTGAGTTCGTCTCTTTTACTACCTGCAACCATTTGAATGCCTAACTAATAGAATGAAAAGAAGAAAATTTCAAGGAATTTGAATCCAAGTTAGTTATTTCCGAATTGAATTGAATACATTCGCATATTAATTACTGAAAGTATTAGAGATGGAAATAAAATAACCCATTTAAATTTTAGAGAATGATGTTTAATTATATTTATCTGTATTTAACACTGTCTATCCGTTACATTATAAATTCGCTTCCATCATTGAAAATTAAATTAGACTTTTCTATTACAGGAATCATTTAAACATTAAAATAGAAAACTTGATATGGAAGCATCTATGGTCGACAGCTTGAAATAGACATACTTAGAAGTTAAAACAGAACTTTCTTTACAAATAAGTTTGTATCTTAACAACCTTATATTTATTTCATTAAAAAAATTCATTTAGCAGTAAATCATAGCAGAGAAAATGTTTTACACTTAATGTAAATTTTGTCGAAATGCGTTTCAAAATCAAATATTTTTCAAAATTTTTGTTTAAAAATTCGATAAGTTATTTTATTAATTCTTATTTTCTTCTATTGTGTATCACTAGCTGCCTGTTGCCTCAAAAGTACGTTACAAATTTTAAAATTCCAAAATAAATAACACATTGTTCTATCAGAATGCGGTTTTCACCAAAAGACTTGTAAAAGATCTGATTTCCCTATCAAAGAAAGTAAGTAGTTCAATAAGATTTATTTTTCAAGCATTCATCAAAATTTATTTTTTCAATTGTTGCTACTTGTTCTTTTTGTTTTGTTTGGAAGCTTGCGAAATACCTTATTTTGTTCTGCAGTGAGCAAGTAAAATTTATTTCTTATTATAGTTCCTAAAATTCTTGTGCGTTTAATATTATAGAATTTTATCAAGTAAAATTATTTTTTCAATTAAAGACCAGTATTGCCGATTAGTAACTAACTGTTTTTTAGCCGTAAACCATACTTAAAACAAAATTGATTTTTTAAAGTATTTTTTCCATGATTTATTTAAAAAATGAAAGCCAAAAAACATTATTGCAATGATTTTTGAAAAATCAGGCATTTAAGGGTTAAGATAATGCTATGCCATCTAATGACAAAACATTATTTTAATTACTATAAGAAATTTATGAACTATCTGATAAACATGTCATTTATTTCATCTTTTCTTTTGTTTCTGTTATATTTACTGAATTGTTGAATTATAAAATTAGGGAGTCTCTTAAGATACACTCTTTACGTATTACAAAAGAATATTGGAAAAGTTTCAACGATCCCAAGTAACTTTATGTTTCGTATTGTATTTTTATGTTAATCACCTCATTTCAGAAATATTAAAATTAACATAGAAAATGTGGTGAATTGTAGCAATATATGAATTTGAGTTCATACATAAATTACATAAAATGCTCATGAAAATACTGTGTATTTATTTCTTTATATCGCAAATATCTTCATGAATGCTCTATTTTAAATACTCGATAGCGGGTGGAAAATTAATTAAAGAATTTTCATTACAGAAACAGAAGTACATTCAAATTTTCTCATTGTGTATTTTAAAATATCATGTTTGCAAATTTCATTAGAATGAGTACTTTTATCTTTAAAATTCATCCACATTGAACTAGGGAAACCGATGTTTAAGAAAACGTTTATTATTATAAATTCTAAAACGTCTGAATAAATTAGTGCAGGCAGCATTTGGCGCTAATTTACATGATAATAAAGATGTAAAAGGAATTCATTTGAAGTTCACAATAAATTTCTGAAAAGCTATTTTCAATAAAAGATCTTTTAGTAAAATGTAATCAGTATAGTTTCAGATTATTAAACACTAGTGTTAAAGACTTAGAATATTCTTAAACTTTAAACAGAAAACACTTGCGCAATAACTACTGATAGTTATCAGTCTGAGGTTCTTCGTATAGAGTTTCAACTAACTAAATAAATTTAAAGTGAGATTTGCTGTGACTCAGAAACAACTTATTCCAGCAAGAGATGTTGAATGTTTGATTATTATCAAAATTCGTTGATATTCGAAAATGTTTTTGCAGAAACCCTAAATTTTATATCTTAAATTAAAAGGAAAACAACACAGATATCAAATACAAAAAAATTCAAAATATTTGAATATCATTCCTGTAATTACTAAAGGAATTTTAAACTTTTACAAAAAATTAATTTTGCTACAATATGAACTTTAAAATATTTTCTGTTTACTTAAAAGTGACAGATAATAATAATACAGATGTTACAAGTTTAAAATATACTTTTTATTTTAATTTACTAGTAATTTCGGCATGCAATCCTGCAGTCATCGTCAGGGAATATATTTTCATAAATATTTCGTTAATTTTTAATTATCCATTCATTTAAATACGTCACTTCGATAGAAATGTGTGAGCCTATAATTCTTAGGGTAGCTGGAAGTAAAAGTAGTAGTTCTTCTACTCCCACCTACACTACTAATTTCGGTACTTACGTGTTATCTGTACCAGAGAGATACTCCTGGTCAAAAAAATCGCTAATAATACAAATTACATAAACCCTTCATTTTTAATAGTACAGACTTTTATTTAACTTACAAGAGACTTCTCCCAAAAGGTATACCCCGACTTCGATGAAATTTTTATCACAGAAAATACTCATGATATAATGAAGAATGATAGTAATTTTATCGGCCATCGTCAAGGTTTAGTATTTTAAAATATTTGTAAACTTTCTATTGTGAAACTAATGAAAATCGCTAACTGTTTTATTCAAAAATATTCCAATAATTTCAAACAACGTGATCCTCACAGAAAGGATACAGATCACAAAAATTTGTATAGAAATGAGTAAAATAATATGAATTTTTAAACCATCCATAAATTATAAAGTGAAATTTTTCATATATATGGCATTCGGTTCGATTACTTGTGAAAAATCACTTGTATTTTGGAAATGCCATTCTTCAAGATATCTGTACTTTAACCTGAACATATGAATAAAACCAGATGATGGGTAGGGTATACAAAAACTGCAGCCATTCTTTCAAATGCGCATTTTTATGCTACTTGCTGATAACACACGCTGCCTACAACGACAGTAAATGAATGGCGATTTTTTTTTTCACAAGTAATGGAACCGAATCTCATAAATGTGAAAAATTTCATTTCATAATTTATTGATGGTGTAAAAATTCATTGCGTTTTTACACATTTCTATACTATTTAACACTTTTGTGAGGATTACGTTATTTGAAATTATTGCAATATTTTTAGATGCGTTCCTAATTATATAAATACGCAGCCTCTATAGTCGTCGTTCGGTCCGTCTGTCTGTCCGTCCTCTTATAACAGAGCAAAAACTACCCAACCGAATGGTCTGGAATTTAAAATATACACTGCAAAAACAAAAAAAAAAAAAATTCCCTTACTTTACAGCAAAAAGGGTTGCAAATAAGTTTCCACCCCAAGTGGTGCAATGAAATTCCATTTGAAAATTGGTGTAATGAGCCACCAGCTATCAAATGGTGTAAACAAACACCACATTTAGTGGCAACTTAGTTGCCACCATTTTTGGTGTAAAGTCATGCTACTGCTTATCTGGTGTAAAGTCACACTACTGCTTATTTGGTTTGCACTTTAACAGTAAAAAGAAAAACAATTTAAAGATTACATTTTAAGGGATCTCAGGACTCTTAAAATTGTAAAAAATGAAAAAAAAGGACCATTTTTAACATTTTTTATCTTAAAATGTATTTGATATTAAGACACAATTTTAAATGGGAAAGAAAGATACAAGTATGCTCTTTCATTTCAAATATTTGAAAAATTGCAAGATGCAGAATTAGCATTTACAGGGTGCTCAAAACTGTCAGACATTTGACGAGCAGAAAATCGGCATAACAGCTTATGCGCACGATTACAAAATAAATTTTGCAACTGGAATGAAAATTTTGGAACCTACTTATACCTCAGATTATAATAATTACACTGAACCTAAATAAATTTGTATTTAAAGCATT
The DNA here is from genome assembly GCA_963932465.1 of Maratus speciosus. NCBI lineage: Eukaryota > Metazoa > Arthropoda > Arachnida > Araneae > Salticidae > Maratus > Maratus speciosus. Next base: position 268,346,169 of record OZ010795.1, read on the forward strand.
TTTATATTTTTAATACAAAGTTGTATTTAGCTAATGCAAAATTTAGAAAATTTCAATAATATAAACCCCTAAAAAAATATTTTTTTTTTACAATGAAGAGGAAATTTTAGGTTCCGTTTATACAGACTAACATGAAACATATGTTTTCAAAATTTCATGAAAATATATTCAGAAGTTTTTGAGATATCGTGCGCATTATGCCCAAACACGTCATTTGGAGAAAATGGACTTCAAAGTTTTGGAAACACCGCTTCAGTTATTAAGCGAGTATAATTGTAAATGCCATAACTTATGTTCTAATGGGAATTTCAAGATAACAATTATATCAAAATATTCAGAAAACATGGAAGTTTAACATCTAAAAAAATTAAAATTTCGAAAATTTTAGAGCTTTAAGAGTCCTGAGACCCCTTAAATCTAATGCAACCATAATTTACAATAAATATTTTCACGCAAAGAGGCTGCTAAACATTGTTTTAACTGTGATAATTTATTATCTCAATTAAACATTTATTTTAAACATTTTAGTTTTGGTAAACAACGAAATTTCCTCACAATTCATTCATTCGTTACATCTGGACTTACGGCACGTGTACGTGACTCTTTTTTTAAAACTCAGCGTAGGCCTGACTGGTTTTCGAATAAATAATCTAAGCAAATGAAAATAAACATACCATAAATACAACTAAACATTACAAATTGTACAAAAATCGGATACAGAGAGCTAAAAACCACCAACCTCTCGTGCCCTAAAGAACAATTTTTATCACTTTTAAAAGGCAAATTAAAAATACTTAACGGCATAATTTATTAATAAACACTACACCACTAGAAAGCTTGAAGTTTAAGCTTTTAAAAGATACTAATAGTTAAGCAAAATGATAAGGTTTAAATGGTTAATAAAAGTGCAAAACAAAGTAAACAAAACGCGTAACGCTATGGGAAAGTGGTCCGAGACAAAAAGTTTTATACCAAATTTCATGAATTTTTTAAACATATCTAAACTCAACCCAGGAATACACGGTGGGTGGCGGAGCGAAGCCCGCCCTTTATTGAAAATGAAACAAGTATTAGTTTTTCAAAATAATTAATAAAAAGTTGAAAACAAGCTATGTTTAAATATGTCAACAACAGTAAAAATCCCATGTATTTCTATGATCGTGAGCTAACTGTAAAATCGAAAAATGTCAACTTTTGAAACGCTCAGCAAATACACAAAAAGTATTCAAAACTTTTAAAACAAGATAGAATCTTGAAGCTTAAGCTTTAAATGAGCTGAATATCACATTAGATTTTAGAAAAAGTTAGTTTTTGTAGTTAAAAAAGTTTAAGAATATCGTTGTTTACGTAATGTATTTCCTATGGGAAAACGAAAGTCGTAATCCTAAAAACGATACTTTTTAAAATGGCTCGCAAATAGCTAAAACTTATTGAAAACTTAAAATTCTTGGTTAACAATTAATCTACGATCTTTAGTTTAGTTGAATCGAACATTATTTTAAAGTTAACAAGCGGAATTTATTGTATACTGATCGTCTCAAAAGTAACAAAAATCCTACAATTTGAAAATGGCACCAATACACTGTACAAGTAGGTTGACTTCATATACTCATAAAATTATAAATATAGCAGCTAGAGATACACAGTAGGTATAAAAATGTTGGAAAATGATTGTAGTATTAACATTAAACAGGAATTTTTCAAAAATATGAAATTAAACTTAAGTTTTAAGTTCTTTCCCGATTCCGAAGAAATTAGCCAAAGAAGACGAAATTTTTTTCAGATATGAAGGAACATTTCAGCTCGGGTACTGCAACATAATCTGGTTATAATCTTCATAATAACATAATCTGCTTTTTATTTAGTGATCATTACTGAGAAACATTTTCGAACAAAATCCGAGCCCTTTAACACAGCTATATAAACATATTTCAAAATGGTGGACTGAATCATATGTAGCTTTAAAACTTTACACCAGAACTGGTGTTCGGTTTCCAAAATTTCTTTAAAAAATTAAAATTAAACCGTTTTGAGAGTATCATGACACTTTATTCGGTGTTTATACAAAACTTATATTATATTATGAGTATATTTAATCCTCATTTGGCATTACATAAATTCAAATTAAGCTTAACTATAGTCCCTTTTTTATAGTGTATAATTGTTGCAAAATGTTGTCGAGTCATTTCAAATTTTATGAAAATCGGATGTATAGTTTAATGACAGGGATAGTCAAACGTTTTCCGTTACATTGAGGCCAATGGGAAAAAATTATTTAAAGTGTATTTTAGTGATGTTACAGCCTTTCAAACAGAATGAAATTGACATGCACTTATGAAGTGCACTAAAATATACATTCAGTACAATATGCGGTGTAAAAAATATTTATAAAACTAGTTATAGTATGAACGCATCTCATTTGACGTACAATTTCCAACTTGTTTAATAAAAGATTTAGTAATTTTCCTTTGTTGAACTGCAGAAAGATTAAAAATTCTAAACTTAGACGATGACCTGTAAAATTGGTATCATTTTTTAACGTATCATGAGTATTCTCTGTGATAAAAGTTTCATCAAAATCGGGATTTAGTTTTAGGATGTAGTTTTAGGATGTCTCTTTGTTAGTTTATTGTCTGAACCATTTTTTCTTGTTTCTTTTTCGAGTTCCTTTTCGATAGCAATGCTATATTCAAGTATTTTCAGAGTTGCACCTCGTCAATGGAAGGTTCTAAGGGCAAAAACCTGATTTTCGCAACGGGTAAACATATTGTAGAAAGATGTCAAACAAGAGTTATGCTGGAACAATAGAGTTACAATAATAGAGTTACAACAATAAAGTCTGAAAAACAAAATCCCAAGAATTAAATTAATTTTACGCCAAGTTATTTTTAAGCTTGCTAATATATATATATATATATATATATATATATATATATATATATATATATATGTGTGTGTGTGTGTGTATGTATATATATATATATATATATATAATACATACTATTAAATATATGAGTGACAATATTAACTACATATATACTATATAAGGGTGAATTATATGTCTTGTTTTTTTTCCTTACTTTCTTCTATCTTCAATAAAAGAATGTATTGCGGTCGAATTTTTTTTTGACTTCCGGTTTTCAACGGATTTACACGTTTTAGGGGTCAGAGGTTCCGAAAAACATGTTTATACAAAATGTCTGTCTGTCCGTGTGTCGCCATTGTACCACCAAAATCTGTATGAAGTGATGCATAGAATTGAATAAATTGCTTTATGTTTGTTTTTGGCTATGGCCAACAGGTCCTTCTTCAATTTGGAAATTTCCCACTGGAAGGGGGCGTTATAACAGCGTTTTTTATGCCATTTTCATTTTTGTGCCATCGAAAAATACATGAAGTTATGCAAAGAATTGAAGCAAATTTCGTATTGGTTCAATTCTTGCATTCGTCATTTCGTTTATTTTTTAATTCCGGAGGGAGGCGATGTAATAGCATTTTTGTGTAACTTTCTTTATTGTACCCTCGAAAAGTGTATGAAGAATTGAACCAAATTGGTCCTCCATCAATTTGAAAATATTCTGCCGGAAGGGAGCGCCGTAATAGCGATTTTTGTGCCAGTTTTATTATTATACCGTCGAAAAGTGTATGAAGTTATTCAAAGAATTGAACCAAATTTCGTATGTATGTTTAAGGATATGGCAAGCTTGTATTCCTTGAATTTCGCCCCCCACCCCCCAAAAAAGGGGGCTACTGTAATAGCGATTTTAGTATAATTTTCTCGATTTTTCGTACTTCTATTGTACATCAACAACTCGTGCGGCGACGGCACTTCGCATCCTGCTCAGCCGGCTATTCGCAAATAGCTGATGTACAACAGAATAACGAAAAAATTTGATTTTAATAAATTTCATAATCGAGATTAACTCGTTTCTACAATGAATAATTGACGCAGAAATTTAAGATTAAAGTCAAAGTTTGTATAGTTTCGAACTAATAATATTGAAGTATTAACATTAGTAACTACTTCTGGAAATATTAAGATGTATGAGAACGATGAAAGTTTTGGTATTAGCACAACCAGTTACTTTTTTTCTACAATGAAACAGTTAATAATAAAAATTTGCCGTATCAGATGCAAGTGTGGAAGTATCTATGTCTAACTATATAAAATCATATTTTAAAGTTAGTCATATGTATAATATGTTTTCGGATATAGTATGCGCAAAGAATATCGTCTACATTGCATTCTTTCTCGTGGAATAACTTTTTGACATAAATAAAAGTACAATTGTAAATATATTTAATCACGAAAAGCCGCTGACCCGATTGAGTACAATATATAACTGTATAAGATATATCATAATTTGGATTGTTTGATATTTATTTTCGTTTATCTAAAACATTGTAACATTCCATAACTGGGTGCATTTGGTGATTATTTTTTTCTGCGCCAAGCGTAAGCAATTTTGATTTCATTATGGTAATTCGAGATTTTCCTATCAGGAGCTTTGTTTTGAGGTACTCTAAATTATAGTAAAGTGATCTTTGTTCCAATCATTATTAAAATCCGTTTGGAATATTTTTAGGGTTCCGTTCTTAAAAAGTATAAGCGGAACCATTATAAGAACACTCCTGTGTCTGTCTGTCACAGCCGTTTTACTCGTAAACTATGGAACGTGGAAAGTTCAAATTGGCTGAAGTAATAAAGACTATTGACCCACATATTTACGTATTATTAAACATTCACAAATTTTTTTAGGAAAAATGTAGAGGGGCTAATTAAGTTACTTGAAAAAAAAATTTCTTTGTATATCATGTGAAAGCTTTCGTAACGCTGAACTCAAAAATACATTTCTTTTAAAATATGTCCCTCCCCGCCTCTATTGTCAAAGCGCGCTTAGCGTAATGCCATGTTTAAACTTTCAACAAGAGTTTTGTTTTAACTAAACTGTAAAAAGAAAAGGTTATTAAAGGTTATTACTACACTGAATTTAATTTTATGAAATGCCAAATGCAGTTTAAATATGCACTAATTTTATTGTTAGTACCGGATTAAGTTCATCATAAACAGATTAGATAAGGTTAACAAAAGACTTATACAAAATAGCAATATTTGATATTATTGAGGCTTCATACCTCTTTCAACTTTTATGGTATACCCATTCATACATTCTAGTATATAAAGCTATACACAACACTACATTGTATATTTTTTTACAAAGTCGTATCATTCTTTAACAATGATTTTTTTAAATAATAGAGTTAATAATTCATATACAAGGGTCGATCCAGAAATAAAGTTCCCATCATATTTACAAATAGACAACATTGTTTATTCTCATAGAAATTTACATCGTTTGGAAAGAAGAAAGTTTGCTCTATTTCTTTACATAATCAACAACATTTTCTATACATTTTTGTAGACAGTGCTCCAATTTCTGTATCCGAATGTCGTAGAACTCCCGCGCCAACCCTATGAGGAAGCGTTTCACCTCTTCTTTGACGTCATTGTCGCTCCGGAAGCGTGGGCCACCGAAGTGTTCCTTTAACTTAGAGAACAAGTGATAATCAATAGGTCACGTTGGAGCATCTCGATAACCGCCTCCGAAACTGACGGTCTTCCACTCCGTTCTGCATCGTGGACTTCCTTCCGACCGACCGGCACTAAACTCCCTGCACAACTTTCGAACGTGTTGAACGGATATACACTTCTCTCAATACACTTCTGTCAACTAACGATTAATATCCAGGGTTGGAGTCCCTTTCACGTACAAAAAACTAATTAGGGAACGAATCTCCCACTTGGCGGGATCAACAATGTGAACCTCCATCTCAGACGGCTGCTGAGTCAAGAATGAGCGGCGCAGAGAAGCGTGGCCAGGGGAATCGCGAGTGCTGGAAGAACCGCGCACAGCACTGTTGCCGTATTTCGCCTCGCAACTTCCCGTGCGGCTGGAGCTCTTTAGGGAACTTATTTCTGGATTGACCCTCGTATTTATTGTACGGAACACTCGGAGCGCGAGTAATACTCGCACTTGAGCGTTTATTTTTTAATAAAACTAAATGAATATCATGTGATCGTCGTTTTAACCATTAATTTGAATCTACCTTCCTCGGCCATACAAAGAAATTTAATGTATTGGGCTGGAAGATTACTACCGTAGTTATTGATGAAATTGAAACCGGAGTAATTGACAAACTTAAAACCGGAGTTACTTACAAATGTAAATTCGGAGTTATTGACAAATGCAAAATCGGAGTTATTTACAAATTTAAAACCGGAGTTAGTGACGAACTTAAAGCCGGAGTTATTGACGAATTTGTGCATTTTTATGATTGTGAATTTAACCTCTTAATCTGTAGCTCAAGTTGATGGAGCACTTTGTCAGTAGCTTTTGAATCGGTAAATGTTTCTATTTCAGTTAAATGTTCCTTGGTTCTGATACATTGTTTGGTTAAAAGAAATCGTGCAGTGTTGAATTCTTTGCCGCAAAATATAAAAATTAATGTTAAATGTGCTTTTTGATTTGAAAAAACAGTTTTTACGCGAAAATGTTAAATTTGGATACAAAATAATTTCGCCAAATGCACCCGAGTACGGCTTTTAGCCAAAAACATTAAAAGAATGAGATTTAAAAAGCATTTTTAATTCATATTTGAGTATCATTCTTTTAGTATAAAAATCGATAGATAGTTTTCACATAAGGCATCTTCTACATTTTATCAGTCATATTTTATTAATTTTTTTAAAGGTTCAATAACGTATATTTATTTAATATAAAGGTTTTTTTTTTTTGCAAGAAACCTACATTGAAAATAAGTAGTTTCTTAATAGATGTACTGGAGAAATTTTGAGAAAAGATAAATATAGTTCAATTTACTTCATACTTAAACAGAACTTATAAAAAAACGAATTAAAAAAACAATTATAAAATACACACTTTTAAAACACTTTTTTTAAAAATTTTATTAAATGTTTTTCTATCAAAAAATAATATATTTGCAAATTCTTTCATAAAATAACTGTCTTCGCTTTGAAAATTGTTTCACATACCATTTACTTTTGTTGTCACGTTATGTAAATAACTACGTAATTATTTACATAATACTAGAAAATGTATAAAAAAAATAATTTTTTGAAACGTTAATTCATTCTACAGTGAGGACAAAAGACAATGAGATTTCAAATGAATAAATTTTCACAAAAATCTCATTATGGAATTATAAATACAAGGAATAAATTTATGCAAGAAACAAAATCAGCGTTGAATAATATAAATTATTCCATACGTTTAAAAAATAAATTTCTTTTTCTAATATAAAGTAAAATATTTGCGTTACGAATACGTTAGAAAGTATTCTCCAAACGTTTACACTTAGCCAATAACATGTTTAAAAATATTTAACTGCATCATTTCTTTTTTAAATGTGACTTTTTTCACATACTTGTATATTTAAGTATTAAAAAGCGATAAATCCTTGACTAATCTCAATTTAATTGCTCTAAAATCTATTTAAATTTAATTTATCTAAAAAATACATTATTAATACTGTTTACAATAAAAGATATTTTTATTGTAATATTTAAATAAAAGTTATAATGCAGTAAAAATTAATTTATGAATAAAAATTCTGAGATTCTGAAGAATTTAAAAGAAGTCTAACTTAAGTGATGTAATGTAACCTCTTTTTCTTCAAATATTATTTTTAATGAACTCCCATTTATAAAATGAACTTTATTTGTAAGTGTTAAAGAGTATGTAGTTTTAAAACCTATACTGTATTTAAACATTATTTTAATTCTATTATTAATTTTTTAATGTACAATGTAGATTTTATTTATTAAACTAATATAAAGTAAAAATATGTCCGTTCTCTGAGTATTATTCGCATAATTTTTGAAGATTTTTGCAAAATAATATTTTAAAAAATTTAATATTTTCAGCAAACGAATGAATAATTTGTTTTTTTATTGAATATTTATGCTTTCCGATAGAATTTTCAAAGTTTCATTGTGTCTTAAATGCTAAGAGTCAATTTTCCATTTTCTTTGACCAAAAACATGGTTTTACTGTTCTCAGCACTCTATGCCTTCTAGTAGTATTCAGCGTAGCTAAAGATTGAGCTATGAGTTTGATATGTATAAAATATAGATGAAATATAGATTTTCTTTTTTAAACAAAAATAAAGTACACATATATACATTCTCTGACTATTGTTCTTATATTTTTTGGAGATTTATGCAAAATGGTATTTAAAAATTTTTATATTTTCTACAAAAAAATAAATAATTTGTTTTTTATTAAATATTTTTGCTTTCCGATACTATTTTTTCAGTTTCATTAAATGCTAAGTAGTCCAGTCAAATTAGAGTTTGAAGTGTAAAATTCTGGTGTAATTGTTTTTTGTGTCTTACTTTATGTTTTCGGGTGTGCTGAACCCGAATCTGAAGTTGTCCAACAAAATTTCTCTCGGCAAATATGAAAAATCGTGAAAAAACCACTAAAAATCGCAGATTTTTTTGGATTTTGGATTATAACTTGCAAAATAAGCTTTTTACGCAAAAGGTGACCATGTATTAAAATACAGACGAGAAAATTACCTATAATTCATGTTCTTATCATTTTTTTGCACGGTATACGGCTTCCGTAGAGGCGTTGAAAAATCGGCGAAAACCTGTAATTTTGGAAAATCGCAAAAAAAAAAAATATTATTTTACATCCATTCCGTTCACAACACTAAAAGTAAGCATTTCACTGTAAACATTTTCTGTACTCACTTATTATTATGTTATATATTATTATGATGTAAGTATACAGTGTGACTTCGAAAATCGGGCATTCAGAGATCCGGCAACTTAAAAAATCGGGCATCAAAGTCATCTGCCCCTCCCTTTTTTTTCACTTCCAACTTACGGGAAAAGTAAAAATAACAATTATTTTCGAATTAAAACCGAGATAAAAAACGATGCATTAGCTGGCCGCGATATCGCTGACGCCCTCGATAACACTGGTAGCAGCTCAGAGGAACGAGGTAAGGACCTCGCAGAAGATAAAGTCTCACCAAAATAATGCATACATTTGACCGGAAAAATTAACGTCATCTTAAAAAAAATAAGACTGTATTTCCGAAATTGATATAATTCTCTACAATTTATGTGCAAGTAGTTTTTCTGGACTTTGAATAGTTATGAGAAAAACAGTGACGAATGCACGAAGTATTCAGCTGCCTCTTTATTGAAAACATGCAAAATGCATCATTAGACGTCTGTATAGATATGTGGAGCATAAACGTTAGGTTTTATGGATACAACAAAAAAATAAAAAGAAATTAATGATCGGTTAGCGTTTAATGTTATACAGTATAATAGATAGGTAAGTATTTTTTTATACAACACTTATTATTAAATGATTATTGACTTGAAATAACACTCATTAGTCAAACCGAACCCTCTTGGCCAAAGGTTACATGATCTCAGGCATGCCTACCAATTCTTCTACACAAAAAAAAAATTAAATATAGTATTTATTTAAGCACCTTGGCGCGAAAGAGCCGTTTTCGTCCTGAGGGAGAAGATTGCTGCCCCAGCCGTAGGCGAAGGCTGCAAACACCCCAGGGTCGAAGCTTTAGGCTTCTGAGCAGCTGTGGTGCACATAGTATTTTTAAAAACGGTGGAACTAATTGTAATTAAGTAAGTAATGATTCATGCAACATTTTATCATAACATGATTTTTACATCTTTCTTTTGTTACCCCTCTTTTACAACTCAAGTCATGAATAGGTTACTTTTGGACCTCAATTTAGAAAAAAAATTAGCCTATTATATTACGAACTACCGTTTAAAAAAATAATTTATGATTTATTTCTAATTGTTTGAAAATTGAGTAGTTATACCACTGTATTAAGATAAATATTTTGATCACAAAAATAAAAAAGTTAGTGAAAAAGTAAAGGTGAAATGGAATTATTTATGAAACAGTTACCTTCAAGTACTTCAGGGAATTCCGGATCATCCTCGTCTTCCTCGACTTCAGTAAGAAGCATGTTATTGCAACTGATTTCGCAGTTCCCACACAGACTGGAGCAATTGAGGGCCTGCTTTTTTGCATCCACAGTTTTTCTGGCAGGTCTTCTTGCATTTGCAAGAAATGCGTTTCAAAACGGCTTGAGGTGTTGGTGGCTGTAGTGTGATTACTGGCTCCAAACCATCTTTCATTTTCTTCCAACCCCATTGTTCAGGATTTTTTTCATTCCCAAGCCATTGTTGAACTTGAAAATATACCCTAAAGGAATGCTGCTGAGCTGCAGATTCAGTAGGAGGTAAGGACGCCAAATGGATTGATGTCTTGGATTGAACTCAATTTGTTTAATAGGGTCTTTAAAAACCTCAATGCTATTAGGTAATGTAGAGTTTTTCTTGAGAGTCCAAAGAAACCTCATCTTTCCTACTTTGAACAAGGCTGAAGTAATATCACAGCCTCAAATGGCATGCAAAAATAATATGTTGTTAGCAATCCATTGGTCAAAAACTGAGTGGTGAAATTGTCCCTTTGCCTGGCTTTAGAAAGTATACATTTGAAAGTACACCCCTAAAGCGACAAATCATGATAACTAGCAAATCGACGTCTTCACCCACAATAACTACAGGGTTAAGTTGTTGTGCAAGGTCCCTTGCTGTAGTGACAATAAGTGTATCCGCATTCTCTCGTGTCTGTTTTGTGTGAATGTCAGCTACTGCAAATTTGTAATTGATTTTTGAAAATTACAGATTTCGGAAAAAAATATCAAAGTACTTACAATTTTCTTGATAGTGATATTTATTCATAGTTTAATACATACCCAAATGATATTGGCGTGAGTAAAAGAGAAAATTGAATGTTTAAATGACTTACTTTAGTTGATATTTTATATGTTAAAAAAAAAAAAAAAATCTGATAAGTAGTGCAATCAATTTCTTCTCATGTAATTTCTCAAGCATCAATGTCAAGTAACTATCTTCTTTCTTGGAATTTTATACAAGTGACGAATATCGATTTCGGAAATAGAATCTTGCTTTTTTTGAAGATGACGTTAATTTTCCGGTCAAATTAATGCATTTTTTCGGTGAGAACTTATCTTCTGCTAGGTCCTCGTCCTCGTTGCTCTGAGCTGCTACCAGTGTTATTGAGGATTCTGTTAAGGCATCGTTTTTACCTCGGTTTTTAATTCGAAAATAATTGCTATTTTTTTCTCTTCCCGTAAGATGGAAGTGAAAAAAAAGGGGGGGGGGGTGATTTTTAAGTTGTCGGATCTCTCAATGCCGGATTTTCGAGGTCACACAGTATACCTATATCATAATATATAATCTAATAATAAGTGAGTAAGTCCGCAAATGTTTACAATGAAATGCTTACTTTTAGTGTTATGAACGGAAAGGGCGAGAATATCTGTTTTGCGATTTTCCAAAATTACTGGTTTCCGCCGATTTTTCAATGCCTCTACGGAAGCCATATGTCGTACAATAAAAATGATAAGAACATGAATTGTAGGTAATTTTCTCGTCTGTATTTTAACATAGGACCACCTTTTGCGTAAAAAGTTTACTTTGCAAGTTATAAGCAAAAAACTCGAAAAATCTGCGATTTTTAGTGGGTTTTTTTTCAGGATTTTTCATATTTGCCGAGAGAAATTTTGTTGGACAACTTCAGATTCGTGTTCAGCACCCCCGAAAACATAAAGTAAGACACTAAAATCAATTACACCAGAATTTTCCACTTTAAGCCCTTTTTTAACATAATTTGACTGGACTAAAGTCCATATCCATTCTCTGAGTATTATTCTTATGCTTTTCGAAAATTTTTGCAAAATGGTATTTAAAAAAATGTAATATTTTCAGCAAACAAACAAATAATTTATTTGAAAACTTATCTCAATTTCTTTGAAACCTTGCTTGCAGACACAGTTTTTTTTGTTAAACTAATTAAATGTAACTCAAATTTTTCATTTTTTTAACCAAAAACTCTATTCAGAGAACTCTACAACTTCTGGTTCTACCTAAATTTCGACGTAGCTAGGCATGAGACAACAATTTAATACTAATGCTATCGTAAAATGATAGATATAATGGTAAATAAAAAAGTCTAGTAACCGGGGCTTTTTTTCTAAATGGACATGGGGAGTCGCGATTGCGAATGTTTTGTTTATATGCAGAGAAAAAATAAATTTGTACTTTTGCTAAATTTAAATTTTTTTTCTATACTTTAATAACAATTTACTATTTGAAAATTTATACTTTCAAATACTATCTTTTTTCAGTATAATTAAATGTTAATTTTCAATTTTCAATTTTTTTTGATCGAAAACAGTGTTTTTCTGAACTCAGCACTCTATGCCTTCTAGTACTATACGATGTAGATAGGAAATAGGCTACGATGTTGAAGTAATGCTATCATGAAACGACAGGTATCAATGGTAAATAAATGTGACTTATTTTATTTATTTATTTATTTATTTGAGAAAAAATTGGGAGGTTGCGACCCCCTAAACATTATGTTAATCTACATTAAACAAAATTCGATACATTTTGATATTTTAGTAATATTCTAGTCAAAAATCACTTAAAGACAGATTGCCAGAACGGTGATTTTCTTCAGACAAATTAATGCTGTTGTCGCTGCCGAAATTGAATTTGTTAACGATGTGTTTATGGCTTATATTAAATTTAAAAAAAAAACAATGCATACAAAAATATGAAAACGGGCAGGTTTATAGAAAAATGTGTGACAAACACGTTGAAGTAGACAGTTTTTAAATCCAAGAATTAAAGCTATTTAATGTTAATTTAAAAAAAAATTATAGAATACAAAACTATGCATAGGAATTTAATTATCTTTTGCAAGAACATACTGTACTAGATTGTGGTGTGTAGTGTCTAATCAATTTTGAAATTTTCTATATTTTTAAATTTTTATTTCAATATTTTATTCCAAAAATCATTATCTAATTAAAGTTGTAGTTTTGTATTTCGAAAAGTCACGTTTTACCTACTTTTACTTGATTTTAAGAATAGCGCAACTAATAATATTTCCAAACATTTTACAATCTAAAAACAATTACGCGTAAATATTAAAAGAGAAGAATTTTTTTTTAAAATAATTTAGCTATCATGTTCAAAAAGCATTAAAAGGGGAAAATTACTTCATATTTAAAACAATAAATTTAACAGGTCATATTTAAAACAATTTTCCTATTGCGTCTAAAAAAACGCTTCTTCTAAGTCTTTCTTAAGACACTTACTTAGACTTTCTTATAAAAGTCTGAGAGAACGAAATTTTTTATTTAACCATTTTAGAACATGTCATACATCCTTTAATCAATCATATTGCATTGGGAACCCAGAAATCTCCCTATTAAAAGAAATGAATGGCAACTTGATTACAGACAATCGGCACTGGTCGTGATAATTCAGTTTTCTGTAATTTAATTTGGTAATTTTTTCTAATATAACAGTGTAAATTAGCATATTTTTAGAGCTTGCGGGTTCTGTACGAGGTTGGTGAGCGTAGCTTAAAGGGGGCAAAACCCCCTATATTTTTCTTAAAGCTGTGTTAATAACTAGCAACAGAATAAAGATTTAATTTACGTAAAAGCGATTCCATTTTCTATTTCAATCCAATATTATAAATATTCTTATCTTGAATATTTTGTGGTAGTTGGACTTAAATTATGTGGAAAAATTTTACATTTTTATAAATAATCTAGTTTAAAGTGGGGCCAAAATAACTCTTGACTTTTAGATGCATAGGAAAGCAAATTGTTATAAAAAACATTGTAATAAAAGTTAACCATTGCTACAAATTTGTAGCTGATATACGTTTATCTTTAATATATAAAAATATTACATTTGCACTTCACATTTAATTACTCAATGTAAAAAGAGGAAATTCAATGATAAAAATGAAATTCAATTTGTTTTTTAATGTGCATTTCAGTTGAATTTACATGTTTATTGGTTAAGTAATTTTTCTTAGATCTCTATCCTCAAAGGAAGTGTAATTGAACGATATAAAAGTAATTATAAAGTCTTTTTTTTTCTTGTTACCAATAAATCTACTGATCTTTTTACATTTTCAACTTAATACTATTTCTCCATGTTTGATATATTTTATTAAGAAATATTACATATATTTAACCCATAATAAGACACAATAAATTACTTGCTTTCAAATGTCAAAGAGTGTTTTTCTCGTCTTTCGTATCCTGGATGGTTTTTTATAATTATTTGATACATAACGACTTCTTCAATGTTCATCATAAACAATTTTTAATAACAGCAAAAATATTTCATTTGAATAGAATAACAGTAATTAAAGTTTTTGTTCAAAATGCAATCAAATGACTTTTTTGTAAATTAAAATATTGCCTATGATTAAATGGAGCCACGAGAGTTGCAAAATCGCATGGAAGCAGAAGAAGTTCATGTACGTTTCTCTCATGGAGGACAGTAAAGATTTAAACACTTTTTAAAATAGGTTTCTGCAATAGCTGAATTATGAATGGGTTCGTCACCATAAAATAAAATATACAACATTTATGCAATTTCACAAACAAAAAAATCACATTTAAAACAGCAAATATTGATGATAACTACTGATGCGATTCCAGTATGTATTTTTTTCTTTTTATAAAACTGGCAGTAGGTAAACTATAAACTGTGTGTTGGGCAAGAGATAACAATACAATATTTAACCTATTTTCCAAGCAAAAGAAATCGAGTGTTTTCTGAAATTAACATAACGATTGCCCTTTACAATATTGTTTTTTGCTAAACTATCAATCCTTCATAATGAAGAGAAGGATTCTTTTCAACTGGATAAATCATATTCAAGGTAGGAGTTTATATTCGAACAGAGCGAAAAATGTCCAGGCCAGGTTCAAGTCCTGGTCTGAATATTTTTCGCTCTATTGGAATAAGCTTCAACTGTGCTACTCTAACCTTGAATAACAAATTATTGTACATCTACAGCCAAAACTATTACATAATGTATTGATAACATTTCAGTTGTTCAAGAAAAATATAAAAGGTATATCAATGGCAACTGTTTCACATGTGATTTCTTTTAATTGTGAAATCGCATAACTATCGTGTTTATTTATTTTTATTTATTGCCCTATAAGTATTTTAAACTGCAGCTACTAACAAAATTATAAAAACAATGTTTTGAATTTTTACTTCAGTATTTTCTAAGAAAAGATACGTTAATGTCGTATATTTTACTAGTGATTTTGCAACTCTTGTTGACTCTTTAAATTATTTCTGTTAAGGGCCTAACATTTTTTTATTATTATCATTATTAAATTCTCTGCTTCCAAAGGCAAAACGCGATTTGATTCTTTTATATCCTTATCTTTTTTCAGCAATTTCTAAAGAATAAACATTTGCTTTTGGCCATTAATATACGTATGGAATTTCCCCATCAACCACTGAGCGTATTTGAATGCAGTATTTTTCACTACAGTTCTTGTACCTAGAAACGTTTTAAGTTATAAATAGTTATAGTATCGTGTATAGTTTTTAGACGGATTCGTCAAAGAATTTAGTATATTATTCTCTACTGCATAGCAAAAGTAGAGTTGGAAATACCATAAAATGAAACTGGCTTTGAACGTGGGAAACTTATACATATCTATTTAATCTTGAGTTCTGCTGTAAATTAGAGGGCCTTTAAAAATAAGACATACTGCCATTAATAAGTTATTCATTGAAAATATTCTGGACAAAAACTTTGAAAGTAAATTGATCGCCAAGAAAACATTTGTAGACTTGTCTCACTCGTTCAATCAAGATTGTCTAGGAGATTATCGGCGTGTTCATGAATGCGGATTGCCAAAATTAGCACAAAAGTTGCAAATCTCAGCACATGCTCTTTGCGTATGTCACCAATTTATTATTTATAAAAACAATCTATTGTCAAGAACATAAATTTAATCTAATTTGGATAACAATAAAGAGTCTTAATAAATACTCTTTCTTTTGCCAAAGCACTATTGCTAAAGCACGCAATAAGCAGTAAATGACGTTCTATCTCAAGAACTAATGTACAAAATTTAATCAAACTTCAGCTTCAGTTATATCTTGAGATATACATTGCTGCTGAATATGTTTTGGGTGTAAATCGCCTACAGGCGGCATTGCTATGCTGCATTTTTCACTATTACCGCAAAAATTATATCTAAAGAACTATTGCGCAGAATTTCATCAAACATCATATTCTGTTACTCCTTGATATATATAAACACTGATTACATTTGTGTGCAAATCCCCCAACAGATACTGCTTCTTTGCTGCGTTTAATGAGATTCCCATAATATCTAAACCTTAAGAACTAATGCATGGAATTTCACAAAACTTCATAGTATATTTAATTCGACCTTGACATAAAAAGATCCTTATTAGGTGTAAGTATATATGGACATAAGGTGTCGCTGCTATGCTCTGTTTGTAACAATTTCCGTGAAAGCTTTATCTCAAGATTGAATAGATTGTCTTTTAATTTCGGTTGCGACGATTTAGTTAAAAAAAAAAAAGAAAGTTTTGTGATGTCCGTAACATACTAGTTTTCTTTTTCATAATGGCAAGCAGGTAGTGGATTGAAAAAAAAAAACTTGCCTAAAATTGCTTTGAGGTGGGGACGTTGCCTTTAGAATGCCGAAAAAGATAGTGTTTTTTAGCATTTCTTTCCTAACTTAGAAATAAAGCTTTAAGGTCCTGGTTTTTTGTTTGTAATTTATTATTATTTAAAAAATATTTTAAAAAATTTCAAATAAAAAATTGATGATGTGGTTCGAGATTCGTTGATGTCCTATCGTGCGCGCCGCGTATTTCCAATCGGTGGGTTCCGAAATTAGATAAGGGTATGATAAAGGATTATGAAAATAGATAATATAGTCTCGAGCTTCAAGGACTTTAATATCTAAAAACTGAAAATCATCTAAGTCACAGCATTTGAATAATAAGGTCTATTTCTGCCCACTTTTCTCGCACTTTGGCGAGTTTCTAAAAATGTGTATTTTTTTTGTATAAATAGCTCAAAGTTGTCCAAGCTCCAATAAATTACATTACCCTTAATTTAAAAAAACTTAGTAAAATTTGTTTAATAGTTTTTGCGTTCTTATCTCGCACAATTTGAAAAATGTCATTTTGCTTCGAATGCTTTTAAAGTGCTTCAAAACTGTATAAGCCTACGGACACGATGCGGTAAAGCACTAAATAATTACGAAAGGTCATTGAATTCGGCCAAATCATTTTACAGGGGATAATGTACAGACCATAGGGAACAGAAAAAAAAGTAGATTTTTTTCAACCGAATAAAAACAAATTTCCACTTTAATGTTTTATCTAAAAAAAATTATACATGTTTTACATACAAAAATAATTTAAAAAATTATAATTAAAATTTTACAATAATAGTTAAAGAATTTTTATTAACTAATTTAAAAGATACTATAAAAATTATTTTCTTAACAATGCAATGAAGCGATTTATTTTATATTTAGAACTTAAAAAATAGTTGTCCATCCCCAGAAAAGAGGAAATTGCTGGCCAGAAGCAAGATAGGTGCGGCAATGATGGAGAAGTGCTGGCTAATGGTCTACCTCTGCATGGCCACCGCTGGACAGCTTCAATCAACTTTGCTGTTGGAAATCATCAGATAAAATTCTAGTGGGCTTCCATTTTATCTCATGCGCTGGCCCACCACTACATGGAAGTGCACGAACATTTGCAGTATCATTGCTGGGAACACTTAGGCTAGGTGGCGGTGAGAATATTGAAGACATTGAGTATATGAACACAAATCTGAAGTGAATATCTTAACACAATTTAATCTGTGAAGCTAATTTAAAAAAAAAATGTAAATGATATAGCACCACTGCCACCAACAAAATAAATAAGTAAATGAATAAATAAAAAAATTCTTCATTTCAACGCACTTTTTTTTCTCCTTAAATCTGGTTTTACTAATTCGGTTTTCATAATTTACGCAGTTGAGAATCGATAAAAAAAAGTATGAAATATATAGGATTTCTGTACAATACAATAATTTCTATACCAGTTTTATGATTGGAAACATAAGTCGCAAAAGAAACAAACTTCAAGTACTGTAATGAGAACTTGAAAACTACGAGCACTCGTAGGATACGCTGAAAGCACTTGTTCATGTCCGGTCACGGAAACCAAACAGCACCGAGCGCGGTTAGTACTTGGGAAAGTGACCACATGGAAACCGCAGCAAGTTCAAATATTTCTATAGACATTTCTGCTATAGACACTTACAGCTCTTGGTGAAACTAGCTTATAGAAAAAAGACCATAATTCTATAATACCTTGTTTTTTATAGAATTCTTTAAGAAATTTTTGTAAGGGAAAGTGCTTGCCCAGCAAAGGAATAGTGGTAGGCTCGGTGCTAGCAATGCAGGAAAAGTGCCGGATTGAAGGAATGTGATGGCATACCAATGCTGGTCTTCTTCTGGCCGTCACTGATGGGCCAGCTACATTCCGCACGGATACTTTTGTACTAGTTTAAGTAATGGCACAATTGCACTTTACCGCTGATGGCAGTGCTGGCTGCCATCTGTTTTCCAGCTGATGTCAGTGCTGGCTGCCATCTGTTTTCCAGCTGATGGCCCACTGTTTCTTTCTTTGCTGGGTCGTTAATCGATTTTCAATATAACTTAACATTTCTTTAACCCCTTGTCTGTGACGCCCGAACTCAGTTCGGGCAACGCAAATGCGACAATTTTGGAATTCCGGATCTGAGTTCGGACGTATTATGTAATTTACCATTTTCCAATAGATCGCGATACTTTCCCACGAAAAGTTCGGCAGCTTCGCACTATTTGTCGGATTTTTGTAATTTTGCAATTCAGAGCAAAATTAAAGAACAAAAAAAAAAGATCATTTTTGCCACGTTTTTCTCAAATATATTCCACAGGCAAGGTGTTAATAACCGTTATGTTACCTATTTTGAAATGCCAAAGACTAATTTCACTATTTTGTAGCCTTGTCTTTTTTGCATAAATGTATGATACATAAGAATATTTCGAAAGTAATAATGAAAATTTACAATAAATGTCAGCCTTCATATTTTAAAAATCTATACTGGCTTTTTTCTCTTTTCAATAGATGCTTAAATTATTTAAAAACTTATCCTAATTAATTGCTAAAACCTGTTCTCTTGGATTTTAAAGCAGTTAATTGATCATTTCTATTTCTGACTAACTAAATTTCTGTAACCAGTTTTTAGCATTCCTCTTAAATGTTTCGAACCATTAATGAAACGGGAAAAGTGTACTTGATAATCTATCATACATTATTAAGAGGCTATGATTATGTTATAAAAGTTAATTATCCATTTTCCTTTCACTCATGATGATACTTGTTTAAATAAAGATAACGGATTTATATCGCTTTTTTTATTGCAATATGTAAAGTATAAATAATTTTTAATGCGTTGGATTTGTAGTGACTTAATTTTGTTCAAAAATAAAGGATTTATTCAAACTTTATGATATTTTGTTCACTTCCAAAAACAACATTTTTTAAAAATGCGTTTCATTCTAAAATTTTCCTACAGTCACGCGCAAACACTTATGCCAATTTCAATTTATTTATTAATGCAGATTTTATACTAATTCTTTTAGATGATAGTAACATAAAGTCATCTTTAATGGGAAAAAAAAGTTTAATTATTTAAGAAATAAGAGAAGAAAATACTTATTTAAGAAAATTAATAATAAATTTAAAACTTGTTTTCATTGTAATATTTATACTTCAGCGAGTAAATTTTTTCTTTTCTTTTAGAGAGAGTTTTTCGTGGCGATTAAAAAAGTATGCTGTACTTTAACTGATGACAAATACTGTAATCAGAAAGATCTTTAGTTATCGCTGTTTCATTTTCACTATTCTTTGGTTATGAATAATTCCTGTTTCTTTTTTGAGACAACGATATAATTTCCCGATATCGCAGTTATAATTCCCCTTTTTCTGCTGGAATCCAAATATGAAAAGCCGTATCAGTCTTTGTGTTTTACAAAATGTAACACAACGTAGAGTGCCATAGCATTTAAACTACTAGAACCACACATGAGTCCATGCTTAGAAGCCGCCCAGAATTCAAGAATTAACATTTGAAAATGAATCATTCTACATTATTTCGATTTTTCTGACAATCTACGCAATTATTGAAATGCTAGATTAATTTTAACATAATTATTCTAATTGACGAATCTAAATCATGTGAGATGTAAATTTCTAACTGGGCGAAAAATGTCCGGACCTAGTACTGACACTTTTCGCCTAGTTGGATTTTTACGTCTCAAATCATTGTAATATTCTCCATTACAGTACTGCAGCAACTATAACGGCTTACCCGTTATATATTCATTTTACCCCCTCTCCCATAAAAAAAAATCAACATTTAAGTTTACTGTTTCATTTTGTAGTTGTCATCACCCCCCCCCCCCCTAAAATAAAATATTTAGTTTAAATTTGACAGTTTATACTTAATTTCATATGTCTGTATTCATTCATCCCCCCCCCCACACACACACTACTGTAACTTGCATTTATACTTTAAAAGTTCGTGTTAAATGCATGCATCATTTTTATCAACCATTTCCATTTCTTTTAACTTCTCACAGACATGCGAATAGAAATAAATCTTAACCGCAGTGATTTTCCGTTGAGATAAAATAAAAGAATAAAATAGAAGTGAATTTCTTTCGCCTCCCACCCGACAATATGTAATGCATATTTTATGTGTAACACACAAATGCGCATTAGTTCTTTCTCAGCCTCTTGGCATGAATTCTTATCAATTCTCACCCTTTTGTCCCTCAGATTATGACCAGATGCCATTCTGAATAATACAGACAGTTGTTCAGTTCTAAAGTACATGTAATATCACGTGTTAGCTATGCCTTCAATCACCCCGCTTTACCGCAGGAATTTTAAAAATACTTGTAACCATATAGGCCGCCATGGCGTAGGTTTTAGTTCTATGTAACACTTCGGGATTCTTTGCATTCCTTTGTCCACGCCACCCATATTCCTCTCCAATATAGTGCATATGTTCCTATTCATCTCGCCAATGAGTGAGTAATTGAAACGAATATTTTACCACTACTGCCTCTGATCTTGAACGTGACGGACCTCGGCTTTCCGCCCTTCCGGCCCGCCCCATCGGGCAGTCTTGTGTTTGACTTCTCCCCGTCTCTCTGTACATCTTCACGGCACTCCTTCTAAAAGTTCTTTATAATAAAAAGTTTAAGTCTCCTAAAGTATAGTGTTTGAGTTTTTTTAATGTTCTGTGAGCCTGGGTATATGAAGTCACCGTCACAGCAACTAAAGAACGTTTTTATCCATGTTGTCAACCGGCCTCATTTCCCTAATAAATCCTAGTGTAAATGATCAATTAAAAGAGATGATCTTTAATAGTTCAATTTTGTCCAACACACTAGAAAACATACTAGTTCAATGGCATTTACATAGTTTTCAGCAAATGCGGAAGGACATTCCGTGTATAGATCCATATTGTCTTAAACTACAAGATCATATTCACCAATATATTTCGTTTGATTCAATGTTCGTTAGGAAAAATGGACTAGCATAGTCTGCTAGTTATAAATAATGCAGTAAAATAAAACACAACTTCCAGTAAAGTCAGAGAATGTAGTTTTCATTGCTGTTAATCGAGCAACTGAAATTACAGTCTCTTGTTTTCAACATTTGTTGTATTCAGAACTGTTATCACAGTCTCCTGCCTACAAATTGTTATTAAATGTTTTAAACTGCCACAGAGAGTTTTCAATTAAGCAAATTTCTGTGAATATATACACCAAAAAAAAAACAAAAAAAACTAGGTGTGTTCTTTAAAATTTTAACTCGACTGCTTTTTAATTGTTATTTTTTCTTCCGGTTATACTATTTAAGAAATAATAATAATAAGGAAAGCTTATAGATATGAAAAGTTACATTTAACTGTTATAAGCAACCAACTTTAATATGAATTTATTTGTATGCATATCTCACAAAATATTCTCAAAAATATGTTTCATCCTTAATTATTGAAACCCCATAGTAAAATTATGAACAATCGTTTTTTAAATCATAATTATAGCTAAAAAATCAATTGACATATTCTAAAATCCAATTTTAAGAATATAGTTTAGGAATTCTACTTTATATAGGTGAATGTTTAAAAGAAGCTATATTTTATCTATAAAATGCTCAATCTTCTGTTTAGAGACGCATATTTTGAAAAATATTTTATTATTTAAAACATATTTGATTGGATTTTCTGTTGCTACTTTTATTAGAAATATTTAGTATACACACTTTTGTAATGATATTCAATTCATAGATATTTGATTGTTTTAGAAGATCTTCCATACAATGTCCATTAGTGCTTCTGTATTGTACCCTTTATCTACTGAAGGTACTTATAAGTACCACTAAAATAACTGGTAATAAAATTCATTTAATGCATCGATTAGTAGTAATATAGTTTAGAATCAGTCATTAATGCATTACTTTATCTTGTTCCAAAAGCACTGCTGGTTGCATAAAACAAATATATTTTTAAAACGATGATTTTTTTTGCCTTTGCATCTTTTCAGCTTTTTTGGCGTTGGGGGGGGGGGGGGTATTTTTCAATTTGGAAATATTTCTATATTTCTATTGTAAGAACATTATATTTGTACATTTCCTAATTCTACAAAATACTAAGAAAAATATTTAAAATAAAAGATTTGAGTGGTGTTATATATATGGCACAACATCCCTATAAATTCAAATTTAATTAATCCTTCTAAATTCTCCAATCGTTCTAAAGTCCTTCTAAAATTTATTAAATGATTCTGTAAATCTTTTAATGTAGTTTCAAAAATTCGCGAAAAAATCTTTAGAAGATAAAATTTTCATGAATTCATAATTCAGTACATAAAGGATTAAATTCTAGTTCTCGAGGGTGCACACTCTGAAGAAGTGTCATTTTATTAGAGCATGGGGTATACGAAAGCCCATAATTATGCTTCTATATGCCTTCTTATATATTTTTCCCGTACAATCGGTTATTGCCATTGAAATCATCAAAAATCTGCAACTACAATGCCTTTTTGCGAATCATTCTAACATTTATTATTATCATTATTATTTAATGATGTTGGTACAAAGGCATCTTTTTATGTGAGCTTTCATTCAATCAAAACAGTACTGCCAATGTCTCACCTGTGCACTAATAATTCAAGCGTCTCTCACTCCTTATATAAATATCGAATAGGAATGTACAAAATAAATTTGCGGGATCAAGCGGAAGATTTTCCAAATTGAAAATTGAGAAAACTATAAACATTTCGAAAACTATACAAGGTATCAAAACCAATAAATAATATTTTTCAAGCTCAGAATATTGACCACAGAAAGAAAAAAATAATTTACAACAGTATAAAAAAAATGACTTACATAACAATTTTTTTCAATAGTTACTCATTTTTTGGTCTCACCTGTTTTTACTAATTTTCTGATATATTTCCTACTGAAAACGATGCTTGCTGGACTCGATATCGTGTCAAAAATGTAAACGCAACTGATATCGTTTCAGCAGGGTGTTTAGATATTTTTAATACTATAAAAATACAATTATTTACATATTTTTCCAATTTATTATTATTATTATTATTATTATTATTATTATTTTGTATAAACTGTGTATTTAAATATAGTGTGTTTTATATATATTTATGTAGTAAATGCAACAGGTATGGAAAATGTATCCACAGATTTACAGTTATCTAACAAGGGGATCTTTTCCAGGCAGACACTAGGTCTGCTCTTTAACAAAAGTTTTGACGTACAGTCAAAAGGTTATTTATTGCTGGTTCCACTAAAATTTATGAGAGACCATACAAGAGTCATAGACGGACCACACGCACGGACATACCCTGCTGTTCATGATCCCACGAGCCCCTTTCAGAGGTTCGTGTTTTTGGCATCCCCAAGATTCGAGGTAACGAATCGCACAGTTGCGGGGTGTCTTTAATGAGGGTGTCCAGCCAAGCTTCCATAAGATTGAACAGGGGGCTGAAAGCCCAACCTTTTATTGTTGTACGAAGTCTTTTTACGTAAGGAGTAAAATAATATTACATTATTATTATAGAGAGTTTCAGAGTATCATGTAGTCTCAGAGAGATGTAGAGTTATTCTCGTTCGCAGAGGATGAAGGCTACAGTTAGAGTTATGTTCTCATCCGCATCAGTCATGTATTTATATTAGTTAGTCGTATTTGTATAGACATTGATATAAGACTTAGTGATGTTTTAACAGACGTGGAGTGTTACTGCTTGCATGCAGTTATACAATGAATAATATTTTCTTCTTATCATCTTACCCGTTTAGGGAGTAATCACAATATCGGTCGTCGTAGACCTTTTCAGCGCGCGCTCTGATTGAAGAGCGGGGTTTCTGCGAGATGTGCTGAATCTACATTTCTGATGATTGTCTAGTGTCCTTCTCAGTATGAGATGAGTTATTTCCACAATATACAGTGTAAAGAGGTATGTGATATTATGATATTTTGTTTCCCAATTTATGTTTATGTATGTATTAATGTATTACTAGGGATTTACCTTCAGATGGTAACTAAGTACCCAAATGTTTTGATAAGTAATCAGAGTAAATTAAATATAATGCATAATGAGAATTTCGATTTGTTCTTTGGAACATCTGTGTCATGTGACACCCTTTTACTTAAATTGTACATATGTTTTTGTTACTGTAAATAAATTATGTTAAATGTTAAATTTTCGCATACGTCATTTATCCACGAGTCTGTTAATTTACTTTAACATTAATACATTATTTCAGATTTATTTCGGGTTCTTTTATTTTATTTATGCATAAATTTTGTAGGTTTGTTTTAGGTAATTTGCGCGGTCTAAACGCGGTCTTCACGTAAAAAATCACAACGCAACTTGGGGCAGTTTTGGAGATGTGTTTCCCTCCCCCCCAACTTAAGATAATTATGTTTAAATTATCAGAAGCTAGCCAGGACCATTATTTACGATCACAATGATTTAATTATAATGTGTTTAAATTACCACTATGACGTTTCAGGTATAAGTAATTAGGAGTAGTTAACCTACATTACTATTGGGGGTTACCCTCTCCCCCCCAAATTAGTGGTATGCTTGGGTAGTTTAAGTCTGTACCGTTATATGGACCCAGATCTTCCCAACAGTGCTAAACGATATGTGAGGGGGAAAAAATCTATCTTTTCTCATGCTCCGTCACTTATAGAAAGGAATGGAAAATGATAGGAACGATAGTTTAATTGACTAAATAATAAATATAATTATATTTATATACATGTAAACCACATAAATTGAATTCATGAAACTAAATTGGCAAAACAGTTAACTTCCGATTATCCGCCACTCTATAACCGCCCCCATCGTTTAACCGCCATCCCTCTTTCCTCATTTTTTCCCCCTTTTTATATTAGAAACGAGCAAAGAAAATTCAAATGCACATAAATCAGAGTGAGACCGAGCTATTTTGTGTAAAATGCTTTTCCGGCGTTAGAAATAGCAGCTAGAAAATATTTTTCGGGGGGATAACACAGACTGGATAAATTCTGAGGTTAAATTCTGACAAGAGTGATATTGGTTATGAAGAATTAACGGATGACGAAATTATTCACAATATTTTGAATCCAGAGAAACCTGAAGCGGACATGAATTTGACAAATCGGGAAAATGATCCAGGAGTCATGCAGACTATGCTGTCTAAATGTTTTAATTGGTTTGTGATGAAAGAGCAAGCCGATGCAATCCAGGTACTTTTACTACCTAGCATTCGCAATCTTACTGCAGTAAAAGTACATGCAAAACGCACACAAAAAAGTATAATGGATTACTTTGGATGAAAACAAGTACTAACTATTTAATCAGTAAAATTCTAAATTTGTCTGATAAATTTATTATCAGTTTTGCTTTCTATAAATTGAAGTACGCAACAAATATATAAAAAATCTTTTAATTATCCTTATTCAATTCCTACTATTAGTTCACACTCTCCCTATATTTATTTATATATCTTGTTCAAATTTTCAATCGTTAATAAAATACTTATTATTCATCCTATCAAGTTGAAATAAATTTTTTTAAACTTGTACTGGATGACAATTGATGTTAATACAGATTTTTCAAATAATAATTCATTAATTAAATTTTAATTAATTAATTTTAGTTTTATATGGGAGACAAAATGGCGGCCATTGGTTATTAAACAGTATTTAATGCATCTTCATATTTATAAGGGTGGTTACCATAGGGGGGGACCCTGTTCTGTCGCCAAATACCGCCAAATTTGGCGAACAAAATGAGTCGCCAAAAGGGACGCCAACTTGGCGATATCTCTAATATTTCGCCAAATTCCCATAGACTTCCATTGTAAACCTACTTGCTTATAGAAAATCAACAAATTGAGATATTTTAATGCAACAAAAACTAATATTAGCTTAAGGGATTATATTAAATATTTCTTTGGTGACCTAAGTAGGAATTAACTTTAAAAACAAAATTTTTATATTACTTGTTTATAAATTAACATACAGAAATGAAATATAGTAACGCTCTTGTACTGTCTTTCGGTTATCCATCTAATACGATTATCCGTCACACCGTCGGTCCAGTGAGTGACGTAGAATTGAAAGTTTACTAATTAACATATAGAAATGTAAATTTAGTAACGCTCTTGTACCGTTTTTCGATTATCCATCTATTTCGATTAGGCGCGCCACACACCAGGGAGACATGCAATGAAAAAGCGTGAGGCATGCGACAATTTCACCCTGCTAACAAAGAAAAAACCGGTTTCAACAGCAGAATTTGCCTCATGTGTCACAATTATTGTCGCATGTCTCTCTGGTGTGTGGCACGCCTAATCCGTCACACCGTCCGTCCCGTGAGTGACGTATACTTGAAAGTTTACTAATTAACGTGTAGAAGTGTAAATTTAGTAACGGTCTTGTACTGTCTTTCGATTATCCATCTATTTCGATTATCCGTCACTCCGTCGGTGCCGTGAGTGACGCATAA
The DNA here is from genome assembly GCA_963932465.1 of Maratus speciosus. Classification (NCBI taxonomy): domain Eukaryota; kingdom Metazoa; phylum Arthropoda; class Arachnida; order Araneae; family Salticidae; genus Maratus; species Maratus speciosus. The sequence continues at coordinate 268,373,304 of OZ010795.1, forward strand.
TTGAAAGTTTACTGTATAAAGATAAAGAAGCCATTGTAAATAAATTTTTACTATTACAATATAATCAATTCCATTTTCAGTAGATATGCAATAGGAGAAAATGATAACTGCGGAAAAGATTTTTTCAAAATTATAGAAATATTACATGTCAATTGTGCTTCTTTTGTGTTTAAAAATTCCTATGCAGAATTGTGTCTTAGAGTTTACAGGGTTTCGAGCTGGTAAAAGTGACAAATGACACAATGACTCACAATTCTCAGATTTTTATTCTGCTTATCAAGCAGGACGGTCGTTCTGCCAAGCCAAGCTGAAAAAAAATGCTAACCCCGCCAAACAAACAAACGCCAAGACTAACGGCAAGATACCGTAACTGCTTACTATACTGAAGGCAACTTCTCCATGTTAAATGGACGAAATATGCCAGCGTAAAATTTCCCATATCAAAAGAAGCAATCATCGCAGAAAAATAAAACCAACACCAGAAGGACCTAATAAAGAAGATCTTCAATTTGAGATCAAATGCATCCTCATAAATTAATTATAAACGGAGATATATAGTTTTATTAAAATAACGTCGAGATACTGAAAATGACAGATTTATTTTCTTCGTCACAACTTATGTTTCAATCGAGGTAGAGACTTAAATAATGGACAGAAAAAAGTAAGTATTGAATTTTTGGATAGATATTTACTCAATCTACGTGCTTTTATAAAATTCAGCTTTAAAAACATTAATTTTCTATTCATAATTAGCAAAAAACTGTTATTTGTTCTAAAGTTTACAAATTATGCCAAATAGCGATAAACCCGCCAAAATATTTTAGAAATCTTTTACTTTTCTTTTATATTATCCTTTTGCATTGATTTCATCGAATGGCTGAGATTCAGATAGATTTTTCGCTGTTAGCGAAATGAGTTTGACCAATCAGAAGCCTGCATGTTTGAGAATATTTGCTGTTTCTGGATCCCGGCCTATGTCATGAAAGTTTTGAGCCATTTTTTTAGTGCCGTGGATGAAGTGCAATGTTTGTAGAAATGTAGACCAGGATCCAGATAGATTTTTTGCTGTTAGCGAAACGAGAATCACCAATCAATAGCCTGCATTTCTGCAAACAGCGAAAAGTTCACAAAAATGCAGGCTTCTGATTGATGAATCTCGTTTCTCTAACAGCCAAAAATCTATCTAGATTGCGCCCAATGGAGGATATTCCAAATATGGGTTCGAGGCTGAAACAAGTCACGTGATACCGGTAATTTATCCAAAGAACTTCTAACTGATAAGAAGGGAAGATACTACTACTTTGCCTCATGAACCGTTTCATTGGCTAGCGGGGATTTACATTACACGCCTACGGCCCTTCTTTACGATAGAAGTTTTTACCTTGACCACGTGATCAAAATGTAGATGGAATATCCTCCATTATGTTGAACACAATTTTGCATTTCCACATCCAGGAAGGGTATTGATTGTCATAACAACATTACATATTCGAAACTATTTAAGGCACTGATTCTGAACTCCTTTGCTATACATTTCGATATTAAAGAAGTTGTTGTTTCCATAGTAACAGTACTTTTCTGTATTACTTTCTCTAAAACACAAATATAGAAATTTAACAAAGAGCGCTCAGAATCAACACCATAACAGAGAGCCTTAATACATAAGAGTGGTGATATATGCACAGGAAGCATGCTCATTTCAAGTTTTTGCCGAAAGTATGGCTACAGCGTCTAGAATACCTGATGTGGAAATATGCTATCCAAACAACCCTAAAAATTTGTATCCCTTAAATGTGCGACGATACTGCTAAAATCCCAAGTATCGATCACAGCGACATCTGCGGGATTTATTATTGCATTGTATAGACTAGCAATATCTTGAAGTTTGAGAAAATATCCTGCAGATGTCGCTGTGATCTGTATATTTCAGCAGCATCGTTGCACAGTTAAGGGATACAATATTTTAGCACTTTTTTAAGTATTACTGGGATAGCCAATTTCCACACTATATTCTACGTGCTATAGTACGGCAATCCACTTTTTTGAATAGAGGCTATTCTATCTACGTTATGATCACGTGGTCAAGGCAAAAACGTCTAACGTAATGAAGGGAAGGCTTCGTCGACGTAATGCAAATCCCCACTAACCAATGAAACAGTTCACCGGAGAAAGCAGTAGTAGTTTCCTGTTTCCCTTCTCATCAGTTAGAAGTTCTTTAGGTAAATTGCCGGTACCAAGTGAATTTTTCAACCTTGAACCCATATTTGGAATATCCTCGATTAGACGATATGCGCATGGACGAGCTTTATTAGTCTAGGGAAATAATTCAATATGCATTAGCCTGACGATAATGACACGCTCGCAAAGACCTTTAACTATTTGTTTTTATCACTTCTACCAATAAAACTTTATTGACCATATGTCGCTACTTCGTTATAGCGACACACTTGTTCCTAATTGGATCCCGGCCTTAATGTATCAAAATACGGAAGTTTGCTTTCTGTACTATTCCTGAGCTCAGTTATAACGTCTAGAAATATAGGTCGGTTACAAACAGTGAAAAGTTAGCAATAATTCTGGCTTCTGATGGTCAATCTCGTTGCGATAACAAAGAAAAATCTACCTAGATCATGGTCATGGTGTGGAAACCGGCTATTCCAGTAATACTTTAAAAATTGCTAAAAATTGAATCCCATAAATATTGAAAAATACTGAATGGCAAATGTCGATAGCAGCAACATTTTCTAGATCTTCTCTGAGCGAAACCTTTTCTCAGTTGATGTCTTTTGAAATAGTTACATTGGAATTACCATATGTCGCTGTGATCGACATGCATCGATCAGCCTCGTTCAACATTTATGGAATACAGTTTTTTAGCACCTTTTTAATAAGCCGATTTTTAAACTATATCTTCTAGATACTATAGCTCCGTTATAGGCCTAGATTACAGCGCCTAGAAGATACAGTGTGGAAAACGGCTACAAAATAGTGCTAAAAAATTGAATCCCATAAATGTACCACGGTGCTGAATAAAAAGATGTCGATCGTAGCGCCATCGTAGTGATTTAAAAACGATAGTCATTCTAAAAGAGACTCTTTAACCTATTTCACGTCATTCCTTAACTAAATTAGCTTATAACAGAGTAAAATATCTTATATTTATAGTTTCCGATATTTAACATTCTATAATTTTTGAAAACACAGGGTTTATATTGAAAAGAGTTGCGAGATGGCGCTCGTATCAGCATATTGCCGCTGAGCATTGTTGGAGATTTATGGGATACAAGTTTTTAGCACTTTTTAAAGCATTATAGGAATAGCCGTTTTCTACACTTTATCTTCTAGGTGCTGTACCTAGATTATATGTTGTAGAAATCGACTATCCCAGCAATACTTAAAAAAGCGCAGAAATAGTGAATCCCTTAAATGTACAACGATGTTGAATTCCAAACAGTCATTTGCAGCGACATCTGCAGGATATTTTTTAAAGAAGAAAGAGACACGTGTAATGCACCGCTATAGCGTTTAGAATACATAATGTGGAAATTTGCTATCCAAGCAGCGCTAAAAAGTTGTATCCCTTAAATGTGCACTGACGCTGAATTCCAGGGAGCTGATCGCAGCGACATCTGTGATATACTTTCAAAGTAAACATCGTATTATTACAGCGGGCTTGACGCCAAGCACACAGGTCAGATGTATGTTAATAAAATGTAAAAAAAAAAAAATGCTACAGCGTCTAGACCAAATTATAGCGCCTAGAATATATAGTGTGGAAATTGGCTATCCCTGTAATACTTAAAAAAGTGCTAAAATATTGTATCCTTAAATGTACAACGATGCTGCTGAAATATACAGATCGCAGCGACATCTGCAGGATATTTTCTATAACTGCAAGATATTGCTAGTCTATACAATGTAATACGAAAATCCCGCAGATTTCGCTGCGATCGACACTTGGGAATTTAGGAGTATCGTCGATCATTTATGGGATACAAATTTTTAGCGTTCTTTAATAAAATATTTCGACACTAGGTATTCTAGACGCTGTTACCAAATCGTCATGAAGTTTTAGGAAATATCCTGCAGATATCGCTGTGATCGACGCATTGCATTTCAGCATCATTTGAAATTTAAGAGATCCAATATTTTAGCACTTTTTAAAGTATTACTGGGATAGCCGATTTTCACACCATATATTCTAGGCGCTGTAGCACCGCGGTAGCCTGTCTTTTTCGTTTACCTCGGAGTAGATATAGATGAAGTCATTTGTAGCTGTTCCTAAACTGTGGCCAACAACATATAAGGCCAGTTCATAACGTCACACGGAGTTGATTATCTGTACACGGCAATGGAGACAAAAAAAATCGGCGCGCAGCTTTGTACTAATCATCGTGTAAAGATGATCCAACTCTGAGGCTAACGAAAAAGACAGGCTATCGCGGTGGGTCCGATTCTTCTTTTTTTACAGACTGCTGGAATCACATGATGCTCGAATGCACCAAAGAAGGTGCGTGAAAAGAGCATCACCTGACTCCAGCGGTTTGTAAAAAAAGAAGAATCGGACCCACCGTGGCAGCCTGTCTTTTTCGTTAGCCTCGATCCAAATCCGTGTGACGTTTAAGGGGTCTTGTACCTTTTAAACGCGTCGAAAATTATTGAAAAACTCTAATGTTTCAATTAGTCTATCTTCAAAACCTTTTTACGTATAAACATGAAATTTTGGATATTGATTAAACAGATTGTGCTTTGTAATATGCTACCATTAGAAATTTATTAGCCTTTTACAGAATTTGTGTATTGTTGAAATCAAAATAGCTCTTTTTTACTCCAGAAGTCATTGCGCGCATGATATCTTGAGAAAGTATGTATGAATTGTAATGAAATTTGGTAAAGATACTAAAAAAATATGTGCGTTTAAAATGAACTACTTTTAAGTATTTACAATGGTAATATTTTTAGTTATGACTATTTTTATTCATTAAAAATATAAATTTTTTTTGTTTTTTTTTACAAAAATGTTTTTTTATATAGTTAATGAAATAATTTTGGCCTCAGAGTAGTTCATTTTAAACACACATATATGTTTAGTATATTTACCAAATTTTATGACAATCCATGCATACTTTCTCAAGATATCATGCGCGCAATGACTTATGGAGCAAAAAAAAAAAGAGCTATTTTGATTTCAACAATACACAAATTCTGTAAAAGGCTGATACATTTATATGATAGCATATTACAAAGCACAATCTGTTTAATCAAAATCCAAAATTTCATGTTTATGCATAGAAAAGGTTTTGAAGATAGACTAATTCAAACTTTGAATTTTTTCGTTAAATTTCATAGCGTTTAAAAGGTACAAGACCCCTTAAACATCATGAACTGGCCTATTATGTCATTGGTCGCGCTAACACCCTCCCTCCTGCGTCCACCGTATATAGCGGCATCTTGTACTGGAGACTGCTAAATGGGCTGCTATCGGTCAAAATCAAGAGAGAAAAGGGCAGAAGAGAGGGAAAGAACTCGTTTTTTTTTTTTTTCGGTAACTAGATTTTCACACGAGAAGATTGACATGTCTGTTCCTCTCCTTTCATAACTTCATGGTGGTGAAATAAGCCAAAGGCAGCTAAATATTTGAGAAAGTCTTGACTCGCGTCACGAAAATATCACACAAAGCAGACAAAGCAAAGAAACAAAATCATTCATTGTCTCGTGAATATGAACGAGCCAATGAATGATTTTTGTTCTTTGTTTTGCCTGCTTTGTGTGACGTTTTCCTGACACGTGTCAAGGCTTTCTCCAATATTTAAAGGGCGTTGAATAGGCCGGGTTTAAGATAGATTTTTCGCTATTAGCGGGATGAGATTGACGTCTGCATTTTTCCGAACTTTTTGATGTTTGCAGTAAACACCGAAAAGCCTGCAAGGATGGAGGCTACTGATTGGTCAATGTAATTTTACTAACAGAGAAAATTTTATCTGGATCCCGGACATTATCTTTGGTTGGTTAAAACAATTTTGAATAAAATCAAATCAGGAAGCCAATGTTTGTTAACTTTTCTCGTTAGTTTAATTGAAATCTTCCTCGTCTATTACTGAAAACTGAGTTACCGTACTTTGGACAAAAAATTGAATATGAGTACACGACTTGTGCATATGTCATCACTCTAACACAGTGTTGCCAGTTGGGCTATTTTTTTTAATTCAGATACTTGATTGGCACCACTTTTTTGAAATTGTAAAATGCGCCTTATTTAATAACATATTAATTAAGGCGAAAACAAATTGAATTTTACCGCTTATAATAAATGCTGGCAATCAAGAAATCTGAATTAAAAAAAGTAGCCCACTGGCAACACTGCTCTAACATATAAATGTTTTCTGTTATGACCATGATTCTAAGTGCAGTTGGTTAAATTTGAGTATCTGGGCATTAGAGAAAGCAATAGTGGCCCACCGTGGCTGAGTGGATAAGACACCATGCCGCTAATCGCTTGAGAGCGTAGGTGGAAGCAGATTCGAATCCCGCCGTGATCCGCATGTGATATGATGTATGTGTTCAATAAATCAATCAAACAAACAAACAAACAAGCAAGCAATATGTCGCCCAGTGGCGTGGTTGGTAGCGACGCTACTGCCACGGCGGGGCCCGGGTTCGAATGCTCGGGTAAGACATGGATGTAATTGTGAATGTCCCATTGTAGTAATATAATATATGTAATGGAAAATAAAAATTGTTGTGACTTGTTGTTTCTGTATAATAAGGATCATTCGAGGCGACAGCCATAGTCGCTATAGGCCCCAAAGCATTGCACTTCGGTGGACTTCAAATGTCAAAGCAAGCAATAGTGAAAGGTACAGTTGACATGGAAACAACTACTTCTTTAATTCGTATGGAAAAAAATGAATAGTAGTAAATGACTCAAGTTTAAAATGTAGGCAAATGGTCTGGAAATATCAATGGCTCCCATCTAGTATTTCACAAAATTAATTTAATAGATTCACATGATGTATAACTTGATGCAACTCTTACCTAATGAAAATTCTGCAACAAGACTTATGTAGGTAGATCTTTTGAATGAATAATTCAGAATTCTGAGAACAAAACGAAGTTCTTAAGGGCTCTTCCTCACACCCCCCTCAAAAAAGGAAATACGATAGAAAGATATAAGAATTTGGATAGCTTCAATATGTCTGTGAACTTTTGTCAGAGTTCAGAAAAAGAGTCTGGGCATAAAAAAAAACAAATTTGACGAACGATAAGACTATAGATTTCAGGCAATTTTTAACCGAAAAATATTTAATTCTAATGTATATGCGGCATTAATAATAGACTAGTAAAGATAATCAATTTAGGGGAAATTTTATAGTAAATTAATATCCTCACATTTATACAAATAGCTATGGATAAACAGACTTGAGTAAAATTACATATTTATTCTTTCTTCTCTATAACAAGATCTATATGAAGATGAAGTTATATGTACAGTTTATATCTTTAAATTTTTAGATTTTTTCTATCAAAAATGTTCCTTTATTATGTCTAGAATTGCTAGATTTACAGATCTTCGATTCTTTAGATGCCTGCGGGGTTTCATTCTCGGATTAACCGTACGTATTTGTAAAGGTAAATTTATTTTGCAAAACCATCAGCAAAAAAAAGTTAGAAAAAACAATTAACTGACAGACTAACTGTAAATATATATTTTATTTCGACTCTGTTTTTTACTAAATTTTCATCTTTCGTAGAAAATTTTAAGGAGATATAAATTGAGAAAGACTGATACTTTGAAAGAAGAAATTGACTTTCCTTACTTTTAAATTATTAATCACTATAAAAAATGAATGATAGGTAAACAAAATGTATAATATTGTGTTTGTTCCCTGCTTATAAAGGCTATACAAAGACTAATTTTAATTTGAGATAGTAGAATTATTTCAATTGTATATCATTTGTTTTAAAAAAAGAACTGATATCTACTAAAAAACAACTTTTCAAAAGTAAAAAAAAAAAAAAAAAAAAAAAAAAAAAAGGTGAAAGTTGTGGTGTGATATACAATTTCCAAGCTTATATTACGGTACTTATTTAACATTTTTGATAAAAATTTACCATATGTAAGTCGAGTACCTAAGTATGCGTTGATAGAAAGCCTTTTCTCCTTTACTAAATACATCATAACGTGTTTCTGAAAAGTAATTTGTTTTAAATTATGCATGATGGGCTTGGCGGCCATCTTTCCATATTTTACACAAATTTCTAAGCACTCAAGCTCGTAACATATTTGCATTATTAAGAATTTCGAACTTCTAGTTTTAGCTACAGACAGATAAATTAAGAAAGTTTTTTATTTCGAAAAAACAAATTGATTTTTACTGCTTTAACCCTAGAACTACCGAAAATTTTACTCAAGTTTTATAAAAATATTACACATCAGAATTCTTATTTAAAACTATTGAACTTATTTACTTAACTCATTATTGCCTGGTTTACATATTTTGTTTATTTTAAAGAAATTTCTGGTTAGAATAAATATTTCGAATGTACCCATCGGGTCCATTGGACCCGTCTGGTAGACGGAGGGTTAACTAATTAATTAACCCCCCTCCGACAAAAGAGAATCATAAGATGAAACCTGAAGTTACTTCAGCTTTATTTTTAGACACACATTTTTAGGCACTCATTTCCATAAATTTAAAGAATAAAATGTTTGCTTTAGTAATAATTTCGAACTTCCAATCTTAACAATGAACTTGTGTGCTTAGAAATTTGTGTAAAATATGGAAAGATGGCCGCCAAGCCCATCATGCATAATTTAAAATATATTAATTTTCAGAAACACGTTATGATGTATTTAGTAAAGGAGAAAAGGCTTTCTATCGACGCATACTTAGGTACTCGACTTATGGTAAATTTTTATCAAAAAATGTTAAATAAGTATCGTAATATAAGCTTAGAAATTTGAATCACACTATTTTTTAGCCACAAATTTCACCCTTTTTTTTTTTTTTTTTTTACTTGTGAAAAGTTGTTTTTTAGTAGATAAATCATACTGAATTTGAGGTATTTTTTTTTTTTTTTTGTAAATATTGCACACATAATACCCCAAATTACAGGACTATTAACCGGACTATTAAATGTGGTCATCTTATTAAATTCAAGCCATTTCGATGTGTGTTTTGCAGAAATAATTGAAGCATTATCTGTTTGAAAAAGAAATAGTTAATACCGGAAATTTTCTCCACCATGGTTCAACAAATTTCCCTCTAACATGTGAATATAGGTAGGTATATTTTGTTGTCTTTCTATAAAAGCAATTCTAAGCTTTCCTCCTTAGGAAAAAGCAACCACAGCAGTTGCGGAGGATGCACCTAAGTGCACTTATAGTCCGGGCAATAGGGGATTTTACCTGGAAAAATGGAAGTTCTGGAAATTGACTGACTTTATGTTTCTTGGGTCGCTGAATCCGAATTTGTAACTTCCCACCAAAATTTCCCCCGGCACCCACCCCCCAAATTTTGGTAAAATGCCCCCCAAAAAAGCTTTTTATTAAAAAATTCCATTTTTTTATTGCTTTAGGGAAAAAGTATCTAGAAATTCAGAAAGTAGACAAAATTTGCAACAAATTAGATGTATGACATTATGACTTAGGATGTGAAGGGGAAGGGGGGATCTGCCTCGGAACATGCGCCGCGGTGCTGCGTGGACTAAGTTGCGCAATTCCATTTAACCACTCACACGTTTATATTCGCTCTCCCATCTCCCCTCCGAACTTTCTCTATAAGGTTTACTTTAATTTTTTTGGGTCGCTGAATCCTAATTTTTAACTTCCCCCCAAAATTTCACCCCCGAAAACCCCCCAAAATAGTTGTTTTTAAATTACATTTTTTATTGTTTTAGGGGAAAACTATGTAGAAATTCGGAAAGTAGACAAAATTTGCAACAAATAGGATATATGACATTACGACGTAGGATGAACAGGGAGGGAGAGGGCTGCCTCGGAACATACACTGCGGCGCTATGTGCACTAAGTTATGCAAGTCCAGGAAATAGGGGATTTTACCTGGCAAAATTAATGCTAGTTCTGAATTTCAGTTCACTTTATGTTTTTTGGGTCGCTGAATCCGAATTTGTAACTTCCCACCAAAATTTCCCCGGCAAACCTCCAAAAAATTGATTTTTTGAAAAAATTTGGCTTTTGAGAACAGCGCGCGTGGAATGTTCCGAGGCAGCCCTCTCTCTCCCCGTTTATCCTACGTCATAATGTCATGTATCCTATTTGTTGCAAATTTTGTCTACTTTCTGAATTTGTTTAATTTAATCTAATTAATTTAAAAACAACTATTTTGGGGGTTTCGGGGGTAAGTTAAAAATTCGGAATCAGCGACCCAAAAACTTAAAGTAAACCTTATAGAGAAAGTTCGGAGGGGAGATGGGGGGGGGCGAATGTAAATGTGTGAGTGGTTAAGTGGAATTGCGCAACTTAGTCTACAGAGCACCGCGGCGCATGTTCCGAGGCAGATCCCCCTTTCCCCTTCATCCTAAGTCATAATGTCATATATCTAATTTGTTGCAAATTTTGTCTACTTTCTGAATTTCTAGATACTTTTTCTCTAAAACAATAAAAAAATTGATTTTTTTTAATAAAAACCTTTTTTAGGGGGATTTTACCCGGGGGAAATTTTTGTGGGAAGTTACAAATTCGGATTCAGCGACCCAAAAAACACAAAGTAAGCCAATTTACTGAACTTGCATTAATTTTGCTAGGTAGAGCCCCTATACGGTCTCTATTACCTGGACTACTAGTTAAAGCTTGGAAAATACGTCCTTTTCTTTTTGAAGGTAACGGCAATTGTAACTGTTCGAGACACTGCAGTGGTATATATAACTGATATTTAAACTAAAGCAAGAAAACGAGGTAAAAAAAATCCGGAGTTATTTTCAAAGAGTAACTTAAGCAGCTGTCAGTGTTTATTTGTTATTGACTTTTAAAATCGTTCTGGCCGCCTTTCGACACGGCCCCACCAGTGGCTGAGAGGTTCTGCTCTCTAAGGTGGTAGACAGGAGGTGCTTGGTTCGAACCCAATCGCGCCTGTCGGCCTAATCGCTCGGAGTTTTCGTGGTTTTCTTCGAGCCGTAGATTTTCCATGCGTAAATGCGGATTAGGTTCCCTTAGAAAGACCCCCACGGAGGGCACTTCCTTCCCGGGCCTATATTCCTCGTGTTGATAATTGGCCGTCAAAATTCAACCCATCCCGCCTTTCGACACAATTTAGCTACATAGCCAAAAACGTAGAAATGATATTTTTATACTAATTGATTTTTTTAAACAAGTCATCTTAACATAAAGTAATCCGCAATTTTGGAAATCCAGAATTCATAAATCAATATTAAAATAATAAAATAAATATTTTAAGATCAAGATGTAAGTAAACAAAATTTTTAAGATAAATTCTGCATTTCGATAAATATTTAAATATAACCTTTTTAAATTTATTTTTAAAATATCTTTAATTAATTTCGTATATTGTTTTCATTTTCGTATATTGTTTTCATTTCGGCATTGTGGGAATTATTTATTTATTTTTTTTATGTGATTTAAAAAATGCTAAAAACTCTAAAATTCAATATATTTCAATGATATTAATACATCTAACGAAATCATAAGTGATTTTAAAAATTAATAAGTTATCTAAAAAACGAAAAATATTTAGTTCATGATACTCATTTAGAATTCTCAAAATCTGCTCTTGAATATTTAGATTTCAGTATTTTATGTTTCTATTTCTATGAATTAATTTGAAAACCTTTTAGTTATTCTAAGTAATTTGCGATTTTCAAAAAGGTTCTACTGTTGAAGATAAATGAATAAAATTTAAATTTAGGTTCTAAATATGTTTCATGTGCTTCAGAATTAGTTAAATCTGAAATGTAATCCTCGTTAAAAATGGTTCTATATAAATATAAGTTTTCGTATAGATAGTACAAAAATTTATGAATGAATACATATGAATGTATTCTATTTTAAGAAATTTGCTTCTTTTATGATTTTTATGGAAAATGTTCCGTAATAATTTACGAAATCTATTTAAATCAAAGCTTTTAATTTTCGAAGACTAGAGGAAAATTGAAATAGATAAACTTAGACGTTTTTAATTAAGATTATTTTACACACAATTTTAAAAGTACAGTCGTGGGAAAAAAATAAACATCCCCTACTGACTCTGCAACTAATACAAGAAAGTTACTGGTATAAAACGATTGAAAATAAAGTCCACTTATAAATAATGTATATAAAATATTCTTAGGGGGGCATCTATAAATCAAAATCAGACCAAACTTTGATTTTTTTAGAGGCAACACCGAATTTTGACAATATATTTTAAATCTACGGTTTAAACTATGCCTAGAAACGAAATTTCAAGTCATTTGGAAGATAAGTTTTTCGACTATAAACATACAAAATTTAGAGCTTCTACTGTTAAATTAGATTTTCATATTTTTATTAATATCCCTTGAAATTATAATCCCAATGTGACAATTTTTTGTGTGGTTATAATACTAAAAAAACAAAACATTAATACGTTGAATTTGCATTTTTTTAATATGAATTATGAGATTAATATTCTAAAAAAGTAATTGCAACCTACAAGTTTTTTATAGATTTATATTTATTATGCGTTATGGGAATTAAAAATTTCACAATTTTTCTTCCGAGCAGTTTTCGAATTATGATTGAAAAAAGTCAAAATGGTGGTTTAAAGGCACGTTTATGATGTGCAGAAAAGCATAATTTGAAAAAAATATATTTTACTCATTTTATTAGAACAATTGGGCTACCAATAGTCGAAACATATAAAACAAGTGAATTGGTCATATTGGCAAGAAATCTATATATATATTACGCTAACGTACGTGGCACAGAAATCGCGATTATTTGTTATTGTTTAATGGCAACGCCCGAGAAACGCATCTGATTGGTTATTGTGTAAGATACCTTGGCAGGATTTAGGGTGATCGGGTTTGTTGTTATTTACGTTTTGCGTTTTCTGTGGAATATCTTTCGCTGCAATTATGTAGCTTCAAAATATCATTTGAAATGCCCGTAAAAAATCTCGGTGAATGCTTGAAAGTGAAGAAGCCGAATTAGAGTCGAATCGAAATAGATTCGAAATCCAAATAGAATTGTCGAGAACGCCGTTAAGCGATCGGCAAAATAGGCTTAATGACTGTAGCATGCACGAGTTGCTACTGAAATCCAAATTACTAATTTAAACGTTCCGGGGCATGCATAACTGTGGGTGAAACGTGCAATTTATGCAAAGCACTGTATTGGAAATGCGAATTAAACAGCAGCAAGAAGTTTACAAAATGTTGTCATGACGTAAAAAGTAATTTTGTACGGACCTGCGATACGAATTTCAGGTTCATTTAAGAATATTATTACGGCCCCCTCAAAAGTAAGATACAATAAAACCTGCTTAGACGTAAACGAAAACGACCAGTGATAAATTCCGTTTTATGCAGGTCATTAAATTGAACAACGCATAATAGCATTTTTTTTTTTTTTTGGGGGGGGGGGGAGAGTTGGAACTTTTTTTTTTTCGTTTATTGCAGGATTCCGTTATAAACAGGCTTTATTCTATTAGAAAATAAATTTTCTGGATGGTACTTTTCTTAAAAATCTATATAGTAATATTTGCTTACAATTTTATTATTTCTTTTTCAGCATTACACTTTATGCTGTATTTGTAATTGCTTTTTGATATAAAGATTTTAAATAAAAAATTAAATTTTTGAAAATATAATTACATTTTAATTAAATTCATCAGTTAATTTAGAATAAAAAAGTTTAAAGTATGAGACATATAAAAATTAAAAATCTTAACATTTGACTTTACACAACTTTTGAACTGAACAAGAGTCGGGCCCTGGTAATTTGCACCGTCCCCTCTGTACGGATCTGCGATAAAAAATTTCAGATTCATTTAAGAATATTATGGGCCCGGGCAACGCCGGGCGGGTCAGCTAGTAATACATTAATAGGAGTTACATAATCATTCTGTAACATTTCAACAATCTAGTACCGAACTTCAATTTGGATACAGCCCCTCAAATATGCTCATTTTAAAATAATTTCTCTCAGACTAATCCTATGAATTTCATGTAAATTTGTTTTTCGTCTAATTGAAGTGTGTAGAATTTATTTATGGCGCAAAACTTGGGTATTTCTAATGAAAAAACAAACAAAATTTGGGTCCCTTTTGATACGTAGATGGCCCCCTAAGCAAATTGTATATACATCATTTAAAAGTAGACTTTATTTTCAATCTTATGTTAGCAGTAACTTTCCTCTACAATAATTTGTTTCAGAGGTAGTAGGGGGCGTTTACATTTTTCCACGACTGTACTTTAAAACGTGTTTATTACTTTCAAATGCACTGTAAATTGAAATGTCTAAAACCGAGTGTTCAATTTTCAGACGTTTTAAAATGTCTTAATTATTTCAGACACTTTATGCGTTTGAATTTCAGACACTTCATGCGTATAAATCGCCGCTATTTTTTGTAAGCATTATACATAGTCATGTTTGACCACGTTGAAGCCTGGAAAAATATTTGGCCATGGTTCTACACCCTCCACTCCCTCCATTTTAGGGGCTCCCAATGTTGGTATGCAATTTTCCTAAACCTGATAATTTATTTTTTCGACATCGTACTCATTGTAATCAATAATTTGAACTTCTAGAATAAAAGAAGATTAAAAACAAAAAAATATTTATCTAAATACAATAAAACTTCTCAATATGGGGCACCCAGAGAATTTGTCCTAAATTCGGAAATGTTTCACTTTTTGAGGTAAACACATATGAAATATATACATGTTATGAATGAAAATGCGTTTCTTAAATAGTGGTGTTCTCTAATTAAGAGTGTCCAATGGAGGTTTTACTGCAAAACATTCATATAGACAACTTTATTTAGCGAAAACTCACCATTTTCAACATAAGCATATATTTTTACCACAGAAAAGTGAACACCTTCGAATAGCAAACAAATTCAGTGTTCCAGAAGTGCTCGTTATTGACAGGTTTTGCTGCATTTAGATTTTTTTATTTAGTCAGTTTTTAACTTTATTCTACTTTATAGGTTTAAAATATTGATTATAATCAAAACAATGTCGAAACAAGTTTAAAAAACAAGCTTTACAAAAATTGCACATCTAATTTGGGGCCCCTAAAATGGTGGGAAGGGGGAAAGGGACACTGCCCATTTTGCCCATGCCTCAATCAAATCCTTTTTCTGCAAGAAGTTCAACCCTGCATTATGCTCGCTCATAGTTGCCAACCTTCCGATTTTTTGGATATCAGTAAAATCTTACAAAAGTGTTCTATTTATTTAATTGCGTGAATTGTGCGATTGCATAAAGCAAGAGTTTTTGCATAAAAATATTGGTATGAAAACAATCGGGAGGTTGGCAACTATGTGCTCGCTGAATAGAGGTGTCTGGGTTGTGTTATGGAGGTTAATGGACATTCCCTAATTCCAGACAACTTTATTTACCAAAAGCCCAATTTTTATCCAAAATCCATACATATTTGTTTATTTTTACCTCACAAAAGAAGACACTTCCGATCATCGAACAAATTGTGCAATTCCGAAAAGTCTGCTATTGAGAGATTTTTCGGTATGTTGTTGTTATGTAATATATTTTGTGTTTTTAATCTTGTCCCACTCTTAAAATTCAAAACTCCCATTATAATTAGTGTAATGTCGAAAAAGATTTAAGATATCAGCTTTACGAAAATTGCATACAAAATCCCCATCTCCCCGAAAAAAAAAATAGAAATTCATATAATTTTAAAATTATGTTTTTAAAATAATTATATTGTCATATGGGCAAGTTTTTATGTAGATCAGTGGATAATCACTAAAGCTGCTTATCTATCAATAAAAATAAATAAATAAATATTCTATATTAATAACATGAAGAAAAAATTACTTATCGTTTCCAAACTTTTTTTGTCTTAAATATAATCTTAAAATCTGATTGTCATTTTTGTATTTTTCGTATAAGTGCATATAAATAAAGTTATGAAAAACACGATTTTAAGAACAAAATCTAGTTATAGCTTTTTACTTTTTTCCATTTTAAATTTCAATTTACTTTTTTTACTAAAAATAATCAAAGAATCAATATTAGAGTTGATTTCAAATCAAATATATATTTTTACTAGCAGTATTAGAATTACGAGTAGATTAGCATCACATGAGTCTTATGTCAACGCCATATATTTTCATGTACTTTATTTATATTATTTTTATTCTGCGGTTTGGGATAGGAAAAATTAGCTGATTAAAACTTAACGAATGTATGTTTACTTCATGAGAAGACAAAGAAAGAAAGTATCAGAAGATTTTAAAGCTGTTAAAGCTTTTTTTTCTTTAACTTGTGGTCAGTAAACGGCAGAAAAGAATTAGCAAAACAAGAGAATGAATTTAACATAAACTGCCTTTTTTTAAGATATTGTTACTTTAAATTTGGGAAAAAATATGAGAATTTAGAATACACAGGGTATAGTCTCAACGGTGTCCAATCGCTAATTCCTAAAACATTAGTCATACACATATATTTCCAAATACAAAAATGTTTTAAATGAGGTAAAAAATATTTTAAAAGCTATTTGGGTCAATAAAAACATTTCTTACAAAAATACGAAATTTAAATTTTTGTACGGTCCCCGGTCCTATAAGTTATATTTAGTAAAATTTCTCTGTTATACTGTCAAGTAAGATAGAAAAGTCCGTGTTTCTAGAAAACTGGGATTCCTAGAGCTTTTTATGTAACGGCAACAACCAAAATTCCTGTAACAGCGTTATCCAATCACACATACATTCTTACAGACGCATTAAAAATATATATATATCGTATGATACTCCTGTAAACTATGCCATATATGTAATCTGCATACATTGAATGTTTTTCTACATATGCCAATAAGTCATTTAGCACACACAAGTTCCGTCTTTTGGTGGGGGGATTGCAGAATATTTTGAGCTTAAATACGCGAAGTTTCAGGAATTTGAGGAAAAATGGCATGCACAAAAATTACGTTTCTGAAACGAAAATTGCTGGCAGCGCAGTTGTCGTAACACCCCCTGTGGGTCAACAAAAATACAACTTAAATTTCATGATTTTACTTAATTTTTCGTTAGATCGGTGAAGTTTCTGTATTTTGAGTGAAGATGGGCAAATTTATGTGGAAATTTTCGTATTTTAAAGAATAAAGAAAAAACTTCAATTCAAGGATTTTTTTTCAGAGTACAGCTTTCAGTTATATTAAACACTTTTTATCAGAACCAATTCCTTTTTTCATTTGGCCTTTTTTATTATTATTACTAATATTTGTGACCGTCAAGGTTTTTAAATTTTTGCATTTCAAATGTTTTGTTTTCATATTGCAAATTTTCATCGGAACTATCATATAACGAATTGCATGTTTAACTTTTCTAAAAATGTGTATTTTTTATAATACAATAAGGTCTCCACTTCTATTTAAGGAACATTTCTTTCAGTCCCAAAATATCTATGTTATTTGTATGCTTTTAAATCGGCCTGAACAGCCGACAAACCTGAATTTCGAAGTGTCTCTATTCAGATCTTATCTATTTAAACATTAAAGTTTAATATTGATGTACATTTTTTTGTAATTCCTATTATACATTAAAAATGCTTTTACATAAATTTCGTACATTCTTTTTTCACAATAGTAATCTGTATACGGTTGTACATTTTGCATTTACATGTGCATTTTCGATAATTGTCCATGAATGCAAAGAGTTATGATAACTTTCATTTTTTTTTTTAAATTTGTGTTTTTAAATTACAACTTAAAACTTAGATTTGGCTAACATTAGACAAAATCGACTAAATCATACTTTGTTCAGGACGGTCTTTTCTAGTAATTTTCAGGCATTATTTCTTTGTGGTGGGAAAAATGAATAACCTTGTTCTTCTGATTATGCTCTTGTCTATCAATAAATAGCAGCACTATGAAGCACTGATAATAAAGTTTTCGTTTAATCATGCTTTACTTCATTCATAGGAAGTTACATAAAATTAATATCGCTATATTTCCCTTTTATCAAGACAAACAGATTAATTATCATTATTTTTATACAAATCCTTTTAACTTCATTAAATTTCTCTATAGAAAATTAAAACAGTTTAATTAAACACCATATTAAATATTCTATATAGGCAGTTTTAAATTGATTCTAAGATAAACAGGAAATAAACTTCTGTATCTGTGAATATACAGTGTAACTAGATACAGTGGTATCTACACGGTTAACAAATTGCTTGAGTTTAAGATTTTATAAATTTAATATTTTAAACTTTTTAAAACTTGTACATTTGATGTTTAACAAGGCTAAAATAAACTGCCCAATATCTGTTTTATTAAATACAGGATATTTGAAAAAGGAGTCTCAGACTTTAAATATTAACAATTCATTAATTATCATAAAAAAAGATGAAATAAGTGAAATTTTTATCACGTAGTTCATAAATTTTGTAAACAGAAATGCAAAAAATAGTCCATATTTTTGTCAATAAATAGCGTTGCTTAAACTAACTTGTAAAACTGCATCGAAAATCTCTCAAAAATCTCTTTTTTATTCTTTTTGCCTATTCAAGCAGGAATATAATAATTGTTTTTCAAAAATTTTTAATTAATTTTAGAATTCTTACACTTTGAGATATGTTTCACCTTCCATTGACGAAAATCTTATTAATAATATTTATATACTTAATATTTATTTCATGCCTCTGTGTGCCTTTTAGAATATATCATGCATTCATTATAACAGGAAAGGAAATTCCTTACCTGTATTCTTGATAACGCAGCTACACCCGCAACCCTTTCACTCGTAAGCCGCGGAAGAGACTCAAGTGTGAAAGGTTCCATTCTCCCATTGGTTGAGAAGAAACAGGAATCCCGCGATTACCTCTCAAGGTTACAAGTCCTGATAATTGAGCAGTGGTAGGCACTTCTTCCTAACAAATCAGAGGGCAGATTGCATTTCACCACCAAAACAAATCGCCAAGTGTCACTTGAGATTATTTCAAGTATTAAGTTGCAATCATATTAAATTTTCTTTGCGACATGTAAGGAATTTTAATTTATTTCGCATATAAAGTGATTCACGGAAAACAATGATATGGTATTTTTAAAAATATTCTTTTTTACCTGCAAAAAATTGATAAAACTGACTTTCTTTTAAAAAAGTAATCAAATGAAATATTTTAGACATTATTTTGTAACTTATTTTTAAATTACACATTACTTATATTTTACTTTTGTATATACAGGTGTATGTAAATTTAAACTTAAAAAAAAAATAATAATAATAACATAGCCCATATTTTAAAAGTATAAAATTGATATTTATACGAAAAGTAAAATTAATAGTTTTTGATTTATAGTTTTGCATCAGGAGGACAGAAGCTTAAGGGATTAGACTGCCCCCCCCCCCCCCCCGAAATAATATCCTGGCTACGCAACTGCATTTAATTACCTATGTGTTTTGACTGTAATTATGTGTGCAAAGCAACAGTAAACTCAAGCCCTCCCCCCCCTCCCCTTCCTTGATAGCTGATGTGTAGCTGTCTAAAAATAAAGTGTTTCATAGATAGTGAATGAAAAAAATCAAGCTAAAATAAAGTATAGTTCACACTTGTAGTGAAATATAATGAAAAAAAATGAAATAATAATGAGATTTTTTTTTTTTTTTTTTTTTTTTTTTCACACCCAAAAGAAAAAAAAAAGTTGGAACCAAAAAGAATAATATCTGAGCAATAACTACCAAAAACTATAAGAAGTTTTTATAATGTATTTTGTTGCATTAAATATTTCTAGGTAATGATTACTTGGTGCCTTTAACTTAGTTTTCAAATATTTAGTGGGGGGGGGGGGGGGGGGGTAATAGTGAAGGGGAAATTTATAATAATTTTTTTAATAAAAATAATTTATCTTTTTGACTGAGTTTTCAAATGATATATATATAATATATAGATTGTTTTGAAAAGTAGTTTATTAGATTTTTTTAATAAAAACAATTAAAATTTTTTAGCAAATTTTAAAAAAAATGTATTTGGCAATTAACTATTACAAATTGATTTAAATAATTAATTACTTATTAAATTAATAATATTATTAATATAAATTCATAAATTAATAAAATTTTACTTTCAAATAAAATAAACTGAATGTAGTTATGTATTCATTAGAATTTTTTAATAAAAACAATTAAAAAATTTTAGCAAATTTTAATAAAAAGAATTTAACAATTAACTATTACAAATTGATTTAAATAATTAATTACTTATTAAGTTAATAATATTATTAATATAAATTCATAAATTAATAAAATTTTACTTTCAAATAAAATAAACAGAATATAGATATGTATTCAGATATATTGTTAAATAATATAACATAAAAATAAAAATACTTTATATAAGTGCAAGAAATAACATTATATTTTCAAAAATATTCATTTTAAGGAATTGAAATAAATAGCTTATAAGTAATATGAGTTTTAAAAATTAATTTCATAAACAGTGTTTTACACATCATAAAAATTACAAAGCATTTGATAATAAATTAATAAAGTTTTTCTGTATGAATAATACTAAAATTTTAAAAGAAAACTTTCATAAATTAATTTTGCTAATTTAATATTTATCTGATACTAAAATTATAAGGGAAAAAAATAATGTATGTAAGTTTAGGAGATATTATTATTGAATTACAATAAATGTTCGCTTTAATTCATAAAGAAATAGCTTATATGAATTTTGAAATTTATTTAAAACTAAATTTTATTTAATAAAAATTAAATTTCAATTTTATTCAAAACTAAATTTTATTTTATTTAATAACAATTAAAACTTAATTTAATCAAAATTTTATTTAATTATCTAATTGTCAATTAAAAAAAATTGGAAATGAACGGATAGTAAAAGTCGATAAATCTTTATTAACTAACTTAATAAAAATCGAAACAAATCACAAATATAAAAGTAACAGGGAGGTTAGAACCTGCCTACTTGAGTTTGCTAGATAAGCGCGTTAACCACTGGACAAGATAGTCCACACAAAGCTCTCTCCAAAATAGCATGAATTAACTAGGTACGATATTTCTCAAAGTGCTTGTATTTCATCGCCAAATCATCCCTGAGAAGCAAGCCAATACCGGTTTCTGATCAACCAATGGGAGAATGGAACCTTTCACTCTTGAGTCGCTTCCGTAAGGCGCTAGCTATCTTCATTTGCACTGCTGAAGACATATTTCACTATATCTAAAGTGTAGGAGAAAAATGGATTTTTCATTATAATGGGTCTATATATTTTTTTTAATGCAAACTATTGTGGAATTAGGCATTCCTTGTAATTGATTAATCCTTTAATAGAGAATCTTGATTATTATGAAGTGAACTCCAAGAGAAAAAATTTCTCGGCGTATCTTAAAAATAGAACTACATACTACGGAAGCGAAAAAGACTCTGTTACAATATGTAAAAGGAAAGTCAAAGGTTCAAAGTTAGTGACGTCAAAGCCATCTGCAACCCGTGTACAGTAGAGGTTAAGAAAAAGAGGCGCGACAAAACCACAAGTATGCAGTCATTCTCGAAGCTAGAAAAGTTTCAATGTTAAATAGTAAAAATGATTTCTGGGTTTTCTCTTTCAGGGGTTATTCTGTCCAACAGAAAATGTATTTCTTAATAGCGTTACTATATTTATACGTTATTTGAAAAACATATCACTTATTTTATCTCTATTTATTGTTGTGATTTTATTTTTAACAACTTGAATTTTTTTTAATATATATAACTATAGTTTATATGAAATCTTTGAAAGAACTCAGCTACGTTTATATGCCACATGGTAATTTTATGCGAAACACCTAATTCCAGCACACCAAAATTATTAAAATCGACTTAGACGTTACAGTTAATTGTGTCAATTTGTAAATTTCTTTTTATATTTCAATGCATTTATATTAGATAAAATATTCACGAAAATGTTGTGTATCTTTATTTCTTTAAATCGCAAATAAATTCACGAACTATCTATTTTAAATGCTGGATAACTATAGAAAAGTTAATTAAGATAATGCAAGTTTTAGATCAAAACTTTCGGATTGTATATTTTAAAATGTCATCTTTGCTCGTTTCATTGAAATGCGTATTTGTTTCTATAAAATTATCAAAGAAAGACTATAAAAATACATACTTATGTAAACACTTTTTCTATTTAAAATTATTAAGAATCAGAATAAATTATTGAAGAAAGCATTTCTAATTAATTTGTGTAAGGATACAGATTTAAAAGGAAGAAGGCATTCCATTCATTTGAAGTTTACATTCATGTATCGTAAAAATATTTTCAGTAAAATGTTATCAATAAGCTTTTAGAATATTAAACACTATTCTTAAAGTCTTTTACTTATTTTACATTTTAAAGTAAATTACATACACAGAAACTGCTGATTGTCTTAAATCTAAATTCTTTCGAAAAATGTTTTTATTTATTAAAATTGTTTTGGTTCAGATCGGTCATAGCTCCGAAACAAATACATACTTGTCGAGCCTCCCATTTTTTACTTTAACTATTTCCGAATAGAAATATACGTTTTCTTAATTGCAGAAATTCTGTGATTATATAACCCCACAGTTGCTTTTCGGGAATACTGGTAGAGAAATAACTGGAACTTTAGCTGATATGACATTTTCTCCTGTGAGTGAATGATGAATGTTTAATTATAAGTATGTTCTGATGTTAAAAAGAATTAAAATGAAATTTAAAACACTACATACTAGTAAATTACAGAAAAAATACCACGAATGCCAAATGAACAAAATATAAATATTTTAAATGTTATTCAAGCAAAAAATTATTGTTGTATTTTATACATTTCCAAGCATGTACTATGCTAGCCTTTTTACGTGTTTATCAAATTGTTTCTTTTTGAGCTTCTTATAGTCTAATTATACCCATAACTACAGAATTTTTTTTGCATGTTACTTGTCTGTATTACTCTAAAACATTAAAAAAATGTACTTAAGAAGGAAAAATTAAATTTAAAAAATCAAAAAAAAACCGACCGTAAAAAGTGAACTAATTAATTATTTCTCATCAATGTGAAACTTTTTTTTTATATTACTTATCATTTTTTTTTTGCATGTTACTTGTCTGTATTACTCTAAAACATTAAAAAAATGTACTTAAGAAGGAAAAATTAAATTTAAAAAATCAAAAAAAAACCGACCGTAAAAAGTGAACTAATTAATTATTTCTCATCAATGTGAAACTTTTTTTTTTATATTACTTATCATTTTTTTTTATTTACTTGTATTAATGACTTTTAAGTTGTGTTTAATTGTTAGTTCCTATCTATAAATACTGTTTTGATGAGGCCTATAGATGTTCATGATGGTTAGTGTTGCAGTAAAGCTAGAGATCCTACCTACACAACTTTCAGTTTGTATAATATTTAAATGAAGCTTCTGACTGTAAAATAGTCAATGAAACATCGTCTTCATTTTCAAAGACCTATCCAATGATATGCCACTCAATAGGGTACGTAATTTTTTTTTCTTCTCTACCGCCATTATCTATTTTACGGCCGCCATTTTGAATTTATGAAAACAAAACATAGCCTATAACCATCGGGCGGCAAAGATGAATCGATAGAGATGTCATTCTTTAAAATCCATCCAGCCGTTGGGATGTTTCTTTGATGTTGGGACTTATTTTTATACTAAAAAACTTATAAATCATTAGGGTAATATTTTTAAAATCTTGTAAAATAAAGAATATGACTTATTTTTTTATCTGTTCATCACATGGAATTCAAATACACTTAGGGAAGGATTGCATTGATATGTATTATTACTTATATGCACTAGCGTTTATTCGCACTAAAAGTCCTGAATCATAAAGTGTCCCAATGTGTGCAATGTCTCAAATTTCCACACTGTTCCCTATTTACACAACATTATATAGTATAATGAAACTTAGCATATATTTTGCAAAATTTTTCTTAAACGGATTTTCATTTGTTTGAAATTTGTTTCGCAAAACTCTAACTTTTGTTGACACAATCTGAAACTAACTGAATAGTTATGCACTGCTACATTATTACGTATACTGCATTATTCTGAATTCTGAATGCATAATTATGTATTACATAATTGTATGTTCAGTAAAATGTATATTTCCTGATTCATTCTTTATTTATTTTTAAACATAAATTTATTCTAAGTAAAAACAATAATATAGAAATTTGAAAGTCAGTAAATCTTTACATAAAGGACGTTTTACTGATATAGTTTTCGATTAACAATAATTTTGGATATATTTTAGCATGAAACACGACTAATATTGCGTAATAAGAATTTCCACATGTAGAAAACATGTAGCATATAACCTTTTTTTTCCCCCTTTTTTTGAAAACAAATAAAAAAATATTAGCTTTACAATTAAATTATAAGGTATTCCCCCTACGTTTTTATTGATTTATCTGTTCAATAATATGTTGGAAAATATTTAATTAACTTCTTTATTACTAATTAGACTTTTCCCCCAAAAAATATACGTTTAATTCGTAAAAGAGTGATAAATCTTCAATTAAATAACTAATCTCCATTAACTTGCTTTAAAATCTATTTAAAGTTGATTTTTCTAATTGAATCTCTATCGATAAGTCTTTACAATAGAAGAAATAATTAATAAAAATTTAGAAACTAAAGAAAGAAGATTAAAGAAAAATAAAACATGGCTAGTAAAAAATATTTCAGTAAAAAAAAAAAAAAAATTAATAAAGAATTTAAATTCATGTAATGAATTTTGTAATTCGCAAGAATATAAAAAAAGAGTTTTTAATTAACTTTTATCTAACGTAAGTTATCTGATCAATTCTCTAAAACATGAATATTACTTTTATTAAATTCACATTCAGTAAAACAGTTTTCAAAAAGTTTTCGTGTCTTTATTCATATTTATAATAAAAAAGAAATTATTTCCATTTTTAAATTATGAATGATTTTAATTCTGGAAAATTATATAGGTTAATTTATGACTTTAAAATAAAAGGTATAGTAATAAATTATATTCTACGTAAGCCCTATGTAAGTAGTATTAAACGGGCGAAATGGAAAGAGAAAATACAAAGCTGAGAAATGTATTTGTTTTAATGCAAACCTATAACTGAAAGTAATAATAGAGAAAATACACTTCTGAATCGTATACTCTCCTTCCACACCCAACGCCGTTTTCGGAGCTTTACCTTTCCCAACGTTCTATCCGTGCATCATAAAATAAAACCAAAATAAAAAATAAGTTACAATAAACGCATGTATATTACTAATAATGTTTGGGGAGGGGCGAATATAATCAGGATTTTTCTTTTTTCCAAAATTCCTACACTCTCCTGGTTTTCCTTATTTCGAGTTATGACTAGTGTAACATGATTTAGAATATTCACCATATAAATATGCATTATATTAATGAAAAAAACAGCATATTTATCTCTGAACTATTTTTTACTCTGCTGAAAAAAGAAAATGTTTAAGAATGCGTATATCTTTTGCGCGATAAATTATGTGCCAAAACACTGTATTATTAGTATTTTTTATTTAAAAAAAAATATTTTTTTTCCTGAAAATTAACGAATGATTAATAACATTAGTGAAAGTACAAGAGAAAAATTAATCAATGTAAAGAAAATTTCTTTTTAATATTTTTAGCAAAACATTGTAAGAAATAAACTTTGAAAATTGATCCAAAAGTATCACTCTTCAATTCCTGGAAAGTGGTATTTCCCCTTAAAACATTAAGTTAGTGGAGCTCATTTGGGTGAAATGAAATAAGTTTTTTATCAAAAAATAAATAAATAGAATGCTAAATTCATCTTTAAAAAGTTAAACTTAAAATTACACTTAGTGAAAAATACTTAAAGGATGACAAAAATTATTTAAAAAGATGTTAAATTACTTTTATACTTCTTAGTACTTTCAGCTATAAACGCAACCTTCGTCAGAGAATACAAAACTACAGTTATTAACATCTTATTTTCAAATTTCACGTAGTTGGTGTCGAAAGGAATGAAATTGAAAATCAATGTTTAGATCCGGAAAACATTGGGAAAATAAAATATGGATATAGAGGGAAGTAGAATATTACTTTTTTATGATTCTTTATGTAAACTGAGCCAAATTCTGGTTATGTTGTAGGATAGAACATTATTACAAACAGTATTTTCTTTAGTAATAATTTCTATTGATTCACGGATAATTAAATCATGATAATTCTATAATGTGCCCCTTATATTATATTATATTGCATGCCCCTTAAAAAATTATCACAATTTACTTATCTGTGAATCAATAGAAATATTACTAAGGAAGATACTGATTGAAATGACGTTTCATCCTACAACATTCCCAGAAATTGGCTCAGTTTACCTAAAGAATAATAAATCAAGTAGTATTCTACTTCCCTCTATATCAATATTTTATTTTCCCAACGATTCCCGGATCTAAAAATTGAATTTCACTTTCATTCCTTTCGACACCGCCTACGTGAAATTTGAAGTCAAGACGTTAACAGTATTTCGGTATTATCTGACGTAAGCTGTGTTTATACACTGTTAAAAATCTGTAGCTTTTTCTGCATTGTCACTCCACCACTTATATAGAAAGCGATTATTTGAGTATACTATGAAGCATTCTCATTGGTCAGAATAGAGATATTTTATAAAAGCGGTGGAGTGACTATGCTGCTATAGCTGCTGATTTTTAACAGTGTAGCTGAAGGTACCAAGAAGCATTACGGTAATTTAACATCTTTTTAAATATTTTTTGTCATCTTTTAATTATTTTGCACATAGCCTGAAATATAATATTTACATGGATCAGTTACACGAAAAATTATTAATTTCTGTTAAACCACATAAATATGTTAAAAGATGTTTTTCGTTTAATGACCCCAGCACTACATGATATAACGACCTACACGCTACCAAACGGATTCTTCTACGAACACCCGTTGCTGGCATGCAAGCGGAATGTGTTATTGCTGCCGAAAGTCTTATGTTGCGCAACTGAAAGCTGTAATGAGCAGGTCCATTTGAGTTGGCCAATATAATTGTGGAAATGAACGGCTTCAACTGTCAGTTTTGAATGGTGGTTTTTTTTTTTTTTTTCTTTTTTTTTTTTTTTTGTTTGTTTGTTTGTTTATTTATTTATTTATTTATTTTGATAAATGGTTGGCAAATAGTGGTTTCAAAGTCTCAAAAACAAGTAATAAAATTCTTGCTAGCAGACTTCATTCACCCATACGGTGACTTTCCTTAATTTCAGTGAACTAGCAGCGGTTTTATTAGAGTTACCTGTCTGTTTTTTTTTTTATTATTATTTTTTTAATATTCCGCTAAATTCTTTGAAAGAGAATTTCAAACCATGTTCAGGTTTGCGCATGCGTGATAGGTCGTAACCCACATTAGATATAGGTCTCAGTATAATGACTAAAAAAATTGCTTTAAATATCTTCTGATTGAAATTTTTTAAATAAAATCTGTATATAATCGTTAAGAGGGAAATTGTATAGCCTTTTAATATTTCATTATATATATATTTTTTTCTTTACACAATTCAACTCACATTGTATTATGTAAGTTAATTATTTTGTCAAAATACTTTAGAGTAAATCAATAATTTATTTCAATAGTTCTTAATTTTATTATCTGTTTTTCTTCAATGATTCCTTTAACACATAAAGCATAGATTAAATGTGCATTCCACTTGATTAATTTCATGTAGACGTTGATGAAATTCCCAAACTTTCAGTATATGAATATTCAGAGAAATTTTCGAATCTTCATGAAGTCTAACCAGATAAAAATAAAACTTCTTCTCATTAATATCTTGAAGATCTTCTTGTTAACTATTCTTACAACAATATTGTTAATGAGAAGTCTCTAATGAAATTACTTTAACAAATCTTTATTAATATTTGATAAAAGACAATAACAAAATATCGCTAATGAAAGATGACAAAATATTTGTTTTGGAATCTCCGTAATGTTTTAACTTTAAGAAAAAAAGTTGATAGTTATAATTACCCTTCTTCATAATGAGATTTAAAACATAGTCTTGAGTATTTTTTTTCATTTGTTAGAGAATATGCAGTTAAAATAAATATTTTTTCAAGCAGAAATACCTTAAGTTCACACTGTTTATTCTTTTCTTTAAAAAATATATTAAAGTCAAATAATGTTCATATTTAACCGTACTCTTTGTTTGTCCGAAAGTTCCGTCACTCTTTAAAGCACCGGATCTCATACAAAACCGAAGTGAAGAGACATGGTTAGAAGGGTGAAGGCAAGGGAATAGTGTACTACTGTTATATTTGTTTTCGGTGGTATATATTTCTGCACCTAAAAGCAAGCGTATGGAAAGTTCTTTAGCTGTGAGATTGGTAAGTGCATGAAACATATCGAACCGTGAATTTCATCTCGGTCCAAGGAAAAATGTAGCGCAAAAGTTGTTTCCGTAACACAGTGTTCGTCCTTAATTAAATAAAAATTTTAATTAAATAAAAGCTGAACCGCTTCCCCATACTCCAGTGTCTTCGGATTTGTTTGTTTAAATGATATGAGACAACTACAACAACGTCATATACAGTGTGTCCACGTATAACCTGACCGACCTTTATTTTCGTAACCGTTGGTCCTAGATGCATACTTCCAATTACAAAAATAGTCAAAATTAGGTGCAGGGTTAAGATAAAAAAATTTGAAGCAAAAAAACAATTTAGTGAAGAATTACAGAATCTAAATTTTTATACGATCCACCGATCCTATAAGTTATATTTAGTAAAATTTCCTGTTACACTGGCAAGTAAGGCAAAAAAAAGACCGTTATTCTACGATTAAAATTGACCGAGTAATAGCTGTTTAAAGTTGGAGCATATTTTTTGCTGCATATTAGGGGTCATTCACAAATTTAGTAGAAATATAATTTCGTAAGATATATTAAAGAAATGCTTGAGAGTAAAATTAGCATTGCAATATAAATTTGAAATCTTTAATCATTCTGACATATTACTGCAAAATGTACAATTTGTACTGAACATTATAAGAGGAAAAAAGTAACAGATTTTTTGTTAAATAAAAGGATGAAAAACAACATCCTTAAATCTTTACAAAATGATACATATTTTAAAATGCTGTTAGATTACACTATCTTTCCAATTTTGGGTTGTGGCATATTTTTTAGCTTTTGAAAATTGATTCTTATGTATTCTTTTAGCACTGAATCCGAAAATGACCTTCATTTTAAACCATCATGTCTGAAATTTTCTCAAATCGCAAATTTCAAAGTTAAAAAGCTAAAAGTTGAAATGAATACCCCCTCCCCTCTCAACCTCATCGGATCCCCGAGGTGTTTAGCTGTAATAAACCCAGTATAAGACAAAAAATCTAATAAATTATTGAATTAAATAAAATTAAACTGAATAAAAATATCCTACATCTATTTTATAGTATCAGATTTTTCGTTATTTTTTAACCTTGAAATTTACGATTTGCGAAAAATCTTGACATGATGGTTAAAGGTGAAGGTAATTATTTGATTCAGCGTTAAAAAATACATAAAATGTAATTATAAAAGTTAAAAAACACAACCCTCTTAGGTTTATGTTATCTAATCTAAAACGGTAATACTTCTTGACGGTAATCTATCCGAATTTTTTTTGTGTTATTCTCTAATATAAGTATATATAAGATGGTAAGAGTCGAAAATCATAATAATATTGCATTGTCATCGGATTTAATTCAGTATGTAAAATTTCACTTCGATCGGACATTTGAAAGTAAGTTAAAGTTCGAGTACAAATTTTAAACTGGAAAGACGATCATAGCAAGTTAAATAAAACCTTATGAAAATAACATAATTTTAGTTAAAAGAAAT
Organism: Maratus speciosus; assembly: GCA_963932465.1. Taxonomy (NCBI): domain Eukaryota; kingdom Metazoa; phylum Arthropoda; class Arachnida; order Araneae; family Salticidae; genus Maratus; species Maratus speciosus. The sequence goes on from OZ010795.1 coordinate 268,403,343, forward strand.
CATAGCCTCAAATCCTTACAAAATAAAACATATGTTAAAATACAATTATTTTAACTAATCTGAAACTTAACTAATAGAAGTTAATGGTAATATTTGTTCGATTTCTTTCAAAGCGCAGATACCTTGAAATAAGTTTAAGTACTTTATACACGACCCCTGAAAGCATGGTCGAAATCTTCTGTTTTCATATGCAAAAAGGTGGTATAAGTCATGTATTTCAAAGTTTCATAACTCGGTCAATTTTAATGTTAGTTGAATGGAACTTTGTTTGTCTTACTTGTTAGTGTCACAGTAAATTTTTAGTAAATATCATTTATAGGACCGGGGACCATATAAAAATTTAAATTTCGTAATTTTTTAATAAATGTTTTTATTGACCCAAATCGCTTAAAAAATAATTCTTTACCTTATTTAAACCATTTTTGTAATTGGAAGTATGCATCTAGGACCAACGGTTGCGAAAATTAAAGGTCGGTCAGGTTATACGTGTACACTCTCTATATATACATATACATGCAGGGTATTGCAGATTTCGACCGTCAAACTCTGAAGGGGGATAATAGGCATCAAGGGGATGGAAATTTTCAATAGAACATCGGTTGCAAACCACGTATTTAATCAAAAATACAGGGTGTTCTACCCTATCTCAATTTAGGTTGACAGTAATGAATTTCAGAAAACGGAAGTATATTATAATAAAACTTTAATAGAAATTCTCACATTTTTTGTAAATGCGATAATATAAAATAAAAGTGGTAGAAGTTTGCATTATATTCGCCAGCATAGGCACTTGACGCTCCATATTTCGGACTGGGATCACCAGTTCATACGGTATCATCGATTTCTTGAGCACCTTGTTTTTCCAGAACTTTTTGTGAAGTAATAACATTTCACATAAAACAAGGTACATATCTTTGCATTTTCATTGCAATGTTTTTATTTTTTTTATTACTATCGTCAACAAAAGTTAAGTTATGATGAAATACCCTGTATGCGTTACTAGTTTGCGACCCAATGTTCTATAGTAGTTTTTCATCTGCTTCATGCTTACTATCACCCCTCTGAATTTATCGGTTGAATTCAGCGACACCATGTGTATATATACATTTATATTGTAACGACCGAAAAAAGCCCCGCAGCCTATTTTGTTTCGTAAGTTGAGAAACTGGTTTTGTCCAGCGGTTGTCCCTGAATCGCAACCTAAGCAGTGTTTACAATGTCACTTGGTATCAAACCGGATTTACAGATGCCGCTATTGTTCCCGCTTTCATTTTGCACCCAATTACAAACGCAAGCATAAAACCCCTCCCATGCAAAAAACCGGAAGCTGCGTAATTTTTCGTTCTGAATTATGATTGGCTGATTAGGGTACTACGGTACAAACTTCCAGTGTCAACAGAAACAGAAACCGTCTACAGTCGTTTTCGCGTGTGATAAACCTCTTTCTTTTGCTTTTTGAGGATTATAATGTTTGACCGCTTATTAATGTTAATGCAAACTATCTTTGTAACACTAGGGTCAAGACCGCCTCTAGACAATTTTCTGCTTGAGGCGAGCATAATTTTGCCGCCCTTATGACGCAATTGTTTTTTCACCATTACACAAACTTTTTAAAAAATAAGTAAATAATATAATAACTATAATTTTTTAAAAAGAAAACAAATGTGTATAAAATTTGTTTACGTTTAAGAAATTTAAAATAATCAAACTACGTAAGATATTTTGCATTAAAAAAAATACTACTAATACTGCAAACTTGGCATTAAATGAATAAATCATATTCTACTAGTATTTACAAGAAAGACTCATACAAATAGTAAAACTTACACTTCAAAATCCCTTTTATAGCGGGTCCCAAAAAAGACTAAAATTCTATTTTATTTTTTAAACCGAAACTAGAATTTTAATTATTACAAATAAAACATTTTCATATTAACTATAAAACATTATCTAGATGCTTAACATTATCTATCTAAATGAAGACACATAATGTTAAGCAAAGACAGTTAACCCTTTCGAGGGCGGTGTCCTTAGAAAAGGACACCTAATTTTAATTTCAAAACTGACAAACGGCACAAGAATATTTAACTAAAATTTTCCTATTATAACGTACGTGAAAATAAGCAAGTTTGTATTTTCTAATAAATTCGTTTATAAATTTCGGAGTCAGTCCATTATTTCATCAGTTTATAAACAGAATTACTCCGCGCCGGTAAGGATTTAATGGCAAGCTAATGTTAAAACTGTGGGAGCATTTTTGACAAATTTCATTTTCACTGTCTGTAAAAATAAAATTCTGGCGCCTGGGGCACAAGCCCCAACTGACCCTCTCTAGTTTCGGCCCTGACTCTGCCTGACTCTCCCCCCATGGGGTCGCTACGGCCCTTTCAGGGCCATCGGTACGACATTTTAATGGAGGGGGGGAGGGGCCTTAAATTACCAAGTGAAGTTTCAGTATCTGCCAACCCATTGGCAAACAAAAATAGATAGTTCTTGAGGTTTGCCAATTAGTTTTATAATTTTGCCAAGTTACCACAATTAGAAAATGTAAACAGTTTTTATTTGTAAAAAGCTTATAATATGTTCACAATTATATTTTTAATTTTGGGCCAAGTGAATATCAGAAATAGAAAGTGTATTATAGTTTTTATTAAAGTTTAAACAAATTTGCCAACCAAGTTTGTAAATTTGCCAAGTGTAACAGCATTCGCGAAAGTTTTTTTTTTTTTTTTTTTTTTGGGGGGGGGGGGGGGGGGGCGGGAGACTATTCCCCCCTCCCCGCCCTTAGTGAGGGCTGTGGCTAAGTTTAATAAACAGTATTGAGGCAAAACATGTCAAACATTTAATCAATGAAATTATGTATAAAATTTGTGTATGAATTTCAAATAGCAAAATAATGAAATCAGTAACAAGTTAAAATCGTATACACAAAACAAAATCCCATTATATGTTAATTGATATAATATGTTATAAAGGTGTTCATGGGCCAACCCGAATCATAGAAAGAAAAATTCGCCCCAGTATAAAAATTAAAAGTTCGGCCCGAACCCGGTTCGGCCCAGTATAAAAGTTAAAAGTTCGTCCCAAGACCGGCCCGGACTAGAAAAAAGTTAAAATTTCATCGGCCCGGCCCGAACTAATTTCTACAAAACGTTGATTTTTCGTCGACTTGCTTAAAAATTTGTCTCGTACGGAGAGTTCTGATCAAAAACACTTATCTGGCTTTTTTTTTTTTTTTTTTTTTCCATGTTTATAATCTTTATTTTTATAGAAATGTCGTAGCCTGCGATATTTATTTATTTTAATGAATTTCTATTTGTTGTGTGTAAACGTTTCAGTTACCATTAATATTGTTAATCCATATTCCATGAATTGGAGATTTAAAAATCTGAAAAATGCTGTACAGTAAAATCTTCTAAGAGGGAATTGCACAGGAAAGAAAATAAAATGCGTTATAGACAAGTTCCCTTCTTCGCAGGTGTAAATATATTAAATATTCTTTTCTTACGTATTAGTATAATTAATTTTGTATGGATCAACACATTTTTCTGTTTAAGACAGGATTTCGTTATAAGCAGGCTCTTTTTTCACACGTTTTACTGTATTTTAATAAGTCTAAGAATCCACTATTCTTTAAAAAGAATAAATTTTAATGTTTAATTATATAATAATGGCGATTTAGAAATGTATGCTTTTTTTTTTTTTTTTTTTTTTTTTTTTTTTTTTTTTTTTTTTTTTTTTCGTTCCAGGACAAATTTTACTGATCTTTAAACGGACGCTGAGACAATGATTTTCATACGGGCCGGGTCAAAACCGGGACTTAAAATTTTGGCCCATGAAGAGTAGGAAGAATGAAACCAGTGCCGGCTCGGTACGGTTGGTTGTGTTTATAACGGCCAATTATCAACACGAGGGATATAGGCCCTAAGGGGGGAGGGAGTGCCCTCCGTAGGGATCTTTCTAAGGGAAACTAACCCGTATTTACGGTTGGAAAATCCAAGGTTCAAAGAAAACCACGAAAACTCCGAACGATTAGGCCGACGTGTGCGATTGGGTTCGAACCCAGCACCTCCCGTCTACCAGCTTCGAGGGCAGAACCTCTCGGCCACTGGTGGGGCGGCTCGGTACGGAAAAAATAAGTTAGACCTTCCCGGCCCAATCCTTCAGGAAAACAGTAAGGCCCGATCCCGGCCCGTCCCGAGCTTTCGTAAAAAGTATGGCCGGGACCGGCCTGAGTACCGTGAATGAAAATAGGCTCGAGCTCGGCCCATGCAGATCCATGCAATGCTACCAGGCTTTATTATTATTGTGGAGAGCAACATCAGTACAAACCCTTCGTTATATATTATATTTTTTGGTTATTACAAAGACACACCATTTCTCTCAAAAAATCTTCTATATAGTCTGTAATAATTTACATTTTTGACTCTCATTGAAAAAATATTTAGTTACTTAAAAAAAGACGAAGTGCCTGTACTGATGTTGCTCTCCATAATAACAACAATGCCTGATAGCATGGTATTAACATATAATTATAATACGTGCATTACAAAAAGCAGATTTTTCTGTTAATAAACTATCAAAAATCGCATATTGGTAATATTTAAAAAAAAAAAAGCTATTAAAAATAAGGCAAATCTTTAAGACCTAATTTCCCTTTATTTTGCTTTGGGGAAGTCATTTATTACGATATCGAAATCAATATTATAAAGCCATCAGATTATCAAGCTAAAAATAAATAAATAAATAAATAGATAAACATACTGGAGCAAACTTCACAATATATTATTGAAATTAAATAGAAAAATTATGATATGCAGAGAAAATTACCTTATCATTTCAAATTATCTATATGAAGATTTAAATTTACAATAGTAATACTATTTTTCAAAAACATAACTATCAACAATGAAGTATTTAACTCGTTAATAAATTCCCCTTGAATTTTCTTTGTCAAAAGAGTTTTTTTATATCGCAATAATCAATATAGAAAATAATCTTGAAACCAAATTACTCTTACGAACGTAAAATAAATAAATAAATAAATAAAAATATAATCGCCGCAAAATGCGGAAAAAAATTCCAAAAATCCCTGTACGTAAAATCGAATAAACTTTATTGAAAAGAGAACATTTCTTTCCTTTTAATTAAACTTAAAGATTAAAATCGGATTCCTTATTATTAATGTTGAAAAATCGTCAAGAAAACGGGGAAAAAAATTAATTTTACTACAGTGAAATTTACTACAGTTACTTTGAAATTTACTACAGTGAGAGCTAAACATTCTAACAGGAATTCGTTTTTGAATCTAAACAAAATTGGCGCAAAAGCGCAACAACGCAAAAAATCGTGTTGAAAATCGCGGGAGCAAAATTTAATTTATTATGTTAAATGTTAAAAACAGAATTTCTTTTGTGGTCATCAAAAAATCATCACGGAAAGAAAAAACAAGTTGGAAATTTCTCGTCAAACGTGGCAAATGAGGTGCGTTCGTACTATAACTAGTTTTATAATTATTTTTTGCAGCGCATAGTGTACTGAATGTATATTTTTTTGCACTTCATAAGTGCATAGTCTGTAACATCATTAAAATGCACTTGCAATAATTATTTTCCTATTCCCCGTAATATAGCGGAACACTTTTGACTGTCCCTGTAATTAAACTATAGATCCAATTTTCATACAATTTGAAATGGCTCGACAAAATTTTGCAACAATTATATATTTAACATTTCAGGCCATTCGGAAGGCTTTAACATCATTAAAATGCACTTGCAATATTTTTTCCCATTGGCCGTAATGTAAAGAAAAACTTTTGACTGTCCCTGTAATTAAACTATATATCCGATTTTCATAAAATTTGAAATGTCTCGACAAAATTTTGCATCAATCATATAGTTAAAATCTCAGACCATTCGGTTGAGTAGTTTTTGATATGTTATATGCGGACAGACAGACAGACGGACTGAAAGACGACTGTAGGTGCTACGTATTTATGTAATTACGAACGCACCTAAAAATGGGGGGGGAGTAAAAATTGCATTGAAAATTACAAAAACTTCCAAAATCGCGCTGGACAAAATTTACTATATTAGGCTAAAAGTTTAAAACTGATTTTTTTTCTTAACGATTGTAAAAAATCGCAGCAGAACCAAAAAAACCCCGCCAAGAATCGTATGGAAAATCTTATAAATCGGTAAAAAATCAAAAAACTTGATAAGGTTGTAAAAAAAACAGTAAATAGCGCAAAAAAAAGCACTGACAAAACTTTCAAACGATGGAGACAACACGCTAAAACGGGTGAACTGGCGTTGTGTGTTTACCCGAAAGGAATCATTGGTAAATGCTGGACTACTGCTACAGCGCCTAGAAGATACAGTGTGGAAAACGGCTACAAAATAGTGCTAAAAAACTGAATCCCATAAATGTACAACGATGCTGAATAACAAGATGTCGATCGTAGCGCCATCGTAGTGATTTAAAAACGATAGTCATTCTAAAAGAGACTCTTTAACCTATTTCACGTCATTCCTTAACTAAATTAGCTTATAACCGACTAAAATATCTTATATTTATAGTTTCCGATATTTAACAGTCTATAATTTTTGAAAACACAGGGTTTATATTGAAAAGAGTTACAAGATGGCGCTCGTATCAGCATATTGAAGCTGAGCATTGTTGGAGATTTATGGGATACAAGTTTTTAGCACTTTTTAAAGCATTATAGGAATAGCCGTTTTCCACACTGTATCTTCTAGGCGCTGTACTACTGCCCTAGGAGCTAGCAGGAGTGAAAATGACCTAGGCTAGTTTCATCTTCAAACAGGCTTTTTCATTGGAAACGGGGTCGGAAATACAATGATGCTATCGGCGTGGATTGAATCAGGATTATCGGTGGCATTGTAAACCGTGCTCTAGAGTCAGATCTTGTCCATGGATCGCGGAAATATATTTCGATATGCGGAAAGAGAGCTGAAGATGTTAAGTGAGAGGTCAAGTGAAATGAAGAGAGCTAGTCACTTGTGAGATGAGGATGCAGTTTCAGGAGAGTTTGGCGGATGGTATCCGAGCTAATTTGTGTAATGGAAAAATACTTTTTTTTTGTGTAGCCGGAGAACGAGTGTGGACATGGTGGTTTTATTGACTGTGTTTTAAAGTGATGTATTTTTAGAGATGTCCTGAAATGTGGTGCCTTTTTTAAGAGTGACGATGTGTTTTTTAATGGTTGAAGAGATTTCATTTTGAAGTATAAACTGCTAAATAAAGTTAATATTCGATGTTAAATCATCGTTTATTTAGTGCTACCAAAGAACCAGACGACATCGTTACAATATTACAACTTATTTCTAAATGTAATATGCAATTTTAAAAGCAAAATAAACACATTTAAATATTAATATGCGTTTATTTGCTTATGAAACTTCAGTAGAATTTCTGAAAAGGGTTTCAGAATCTTGCGTAACTTGGAAGAGGTTAATGCATATTTTCATTTGTGGTTATACATATTATTTTACATTGTAATGCATGTAGCAATGTTTTGCTAGTAATTTTTTTGTTATAATACAGATTCTGAGATAACTTCATCTAAAGTTTTGTGTACTTATTAGACAGCAGAGGGCGGGCCGAAAAAAACTTTTTTTCGATTTTCCATGATGGGTAGTGTGGAAAAGTTACCACTGGTGGCACTAAGTTTACTCCAAAAATTTGAGATTTTTTGGACAATTCCTTCATTTCCCGCAAATGGTTTGAAATTTCTCTCAAATGCTGATTTTGTAACTTTTTTAGCAAAAATTTTTAAAATGTCAAATTAAATTTATTTTCTCTGAATGTACTTGAAATGTCATGTTTAGTGTGCGAAATGTTTAAATACGCTCTTATTATCTATTATTTGTTAATTATGAGTATTTTGAATTCGGCGATTTTTATAGGCTTTTCTAGAAAAAATTCTAGAGAGAAAGGCTTGCTCTCGACATTTACAATTTGCATGTATGCTGGGGCTCTTTGCATTCCTCCTTTCGTCATAATAAAATTCATTAGTATTTACTTAATTTGTAACTATTTAATAAAATAATACAAAACATAATACTTATTATAATGCGTATTAATTTAGCTTGTGTTGCTTAAATATACTTAAGAATAAATGTGATTTGTTCATTTACCTATGCTGGTCATTTTACCCAGCCTAGGTGGGCGAAGTGGCCATTTCCTAATATTTCCTTTCAATTAAAGTGTGCATTTTAATTTTTTTAAAGTAAAATGGAAAATGAAACTATTGTTATTATAGTTACTACTGGCATTTGTTTCTAGAACTTTACTGATTAAAAAGGTTTCATAAAAATTCATCATACCTTCGAGTAGCCGCTTTAACCTTCATTTCCCTATACCTGTTAGCGGTAGCTACGGAATCCAACGCACATAGAATTGTGCAAATGTGGATAAGGGTAGAAAGTGACTGGCTTGTATATGAGAGTCAGATTTTTTGACCAGCGTTTTCTCGGTATTTCCTAGAATGTAATGGTACCTTTTATTTAAAGATATATAAATATTTACAATTAAATATATATATATATATATATATATATATATATATATATATATGGTAGATCGTGACTAGTTGGCCATAGGGGCATGTTGGCCCAGTCGCGATATATTTTAAACTTTCCGTTAGATAGCACTATCAGTGTACATTGATTCGCTTTCCTCCTCCAATATCAGCGCCATTGAAGTCGGAGCGTCCATTAACCCTTTCAGGGGCAAGAATTGTGTTTCTGTAATGTCGAATCGGAATCTTCCAAAAAATTTACTGCAAAATAATGAAAAGCAATCTTTTTTTCACCAAAGTTAGACAAGTAAAATTTAATAAACTTTTTCTGGTGCAAGTCTGCATTAATCTTAGGTGGGATATAATATAACCCACCGCCCCTCAATGGGTTAAAGAAACAGCGAGAAGTTTCAAAATTTTGCTAAGGTGAGTAAATTTCCTCTGTTATAAATAAGTTTTTTATTTGTTTGTAGATTACATTTTAAATTTTGATATATAGTATTCACACAAATAATTGTTCGTAGTTATTGTAGGGCATGTTTGTTTATTGAAATGCTTTCAGAATAATTCCTTACAGTCAATAAAAAATAAAAATATCGATATGCGGTTAGTTGGCCCGTTTGGCACGGAGCAGGTTTGGCCGGCGGACCAACAACCACCCGTCATAGCATGCATGGTCACGGTGACGTCGTTCTGACGTCACTGTAAGTCACTGTGGTCACGTCACATCTGTGACCAAAATGCCACCACTCATTGATGTCACATTGTGATTGAGATGTGAACTTCTTAGAAAACTTTAAAATATTACGAAAATTCTTCAAAACATATTATTTACTGCAAAATTATATTTTTCTAGGAGTTAGAAATTTGTGACGTCATTGTTATATCATTGCATGTAACGTACGTCACGTCACACATGTGACAAAAAAACCACCATATTGTAAGTGGTAGTGCGACAAAAATATGAACTTTTAAAATCTTTGAAAATGAAGAGAAATATTTTAAAAAGTATTTTAATCAGTCCCGAGTTACAGCGGCATAAGGAATGAAAATATATTAGTGTATAGCAAATGGTAAATTCTGTTACGAAAGGGGGGGGGGGGGACATAATACATAAAGTGCACGATACAAGCATTAATAAACTAAATTTTCATGCTATATTTTATCAATTTGATATCTAAGACAGTGAAAGTATACTTTTTTCATGATTTCATTTTTATCTAGCATTGCAATTTAATATAATAATCCCTCACTGATTGTTATTATTATAAAAGTGTTTCTCGGAAAAATGGTACGTGCTGGAGCAATTTGTATAACATATTTAGAATTAGGAGTATTAAATCTGTACACTTTACATAGTAAGTTTGCAGGGAGGAATTTTTATTTTATTTTTTTGCCAACCAGTGGTATTCGAAACACTTCTGTGGTTTCAAACTAAAAATTTTCTATCACAGTTAAGTCTGCAGCTTTTAATGAGCACGTAGAAAGAGTCTTCAGAGTTTAGTCATATATGCATTTCTTGCTTTATAATTTGCATTCAAGTCCATATTTTTTCCTGTTTAGTGTTTAACTATTTTAAGTAACTATCTTTTCAAAAATTCTGCTTCTTTCAGACTTTTTAAATAAAATTAACATTTTCCAAAAATAAAAGAAATACACAAATTTTATGCAAAACCTATGATATAATTAATTATTCGTATTTCAAATTTGTATTTTAGAGATATGACTTTAAAAAAAAAGTTATTTTACAAATTGTTTTACTTTACAGAAAACGTGTGAAACAAACTTTACTTTAAAAAGAGGGGTCTTGGGGTTCATTACCATTAAATTGATTTTTACACATTTTAAAAATTTAAACAATGTTTTATCTAATAAACTCTAATTATGAATATTATTATTATTATTATTATTTACAAAAAAGAAACTTTACAATACATTTTAACATAAATATTTGGTACTGATAAAAAGAAAAGTAAAATATATTGGAAAATTCTTCAAATAGAAAATTTTAAATAAAGACACTCTCATTGCGCATTTAAGTACCAAATCTATTGTGCCGAAATCGTCTGCGCGAGATATGACCACAGAAAAAAAAATAAGGGAAAACGCGGGAAGTCAGGAAGTTACGTCACTGTTTAGAACATCGCCTTGCCACTTCTACAATAGTTTTTTTAAGATAAGAGAATGACAGCTGCCAATTTAGGATATACGGATATTATTATAGAAACATAAACGTAAGTCTTATTTAATTTAAATATTTTATTCCTGATGTGTTATGAGTTAAATAGTTTTATGTTATATTCATAAGAGACTGATCTAAAATTGTTTTCAGAAGCAAAATTTTCCGATTAGATAAGGTGAATGAAAATATCTTAATCTGTCATCGCTTGAAAAAAAAATAGCTGCACAGAGACTGATTTATGATTACATTCATAGGGAAATTAATGAAAACATCAATTTTCAGTTACTTGAGATTGAAAATGTGTTGCGACAATGATTTGGAGGTTTTTTTTCGGCATCTTACTGTTTTTTAATTACTAACACTCATAGATTATATAGATATTCAATTATTATGATATTACGAAATTGTTTCAGATTTGAAATTAGCATTATACTGGGAAAATGTACTTTTACATATTACAGTAGTGAAACTTTTGAAAGAGTTTTCTTTTAGTGCTAATAATATTTTAAATTATTTTTTAAAATCCCAAATCTTCATACCAATGTTTTCAGATTTAACATTTGTCAAAATTATAAAACAATAGGAATTCCTTATAACATATGGAAAGATTTTTGAGATATTGTTAAATCTAATAATGCATGTAATTTATCTATTGTAGTTTGTTGTTGTTTAATACTACAACTATAAATATTAATTATTATTTTTAGTGTTTTTCAAATTCGTATATTTATTTTTTTAATTGTATGTAAGCATTTTTTTTTTATGATTGTGATTTTAATCAAACATTTAATTATAGACATTTTGAATCGATTATTAAATTTTCTTCTATTATATACTCATTTTCTACGTTTATGGTGCAAGTAATTATTGGCACTAAAAAATAAAATATGATATTTAAGCATTGAAATAAAGTGTTTTTCATGCCTGATAGGAAGTTATAGATTAAACTGCTTTAGTATATATATTTTTTAAGTTCATATAAGAAAGGATACATAATATAGGATACAAAGTTGAAAAGTGCTTATGACTTCGGTTTGTATCTCCGTCTGTCCGTCTAGCAAACTGTCCACGCTCTAACTCTCGTAAATATACTCGGATTGCCCTGAAATTTTTGGATGTTATTGACGTTTACTATAGCACGGTCCCTATTTGTAATGAAGTTTGTAGCATGTTTAGTTCATTTACAAGACAGCCAAAAGTATTCCGTTACATTACGGCCAATGGTAAAAAAAAATCGTTTCAAATGATTTTTAAGGATTTTACGCACACTTTCAAAGAGAATAAAATTGATATGCATTTATGAAGCGCACTAAAATATGCATTCTGTTGACTATGCGATGCAAAGAATAGTTATTATTCATTTACAGGGCTAAAAAAGGAATTCCAATACATAATGATATAGGGATGGAGGGAATTGTTTGCTGCGTACTTTAATTACGTTAATCTGTTTCATATATAATGAAAATTATATACGTCGCTCAGGTTTACATACTATAAATAATTTCATGTATAATACGAATAATACGTATATAGCATTTACAGAGACACATTATATAAAATATTTCAGATACTATATTGTATCCGAAGTACTGTACATTGGCGATGACGGTTGGAAATGCATTTTTAATTATGATATGCGCTTTTATGATTCACTATATTTATGCATAGTATATGGTGTATATAAATGCTATAATTCCTATACAGGGCTACACAAAAGTATTCGTAAGTGTTACCGGGTATGGGCGCAAATCGCTTAAAGGTGATTTTTAAATGAGTTATGCTTTTTGTCGCTGAACTGCATTTAATTTACTAAGAAATGTTTGTAGAATATAGATAAAATGATATACAGGGTCACTTAAAGAATTGATACATGGCCGTCTATAAATTATAATTTCTGGAAATGTGATTTTAGCAGTTTTAAGAGTGTCTTAGTTTGAATTAAATTTTAACTAAATAGTGGCGTGTAATAAAGGTTCTAGGTAAACTACAGGGTTGTACAAAAGTATTAAAGTATGTTTCCATGTATTAGTGTAAATTGCTAAAATAGAATTTCAACCTGTTAGACGTTTTCTTGCTAAACTAAATGTTCCTATTATATAGTATATATACACTGAAAAAAATGGGTACTCAAAATTGAGTAAAAAGTACACAATTTTAAATGCGTCACATACTCAAAATTGCTCCGATCCAAATGTACTCAAAGTTGAGAAACACATGAACTAATTTTTTATTCCATGCGGTTGTGATCAAATATGAATCGTTATGTACTGCCCCCCAGCCCCCCCCCCCCCCCCTAAAAATTAAAGTAAAAATGTACTGACATTTATTTCCCGTTCAAAGTTTTTAACAAGAAACGCTTAATTGATTATTTATTAAGAAAAATAGCAAAATTCTTAACAAGATACTCAAATCGAATATTTTTATGACAAGAGCAATATTTCCAAGCACTTTTAAATCGTTTTAAAATGCTGTGCATAATTTAATATTTACATTAATAAACATCATTTATGCCGCCAAAATGAAATGAACCATTACAGGGTACAAAATTATTCGTTTGTTTGGATTTGATAAGATGTGATGTTTCAAAATAGAGAAACCATAGGTTCATTTTTGATCCAAAAATATTCAATTCGATATGAGTACATCGGTTTACTCATTTTTGAGTACTTGATTTTTTTCAGTGTACCAACATACAGATCAAATACAGAGCTGTTCAAAAGAACTGGAAAACATATTTTGCTATGGACGGTAACTGCTGAAATCAGTTTTTCAAATGTTTTATGCGTTTTCTAAAATGTTTACTTAGTTATCTTATTTACGTTATTTCCCTAAATTACGATATCTTGTTAAAGCATTCAGGAAGTGTTGGAAAGTATTTTATAATCTATGCGTAACGCATGATTTTTCTTACTTGTTTTTTCTGTTTCCGAGATCAGTCTTTTCTTATAAAACATACCAAATCTATTTAGCTCATATTCACAAAATACAATGTACGCGGGAATAAAAAATTTAAATAAATATGGCTTATCATACCGTTACATAAATAATAGTTATATTAATATCCGTTAGACTCCATGCTCGTATTTAATAAAGCAACAGAAAATCACAACAAATTAAAAAACTTACCCATTCTAAATATGAAGCTTGAACTCAATTTCAAGCTTAGAACTTAATAAAAAAATATGTCAGTTGATAAGCATTGTTTTTTTTAAGTGGAGAAATTAAAAATGTTTTAGCAGAAAAGTGCTCCAAAATAGCGATATTTTGCTAAAAGGTACGGTAAAAAATAAAAGTTTATATTTACAACAAAAATTTACTTTAAAATTCATCGCAGTATTAATACTTAGACATTTTTCCAGAGAGAAAGATTCGCCTTATATACAATATTTCAAATGAAAATCAAATTTCAAATTGCTTAAAAGGCGCAAAGGCCAACATAGTGAAAAAGATTCCATGCCGGGACTGGAACCCGGGCCGTCAGTATAGCACACTGACATTCTACCGACTAAACCACATGGAACGACACCCAGCCTGTAAATTTTCTTACTATTACATGTTGACAAGGCTAAAAAAGCAGCACAAGATGGAATATTTATCGTGAGCCACCGACATGAGGTAAACACGAAACTAAATTAAATCCAGCATTGGTTGAAACTATATTAATACTTGGAATTTTTTCCAGGAAGAAACATTCGCCTTGCATACAATATTTCAAATTAAAATTGCATTTTAAGCAATTAATTTGAAATTTGATTTTCATTTCGTAGGAACTTGGCTCTGGAGGATTGGAATTTTGATAGTTTTAAGGAATTATTTTAATAAACATTTATTATTATTCTAATTAATTCGTTATTAATTAATAGTAATTTATAACTTAAAATAAAATGAATTAAATTAAATAATTTTGATCAATTAATAGTAATTTTATTAATTGAATTCCTGGTTATGCCAGTCAATCTTTTTCACTTTAAAACTGAAAAAAAAAATAAAATATGGGAACCACCTTCATATATATAGACTAGATCGGGGCTATACACCTTCATATATATATAGATAGACTAGATCGGGGCTATATACCTTCATATATATGTATATATATATAGCTTTTTCTTCTAATAATTAAAAAAATATGTATAATTCAACATTTTAAATTTCTTTTTATGTTACCACTATGGTGTATTTTGAGGAAATAAACGAATAAAAAATATCCTACTTACAGCAAATTATTTTTCCCTTTGAACGTTACATTTCATTATAAAAATTATTGGCATATTCCGTTTAAAGTAACATATTTTGAATGTCGTTTACATGCATTTTATTTTGTTTTTTTCAATTTTAAATTGCTATCTACTTGACCCGAATGGAAACACGAAAATAAAACCGCTTTTAGTAATTTTTTTTTCCACTGTCAACGGTATGTTGGATTTTAAAAAATCTGAATACTTACTATTTTATGTAAAACACTTTCTGTATCACGTTATCATATTTTTCATTCTTTTTTGCAGTTTAGAACGCAATCGCCAATTACTTTTTTTCTGTGTGGCTTCGGAAATATCATTTCGCGATTTAAGAGTCTTGCTTCTGGGTTATTCGTTCTTTTTGGAGTGGGGGGTTTACCTTCTTTTTTTAACGCGAAACGATGGGCCTAAAAAGCTATCAAAATTTTATAACGCTAGAGTTAACTGAAATTTTTCCTCTGAAACTCATCACTGCACATCACCCCCCACACACACCGAAACTAGAAAATATCTGCTGGAAAAAAGGCCTGAATTCATCACTGATTTTAAATATATTTAAGGTTATTATTCAGAGCTTTGGGTAACGCCGGGAGATTTAGCAAGATATACTGTTTGTCTATGTATTTATCTATCTATTAGTTGGTGATGGCTAGGAAATAAATCCCACTGATAAGAGGGATAAGAGAGCTCTCATAAGAAAATACCGTGAACCGGTTTAGTTCAGATCTTGTTGTCATGGTACGTGGTCAGTTCACTTCATTTCAGAGAAGCCCGACAGTTTTTTTTACTTCCAAATTTCCTCCCATTCATTGGGTGAATTATTACCCCAGGCGTAGTAAAAGATTTCTATACCTTAAAATTTTTGGAAACTTTTTCAGATGGGCTTTCTGATTAGAGGTACACCAAAGAGTTCTGGAAAATTGAATAGGAATAGACGAAGAAAGTTCCCAAACCATCCGACACCCGAATATTCCCTTTTGTCATAGTATTAATTAAAAATTCTTATCGAACTCTAAAGAATGAACTTCAGTTTTTTTTTTTCAGTTCGCTGGCATTACGATTCGTCTACACATGTCATAACATTCGTCTATACATGTTCGAGGGAACGTGTTTTTTCAAACACGTAGCTCGAAGGCGTGAGAAAAATATTTGTGAATATTAAAATCGCAATCTCTGGAGTTTCATAAGAAATAATACGTTCCTGTTGTCTATAAATTATTGATATCAACAGCGCATTCATTAAAAAATATGAGTATTTGCTATTTCAAAAAAAATAATAATAATCTGAAGATCCTTTTCATTTTCGCCCCGCCAGTTGCCGAGAGTTTCTGCTCTCAAAGCTGGTAGACGGGAGGTACTTTGTTCGATCCTAATCTCGATCTTTGGCCTAATCGTTTGGAATTTTCCGTGGCTTTTTTTTTAACCTTGCGTAATTACGCGTTAGGTTCCCTTAGAAAAACCTTCACGGAAGGTACACACCTATCAGCTCTATATCCGACGTGTAGACAGTCGGTCGTCATAAACAATACCAATACCAACACCTTTTCAATTTCGTGTATATGTGTGCACATTTTAAAATCACAATCAATGCAGACCGCATGGAGTTATACAGAAATAAAAATGCGTACGTTTAGAAAGTACTTTTGTGGTGATGAATGATATCTTTTATTTAAAAAAATATGAATAAATATCGTTTCATAAATGTTGTTTCTGGAGATTGTTTCCATAATTTCTGTTTTTCAACAATATTATATTACCATCTCCGTTCTCCGGATGGAAAACAGAATAAAAAAGAACACTCAGGAAAAGAATGGGCGTCAACAACGTTGAGAATATTTTCTGTTTTTAAAATAAATTTTCCAAAGTGTCTTACGACTTTTCTTTGTTATTTAATGTACTCTTTACTAATTTGCAATTTAATCACGAATAAAGAGAATAGTTCAGTGGTTGTTTTTTCCATTCGAGTGAATTATAAAATTCTCATATAAAAATACTATTCTTATTAATGATAATATCTTAAAACTAAGGCATTAAAAAGTATAATTTGTAAAAACATTTAAGTCGGAAAAAAGTTAAATAATTAAATTAATAGTTAAATAGTTAAATAATTATATTCAATAAAAGTTTTTAAAACATCATTTATTTAATTTTTTCTTTTAAAATGTCTAATTTTACAACTATTATATTAAAATAATTTGAATGTTTTTCTTTTTTGTTTTGTTATACTGCATATACATCAGATTTATTTTACAATAATAGTGAAATTCACATTCTGCCAGGCCAGTTTAAAGGAATTTTTTTGTGGACGATTAGATAATTTTTTTTTTTTTCAGTGAAGAAAAAACTTCTTAATATCATGCAATGTTTCTAAAATATATAGTTAAAGTTAATTGGAATGGTAGTTATAAGATTTAGAGCTGATAATACGAGCTAAGACATACAAATTTTGTATTATTACAGTCGCAATCTACCTATTTAGTCCAAATTATGGATTGTTATGCGTTAATCTGAACCAGGATTTTCATTTACAACAGGAAAATAGTAAACGCTAGATTTTTAGCAGAGTAACTTTGGTTTCGATAATATGCGATCACTTCACGAAAAAATGTTGGAATTGTACTGTTATTGAGTCAATGACGCCGTCTGCATGTTGAACTGCATTACATATGATGAAGCATTTAGCTCTGTGTTTATTAAACGAGAATGGTCTATGTGAAACATATATTTTATATCATCATATTTCACATCAATCGATGTAAATATATCGAAAAGATCGATACAATACCTTTATTATTTTCAAAATTACTGAACAAAATCTAAGACTGTCATAGTGAAATACGCTGTATTTTTTACTCACTATGTAAACTGAGATTCAGGTTTTTCATATAAAAAGTTTTCATCTTTAAAAAAAAATTGTGTTAGAATTTTGACTATCTTGCTTGTTACTATCGGCATAATGCTAAATGTAGATGGGTACGCCAGTCCAAAAACTTTCTTCTACCTCATACATCTTAATATTTCAAAAAGTAGTTACATATTACTTCAATATTATTAGTTTAATATTATACCAACTTTGATTATTATCCTAAATTTCTGCTTCGGTCAATTAATCGGAGTAAAAGCGAGTTAATCTCGATCATGATATTTATTAAAATAAATAGTTTTTCTTTATTCTGCTGTATGTCAGCTGTTTGCCAGCTTAGCAGGATGCGAGTTCCCTTCGCTGCACGAGCCACCGATGGGCTTTACGAACCCGTTCAGCTGAGACCACAAACCCGGCAGGTAGGTTCCCTGGTCATCGCTTGGAAAGAAAGAAAAAAGCCGCCGACGGACAATAGAACAACGAAAAACGAAGAAAGTTATACTAAATCGCTGTTAGAGCGCCCTTTTCCAGCGGAATATTTCCAAATTCAAAGGGGCCTGCTGGTCATAGCAAAAATCATGCACAAAAAATTTCGCTCTATTTTATGTATAACTTCATACACTTTTTGATGTCACAATAAAGAAAAATTGCTATTACAATGACCCCTTCCAGTGGAATATTTTCCAATTTAAGGCGAACTGCTGGCCATTGCCAAAAACATACAGAAAAAATTGGTTCAATTCTATGCATAACTTCATACACTTTTCGATGGTGAAATAATGAAAATGGCGCACATATAGCTATTACAGCGCCCCCTTCCGGCGGAATATTTCGAAATTCAAGGAGGACCTGTAAACTTCACACACTTTTCGATGGTACAATAATGAAAATGGCACAAAAATTGCTATTACAGCGGCACCTTCCGGTGGAATATTTCAAAATTGATGGAAGACATGTTTGCCTCAGACAAAAACAAAAAATGTGGTTCAATTCTTAGTATAACTGCATACACTTTCCGATGGTACAATTGTGACATTTTGTATGAACATGTTTTCTGGGATCTCTGACTCCTAAAACGTGTAAATCCGTGTAAAACCGGAAGTCGAAAAAATTTATATTACAATACTTTCTTCAATTGAAGATAGAAGAAAGTAATAGTATAGATTTGTGGGAAAAGTGCTTGAAATTGTAAATCGTTAAATGAAAAAAAATATAATCTGTGTTTAATGAAGCTTTTATCGGAAATTACTTTCGCGTCATTAAAAATGCACAATAAAAATTTCAGAATAACACTTTTCCCTCGGAAGAATTGATTGCTTCTCTTCGAAAACGCCCACTTACTATGTCGTAAAGGTATTGTTTCAGAAAATTCGTTCCCGTTAACAATGAGTAACTGACTAATCGTACGAAATTAACTGGCGAAATGATAAAAGTTAGTAACTGAATGTTTTCGTTTGAACCTGTTTAAATTGAAAATATGCATTAATTACAGATTCTATGTACAAGTTTAAAGTGCTTGGATAAATTTAAGTAAGAATCCGTCGTTTAAATTCCTTTAGTTAAATTTGCTTGCTAATTGAGTAATGAAATTTTCTCTTTTTAAAATAATGCAATAACTCGTTGCTTTTCGATTTATCTTCTAAATTATCTTATTTTTTTTAAATATTTTCAGAGAAAATGCATTTTTAGATATAATATTTTTAGACAGGAGGAAAATCTTTTGCAACACAGCAATATTTGGAGTTTTTCATCATTTTATATCTTATGAAATATCAAATGTTTTATTTAGACATTTATAAAAAATTTAAAAATATTAACTTTGTGAGAATATAAATTTGTGGATATTAATTGTAAAGTTAGTAACAAATAGGGTAAAAGCAATTGCTGTTAATGTTTTTATTAATTAAAGTTAAAAGATTTATTTATTTATGGAATTTAAATAAAAATTATTCAAAAAATAGTGAATGATAAGACGTAATTACCATAATTATATACTGACACTCAAAAAATTAACAACAGAGAAACGAAAGTAAAAAAATAAAATAAATAAAATAAAATAAAAATAAATGCTTTCACTCGATACGAGTAAATTTACAGAACGGATTTTAGAGTAGTCTCTACCAAATACTAAAATATGTAAATAAAAATAAAAAGAAAGTTTCACAAAAACTGTTGAATTTGCACAATTACGTATTACTTATAAGTGTTTATATGCAATTCTACAACTCATAAAAAAAATCATATATTACCGTATCGAAATACGGTTTGCGCTATAAGACTTGTCAAAGAGGTGGATCTTTTAAAGAAATAATGATAAAATCAAAAAGATACATAAGTAACTTTGAGATAAAAAAAAAATAATAATAATTACTTTTTTTTTTTTGACGGAGTGCTCCTTACACAATAGAAGTTGTCAAAAAGTGTAATGTTTTGAGGGGGGAAAATCATAGTTCAGACTCCCGTAAACACATTCACATTGTAAAAACTCATAATAATTTAGCAAATTATCACATCTGTATGTATCATAAGATTTAGCAAATAACTCTGAACTCTTGTAGTAAAAAATTCTTCAAGGAAAATTTAAACCATTCTTTATTTCTTTTGCTACAAACAATACTTAGGAAAGTATTGTTGTGCAAACCGTATTCTGATATGAAGTTTTGTTATTTTTCTACATAAAGCTTTGAAATGTAAATGGACTTCTGAGACACAGTGCAATTTGTTTGACTAGCACATTTTGACACACAAAAGTTGTTTTAAGAATCTATATAATAAAGGCGCAAAGCATTTGACTGTCATCAACAGTTCCGGGATGACCACTTCACTTTTTTATATGCCAAGTAGCCTTTTCGGGGGACCCATTGGGGGAACCTGTTCTGTCGCCAAATGCTGCCAAATTTATCGACAACTTGGCGATATATCGCCAAATTTGGCAACCAATATTAGTAACCAAAAGTGACGACAACTTGGCGATATCTCTAATATTTCGCGAAATGCCCATAGACTCCCATTGTAAACCAATAGGGTTTACTTGCTTATAGAAAATCAACAAATTGAGATATTTTAATCCAATAAAAACTAACATTATCTTAAGGGGATATTAATTATATTTACGGGAATCAAATTAAATTATGAATAAAAGTAACATGATACAATACTTAACATGCTTTCCCAAACATCAATTTTAAGGGAGACCAAACTGGTCGCCAAGGGCGGCTAGTCTTAGTAAAGAGCATCTGTATAACACCCTAATGTTGAAATTCGTGCTCAACAAAAGTTTTTAATATTTTAATAATACTTGTTATAGTTGTAACACTCATACTGTATTACGGTAATACGATTAAAAAAATCTCATTTTATGAGAAATTATGTGCATCGATTTAATGTAAAAAGTTGTTAAAATTTCATAAAACTTTGTTTACCTTTTTATCGAAATCTTGTCCACAAGCTGAAAAGTAACCATTTTTAATAAAATTTCATTAAAGATGTATATATGTTATGCTGTATATGGAGATAGTTGATGTTCAATTATTTTTATCAGATCTTTTTAAATATCTAATTCAAAATTTTTAAAGTATTTTTTTTTTTAATATTACAAAAAAAAAATTAAAATGAAAGGATAAAATAAATTAAATTCTTGATGGTGTCAATTGTATGAAAATTAAAATATGTGAATTGAAAGAATATATACTTCTAGCTATATTTAAAAGTATATATTAATTCAGATATATATTCATATATATATTCAAATATATAACTGGACATTTAAATAAACGATCGACTTCTCTCTAAAAAACATTTTTAAATTTTACTTTTATAGGGTTTTTTAAAAGTTTCAATATATAAAAAATGCAGACGGTTTTACATCCTGGATTTTGTTCTATTTTTAGGATCTCAGACATAAATTAAAGTTCGAAAGCCTTCTTCACATTTTCTACAAATGTCTCCTAACCTTTTCTCAATACCACCACAGAAATATACTACAGGCTTATGTTCGAATATAATGACTACAGTTTCTGAAACTTTAAGAAAACTACATAGGATATATACTATATTGTTACAAATGTCGTTGTGCAAGTCAGAACGTAGAAATGTTTCTCCACGGATTGAAATAAATGTATTGATTTTTTTCTCTTGCACTGTTAAAATAGAACTAACGCAGTTATTAAAATTTTCATTGTAAGTTTTATTATGTTCAGAAGTTAGAAAATTCAAATAAAATGCAAAATTTCACATCATTGTTTTATTCTTTTACTAAACTGTTTTTTTATTATTATTATCTAGGTTTAAAAGAAAATTACACTAAAATCAATGTATATGGTAGCCTAAATTAAAGTTGTGTAGATCTCAATTATAAATAATGTGCTAAAGCAGACTCAACACCATTTCTTTTACATTCAATTTACAGCATTAGAATTCGATAAATAAATAAAACAATGAATCGAATTTTCGGCCTGAAGTGACTGATTTTGGGAGGCAAAATAAGTATTAAAACTAAACTAAACGAACGTTTTACTTGACTGGTTAAGATTCAATGGACATATTAATGAAAAAATGTTTTTTTTAGCAATTAAATTTCATTCTCAATACTTAATTGAATTTTTACACATTTGCGTGTTACTTCAGGGATGCAAGCACTGCACCACAAATGACCGATTGGTACCACTACATTTTAATAGTATTTCTCTCCTTATTTAATGACAAGATTTCTTGGATTTAATAAAGCAATGAATACTATTAAACTTTAGTTGTTCATATCGGCCATTTGTGGCGCGGCGCTTGTATCACTGTTACTTATTATCTTTACAATTTAGAACTTTTTTATACACCTTCATGTTTTTAATTTCATAATTTAGTTTCTAAAATTCATTCAAAATTTTCTTTTTCTTGCACATGTTGAATCATGCTCATTCTAAAAAGAAGAAGAAAAAAGAAAAAGAAAAACCGCTATTAACTGCAGAATACAATATGTCTCACTCGATCTCTCCGATTTGCTATGCTATAAGGTATTTAATTCCTTCTAAATTATACACACATTTCCAGAGTACAAAACGTATTTTGAATGACCCAAGAATAAAAAATCATAAGAAGTGAGGTCAGATGAATCGGCTGTCATTTTCGTTGAAAATTCACGTCTGATTATCGGGTCATTGTTAATTTACTACCATAACACTTCTTGCATACGCAATACAATATGAAGAGGTACTCGTTCTTGCATAAAAACGTTGGATTCTAAGCATCCACGTTGTTAGATATCTATACTAATAAAAGAACAAATCGCTCTGTCTGTCTGTGTGTGTCTCTGTGATGGCTAGCAAACTCTACGGCACGTACGAGGCTCAAAAGTTTTGTGAAGATAGTCCAAGGTCTTTTCTAATGTACCCGAGCCTCAAATTTTAAAATTATTATAATTATTTGAGTTATTAATTAACAACCGTAACGTATTCTCATTAAAAAGGCCAATTAATTTTGGTGGCCCAATTAATTTTTTAATTGGGCCGTTTGGTGGCCCAATAAAAAAAAAGCATTTATTTCTTCAAAATCATACGCTGAGTAGATTAGGACCTTGATTCGAGGCTAGCACAAGACTATCCAATCAAAACGCTCCCCTTGAAATCTCACTAGCGATGAGCTGAGGCTGGCGTTTTGCAGAAATTAAAGACATTATGTCTGCTTTGTAAAACACCTGTTTTCGTTTTGGAGAGTGGATAAAAACCGCTAACATATGATATTCTTTAAAGTAAATTTTAAATTTAAAGTGATTTACTGAACTTCGTCTCAGCATGATAATTCTACATTAATTCTATAACGATTATGTATTATTATATTATAAACATAAACATGCATGTCACAAACGCTGATGCAATAACGATAGTAACAATGATATTAACTATAGATATCGTTTTTATCGCACATACATCGGCTTCTGAATCTCGCATAAATTTAATTTTTGTATCTTTAAATTTAAAAACTATGACACTTTCCAGTAAAATCTATTTGTAACTCAATTTACAGAATTTTTACGACTTTTAATGAATTTTCAAACTTTTTTTATCACAACAGTGCACTTTTTTTTTTTTTTTTTTTTTTTTTTTTTTTTTTTTTTTTTTTTGACAAAAAATATAGAGCAGAATTTGCAGCAATATAAATAAATTTGCAAAGCTAAGGAGAATGTGACAGCTTTACAGCAAATGGCAACGAATTGCTGAAGCTCCTGAAAATTGATTCTTCTACTATAACAACTTTAACAAAGAAAAAATCTTGTAATGAAAAATTGATTTTAAATTCTAAGATTTTTAAAGATATAGTTTTCAATGCATTTCAAAACTTTATTATTACGTGCATCATTGATATATGTTATATAAAAATATTTGTTAGTACAGCTATTAGCCAATCAAAAAAAAAAAAAAAAACATTTAATGTGAAATGTTAGAACAAAACTGATTTCTACCGATGTTCCGCATAATATGTTAAGTAATCTGGAAAGTTCAAATTGAATCCCCAGGGAGTATTTAATGAAAAATAAAGCAATGAATTATGAAGCAGATCAGGAAACGCAAAACTTTTTTTTAAAAGTTCTTACGTCTTATTTCTTTTTAACATAATATTTAGTCAAGGATATATATTCTGCTATTTTGCACTAATGAAAATCTGCCTTGAGTATATCACCTAAAAATATTCTTTATTTAACGGTAGAATTTTACTTTTCGTCAGAAACATGCTTATGTAGAAAAAAAAAGATAAAAAGACAAAGTTTTGTAAAGAGTCATAATACCGTCAAGCAATTTACATTCCCATAGGTGTGTTGTTTATTTTGCTTTTTTTTTCTTTGTTAAAGAGAATTTTCTAAACTTCGAACAAAAGAATCGTTAGCCTTGGTTTAAAATCACCTAATTACCATATTTTGAGTTTGCCAATACTTCTTTCAGAACTTTTAAATCTATTGACATCTATCATTTATGTGCATATCTTATGTGCATTTGTATACTTTTTTTTTCAAGCCAAAATACCTGAGCTAAAAGTATTTTCAAATATTACTATGGTTTTTATGTCTCAGAAATACTATTTCAGATTATTCGAATTATTTTGAAAAAGGTATTATAAATGATAAATTTGATTATTATACATACATCAGTAATATTTCGATTTATTCATCATCACGTAGTTTATTGGTAATAATCAAAATTTTTAGTTGAAATATAAAATTTATGTTTGAAGAACTGTCAAATATAAATATCAAGAATATGTATATAAAGCGATAAAATATCCCTTTTTTTCGCATGCAAGTTTCTTTCTAATGATAATTTAATTCAATAATACTAAAAAATGCAAAAGAAAAAAATCGATAATTTTTTTATAAATTTTTCAAATAATCTTATATTTATTTAACACAAATGAAATTATGCATAAATTTTATAATCTTTTTTTTTCGTTTGTTTGTTTTTATGTTTTATCTTCTCTTATAGGAACACGACGAGGTATTATTCAAATATATAATATCTTGAGAAAAAGTTTTTTTCGTAAGACTTCTAAATATGCATACTTACTCTCACTTTTTTTAGAATTTGCCTATTTCAGACAGATTGATTAAACCATCAAATGTGGTACGATAATAATTATGAATACGGATAAAAATGTTGAAAATCTACAACATTTATGAAAATGTAACAAAATCCTAAAAAAAAGAATTGTACAATTAATCAAATTTAAAATTTCAAATTATACAATTACTTTTACTTTTAAGTTATTGTGTGATTTAAACCAGCCAATTATGAGCCAGCCAAAATGAATTGTCTAAAGCCTCATGTCCGTTCTCGAAAATTCAATAATTCGCGCCGAACGATTTCATTTGTGTCTCGAGACTGCATAATTTTTATGCATAATTTTTGTGAGTTTTCTAAAAATGCCCTTTCTGCTGAAAGGATTTCCGTTCTTCCTCAAAAGCCACTAATTATAAAAAGCTACGCATGTGCATACAATTTTTCATTGCAATAAAAACTATGTAACTTTCCTGATTTTATAGAAATTTTTACATTTCTGTTTAACTTCATAGTTAATCAATATTCTGAAATCTCTTTTAGAGTGGAAATGCAGATCAGAAAACTCAGAAAATAATAAGTTTAAGTTAGCAGAAATGTCTATTCGTCGAATAAATCATTTTTTTAAAAAGGTGTTTCGATAAACCTCAGAAACTCTTAGGTTTATGAATGATCATTCTGAAGATAACAGAAAGGTTTGTAGAATCCTAAATAACTACAATGATTTTTTAATAAGTGTTCCTGTTTTATTACAAAATGCAGTTTGTTATGCAATGTTTTATTTTGCTTTCCTATTGGATGTTCCTGCAACTTGTACCATTCCATTGCCTTTTTCTTATCGGTGTTGCTTCTGTTTTAAAAGTAGAATAACGTGTCCTCTGCACCTGAAGGAGAAATACTAAGTTCTTGCGAAAGACTTCGCGCATTTCTATTATTTTATGACTTTTTAAGAAGTTCTTTTTTATCTTATCCTCTCACACCAGCTTATTTCATCATTAAATTTATACGTACTATATAAAATGTACAGAGCGTGTACCTTCTTATTGTTGATCAAAAGACAATTCTTAAACCATTACTTTTAGAGGTGTAGTTAGAAATACAAAAATGTTTCAATAGTTATTCTTCATTTGTGTTCTTCATAATGTCATTTTTTGTCAAAACAGATATATTTTTTAAAAGCAGAAATGCAATTACAGTGAAACCTCCATTTGCGACCATCTCCATTAAGCGACCACTTGCTTACAACCACTTTAATCATGGAACAAAATTTATCCCCATAGGCTCAATGCTAATTTTACCTCTATTCAGAGACCATCCCCAGTGGTACTCCCTCCATGAGCGATCAGTTTCTTTGTAGAAAATGAAGCAATGTAGTTTCTTGGATAACGTCGTCTTGGAATAATGTAAAATTTCAAACAATCATGAGATGTTTTAAAACTCGTGGATTGTCAAATGAGTCAATAGAAAACGCTCGTGGTTTGGTAAACACTGACTCTGTAGTAGAAGAATCCATCAAACTGTCTGAAGTAGATGAAATAAAATACGATCCCAATGTCTTTGAATATGAAAAAATACTTGAATGTTACGGCGATTTGTGCGAAAATTGCGAAGAGCGCATTATTCATCAAAATTTTGAACCAGGTTTGTAAGAACTTAATTTTTACTTATTAGAATTATTTTTTTTTTATTCTGGTAACTTTTAAGTGTAAAACTTCTTTGTGCCTTTTCAGGAAATGAATCGAATTCTGATGATGAATCAGGAATTCCGGACAATAAACCCCCTGTCCTATCCTGTCAGGAAACTCTTAAACTGACGATAGTTTAATAGAATCATCATTATATGTTCAAGACTAACAAACTTTGCGTTTATTTATTAACTTTGAAAGGGTTTGGAAAAATATTATAAAAGATAAACTTGTAAAATCAAAGCAAAAGTCAATATTCAAATTTTTAAACCGTTGTAGTAATTAACTTGTGCAATTAAATTAATATTTTGTTTTGGTACTTAAATTTTTATATTTCTTTTCCTAATGTGAAAGATAAATTTTCATAACACTAATTGTTACCTTATTTCCACCAATCAAAAACTAGATGTAAATGTGACCTCCGTTCAGAGACCACCTCTCGGAGCAACTAATTTTTATTGGAACGGAACTTGATCGCTTTAGGGATATTTTACTATATTTATAAGCTCGCTTAGTCCTACACGTTATAGTTAGAAAAACCTTTTCGACGCTCTATCAGTAAAATGGTAAAATTTCCATTCTTTTACGGCCAAAAATCGCCAAGTTATGATGCTCTGTACTTTATTAATATTCAAAAATTTCTGTTCTATAAATGGAAATTAATCGGACTACCAAGAAAACTAAAATGAATTTAAATAAACATTACTTTTGTTTTATACTCATGCAAGAGTTAGATCTACTACGCTTATATGATTTTTTAATTTCTAAAGTATTTGGTTTGATGCTCATTTACTCCGAATGGAATCCTAAGTTATCTTTGGTATCTCATCTTTTTATATATTTTAAACTAAAACTTACGACAAGAAAAGCTTTTCCACATAAGTAAATACTTTTAACTTACATCATGTACAAAACTACTGTATTTAATAAAACTGAAACTCTGTCTCCGCTGCAATTCCAAAAATTATTAATTCCTTTTCATCATATAATCTTTTAGATTTATTATTTTGTCAGATGATGTTTCAATGAAATATTCTTTAATTGTCCAATGAAGTTTCATTTTTTAAAATAAACTTTTAATGGATCACGAATCAATTCTTCCATTTTTCTCAAGAGATGAAAAGTTGTCTAATTAGAGTCTGAAAGTTTGTAGCTTATTCCTTTTTTCCCAATCTAGACAACGCAGCTGACAAGAATTTGTTCCTTTGTGTATTCATTTTCTCTCAGCGCTGGCAAAATGTTAGTTTTAAAAAAATGTTGTACAAAGTAGAACGGTAATCAAAAGTATGAATAAGTGGATATTTTTTTAAATATTATCTATGTTATTCATGTTACATATGAATATTATGCATGTTATATGTTTCAAAGCAAATATATGCTACTTATATAATTCCATAAGTTTCAAATTTATGTTTGTACAGCATTTTACTTTCACTTGTAGAACTTGTTAGTTTTAAATATATAATAGATCAATATTTAACGGTTTTTCCCTCATTATTGAAATTATGTATTTTTTATGTATTTTTCTCTAGGAATTTAATGGATGACATATCAGAATATGTACAGTACGGCAAAATAATTAAATAAGATAAAATAAAATAAAAAAACGATACCTATAACTCTATTTTTAAAAGTCGCAGAATAAAACTGCTTTATTTTGCGACAGATTGTTCAGATTATAACAGATTGTTCTGTTACAGTGAAATTTTATTGAGGGGCCGTACTTTGAAAATAGCTATACGAACACCCTTTATTTCTATATTACATTTTATTTGTCCTGCCGCACACATTAAATTTGTTTTGCCTCATATACATATTGGCAGTGCTTTGTTTTCTAAAGCACCCGACATATGATTTAAAATGTGTTCAAAGATTTTGTGACAATATTAAAAAAAAAAAAAAACGAATTTTCAAAATTGCTTTATTTTGCGATTAAGTATATTAAGAACAATAATGTAAAATTTTTGGAGTAACAATATACAGCAGAAAATACGTAAATATACATCATTTATTTCACATATGATTTTGCTTGCATAAATTAACAGAAATAGTATTCTGAACTTTAATCTTATGTATAATCTCTTAAAATTATGCTTTTACGTATCAACTAATAACTTGTCAATAAATGGTCAAAATTGAAAGATATTTATGCTGGGTGGTTTTTGACAATGTGAATTCAAATGGTAACAAACAAAATATATGTTACTTTTTATGAATTTTTAATAGTCGCTTTAATGATTAATAATTAATGTTAGAAAGACATGTTTATGCGCAATGTGTATGCACATTATATTGCTAACGTCTACAATGAACCCCTCAAAATGGCTCTTATCACAAACGCACCCGAGAAATTCCCTATGCTGCGGGATAATTCTCTATTTAAAGGGAAATTATGGTTTATTAGATGCGGTAATAAATTGAATTGACTTTTTGTGTGTGTGTGTGTGTGTCTGTTGTTAATGGCGAGGGGGGGGGGGCAAATGATTTCAAATAGATTTGATAGTAGTGCGATTAAGTTTATCTTTACTGATTCTGAATAAAATAAATAGCTGAATGTATAGTAACATTTATTGATTCTAGATAATGACATATTTTCTTTTAGATGTTATGAATATGCTTTTTGTTATTTTTGTTATTTCCTTATTTATCAAATTTCTGCTCATTTCAGTGTTTAAAGGAAATAATAAATAGTACATGAACATTAGTTTTAAAAATGTATTTCTTAGGTAAAGACAAAAAGTCAAATCTCATATATCCAGCACTACAGATCGGAGAAAAAGCCACTAGCGAGTAGCATATAAGGGATTTAAAAGACTTAATAACTAAAAATAGAGGTAAAAATAGAAATCGATCGAATATTCGGTTTCGTTTTCGGATCAAAATCTCAGTTTCTCCGAACATTTATTTTCTTCGAAAATACTGCCGTATTTATAATTATTAGACACCACTGACTTAAGACATAAGCGCAAAAGATAAAACAAGCAATGCATATATGACTAAACTTTGAAAAGCTTCCAGGTGCACATTAAAAGGTGCAAACTCAAGGTAATTATTTATTTATTTTTTTTTGCTGAACAACAAATATTGCAGATTATTTTCTTTAAATAAAGAATTACAGAAACTTAACGGGTTTCTTTTCATGTTATCGATTTGCATACATTTTACTTAATTTAGCTACTATGACGCAAACAAAACATTTACATAATGTTAGTTATAATTTTGGATAACGTTACGTGAAATATAAATAATTTTATTGAAATAAATTTCAATGAATAATATAGGCTCGGTAAAAGTATAATCTATTTAACAGTGTATTGAAAAATAAAAAGTGTTGTTTGGAGGTGAAAATATATTTTAGAAGACAAACCCAAAATAAATTTAATTCAGTTTTTTAACAAAGCTTTTTAAGAATATAAACGCTCGCTCTAATTTTAATATCATCTATTTTAAAACCCATATTTTGAATTAATGATAGACATTTGGAAAGCATTAGTGAATAAATTGTACATTATATCTTTTTTTCAAAATACTGTTTGCACCTGTGAATATCAATAGAAATAAGAAAATGCTGATTTTTTTTTCAGTTAATAGTATCATCGTGTCACTCAAATTTTGATATCCTTAGTTTTAAGACTCATATTTAAAATTTTGGTGTCATAAGTTAAAGTGCTTCGTCACAAACTTTTAAACTTCTAAGGATATTTTTCTTCTGCTAATTTAAATTACAGGCATCCGCCGACCTACGTATTACGCGACTTACGCAAATTCTCAGTTACGTAATAAATCTAAAAAATTAGATTTATGAACACACTAGCGCGTTTGATACGCATTTGCAAACTTTTGATAATTATTTTATAAACAAAATATGCAGATAAAAAACACAGCTACAATATAGTTTTATATATAAGAGAGAGCTATATTTTTATTGGGATATACAATGAAATCATTAACAAATCAAACCCTCAGCCTTCAATATCGAGAGTGGTAGAAGTTGTTAGAGAACAGCATTTCTTTTCACAACCATTCACCTCAAGCACTGACTCTCCTTACAGAACTAAATTATCTCTTACAAGTGTCAAAGTCAATTCATTTTTGATTTTGAGTACTATATTGATATATATGAGCATTATCATAAAAACGTAATTTTTATTGTTGGTTATTCATAGTAGTCATCTAATTCATAATAAATATTATGCTTATCAAGCATTATTTTATTTTCTGAGAGCTATTTATTTGTCTTGCCATCAGAAATTCATGTAGAAGAGGTAATTTATTCCTCTTTAATTATTTATTATTTTATATTATATATTTGATGTAGATTCAAAATTGTTATAAATCAATTCATCAATGTTAAGTTTATAAATATCGTATTCCACAAGATATTTTTTATTTAAAAAGTATTTTTACAGTTTGTTTTTATATTTTTCATATTTTTATAGTTTATATCC
The DNA here is from genome assembly GCA_963932465.1 of Maratus speciosus. Taxonomy (NCBI): domain Eukaryota; kingdom Metazoa; phylum Arthropoda; class Arachnida; order Araneae; family Salticidae; genus Maratus; species Maratus speciosus. Next base: position 268,434,839 of record OZ010795.1, read on the forward strand.
AAGTAAATTCTGCTGCATGATGTTTTATTTATAAAGTAATACTGTATAAATTATACATAAATATATATATATATATATATATATATACATCAGTTTCTTACGAAATTTTACCTAAATAATTTACAAGTTTGACTTACGTAAAATTCAAGTTACGTAAAAGTTTACGGAACACATTATTACGCAAGTCGGGGGATGCCTGTACTACTAAACATATACAGTCGAACCCCGTTAATACGCGCCCTGCTTAATACGCGAAACCGCTTAATACCCAAATTTTCTTCGGTCCCTTGAAAAATGCCTATCTTATGCATTAAAAAGACCCCTCTTAATACGCGAACGGTTAATATGCGAACCCGCTTAAGACGCGAATTTTTCACAGTACCGTGGCAAGAAAAGCCTACGTTTAATACGCGAATAAAATTTAAAAAAAAAAAAAAAAAAAAAAAAAAAAAAAAAAACAGGGAGTTTTAGAGGAAATAATGTCCCACATATGGCATTTCTATAAACTAGGATTTTTTTTGTCCAAATTTAATGGAATTATGAATAGCTTTATTAAAAATATCAGTTTGTACCTCTGCTACAGGCCAGGAAGAGAGAAGAGAAAATTTTCAAGCTAACGAGAGCACACTAAAAAAGCAAGCATGTTGTTTTCCCCTGATCAAAATGAGCCAGTTGAGGTCTTATCCGATAAGGAAGCGAAAGAACTTTTTTCCATACGATGGAGAAATGATTTAATCCCTATCCTAACTTAGAGCAGTGCCGATTCGCTGCCTGATCAGTGCTGTAATATCTAAAGCAAGCCGCATAGTGAAGCGATTCATGCAACATGTTGCTTCACATCAGCGGAAAAACATGTTTAAAACAATTTTGAAACAGCTTTCTTCTTTGTTTCGACTTGTTTCTCCTCCTGAGTCGCACTTCATCTTACTCCTGTCGCCCTAGTGTGCGTCCTGCCTTATGAAGGCAAAAGTCGCTTGCGCACCCGGTATAATCTGGTATACGATGTCCACGTGTTCTTTTAAAAGTTTATCCTGGTCTTTACCATGGCAAAGGTAGCAAAACATGTTAAAAGAAAGGCTCTCTCTATCACTGAGAAGTTACAAATTATAAATCAGTACGAGACCCATGCTATCCGAATAAGTCGGCTTTCTCCAAAGGAAAAAGGCATACACAATCAACTTTAAAGACATTGTTGAAGATTAGGGATGTAATCGTAAACCAAACTGTGTTGGTGGAGCAAGGAACAAGAAAATAAAAACCGCCAAGTTTAAAGACATGGAGAAGGCCCACCACGAGTGGTTTGTTCAGGAACGCTCTGTGAATATCCCAATAAGCGGCATGCTAATCCAAGAAAAATCTTCTGATGTCGCAGCAAAAATGGTATTGTTAGATTTCAGTACCTCAAATGAATAGATGGATCGATTTAAAGCTCGCCCCGGAATAAAATTCCAGAAAGTGTGCTGTGAATCAGCTGCTGTCAACAATGAAGACGTTGCTTGTTGGAAAACAAATCTGCTTCCGCAGCTTGTAAAAAACTGCTCAAGTCGTGATCGTGATATTTGCAACGTGGACGAATTTGGGCTTTTTTACAAAATGACATCCAACAAAACAATGGCTATAAAAGGAGAAGCATATAATGGGGGTAAACTAAGGAAAGACCATCTTACTTTTCTATTCGAAACCAAATCTGATGGATCAGAAAAGTTAAAATTACTGGTCTTAGGGAAATCATGCAACCCGCGATACTTTAAAAACGTCAAAAATATTCGCTTCCTGTGTGAAAGTCAGCGCAGAACGTGGATGACGGGCAACCTTTTTACTTTCTTTTATCTTGAATAGAAGAAAGTATTGCAATCGAAATTGTTTTCTATTTCCGATTTTCGACAGATTTAGACATTTTATGGGTCAAAGATACCAAAAACATGTTTCTACAAAATGTCTGTCTGTCTGTGTGCGTGTGTCGCCATTGTACCATCAAAAGGTGTATGAAGTTATACAAAGAATTGAACCAGATTTTTTGTGTATGTTTTTGGCTGTGGCAAGCAGGTCCTCCTGCAATTTAGAAATATTCCGCCAGAAGTGGGCGCTGTAATAGCAATGCCTGTGTCATTTTCATTATTCTAAAATCGAAAAGTGTATGAAGTTGTGCATAGAAGTGAAACAATTTTTTTTTTGTATGTCTTTGAGTATGCCCAGCAAGTCCTCCTTGAATTTGGAAATATTGCTCCGGAACGGAGCGCAGTGATAGCGACTTTTGTATAATTTTCTTGACTTTTCTTAATTCTATTGTCCATCGGCGGCTCGTGCAGCGACGGGAACACGCGTCCTGCTAAGTCTGCTATTCGCTACTGCTGATGTACGACAGGATAACTAAAAACTATTGATTTTAACAAATATCATAATCGAGATTAACTCTTTATTACTCCGATTAATTAACAGAAGCATAAATTTAAGATGAAAAATCAAAATTGGCACAGTGTGGAGGTAATAATATTGAAGTATTAAATATCTGTTACTACTTTTTGAAATATTCAGATGTATGAGATAGAAGCAAGTTTTGGGATTGGCTTATCCAACTAGTTTCACCATGGGTTCGTGGTATTAACCAGCGTATAGGAAAAAATCATGCCATGTGTTATTGTTTGGGGACAATTGCCTTGCCCATCCGAAAGATAACGAAGGCCTGAGGAAGTCCAAATTGAATTTTTACCTCCAAATTCGACTAGAGTCACTTAGCCAATAGACTAATGAGTCATTAACAGCATGAAGGTAAATTACAAGACTCACGTAGTACGAGAATACCTTCACCAAATGGAACACGACAGCAACCATTCTTGCTAAGGTCGTCCTATAACAACCCTTGATATTATGTACGCGCTTACCGTAGCATGAAAGACTTTCACACCAATGATGATTGCAAATTGTTAGAAAAGGTGATTTTAGAATTAGCGAGGACATCATTAGCCGATCTCGCATACTCTGGTGTTCAAGAACTGGCTTGGCGAACAAGAAACTGTAGGGGAAGATTTTGTCTATTTAGACACGTTCATTAATATCGACAAAGATCTAGTAGTCTCCTAGCTCAGAATCCTAGATGACATCAACACCACCTGATAAACCAGATGAGGAGGATGAAGAGGATGAATCTGTTCCTCCGGCCTCATCTTCATTCTCCAAAGTTACGGAGGCGTTCAGTTTTCTTAGATAGTATTCATCGTCCCTGGTCGAAGGACCTTCGACGACCGAGCCTTACTATCACCTGATTAGGGCTGAAAACACCAAGCTAATGGTACGGCCGCATGCCAAACAGGACAAAATTGATAGCTACTTTGCTGCCAAAAAATAATTTTTCTGTAATTATTGACTTTATTAACTTTAAACTTTTTTATATCGACTTTTGAGTATTATCGACACTGTTCTCTATTTGTTCTGTATAGCTTACAAGGATTTTAATTTTTTAATATTAGTTTTAGTTTAGATGGCTAGCACAAATTTTTGTGTTCGTTTTGTTCAATTTTATATGACGTACATAATAAATCTAATTTTGAAAAGACATAGGATTTTTACTTAAGACAAGAACTTTTATTTGAATTTCCCGATTACAAACGTTCCTGCTTAATAAACACACAATCATAAAAACAAATAAAATATCATTTTATGTCTTAAACCCGCAAACAATTGTCATAAAGTTGCGTTTTATCCGTATAGGTCGTTATAATATGGACCATAAGACGAAAATTCACGAACTTCGGTTAATACGCGAACCCGTTTAATACGCGAATTTTGATCTGTCCCTTGATTCGCGTATTAACGGGGTTCAACTGTATATATATATATAATCCATATTTCCACATTTTTATTTCTAGCAAAAACATATATATATATATATATATATCTAACTAGCAATAGAAGCAGATTAAAAATAAGAATATTTAGCAATCCTTTTATTTTCAGGATATTGTATCTTGTATCAATAATTAAAAGGCAGATTTTTTTAATGTAGTCTAGTATTTATACTTTCATAAAATAATAGCGAGTGTTTTTTTAATATAAGAGAGTAATTTTATAAAATCTTACGATATTTAATTATGTTTAAATTATATGTAATATTGTTTTAATTTCTCTTTTTTGAACATGATTAATTAAAAATTTCGATTCCAGTAAAAATCAATCCAAAAGTAAAAAATAAACTGATTTTTTCAAAAATTTAAAAAATAAATAAATAAACGGTGATATGAAGCAATTTAAATCCGGTTTTAAATCAAGCTCACTTAACTTGTGCATGAATAGCATTTGTAAGCCGTTTTCTCATTTTGCATTTGTAAAAACTGTGAAGACAGGATATGCAACACTCCGATTTAAAGCTGAAAGTCACCAGAAAGTAAACAATGACATCATATGAGCCAGCGCGTTGTGCGAAAGGAAATCCAAATCTTCTATTATATCCTTTGTCTGTGCTACGGAATTTCTCGAGTGCATTTGTGATAAGAACTGTTGTGAGGGGAGCTGTGTAGACGCTAGTATTATATTTGGCTTGCACAAAGCATTATATAAAGAAAAGAAAACCCCAAAAAAGAGAACATTCAAAAAAAAAAAAAAAAGAATTGTGGAAATTTGAGAATCCGTTCAAAAATTATGCGTGGGCATAAAACAGCAACATCCAAACAAAACGTATAATCAACCACCTTCCTTCGAAGTTAGTAAAAAATTGTGTGTTTTGACCGAACTAACATGCTATTTTCAGATTAATAGCCACCGTAGAACGGGGTTTTCTATGACAAGACAACAACTTTGTTTAAAATTTCGGCAATAGGGCATGCTGCTTAAAAAACAGAAATAAGATATGCAATAATTGTAACAATTTTATTTCAGCATAAATTGCAGCTGTAACTATTCACTGTGTTGTCGAACATGACATCACGTACTGAGCACAGTCGCAACAGTACGCCTGATACAGCATTAAATAGCATATATACATGGAAACAAGCGCAATACCCTGCAGTATGGCATCTGTCATGGGTGGTAAAGATTGTAGATTTCCTCTATAAACTTGTTATGTAAGGTAGGGTGTATTAATGTATTGTTCTAATTTTGAGTTCTATAAGGCATGTGCTTACCATACCCCCTTTGTTTTATCTGCTCAAGCGCACTCTACTGTAATGATTTTGAACTACTTTTTTGTGCCATACAAATCCCGTATCGCAGGGCATATAATTATATTAAGTGCATAACCCTCCGTCTCCATATATATTTTTATACGCCTTTTAATCTGTTTTTTCTTTTCTTTTTTTTTTTTTTTTTTACACACCCGGAATATAAAACAAAATAATAAGTTATATAGCAATTCGAAGTTTTAGTACAGTGATTCTTATACTATGGTCTGTGGACCTCAAAGGGGCTGCAGAGCGTCTTCAGGAGCAGATACAGTTTAATGCCTAGACAAAGGAATTTTCGCTCTATTTAATCGCAAGATTCTGCGATTAAATAAGCTATCTTTCGTAAATGTCATATCCGAAATTCTTATTATAATTTTAAAAAATCATTAAGGGAAACAAGTTCATATATAATAAATTAATGGAAATATTTTCATTGGCAGATTTTGTAATCGTGTCATACTTTATATGTAGGGAGAATGAATTAATTACGAAGTATTAAAAAAATATTTTTGAGTTCTAAAGAAATTATGAATTCTGGTATATCATGCTTTTACATTAAGAGTAAAATGTCTTACTTTATATTGGGCACGTGCACTTCTAAGTACACCCGAATCAACCTGGCTTCGGTGCTGCAGGAGGACCTGGAGCTCAGCCGTGGACGCCGTACCGGCACCGACCAGTTTTGGAGAGTTGCTTAAGCAGTGAAGCTGACGGGTTATAGTACCTATGGATTCCAACGCTCGGTTACCCGACTACGTGTATGTGTGCCTGGATATTCCTCCCTCCATGATAGCTTCGTGCGAACTCCACGACTTATTCTTGAGCGAGGAAGGTGTCCTCACGTGGGTAAGAAGCAGGTGGCTGAGATGATTGCTGATGAGAGAACGAGGAACAGGCTGCCCTAACGTGTAAGACCGGACCAACCGTTTTTGATTTAATTCCCTACTTTGTAGCCTTGGTGCCCTTTGCCCTAGTCACCCGTGGGTGTGAAGGATGCGGAAACTAATTTTCCTATCTTTTCGTTTATTTTACTAATATTTTATGCTTTTGAGTTGTTTTATCCGCTTATTTGGATCGCAGAGATAGCATGTTGGATTCTCATTCCCGGCTGGACTCCTTGTGTAGTTCATTCCTATGAGATGCTATGATAGAGAGCCGATGATGTGATGGCCTAGCTATAAGATCGTACTTGTTCCGCTCCCTCTCATGAGTTGGGTTCTACTCCAGCTTCGGAGTTGGTGTAGAGCACCGTGTAATGTCCAGTATGGGTCATGTACACTTTATTTAACGTCATTACTTTATATAAAAATGGGATATTTATTTTATAAATGATAGGAAGTAATGCAACTATGTTTGTTAATTTTTATTTATTTATTTGTAATACTATAACAGTAGTTGTTAAATTTATACAGAACCAAATCATATTTGACATTATTGGTTTTTCAACGCATAAAAGTAAGCCCTTTATCATACATACATGCTAAGCTAAAGTTATTTTATTTTATTTTATTTTTTTTTTTTTTTGATGTTGTTAAGGAAATTAGACAGGCTCTCCCCTTGATAGAAAGTCAAAGAAAAAGTCCAATTCATCTTTTCGAATAAAACTTTTGCAACTTCTTCGTTGTTGTAAATAATGTATAATTTTTGACATGCTATCCTTGTACATTAAGGTATCTTACTTTAACTAATGTTTTCTATTTATTTCGATGAATAATAGAAAATCACACTTTTAGGTATGCTAATTGATTTTTGAAATGCAATACTTACAGCTGTCAAATTTGCTGGTATACAAATGAAAATTGCAGTAGATATTTTATTGTAATTTTAATTATAAAAGCAAGAGCCTTATCATTGTTGCATCTTGAATTAAAACATACAATGACAAATTTAAATATTTTTTTTTTAATATACCGTATTCCACCGCATTAGACAGCATGCCGCAAAATTCGAGGAGGACCAATTTTTTTAATATTAGTCCCTGGTCTTTCCCGCCATGCCGGAAAAAGCGAGGATCTTCGAAAGTGGAAAGGAATGAGGTTCATTAGCTGTATTCAGTACCCTCATAGCATGCATGGTCACGGTGACGTCGTTGTGACGTCACTGTGAGTCACGTCACATCTGTGACCAAAATGCCACCACTCAGTGATGTCACATTGTGACTGAGATGTGAACTTCTTAGAAAACTTTAAAAAATTACAAAAAATATTCAAAACATGTTATTTATGTAAAATTATATTTTCTGGCAATTAAAAAAAAAGTTGTGACGTCACTGTTATGTCACTGCATGTAACGTACGTCACGTCACATATGTGACGAAAAAAAACACCATATTGTAAGTCACAGTGTAACAAAAATATGAACATAAAAAATCTTTGAAAATGAACAGAAATATTTTAAACATGCCCGAGTTACAGCAACATAAGGAATGAAAACATATTAGTGGATAGGAAATAGTAAATTCGGACACAAAATGAGGTGTGTGTGTGGGGGGGGGGAGGGGGGGGCATAAAAAGGAAAATGCACGGTACAAGTATCAACAAACTAGATTTTCATGCTATATTTTATCAATTTGTTATCTAAGACAGTGAAAGTATACTTTTTTATGATTTCAATTTTATCTACCATTGCAATTTAATCCTTCACTGATTGTTATTATTATAAAAGTGTTGGCGCAATTTGGATAACATATTCAGAATTAGGAATATTAAATCTGTACACTTTACATATTTAGTTTGCAGGGAAGAAGTTTTTTTTTTTTTTTTTTTTTTTTTTTTTTTTTTTTTTTTTTTTTGTCGACTAGTGGTATTCAAAACACTTCTGTGGTTTCAAACTAAAATTTTCTATTACAGTTAAGTCTGTAGCTTTTAATGAGCACGTAGAAAGAGTATTCAGAGTTTAGTCATATATGCATTTCTTGCTTTAGAATTTGCATTCAAGTCATATTTTTTCCTGTTAGTTTTTAACTATTTTAAATAACTATTTTTTTTAAAAATTCTACTTCTTTCAGACTTTTTAAATAAAATTAGCATTTTACAAAAAAATATTTATACAAAACCCATGATATAATGATTCGTATTTTAAATGCGTATTTTAGAGATGCGACTTTAAAAAAAGCTTTTTTACAAATTGTTTTATTCTACAGAAAATGAATATAAAAAAATGACAGATTGACAAAGAAATTTTTTTTATCCTGTATACTCTCTTTTCATTTATTAAGAAGATGCCTAATTTTTATTTATTACGTGTAAAACAAACTTTACTTTAAAAAAAAAGAAAAGAAAGAAAAAAGGCAGGTGTTTCATTCAAATAGAAAATTTTCATTACACTCACATAAAGATAAAATGATTGCGCATTTAAACTCTAAAAATCTGTTGTCTACAAAAAATATATATATATATAATAATACAGCATAAGCATCTGCTTGTCAATATCGTCTGCGCTCGATTAAACCACAGAATAAAATAAGGATCAGAACTTTTGACACGGGAAGTATGTCTGACAATTTTGTCATTTTGTCAGAAATATGTCTGACAATTTAGGATAAAACACGGATATTATTAAACTATTTATGGAACTTAAAAGGTATGTCTTATTTAATTTAATTTTTTTATTTCCGTTTGATAGATTATTACATGAGTTAAATAGTTGTAGTATGTTATATGCAATGAGACTGATCTAGAATTCGTTTCCGATTCGATGCTTTAAAATATCTTAATCTGCCATCGCTAGAAGAAAAAAAAAAAGCTGTTGCAGAGACTGGTTCTAACACTATTTATCGTCATTAATATTTTGGAGTTAAATATGATATTCGATTATAATGATATTAGGAAACTGTTTCAATTTTGAAATTAACATTATACTGGGAAAAAGTCTTTTTACTTTTGAAAGATTTTTTTTTCATTGCTAATAATATTTTAAATTAGTATTTAAAATCTTAAATCTTCATACCAATGTTTTCAGATTTAACATTTGTCAAAATTATAAAATAATGGGAATTCCTTATAACATATGGAAAGATTTTTGAGAAATTGTTAAATGCATTTAATTCATCTATTGTAGTTTGTTGTTGTTTAATAGTACAATTATAAACATTAATTATTTAGTGTTTTTCAAATTGATATATTTATTTTTTTAATTGTATTTAAGCATTTTTTTTTTTTTGCTGTTTGTGATTTTAATCAAACATTTAATTGTAGACATTCAGAATAAGTTATTAAATTTTCTTTGATTGTAAACTCATTTTCTACGTTTTCGATACATTTATTTTATTCGCATTAAAAAATAAAAAAATAATATTTAAGCATTGAAATAAAGTGTTTTTCAGGCCCGATAAAGTTGAAAAGTGTTTACGACTTCGGTTTCTCTGGCCGTCTGTCCGAGCTCTAACTCGCGAAAATATACTCGGATTGACCTGAAATTTTTGGATGTGATTGTACCATAGCAAGGTCCCTATTTGTAATGAAGTTTGTAGCATGTTTAGTTCATTTACAGGGACAGTCAAAAGTATTCCATTACATTACGACCTGTGGGGAAAAAATCACTTCAAATGATTTTTAATGATTTTACACGCTTTCAAACAGAATAAAATTGATATGCATTTATGAAGCGCACTAAAATGTGCATTCCGTAAAATATGCAATGCAGAGAATAGTTATTGTTTATTTACAGGGCTAAAAAAGGAATTCCAATACATGATATAGGGGTGGAGAGAATTGTTTGCGGCGTACTATATTTATTTTAATTTATTTGATATGTAATGAAATTGATATACGTCGTTGAGGTTTACGTACTATGGATTATTTCATGTATAATACGAAGTGTATATAGCATTTACAGGGACACACAAAATATTTCAGATACTATATTGTATCCGAAGTACTGTTCATTAGCGATGATTGCTGGAAATGTACTTTTAATTATGATATGCGCTTTTATGATCCACTACATTTATCCAGAGTATATGGTCTATATATACATGCTATAATTCATATACAGGACTATACAAAAGTATTCGTAAGGGCTACTGGGTATTGCGTAAAGGTGGTTTTTAAATAAGTTATGCAGTTTTACGCTGCACTGTATTTAATTTACTAAGAAATGTTTGTAGAATATAGATAAAATGATATACTGGGTCACGCAAAGAATTGGATACGTTGCCGTCTATAAATTATAATTTCTGGAAATGTGATTTCAGCAGTTTTAAGAGTGTTTTAGCTTGAATTAAATTTTAACTAAATAGTGGCGTGTAATAAAGGTTGTAGGTAAACTACAGGGTTGTACAAAATTACTTAAGTATGTTTCCATATATTAGTACAAATTTCGGAAAGAGAATTTAAACCTGTTATGCGTTTCCTTGATAAACTAAATTTTTCCATTATATAGTATATATATCAATCTACAGATCAAATACAGGACTGTTTAAAATAATTGGAAAAAATATTTGGCTATGGATGGTAACTGCTGAAATCAGTTTTTCAAATGTTTTATGCGTTTTCATGTTTAGTTAGTTATCTTGTTTACGTTATTTCCCCCGATGTCTTGTTAAAACATTCAGAAAGAGGTGGAAAGTGTTTTATAATTTATGCTTAACGCATGATATATCTTACTTGTTGTATCTATTTCCCAGATCAGTCTTTTTCTATAAAACATACCAAATCTAATTAGCTCATATTCACAAAACACAATATATATGGGAATAAAAAATTTAAATAAATAGGGCCTATCATGTCGTTCCATAAATAACAGTTGTATTAATGTCCGTTAGACTCCCTGTTCGTATTTCGTAAAGCAATGACAAATCACAAAAAATTAAAAAGCTTACACATTCTTAATATTAAGCTTGAATTCAAGATCAAGCTTAGAACTTAATAAAAAAAAGATGTCAGTTGATAAGCATTGTTTTTTAAATGGAAAATTAAAAATATTTTAGAAGAATAGGACTCCAAAATAGGGATATCTTGCTAAAAAGTACGGTAAAAAGATAAGATTTTATATTTCAAACAAAACTTTACTTTAAAATTATCATAGTGTTTATGACAAGAATCATCACAATATTAATACTTGGAAATTTTTCCAGAGAGAAACATTCGCCTTGCATACAATATTTCAAATGAAAATCAAATTTCAAATTAATTGCTTAAAAGGCGCAAAGGTCAACATAGTGAAAAATATTCCACGCCGGGACTCGATCCCGGGTCATCAGTATAGCGCACTGACATTCTACTGACTAAACCACATGGAACGATACCCAGTCTGGAAAATTTCACCCTATTACATGTTGTCAAGGCTACAAACGCAGCACAAGATGGAATATTTATCGTGAGCCACCGTCATGGGGCAAACACGAAACTTAATTAAATCCAGCATCGATTGAAACTATATTAATGCTTGGAAATTTTTCCAGAGAGAAACATTCGCCTTGCATACAGTATTTCAAACGAAAATCAAATTTCAAATTAAAATTGCCTTTTAAGCAATTAGTTTGAAATTTGATTTTCATTTGAAATATTGTTTGCAAGGCAAATGGTTCTCTCTGGAAAAATTTCCAAGTATTAATATAGTTTCAATCGATGCTCGATTTAATTAAGTTTCGTGTTTGCCCCATGTCGGTGGCTCACGATAAATATTCCATCTTGTGCTGCGTTTGTAGCCTTGTCAACATGTAATAGTGAGAAATTTTCCAGGCCGGGTATCGTTCCATGTGGTTTAGTCGGTAGAATGTCAGTCCGCTATACTGATGGCCCGGGTTCGAGTGCCAGCATGGAATCTTTTGCACTATGTTCGCCTTTGCGCCTCTTAAGCAATTAATTTGAAATTTGATTTTCATTTGAAATCATCACAGTGTTTATGACAAGTTCGTCACAAATGACACATATTTCACAAATTGGTCACAATGTGACTTCAAAGCATTGTCACTTTCGTCACAAGTTCGTCACAAAGTTAATGCCAAAATAGTCACAAATGACTCACTTTTCACAAATTTGTCACACCGTGACTTCACATAGTGGTCACAATGTGACGTCACAAACGGCCTCTAAAACGGCCATAACGACCTCGCATTCTAGTCACTATGACGTCACATCGACGTCACGTGACGTCACATCGACTGTCACAAAATCACAGTGTGATTTCACAACGACGTCGCTGTGACGTCACCATGCCTTACGGGTAGCAGCGATTGATGTTGGGGAGGAGGGATGCAATATAGAGCTACTCCCCACTTTTCTAATTATTTAGTTTACTTTTTTTTACATATTTAAGATAAAAAAAAACGTGTTTCTTGCGTCTCATATACCATTTCATACAAAGCTCTCTGCCTAGCACCCATCCGATATTTACAATGTAGAAATAGATTATCTCCTAAATTATTACATGAACACAAATATTCTTAATCTATATAAAATAAGATAAAATATAATAATTATCTAAATATATAAAGAGAGAAATCTGTGCTTACATTATATCAAAAATTTAATTTTATATGATAATTTAAAAAACTGAAATTTAACTGAAATATAGGATTTTATTCAATGAGAAAGATTAGCGGACTAAAAATGAAAAACGCTGAAAGTACCAAAAAATCAAAAATCTTTTTTTTTTATGAACAAAATGTCTTAAATGTCAAGCTTAACAAACACAAAAATGCTTGAAGTGTTAACCCTAGCAGTAATAGTTGAAAGAAGTCGGAAATTGTTCACCAAACGTGGCAAATGAGGTGCTTTCGCCTCCCTTTTTTTCGCTCTCTTGAAAAATTTCCTCTTTTGGACTTTTAACGCTTTCCATTCTTAGTTCTAAATTAGAAATACAAAATTTGCTGTATATTTAATCATTTATTATCATTATACTTGCTTTCTTCCTCTGTTAGACCAGAAGTCTCGTCTTTGGCATCAGAATCAGGAATGGTATTCTTTTGAATAAGTTCTTTTTAATGATTGCGTAAAAAGTCTATGTTTCTTTTTGTAGTTAAACCACATTAATTTAACCGCAACTTTTTAATTAGGTTTTCGGAAACTTTTTCCCGTACTGCTTTTACCCAGAGAGCTATAGTAAGATACGAAGCAGATCGACATTTACTAGACTTCGTGAATTCCAGTTCTCCATTTTTTTAGCCAATCACTCTATAAACGCCTAATTTATGCTTTGAAAGTCTTATTCCAATGCACATCCGCGGGCTGTAACAATGGTGCCAAATTTCCAGGAATTATCACAAGCTCTGTTTTATAATGTTGTTTAAAATTGTATTTAATAGTCGTTTTTAGGTAGCGTTTTGTACTGTCCAATACTTAGACAGATTTTTTTTTTTAAATATTAGGGCGATTGCTCCAAACGTTTTGCTTATATATAGTCATCAAGTCACTATACACAGAACCTTTCATGGACACAGTGACTACAACATCCTTTAGGAAATCTGACTTTGGAATATTTTTTAAGCATTTAAAAATTAAAAATGGTTTCAATTTTGTTCCATCGGTCATTGCGTTCAATATAACTGTGTATCGTAGTTTTCCTTACCGGGCGTTCTGCATAATATGTACTTAAAGTCATAAGTATTCAGCTGCGGCAGATCAAACCACATATCATACATATAATCGTCATCATATATATAGACAGATAAAGAGAGAAAAATTATTAATGTTTTTCCCTTAAAATGAAAAATGTTGTTAGAAAAACTAAAATAAATCAGCCGCCCGTCCTCCAGTAGCGAAACCTCATATTTTCCGGCATGCCGGTAAATACGAGTTTTTCCGGCATGCTGCTGCACCTCGATTTTTCCGACATGCCGCCTAATGCGGGGGAATACGTTAAATAAATATTTGATTGAATGTGTTGAAAAGCAAAGAATCAGTCAAATTATTGTTCTTTCAAAACAGCTTCGTAATCGTTTTCGTTCTGGTAAATATTACATAACTTTTGATGCTTTATGCTCATGCTTAAAAAATAAAATATTTTAATTAAAAATGTTCAGTTTATTTGTTTAAATCATAGAAAATATTATTATTGGGTATGTTTTTTTTTTGTTGTTTGTTTGGTTAATTTGTGTTTCGTACACTGTAAAAAAATCCGAACAGTATTCCTGTAGGAATCGGAAAAATAGTTGCCCTTATCGTACCGGAAAATTTTCCGACCCAGCTCGGAATAAAATCCGTAAAAAAAGGAAACTTTCATTAAAACAGTACTTTACGGATTTTATTCCAATTTTACGGAATTTATACAATTTTACAGATTTTATTCCAATTTTACTGATTTTATTCCGATCTGGGTCCGAAATTTTTCCGGTATGATAAGGGCAACTATTTTTCCGATTCCTACAGAAAATCTGGTCCTATTTTTTTTACAGTGTAATAGTATAATTGCACTCATTGAATTCATATAAATCCAAATTATACTTGCTACATACTTGTAATTTTAAACATAAAACTGAAACATTAATCACATTTACGTCTTGAATTTTGAAAAATCCAAATAAAGTTTAAATTTCCTTTGTTAATTAAATTAAGTTGGCCTTTATCTTCAATGCCAAAGGAAGCCAAAGAATAAGCAAAATTCTTTTTTCGGCAACAACGTTGGTAAGTGGGCAGTATGACATTTACACTACAGCTTCATAGAATAATTTTCTTTTGTTTCCTCAGACAAAAGCATACTTAGAGCTTTAAAATGTGTTTTTAATCACGTTGTTTAATTTAAAATTCATTTTTAAAAGACAAGGGTCGTTCAGACTATGAAAGTAACTTCTTTCAATAGAGACATAAGTATTTCTTCCAAATAGCTTTTATATTATATGTAATTTATATGTTTGTTAGACGTCTTTATTATTATGATGTTATTAATTTTCTGAGGTATTTGTTATTATTTTATGTTTATTAGAGGTCTGAATCGGCTGAAATTTAAAGGCCCGTTCCGGCCGACGCGTACAAAAATTTGTTGAAGCGACCCGTAATAAAAGTTACAGTTTCTTTCGGCCATTAAAAAAAATGTTTGACCGACTTGACCCGAACGAAAGTTTAATTGGCCTGACCCGGCGCGACTGAATTTCTAAAAAACATTCCAATATTTTTAAGGCAACATTATCCTACAATTAAAATTACTTAAAAAGTACACTTTCTTCATGCATAGGTTTTATTTTCAGATTATGTTCGAAATGCATAGAATACGATATGACAATAATATTAATGACCACATAGACAATTAAGTACATAAATACTAATTTTAAAATGTGAGTTTGATAATTACATTTAAATGAAGATTCAGTAAGAAAAATTAACGTAGTTTACAATGAAAAAAAATATTGTCAAGTAAAATCTTAATTTTAAAGCTATGCAAAGAAAATATTGTAAAGTAAAATCTGAATTTTAAAGCTATACAAAGAAAAAAGGTAGATTCAAAACTCTATAACTTTGTAATTTATTAAACCAAATTAAATTTCTAAACATATGTGAACATCACTATAATTTTTACAAAAGAAAAATAAATAAATAAATAAAATGCCAGATAGACATAGGTGTAGAAGAATTTAGGGAAATACATGAGCCAAAACTTGGCAGAAAACCCGAGCAGTAACAGATTATACCATAAAAATATAAGCTAAAATATTGTGATATTCTATATTTCTTTAATGAAACTTTTGGATAACAGTACTCTGATATGTTTAAATTTAATTTGATTTAATAAATTACATGGATAATTTTTCATTTACTTTCTCTTTTCTCTTTAAGATTACGATGTTTTAAAATAATCTATTTTTTTAACAAAAACTTTCATTTCTTTTATTCTATTCTTTTCTTTAAATCTAGGTTTATATAAAAAAAAGTAGAGATTATAGCCACAAATTTTGTGGTTCATTAGATAAATATATATGTCTCAAAAAGCTATTCTTATAATTTGAAATCGATAGCTTAATTTCAAAGTTTTCTACAAAATCCATCAGTGAAAAAAAAATCCTTATTTTCCTAAAAACTCATTGAAAGTTCAGAAACAGATCTTTGTTTCAGATATAAATAAACAGCTATACAGCTATAAATCAAATGCAAAAAAATCATAACTTTTTATGCAAAAAATATTTATTTAGGTTTAACACAAGCATCTCGCCTTTAAGAATTATTAAATTTAAAAACAAATTGTGTCTTATCTTAGATCATTGTGTATAGATAGCAAATTGCTTAAAATTGAAGTATTTAATCTTAAAATAATGTTTCTTATCCGCGGCAAAAGTTTGGGTCCATTATCATCTAAGCAGTAATAAGGATATTTATCAAGATTGCTCATAACAAATTCTTGAATATCATTTTGAAAAAATTTTCAAGGGATTTTCAAAGTTAACCTCTAAATACAACTTTACATTATGTTGTGTTACTTATGACATAGTTATGAATATTGTGGTTCATTAACACATAATCTGAGAAAATGTTTGAGTTTCTGGTGTAATGTAACTTTAAGTAATTTGATACATTTAGATATTAAATACGAGCAGACTAAATAATTTTGTGTTACATTATCATCGCAAAATTAATCCCCAAACATCTGTTAATTAAATCATCTCTTGTCATGTATTTGGATATTTTCATTGTGTAAAGATATTAAATTTATTGGTAAAAAAGAATGTCGTTTACACTTTTATCAAGATAAATGATATGGAACTAGCTTTATTATTATTATACCTCTAAAAAAGGACAAATTAATTCATAACTTTGAAGACATACTAGTGGTAATAATTAAATTTTATTACTTTTTTTTAAGTATTGACTGTCATTAAAAACTAAAATGCTTAAAGGGGCTTAGGGTAAACAATATTTTTTAATGATAAATTATTTAATAAAGTGTACAAAACTTTCTGAGGCTTAAAATATTTCGAAAATAATAAAAAGTGTACCCATAATTAAACGCTCCTATTTTAAAGATATCTACAAACGAAACTATTGTTCATAAAGTTGTTCATTTTTGTGAAAGACATAAAGGGAAGGGAATTTGTTTAAGCGAAGAACAAAATTAGTTCAAAATTCCGCCACCACAGGGAATTTTTAATGAATTACACATTTAGCATATATTTATGATAGTTTAGAAAGTTTATTTATTAACTTTACCTGATCATAAAGTCAGCATTTCACGACATGTTGCTAGCATTTCCCAGAATACACTGCGGACACATTCTGTCTTAGGATTCCAGATAGCAACTGAAAATGATAAGAGCTATGTGGAACTGAGACATGTTTGGTTGTAATAAAATTTTTAAACTATCGTAAATGCGTACTAAATGTGTAATTCGTTAAAAAACACCCTCTGGTTTTATTAATTATTTTATTATCTGGTTTAAATTTTAAACTATTTTCTTTTCTCTCAAACAAATTCCCGTACCTTTATTATGTTCTCCACAAAATTTAAACTACATTCTGAGCTATTAGCTTCATATGCAAACAACTTTAAAATAGGGTCGTTTACTTCTGGGCACCCTGTATATGACCCCTGTATTTTCAGTTTCCTTCACCCGATGCCCAGCCCTATTTGATTTCCTCCAATAATTATAGATTTTGTGCTACAATGTTTCATTTTCTTATTTCAAAAGGAACCGTACATACTGCTTTTATAGCTTAATCCCTTTTATAAATTTATACGATGAATATATTTTTTAAATTTTATTAGTATTCTGTTCTTAACCATTTGGAAAAATGGTTATTGTCCTCTGTCAGGTTAGGAAATCAAAAACATATCTGAAGTGTTTTATTGGTTGAAACCGCATTTTATTCGTTTTCTGATTGGTCTATACAGTAATCTGTACTTTCCCTTTACTTTTAACAGAGATGGATACTTCTGTTGCCACTATGACAAAAAAGTAATAAAAACTACAAAAAAAAATTAATAACTCAGAAACAAATAGAGATAAAGCTTTCAAACAAATTGAATTTAAAAGTACATTTTTTTTCTCTATACGACGGTGTAAAAAGTAATATTGTGGGATGTTTAGAAGTTTAAAAATGAACTTTCATTTAAAATTGGTTCCGGAACATTAATGTTTAATCCATGGCGTACGTAATGAATGACCAGCTCCGTAGAAGTTTAAAAATTTACAGTAATGAAAAATGTAATCCATGGCGTACGTAATGTATGATCAACTCCGTGCGATTTTTTATGTCTTAAATTTTAGTCTTTGAAAAATCATTTTTCAAATGTCGTTGTAATTTGTTAAATTGCATTTTTTTATTTTTTTTTATTGCCCTTCTTAGAACTTCCTTTCTAATATCATTCTTTCTTCTAAATATGCGTTAAACGAAAAGGAGATCGTATTAAAATTAAATTTCGCATTTAAATGTGCATGCAGCCCCTTTTAAATAAATGATTATCTTAAAAATGTAGTTGATTTGTACAAGTTTTGTAATTGGAAGTATATTTTTGTTACCATCGGTTCAGGAAATTGTATCTTTTTTTAATCATCCTACATAATTTAAGTAAATAGTACTATTAATAGAAACATTTCAGGGTATTTGCACTAATTACCCATTTTAATACTTTTTTATATGTTTTATTTGATTCCAATTCCTCCTTCCCTCTAAAAACCGTAATTGTCTGAATAAATTATGAAATATTTTAAAATATAAACTTTGTAAAAACACAAACGATATTTTCTTCTCCCTCCACTCATACTAAAGTGTTTTCTTACGAAACTAAATACCTCTCTTTTAAAACATGCATTTAAATACTTAATTTTTGTAAGATTAAATAACAATTTCTATGCATTGCAATTTTTTTTAACTAAAAAATATTGTACCCTGCGAATGTATTAGCTGGAAGAACTGAAACCGAAAATAATTTTATAATATGTGACAACAACGTAACCTAAGCACGTTAGGTAAGCATGCATAACCTAAAAATGTGAACGACATTCTGATGTAGTATAAGTAGATTAAACGTGAAAATATTCCCTATGGAAGATTTTTAAAGAAAATTTGGCAACAGAAAGCCTTGAAAATGATTGAAAGGAAACAATTATTAGTCAGTGACTAAATTTCCCAAGGACTTAAATTAATATGTATTACATTTTTTTTAACTGCATGTATGTTAACTAATCCATTGTGCTCATAAATATTCATAATGCAATAAAATGATTACTCATGCTGTTTTAACGCAAATGCTTTATAACTGACACGCGATATACCGCATTTCTATATCAATGAATAGCACATTTCATGAGTTTGTGCAGTAATTTGCGTGTTAGTGATTGCTTTAAAAAAAAAAAGTATTTCACTGACGAAAATTACAAAGTATATGTTGCCGTTTTTTTCGTGATCTACAAATTCATTATTTTTTTAATTTAACGACGACTTAATTTTAAATATAATTAACTACTTCATTTAAAATTTTATTTTCTGTTAAAAGTAAAATACTTCTAAGTCATTGCAAAAGCTTTATAGGATATAAATTGAAAAAATATTAAATTTAGTTATATTTACAGGGTGTTATTCAAAAAAAGAGTGGACAGACATTAAGACTTAGTAGATACACACAAAAAAGTGTTTAGGAAACTAAAATTTTAATCTATTAGTTTACTCATTAAAAGAGGCTACCTTACTTCGATTCGCAGATAAATAACGTTACAAAAATACTGTTAAGAGCACCCGTCATTGCACGCGCGAGAAAAACGAACGGGATTACTCGCGCTCGATATGTCATTCTCATGGCGGTTTTTTCCAATTTTATTAACATAAAATCTATATAAACATAAAACACTAGAAAAAAATAGATATTAAACCTGTTATTTACATTTATTTTGTACATTCGCTGCGTCTATCTATATTGAATGCACGCGCGAGAAAAACTGCTGATTTTACTCGATCTGGGTATGTCATACCCATGGCGGTTTCTTCCAATATTTTTACCTTAAAATCTGCATAAAACATAAAGCACTACGAAAAAAGAAGGGATAATATAGTTTTAAAGATAAATTAAAAATTTAATTTACATTTATTCTGCAAATTTCCTGCATCTATCTGTACTCAGAGCTGTTACAGAAATGCTCGCGCTGGGTGTGAGATACCCATATGTGGCGATTGCGATAAATCTATATTTCGAATTATTTAACCGCTTTCCCCCCGCCCTCTAAAATTATGACCTTCGTGGCAGCTACACAAAGACTCATCCATTTCTGAAGGAAGTTTAGGGAGAAAAACTGCAAAAAAGCAGCACTGCGTGTGACATTTCCAGCGCGAGCAAACTGGGGTTAAGAGCATTTTTCAATTAATATTGAAAAGTTTCAAGTTTTGTACTGATCCTATATGTAGATGCTCCCTAAGCAAAATTTAAGTATATCATTAGTTAATAGACGTTATGACTAACATATTGGCAACAGTGACATTTCGATATTATGGCTTATGAAAGAATTAATACGGGGAGAGTGTATTACTTCGACCAGGACTATAGGTATCGATTTCTGTCTATGGTATCATTGCAATTTTCCAAAGTAAGATAAGACAATCACAGCTCATTCGCCAAGTTGTCCTCCATTTCTTTGGAAGGTATCATTACAATTCGCTCAAAGCAATATACGACAATTGCAGCTCATTCTGCCAAGTAGTCTTCCATTCTTTTTAGGTAGATTTCGTATGAAATATTAGGTGATTTCGTATGAAATATTATCTATTGGCGTCGTTCCTATGTTGGAATTTCTGAAAAATGTTTGCAGATCTACACCGATCATGACCCCTGGAACCCAAAACCACCCTGAGTAAAAAACTTATATATCTATCCTATATATATAAAATCCTAATGAAACGAATTTATGAAACGAATATATGAAACGCCTGAAATGTGTCGATTCTTTGAATCGACCGATTAAACAACTGATTTTGTTTCACAGCGATTTCTCTTAAAATATGGAATACTTTGCGACGAAATTAACAGCAAAAATCTGTGTTGATCCACAGATCTCAAAACTGGTACTAGAATTTTTAAATTCGAATAAGTTTTCGAAATATAAATTTTTTTCTAATTTTAAATACATTTTTTCTAATGATGGCAACTCAAATTTTAATCATAACAGAAATTTTTTTTTCATAATTCAGAAAATGTTACTATTTTAAATTAATTTGGCGACAGTTGGGCCTCCTTTAAATCTATATTAAGAACATGCTTTTTTCGTATTTCGTTATCATTTTAATAAATACAAAACTTTCATTTAAAAATGAAACATTTAAATTGATGGCTTTCACTTTTATTTATTTATTTATTTATTTTTTTTTTTTTGAAAAAAAAAACGAAAAGAAAAATATTAGGCACAGATGTCATATACGCACCGGGGTACCTAATTGGCGCACAAATGGCATTATTTTGATAGACATGGTAACCCGGCTATTGTTGTTTATTTAATAATAAATGTATATTCACTTTTATTTCTTTTTTAGATTTATATAAATTATTTTGTTCTATAGTAATTAATTATTTTTTTGCTATTTCCTTTTGAAAATAATAGAAAATAATTAAAAAATACGGTACAATGTAGTAGTTATTCCGTCACCCAATTTCGCAAATTATATAAATCGCCAAACCACTCGCCAAATTGTACAGATTGACAAAATTTTTATTTTAAATAACGAAAGAACAAATAAATTAGTATAACATTAATAAATATAAAAATAAAATGTCGAAATAAAAATCACTTGATGGCGTAAACACGTGTAACTTGCTAAAAGTCAAGTGAATGTGACATTTACGATCAAGCATTATTGACATTTAATCTTATAGTTCGCGATAGATTTTTTGTCGACGGGATAACTAAGTAGTACCAAAAATACATATCAAACTGGTATTCGAAAACGAGGCTTTCGTCAAATTTTCGTAAAAAAAAAAAAAAAAAAAAAAAAAAAAAAAAAAAAAAAAAAATCTTGCCAAACATGACATCTGGCGAAATATTAAATTATATAACAAACCATGACATTTAATTTCAACTGCAAATCAATGTTTTAATTTACCACTCGAACAATAAAAAAAAATGCTAACTGGCGAGTTGGAAAAAAAGAAATTGGCGAGATTTGCATCCGGCTTTTTTTCTTTCGGCACAGATGTCATATACGGCCCCATATTGGCGCGATTTTTTTCTGACGCTAATGTCATATACACAACGGGTACTTAACTGCGCCAAAGTATCGTTATTTTGCTTGATATGGTAAGCCGGATGTTGTTGTTTATGCTGTTGATGCGTTCCCCAAATTGGCGTTGGAAAAAAATCGCGCCAATGTGGGGGCGTATATGACATTTGTTCCAAACTTTCATATGAAAGGCGAAGGGATCAGATCGTATTTGTTTATGGCATTTGATGACTTGAACTATTATAATATAGATGAAATGATGGGGATAGAATAATATTTGGCGACTTATCACCTGTGCCTGGATAACATTAAAGTATCAAAATGGCACCTAGAATATAAAAAGCAAAGTGTTCCGCCCGGAACTGTTGATGATAGTCACATGATTTGGGCTATTGTTATAGAGATTGTTTTAAAATATCGGTTGACAAAGACTCTGAATACTTAATTCATTTTATTTTAGCTTCTTTTCAAATGTTTAACTGATCCTCTTTAATCAAAAACGAAAACAACCATTGGATGTATTAACAGCAACTGATTCTCCGTTAAATTTTTGCAACCAATGGGAATTGAATGGAAACACGTTTACAGGGAGATCTGCACAGTTTTTTCAGTATAATTTAATCTTCTCTAATATTTTTAAAACCCATTAAATTTTTAGATTTTCAGATTCTGCGGTGTCTGAACGGGGGTTGGTGAGCGTAGCTTGCAGGGTGCAGAGCACCCTAGTATATATATATATATAATAACTTTCTTCTGGACACGATAACTTTCACAATTCTGCACAAATCTCTTCCAAACTGATACATAAAATAAAGGGGCATAAATCTCGGTCAAGTTCGTTAATGGGCAAAATCGGACCAAGGGGATGGAAATAGGGAGGGGCTTTGTGAAAACCGAAAAAACCCCACAACTTCTTAATTTTTGTACATATCAAATCAGTTTAAAGTTTTTATTACTTGTAAAAATAGGGCCAAAAATTTGTGTATCACAGATTTTTGATAAAATTAAAAATAGACCCAAGGCACACAAAAAATAGAGTTTTTGGGAGAAAAAAATTCCTAACATCGTCAATTCTCAAGATATCAAATCCAATTAATTTTATTAACTGTTGGAAACTTTTATATTCACAAGATTTTGATAGGACCAATTCGCACCGCAAAAAAAAATTAAAAACGAAAACAAAAAAAGGGGTGTGAAGAAGAAAAATTTCCATAACTCCGTCAATTCACAAGATATAAAATCCCCATGAATTTATCATATATCTTCTTAATATTTTCTGCAACATTTATTCAGACAAGTTTTTGATAGGACCAAGTCTTACAGCAAAAAAAAAAAAAAATTAAAAATACATAGCGATTGAAGAAAAAAATCATGTTATTAAGGGTGTATTCAAATTCAAACTGCTTATTTTCTTACTCATTTTTAAATTCATCTTTACTCTCAAAAGCATCCATTTGATAGATTCTCTTCTTCAGAAACTATATAATGTACCGTAATGATCGATTTTTTGATAGAGGCAGAATATATTTCAAAAAATGATGTCAAAGTGGGCATTTTGAAGAGAATTTCCCGAAGCGATTGTGTTAGAAACGAAAAATACTGCCCTACTGAGAAAATAATTGTTTATTAATCAAGTTTCAATTAATTGAAAGAAAAATAAAAACACAGGTCGCTTATAAATATTTTCAAAAATCACATCAGCAAGTTTCGTATTTTTTCTATTAAAAATGAATCTAAAAATGTGCAGAAAATTTCGAGTTGTTGAGCATAGAAAATTATTTTTTTTAATACCGCCTTAACATGATTCTGATAAAACCAGCTATTATATAAAAATGAAATAAAAACTCGTCAAAAGCGGCCAGATAAAACTGTTAAATTGAATTTATATCTAATCATGATTTAGTTTTTGTTGGTGCAATTAATATACTTAACTTCGAAATCTACCTCCGCCTGTAGGCCGGGCCGGCGGGGATTTATTATGATATCATTGCAATTCCTTGAAAAAAGATAAGACAATCACAATTCATTCCGCCGCAAGATAAGTCAATCACAGCTCATTCAGCCAAGTAGTCTATGCCTAAAAAAATCACTCGCATTGCAGCCTGTTTTGCAAGGACTATAAATGAATTTAACGTTAGGAATTGCAAATTTATAACCTGGATAATCTTTGGATCTTTGCTGAAGATGATTTCCCATTTCGTATTGATATCCGGAGGTAAAATTTTCTGGAAAATTCAAATCAGATGTTGAAATTAGATAACAGTATTAATTTTTTTTAAGTTTGGTGCAGTTTCCACACATATTGATGACTCCCTAAGCAAAATTTAAGTATAACAGTTATTACTAATCACTTGGTACCATTTAAATTTTGAAAGATGCTTTCTTGAAGAGTTAGTATTCGGTGATGCGTCTTTCGGTGAGTGAAACCTTATGAACTGTCAATGACTCGAAATATTTAGCGATATTTGGTTGAAACTGATAACCATTTCTACCATTTCTTGTGGCATTCTTACATTTCCCCACGAAGTATACTATTTTAAATTTTGCCAAAAAAACCTTAGTTATTGTTATAGTTGTTAAGCAATAATATGAATTTGTAATTTAGTGAGTGTATGCTTGATAAATAAATAAATTTTGACACCTTTTTCTTTTGCAAAATTTGTTTGTCGTAGCATAACACTGCAACTTAACGTTTTCCTGTTCTATTTTTGAATCTCTATTAAATAATTCATTATGTTCTTGCTCTCGTACAATATTTTTAGTAGATGTATCACGAGAATAATCTTAAAATTAAACAAGAATATTTATATGCATAAAGAAAATGAAAAAAAAAAGATAAGCGTATATCATAAACCCTTATGTAAACTATAGTTCTATGAATATATTTTTAAAAGAAATTTTGATAGACTTAAAAGCATTTTTTATTTCCTTAATTCATCTTTCGGCATAAAGAGCTACCTAATACCTAGATCAGATACGATCTTGTTTCATACAAATGGATAAAAGTTACTTAACATATTTTGTGATAATTATAGCAATAACAATATGTACGAAATCCTTGGTGAACATTAGGAAGGAAACTAGAAGTTGTCCGATACTCGATCAATACTAAAATTTCTACTTACAACAAGTCTAAATCTCAAGAGAAACGTTGAGAAAACAATAGAGGATTTCAAATATTGATATTTCTCCCAGTTCCTAGATGCAATACTTTGAAGTGCAAATTTAGCCGATAAATATATAAATTTAACCAAAATATTTAGTTTGATATAGTTTATTATATTTTTGCTATAGATCTCTCTTGCCCAAAATATTTACTTAGTTATTTCAATCAAAATGTCGATCTGTGGTAAAAAATAAATAAATAAATAAAAATAAAAATATATAGTTTAGATTTTAATAATAGTTTAGGACACAAAAGTTCTTTTACTTTTGTTTGAAACATTAGAAAATTCTGAATACACAATTTTTGAAATATGTTGTACTGTTTGGTGTTGTTCTTTAAAAAGATGCGTTGCAATTTTTGAAATTTATTTTCTGATTTTTATTATTAATATTATTTTATTATTATTGCTGTTTATTTGTTAGTTATTGTTGTTTATATATAAATCTAAAAAAAAAATAAAAAAATTGAGAAGACGATAGAAGATTTCAAATATTGATATTTCCTTTAATTCCTAGATGCAATATTTAGAAGTACAAATTTAGCCGATAAATATAGAAATTTAATCAAAATACTTAGTTTGATCTAGTTTATAACATTTTTGCTATAGATCTTTCTTGTCAAGAATAGTTATTTAGTTATTTTAATCATAATATCAATTTATGGCAAAAATTTTAAGTTGTTAGTTTTAAAAATATTTAAGGAATCAAAACTTATTATTATTATTATTTTTAAACGTTATTAGAAAATTCTGTATACATAGTTTTTAAAACATGTTGTACTGTTTGGTAAGCGCTCTTCTTTCAAAAAATACGTTACATTTTTCAAACTAATTTACTGATTTTTATTATTAACTACATATTGTTTTTTATATGTTTAAGCCATTTATGTCTAGCGTCCCAATTTTGGGACGCTTCAAATTTTAATAAATTTGTAACATTTTCTCCTTCTTTATAACATGAAAATTGTATGAAATGATTATCTATATAGTAAAGCGAGGAGAGTTCGCGCGGTAGGAGAGATTGCGCACAAAGAGATTCGACGGGAAGGAGTAGAGTGCGCGCCCAGCGACTCCAGGTAGTTGTACAGCAGCATTAGTGCAGTGTCTACATGAATGTGCATATTTATTGTTCCAAGCGTCTTGGATAAAACAGTGCTATTTTGTTTTGTTTTTCCAAAATAAGTGCTTGAATTTTCCTAACTGTTCGTCAGAATTTTTATACAACGTCAATAATACAAAATATTTTGAACTTAAACGATTTCTTATAAACTACTAACCTGGACTAAGTATGCGAACACCAAAGATGCATTTTAGAAGTGGCCATATTTAAATAAAAGGCCGCGCAATCTCTCCTACCAAAATAAGAGAGTTTGCGCGTCTGCTACTGAGGAGAGATGGCGCATTTCCCCATAAGTTTAAGTGCTAGGAGAGATAACAAAGCTTATTGATAAATTTGTATGAATTGAAAATTACGTGTAAAACATATGAATGAATCAATTTTGAAATAATTTCGGAAAAATACATAATTATCAAAACTAAATTTGGCAATAAATTAATTTTCAAAAAAAAATACTTTTGCAGATAAAAATTTTATTAATAAATTAATAATACAGTTGTTATTAAATAAATTTTATGTAATTATTTTTGTTAATAATTTAATTAAATATTTATGTATTTATTTTTTAATTAATGAACAATTAATTTGCTAATAAATTAATTTTGTTAACTAAAATAAATGTTCTAATACAATGTTTTGGAAAAGCTTTCACCCATTCCAAGTAGTGTAATGCCATCGAAATCAAAAGGAAACAGAGTGCAACTAATGTTACTGATCCACAAAATATATATGAAAAAAAAACTTAAGAAGGATGCCGCTACAAGAAAAAAAAAGGTGAAGATAAGGTGCTTCCACAAAAAGTGGGATAAAAAAACTCAAGGAAAAAAAATCCCTGCCGGCCCGGCCTACAGGCAGAGGTAGATTTCGAAGTTAAGTATACTAATTTCACCAACAAAAACTAAATCATTATTAGATATAAATCCACTTAAACAGTTTTGCTTTTGACGAGTCTTTATTTCCTTTTTATAAAATAGCTGGTTTTATCAGAATCATGTTAAGGCGATACTAAAAAAATAATTTTCCATACTCAACAACTCGAAATTTTCTGGCACAGTTTCAGATTAATTTTTAATTAAAAAAAAATATGAAACATGCCTGACGTGATTTTTGAAAAGATTTATAAGCGACCTGTGTTTTTATTTTTCTTTCAATTAATTAAAACTTGATTAATAAACAATTATCTTCTCAGTAGGGCAAGATTTTTCGTTTCTAACACAATCGCTTCGGGAAATTCTGTTCAAAATGCCCACTTTGACATCATTTCTTGAAATATATTCTGCCTCTATCAAAAAATCGATCATTACTGTACATTATATAGTTTCTGAATAAGAGAATCTAGCAATTGGATGCGTTTGAGAGCAAAAATTAACTTAAAAATGAGTAAGAAAATAGACAGCTTGGATTTGAATGCACCCATAATAAGATGATTTTTTTCTTCAACCGCTATGTATTTTTAATTTGTTTTTGTTGTAAGAATTGGTCCTATCCAAAACTTGTCTATATAGATGTTGTAGACAATATTAAGAAGATATATGATAAATTCATGGGGATTTTATATCTTTTGAATTGACGGAGTTATGGATTTTTTACTTCTTCAAACCCCCTTTTTGTTTTCGTTTTTAATTTTTTTTGCGGTACGAATTGGTCCTATCAAAAACTCGTGAATATAAAAGTTGTAGATAATATTAAGGAGATTTATAATAAAATTAATTGGAATTGATATCTTGAGAATTGACGAAGTTATGAATTTTTTTCTCCCAAAAACCCTATTTTTTGCGCCCCTTGAGCCCATTTTTAACTTTATCAAAAATCTATGATACATAAAATTTTGGCCCTATTTTTAGAAGTAATAAAAACTTTAAACTGATTTGATATGTACAAAAATTAAGATGTTATGGGGGGTTTTCGGTTTTCACAAAACCCCTCCCTATTTCCATCCCCTCGGTCCGATTTTGCCTATTAACGAACTTGACCGAGATTCTATGTCCCTTGATTTTATGTATCAGTTTGGAAGAGATTTGTGCAGAATTGCAGAAGTTATCGTGTCCAGAAGAAAGTGATAACACAATTGCTTCGAGAAATTCCGTTCAAAATGCCAACTTTGACATAAGTTTTTGAAATATATTCTGCCTCTATCAAAAAATCGATCATTGCGGTACATTATATAGTTTCTGAATAAGCGAATCTACCAATTAAATGCGTTTGAGAGCAAAAATGAATTTAAAAATGAGTCCGAAAATAAGCAGTTTGGATTTGAGTGCATCCTTAATGCAATGATTTTTCCAACTCAGTCAGCTTCGGGAAATTCGGTTCAAAATGCCCACTTTAACAGCATTTTTTGAAATATATTCTGCCTCTATCAAAAAATCGACCATTACGGTACATTATATAGTTTCTGAGTAAGAAAACGTACCAATTGGAAGCCTTTGAGAGCAAAAATGAATTGTAAAATGAGTCAGAAAATACGCAGTTTGGATTTGAATACACCTTTACTTAGATGATTTTTTTCTTCAACCGCTATGTATTTTTAATTTGTTTTTGCTGTAAGAATTGGTCCTATCCAAAACTTGTCTATATAGATGTTGTAGACAATATTAAGAAGGCATATGATAAATTCATGGGGATTTTATATCTTTTGAATTGACGGAGTTATGGATTTTTTACTTCTTCAACCCCCCTTTTTGTTTTCGTTTTTAATTTTTTTTGCGGTACGAATTGGTCCTATCAAAAACTTGTGAATATAAAAGTTGTAGATAATATTAAGGAGATTTATAATAAAATTAATTGGAATTGATATCTTGAGAATTGACGAAATTATGAATTTTTTTCTCCCAAAAACCCTATTTTTTGCGCCCCTTGAGCCCATTTTTAAATTTATCAAGAATCTGTGATACATAAAATTTTGGCCCTATTTTTAGAAGTAATAAAAACTTTAAACTGATTTGATATGTACAAAAATTAAGAAGTTATGGGGGGTTTTCGGTTTTCACAAAACCCCTCCCTATTTCCATCCCCTTGGTCCGATTTTGCCCATTAACGAACTTGACCGAGATTTTATGCCCTTTGATTTTATGTATCAGTTTGGAAGAGATTGGTGCAGAATTACGAAAGTTATCGTGTCCAGAAGAAAGTGATATATATAGATAGATAGATAGATAGATATATATATATATATAAAGTTTTTTACTGAGGGTGGTTTTGGGTTCTAGGAGTCATGATCGGTGTAGATCTGCAAAAATATTTCAGAAATTCCAACATAGGAACGATCCCAATAGGTAGTATTTCATACGAAATCTACCTAAAAACCGAAGGTCAATGAGGATGAGTGCACTGAGTGTCTGGAACTGTACCAGGAGACAATTTAGACAACTGACTGGATTCAATGTATTGCTTGTTGCAGGTGATTGCACAAAAGATGCACGTTTTACAACAATAAGTGCATCAATTGTGGACGACGACAACTTCGGTTAGCAAACAAAATACAATGAAACTGTGGAAATCGAAATGAAGTAATTTTCAAGTTAACCATGTTATCTGCTAGGTTAATGTATTTTGTAATCTTAGTAGGGCTTGCTTTTTCTGATATTTTAATCCTCTTAAATTAAAATTTTTAACTGTTGTTAAAGTTCTTTCTTTTATTTATTATTTAAACATTTGGTTGAAATATTCACTCCTAATACAATAATATTTACTCACAAAAACCTTTCAACAATGTCAATTAAGTGTAATTATTATTGTTAACAATTTAATTGTAGTTATTATTAATAACAATCTCTTCTAGTATGTGCGCAATCTCTCCTACCCATGTGCGCGTTCTCTCCTACCCATGTGCGCGTTCTCTCCTACCCATGTGCGCGTTCTCTCCTACCCTGTAAGGAGAGATTGCGCAAAATAGTTTTCTTGGTTTTATTACTGCTGTTTTATTAATTTACAGTATAACAACAAAATAACAATGTAAATGCATGAAAAACAAATGAAGTTAAAATTATTCATGCATAGTTTAGCAAAATATTAATATTTAGATTTTTTATTATTATTCTTTTGAAATATGCGCAGACTCTCCTCGCTTTACTTAAATGTCTTTATCTGGTTCCGAAAGGTGGTAGCATAAGGTGGATATTCATTTAATAAAATGAAGTCTTTTTCCGGAGTTTATAGATTTTTTATTTTCAAGATGGCGACATGTAAAAAGTAAGTTTATTTTTGTTTTTTCGATCAAATTATCCAAATAAATAACTCCCAGTTGTAGCTTGTAGACTTCTTTGAAATATGCAATTTTTAAATTGTGAATTTATATGTTGAAGCCTGTTTTTTATGCATTTTTGTAACGTACAAATTATAGGATGATAGACCCAAATTGGTACATATTTTTATTAGTAATTATGGGGACAGTTGTTTATGTAAAGCTCTTTTCCAGATGATTATGAAACAAATTGTTTTTAAGCCTCAAATACAATTATTCTTAGTTTGTTATGACTAATACGTATAATGTTATTAGTCTCTGTAAAGAAATATCTATATTTTTCTAGTAATTCGTAAAAATACAAATTATAGTGCATTATATAGAATTTAAAAGTTTATTTTACATGAATATGGACAAAACATATAATTATGCATATTATATTATTACAAATGTTAGGTATATTGCCATATAAATATGGCAATATACGTTTACATTTATGTTTACATTACATTACATACGTTTATGTACGTTTACATTTTACCAAATAAATACAAAAATATTTTAGCGTACATTTTTTTAGTATTTTTCCATTTCATTTTGCAACATTTTAAAGTGATTTTACCAACAAAGTTGAGAAATTAAAATCCAAGCACAAACGGGTTAACAACCAAAAGTTTCAATCTTGAAAAAAAAAAAAAAAAAAAAAAAAAAAATCGCTAGTTGTAGTTGTAGTCGTATGTACGGGTGAATAAAAAGCACAAAGACTGTTATGTTGAGCTCAGTTAACCAACCTTCAAAGTACGTTCTAAGCTCGAAAAAATAGTCTTTCCAGGTACTTTCTGGAATTTTCTTGTGCTGAACAAACAGAATTCTAAATTTTTCAGAGGTCAATTTGAATCGTTTCAACAACATCGCCTTGATGTGTTGGTAGTCCTGAGGCTTTTCTTCCGGTTCCCTAGCAATGAATCTAGCAATATCACAAGGTAAAGCGCTTATGAGGTACGTAACCCAATTTTCTTCCGGAACCCCTAGGACCATCAACTGTCGCTCACACAGCACAAAGAAGATGTTCATATCATATTCGTTTAGGCGAAAACGGGGATCAATTTTTGTAGATCGATTCGCAGCTTGTCCTAAGAATATCTATTATTTTCTAACTCTGAGGTAGATGCCGAAGTCTGATGGGTAAGGCGTAACTTTTAAAGTTCGAAAGTGAGTTCGTGCTCTAAATTTTCTGATTCGATCTTACGCTGTTCTTGTTCTTGGCCAATTTTTCTATTCTCGACTATAGTTGTAAGTAAGTTTTTTGTATAGTCATCCTCCCAATCAGCGTGCGTAGTAATTAAATTACGTAACTCGACCATTTTCATTTCGCCAATGGCAGTTAAGCCTAACTCATCGCAAAGGACACGTAGATCCTATTTTTTGCCCTTTCCAAAAAACGCCATTTTGTTTAAGTTTAACAAAACCAACAACCAAAATAAAATTTTTATTTAAAAATTCCACTTTAAGAACAAGAATTCCAATTTAAAAATTTCGATTAAAAATTTTCAATTTCAATTTCAAGAATTTTAGATTTATTTTTTTACGTAAACCTATCCTTACACCCATATATTTCTTCTTTGCAGAAATCATAATACAAAATATATTCAAAATACAATATAAATGAAATTCAATTTACTGTAATATCATAAAATATACAATTTTTAATTATTTCCCATATAATTTCAATATAACACATTCTTTAGGTAGGTAAACCAAAATTGAACTTGTCTGAATTTACCGTTACGTTATGTGAGAGCCCTATACTTATAAAAAAATCACTCACAAAAAAAATTCTGTAACTCCAATATTAACTTTCAAAATAAAACAAAACTAAATTATAACTATACAGTTCTTAACTTTCAATTTTTTTTAAGAAAAAAAAATAATACGTCAAGCAAGAATATTTAAAATTTTTGTTCTCAAATGAACACTTTCTATTTTTTTTCTAAGAACACAATTATTCAAAATTAATTAAAATTACTTTACTAGCAAAAATAATTCAAAAACGTTTTCAAAAGAACACAATTTACTTTTGTTCCGAGAAGCAAAATTCTCTCCTTTATTTTTTTTTTTTTTTAACAATTTTGAAAAATGGTTATTGTCCTCAGTCTGGGTAGGAAATCAAAAACATATCTGACGCGTTTTATTGGTTGAATCCGCATTTTATTCGTTTTCTGATTGCTCTATACAGTAATTTGTATTTTCCCTTTACTTTCAACAGAGATGGATACTTCTGTTGCCACTATGACAAAAAAGTAATAAAAACTACAAAAAAAATTAATAACTCAGAAACAAGTTGAGATACAGCTTTCAAACAAATTGCATTTAAAAGTACATTTTTTTTTTCTCTATACGACGGTGTAAAAAGTAATATTGTGGGATGTTTAGAAGTTTATGAATGAAATTTCACTTAAAATAGGTCCAGGAATATTAATGTTTAATCCAGGGCGTACGTAATGAATGACCAGCTCCGTAGAAGTTTAAAAATTTACAGTACCGAAAAATGTAATCTATGGCGTACGTAATGTATGATCAACTCCGTGCGATTTTTTATGTCTTAAATTTTAGTCTTTGAAAAAATCATTTTCCAAATGGTCGTTGTAATTTGTTAAATTTCCTTTTTTTTTTTTTACCTTTAAAACAAATTCAAATGTTTAACATAAGAAAACTTATTCTTATAAAAGTTCTGTTCAGACCTTAATTACGTCATTTCATAAATAATCGTTATTCAAATCTAAACTCAACTTACTCACAAAACAAATTGTATTCTATCATACATATGTGTCAAAACATACCATTTTAATAAAATACAGTTTATTAAATTCAAAACGAAAAGTTTTCTCAAATTACAAAAAAAAATGTAATTTTCACATGAGTAAAAAATATGCTTTAATAGAACAACTTTATTTATAACTTATTCTTTTAATCTAAATTTATCAAAGATTTTTACTTTCAGAAATTAATTCTTACAGAAAACTTTTACGTTAGCTAAGATTTCTAACTTCAGAATATTTTTTCCTCTCGTCTGTATGTCAGTGACAAAACAGACACAATTTATTTTCTTAATGAGAAAATAATGTACTTGCAATACTATCTTAAACAATTTTAACGTCAAAATTTTAATGACATAAAATAAACAATATGAAAAGGCAATAAACAAAATTCACTAAAATAATATTACACACTTATCTTCGGATAGCTGCTACACGCATCCATATTTTTATAAGCTTCCAAGCAGTAAAACTTATTTAAGAATAATGTACTCTCTGTTACCGAAGTCGACGTTCGGTTTACAGGAGTATTAGAACACTTTCACACATAAGAAATCTACATCTCAAGACATCTACATGAAGCTCATGTAAAACAAACGTCTTACGTGTTACTTTTCTTTACTCAGTTTTTCGTCGATTCAAGGCCAAAGGTTGGGAAAGTCATTTATAGCTACCTTCTTACTTTCGATGAGAAGGCGCCACATTCTTTAATAATACCCATCACTTCAAATGGATACGTCATTCCATACTTTAGTAGAAAGTAATGTTTAATAAAATTATGTACTACAAGACATATTGTTATTTACAGGATGGCTGTACAATATTTACATAATAAAGAACAGCAGAAGAAATCCGCGTGTAAAAATATTGATTCGCAAACATTTCATCATTTCCCGCCTCTCATAAAAAACTCCGCGTGGAAAATAAAGCAAGACAGCCTGCATTTCGCACCTTCTCCGAAGCGATACTCCAAAACACTCTGCGAGGAAGTCTAACGGAACACCTTGCGCCTTTTCCAACTTTTTCGAATCGCGCGTCTCAGAATTCTAAACCGCAGGGGATGACCGGAAAAACTATTAGGCAGACGCTTATTATAAGTACTATAGTCTAGTGTTGCCATCTAATGTACCAATCTTTAAATATTTGTTACAACACGAGTTTGACGCCTTAAAATTTAAGGCTTTTTCTTTTTTCTTTCTTTTGAAGAAATACAAGATTTGTTTAAAAAATATTTACACTTAATTAGTTTTATAAAGTAAAAACTGAACATTTCTAAGTTTATATATTTAAAAGCGTGGTTTGATTACTGATACGCGAAAGCATTTTTTTATCTTCAAGCGGTGGAAACAATAACTCATTGTAGACATAACCAACGATCGAGGTTCACCTACTCAAACCGTTTCGTCAAATTCCATAGAAAAGCAAGATACGACTATTTCAAAAAAAAAAAAAAAAAAAAAAAATCCTATACAGTTTAGTAGAAAAATGTAGAGCAATTTATTTTCAAAAAGATCAAGTCGATCTAAAATTGGTGGATCAATATCTCCACCGATTTTGAAAATGTCGCTCCAAAAAATAAAGAAATTAAAATTAATTGTACTAATTGTTTTACATCTACACTCCAAAAATGCGCTTTCACTTTCGATATAATACAACCAACTAATGCAACACGATTTTCATCTGTAAAAAGAGTACTTGAATCATCAAATAAAATTGGAGCCGGTAAAAGTTGTGTTAAAATTTAACTCATGGAAATTCCAAAATTATAGACGGATAGATTTTGTGTGCAGTTAAAAATGAATTCAAGAAAAAAATGAATTAATTATATTCAAGGCTGTAGTAGCACAATTGAGGTTTATTCCAACTGAGCGAAAAATATCTAGACCAGGGATCGAACCTGGATACATTGGCTGGCCGTGCCAATGCTTTACATATTAAGCTATCCAGACGATAAATGGCTGACATAATTCACACTTATTTGTTGGATACGGTTGCGAACTTCAGCGATAGTTTTACTGATCCGAATCCGTATTTACATGCTGAAGGTGCGTGATAACACGGAAACTCCGTGTAATCAGGTCATAATGAAGAGATGGAATTTTTTTTCGAACTGGATAAATCATACTCAAGGCTAGAGTAGCATATTTGGTTTATTCCAATAGAACTGAAATCCTCCAATCTAACCTGCATCTTGGCAAATCAGAGAGGTTTTCACAGAGGCAGCGCAATTGATGGACAATTGCGCTGCCAGCACTTTTTCGGTTCAAAGAAAGAATTTATTTATATATATATATGGTTTTTCACTGTCACATCACCGAAAACTTGCGAACCTAAGCACAAATTTTCGGAATCCTCTAATCATTTAAAGGAAATTTCGTTAATTAACAGAAAATTGTCTTGTAATCACAGTGGTGTTCCGGAAACAATTTCGGGTGTACTCTTTAGGTTTTTTGGCGACTTCTTTTCAATGATTTCCATTAATGGTCGAATCGATTTCCACATCAAGAGAAAATGGATTTTTCATGGCTCAGCGATATGGAGAAATTCTTACATTTTGTAGTCCCTTGAGTTTGAGCAATCGGAGATAATTTGATGCTATTAATTTGATAATAATATACACGATATTCATCTTATTGTAGGATGATTGCGAGCCATGTCGTTCTGAGATCGTAAACTATTTCATCTAGAACAAAGAGATCAAACGATTTTTTTATTGCGCATACTCTCCGTCCATAAACTGAATAAAATTTATTTGGGACATGCTAATCTGAAAGTTTCCTATTCAGCTATCGCACCCCCCCCCCCAAAAAAAAAAAAAACCCTGGAAAAATCTATTCTGGTGGAATAAGGTATACCTCAATCCCTCATTTATAGCCTTATTGATTTAATTTCCTGATGTCTAACGAGTGCACCCTGTTCATTTCGATAGACTCCAACACCTGTTGACATGGATTTTCTGTCTAGAAATTATACTTTTTATTTTTTTTCCTTTCAGGAGCAGAATTGCATCTTTTTTCGTCGTATATTTAAAATACCAATAAAATAATTTTTTTATGTGTAAATTTTTTCTGACCATTTCATATACTGCGTCTTTCATTGTGTCTATGTGTATTGCATCCGCAATCAAAACTGCCAGTCAAAATCTCCGTCAAAATTTCTTTAGGAAGCTTCAATATCATTTAATATGTTTTGAGCAATATGATGAAAACAGCGAAATTTTTATTGGTAATATTCAAAAGACAACACTATTTTTTTTATTCATTGAAAAAATAACGAAACATTTTCCATCAATCTTAA
Organism: Maratus speciosus; assembly: GCA_963932465.1. Taxonomy (NCBI): domain Eukaryota; kingdom Metazoa; phylum Arthropoda; class Arachnida; order Araneae; family Salticidae; genus Maratus; species Maratus speciosus. Next base: position 268,471,641 of record OZ010795.1, read on the forward strand.
GCATTTTTAAGAAGCCATTAACAAATAACATCAATACAAATACCGTTACATGTAGGAAAACAGTATTTCATATATGTTATCACTAAAATAAATGATGTACCAGATTACATTTTCGTTTAAAAAAGAGGGAAAATCTGAAAATTACTGATGTTCAAATGATAAACCATATGTTATGAGTTGGATTTTAAAAAACGAATTTATTCTCGAAATAAACAGAAGCAAACCTTCAGTTACAAAACATTTTCCCAAAAAGCTTTTACTTTTCAAAACAAATTACCCTGAAACGTGAAAGAATCTTTTATATATAAAACACTATAAATGATTGTATTTGTCATTTAAATATACTTAACTGTTTATTGGTCATATTTTGAAGGGTGTCAATGTTTATTAAACAACGTGATTCTAAAATGCCTTTGTGTTTGTTAAACTAGAGGGTGTTTTATAGTATTGTATATTTCTTCGTTTTTTTAGTTACAAGAGCCGTAAACAACATTATTTTCTTTGAATAAAGAATTATTACATTTTATATTATTTGATTTAGTCTTTCGTAAACATTGCCTGTGTTCGGGTAAACTAAAATATAACTAGGCGCATTACAATATAAATAAATAAAATAACATTTCAAGCACTAAAATATATAGTTCATATAATTGCATACTATTTTTAATAGCATTCCTCATTTTTTTTTTTTTTTTTTTTTTTTTTTTTAGTTCCTTATATTGTTCGCAGTCCTTCTATATTATATTTATTTATTTATGTATTTATAAATGTAGGATTGTATTCTTTAAAACTAACAATCACATTGGTAGTTTTTTGGTAAAGAAAAAATCCGATAATAAAGTGAAGAAACAGAATTCTTTGTATATTAGTATGTCGAAACAACTCATGTTATTTCTATTTTTGAAACTATCGAATTTTAGAAATTATTTTTATTGCGTATATTTTAAATATTTTTAACGATTTAAAAAAAAATCTAATTCAGCTTCAACACTTGTGATTTTCCATTCATAAATTGTGATTGTTATGTGTTTTTCATTTGGTTCTCTTTTCCTTATATAGTTCATCGAGTGTATAGCCTCCGTTCTCACTATTACAGATCTTAGCGCGAATGTGGAAAAATAAATATGAACTACAATTTCATATCATCACGCATGTTCATCATCAGCAGTTTCTTACTCAAAAAACACGCAAACTAAACGAGTTTTCAGCTAAAACATTTTCGTTATATATTCTGTTTCATACAATTCATATTTATCTTGATTCGATATTTATTCGATATGATTCGATATTTATTCGAAATTGATTCGATATATATTTTTCTTGATATTATTTTTCTTGAATTCATTTACTTTTATATTATTTATTTCATCATTATAATTTTTTTAAATAAGGAATTTTTTAATTTATTACTAAAAATTACCATTTTTTTAATCCACTAGAAAAAAAAAATTAAATATTTTTTTCAGTATTATTTATACCTTCATGAAAAATAACATTGTTAAAAATACTTTCATCTACAAAAATTGTATTTTATATTATTTCTAATAACTGCTAACAGTGCGTATTACTTTTTTTTTAATATGAAGTGAGAAAAATTAAATGTTATAGGTATTTAATATTCATAAAAATAATTAGAGGTAAGTTTTTTCTGAAAATTAATTTATGTTTGAAATAAACTCAAGAAAAACAACAGGAGCTAAAATGTTATTTTCACAAGAAGCTTTTAAAAAAATTTCAACGGAATGTGAGAAGATCTTCTAAGTGTAAAACCTGTTTTGCAGTCTTTTTAGGTGCGTCCGTGATTATCAAAATACGTAGGACCTATAGTCGTCGTCTGTTCTGTCCGTCTGTTTGCATATAACAGCGCAAATCTACCCAATCGAATTGTTTAAAATTTAATATGTATAATCGTTGCACAATTTTGTTGAGTCATTTCTAATTTTATGAGAATCGAACCAAAACATAAGAGATTTTAATAAACGTTTTCATTATTCTATTAAATCCTATCATATGTAAATAATTCAAAAATATCCCATGATAGTTACTTATTCTAGGTTACCATGGTGGTTACGTCATATTTAAGATGGAATCATATTATTTCCGTATTACTGAATTTAATACATATAATCGTAATAAATTTTGTATCCATGCATTTTTTCATAAGAATGCAACAGCTATTGTAACAAGATCTGAATATTTATTAAACTAGTTATAGTACGAACGCACCTCATTCGCTACGTTTCACGTACAATTTCCAACTTGTTTGATGTGTTGCCAAAATAAAAGACATTATAATTCGTTATATTGTTTCTATGTTTTCTATCTTTCTATTGTTTCTCTGTTTACTGATAACATATTGCATGTGATAAAATTAAACGTAAGAAATATGTATAATTTTGTCTTAAATTAGCCTCACAGAATCGGGTTAATTTTAGACGGCTAGGCACCATTATTTTTCAGTGGTTGTAAGTAATAAAAATTTGAGGTGCCTGTAATAATGTAGGCCTGGATTTAATGTTTCAGCTGTATTATTCAATATTTTTTTTATCTTTCATCTTGTCTGAATTGTGGAATATCTTTCTTGCGTCCACTAGGATACTAGTAGAAGTCCATTACAACAAATTCCCTCCTTAATTTGTTTAAGGTTAAAAAAAATACAAAGAAAGAAGAAAATTATCCTCAACACAATATTTTTTATGAATTTTCCGAAGTAAATTTTGAATGGTATTTATTATTGAAAATTGCCAATTATTGAAAAAGATAATCGGAATGCTAGTCTACAATTTTGACTGATTGAGTTTACTCATAGTTCGTTAACACTTACACAACCAGGAAAATTATATACAGTTTTCCTGTATTTGCATGCAGATTCAGGGAAGAAAAAGGACAGTAACAGTATCCATAATGCTCACTGCAAATACTTTAACATCTTTATACACGAAATCAGCCTTTAGAGGAATCGTTAGAACACCCCGAAACTTTTATTTTTCATTCGTCTTAATCTTCTTCTTTTTATATGCAAAACTACTCATAATCAGAAAACTTTTCAATTCCACGTTCACAGTCAGCTAAAACAAATGTTTTAAATGTTTTCTTGAAATATTGGAGTGTTTTAAAAACTGGATCATTTTACCTTCTGGTATTTGCAATGAAATCTGACGACGATTTTTTATCATTACCATGCAGAAAAGACTATTTTTCTCTGTCTCCTTTGAACAATTTATCAACAAACTTCTTCTTTTTGTAATTAGAGTTTTGTATTTTTATAGCGCTTTAATTCGCTATTTAGTTTCCCTGTATCTCACCTGTTATTTGTGTAATGATTTTTGTGCTTATTTAATCGACCCTCTTCATCATTAATTTCTCTTGCATAGTTTTCCATACTGGTATCTTCTTTTTGTGTTATAGTGTCATGATTTGATTTGTCATTTCTGTTTTGTTTCCGTTTGTTGTTTACTTTCATTTACTGCACTTGTTAAGTGATTAATGTTCATTTGCTTTTGATTTGCTCCCTCATACTCTACTTTCATTTTAGGTAGATTTCGTAAGAAATACTACCTATTGCAGTCGTTACCATGGTGCGACTTTTGATAAATTCCTTCATAACTTTTCATTATAGGACCCCAGGAACCCAAAACCACCCCCACCTAAAAAGTTTATATACAGGGTGCATAGGAAAGTCCCTTTAACTGGAAAATACTTGCGAACGGAGAGAGCTACAGCTATGCAAGTGATGTAACGGCATAGTAAAGCGACTACGCTCGATTTAATGGAAACGACAGCAGTGCCCCTAGTGGCGAAATTTGAAAGATAGCCATTGAAAATCGAAAACGAAAAGAGATAGAGCAAAATTTCCAATTAGAAAGTTTTAGAGCATCAATTAATTAGTACGAAACGACATTTGGTTTACATGGATAAGATAAATCTTCGCCTGTATACCCAAAAATGTCCGAAATCGATGCAGTCCATTTTGTGTAAACGATTGAATGGAATAGCCAAAAGTATGAAGAAATGCGCACAATTTATTGCATAAATACGTACTTTCCTCAATACATTTTGATAAAATCACAAAAAAAGGCAAACTGTTTCTCAGTGATAAAAAGTTTAATATTCAGTATGTTCGAAAAGTGACCAATTGCTCACGATACACGTTTGTATTCGTGAGAGTAATTCTGCATGCACATTTCTCAGCATGGAACGGCTATTGCAATCCTCTTCAATACGACGACATAGATTTAACCCTTTCAAGGACGGTGGCTAGACGTTCTAGCCACTTAATTTTAATTCCAAAACTAACAAATGGCACCAAGAATATTTTAATAAAATTTTTCTTTTGCAATGAAAGTGCAAGTTAGCGGGTTTTTATTTTGTAAGAAATTCGTTTGAATATTCTGGTGCCAGTCAATTATTTCATCATTTTACGAACAGAATTCTTCTGCCCTTGAAAGGGTTAAACTAAAATTTTAAATGTATTGGAAATTAAATTTTTACAGACATTACAGTACAGTACAACGTCACAATCTACAATTGCGCACTGCTACATTTCCGAAATGTGAATATGCAAAGTATAATCGTCACTCATCGACTTCGGACATTTTTGGGTATACAGGCGAAGATTTATCTTACCCGCGTGAACCAAATGTCGTTTCGTACTAATTAAGTGATGCTCTAAAACTTTCTAACTGGAAATTTTTCTCTATCTATTTTCGTTTTCGATTTGCAATGGCTATCTTCCAAATTTCACCACGAGGGGCGCTGCAGTCGTTTGCATTAGGTCGGGCGTAGTCGCTTTACTATACCGTTACCTCACTTGCATAGCTGTAGCTCCCTCCGTTCGCAAGTATTTTCAGGTTAAAGGGACTTTCCTATGCACCCTGTATATATATATATATATATATATATATATATATATGTATGTATGTATGTATGTACTAAATTTTGTCCGGACATTAAAAGTCGCAATTATGCACGAATCATCTTCAAACTCGCCAACAACTTTGAGATGGCTAATATCTCGGCGGGGATTGAAAATGGGCGAAATCGGCCCAAGAGGGTGGAAATGGGGAGGGTTCAAAATTTTGAATACTGTCTTAACATGATTCTGATAAAACCAGCTCTTACACAACAATGGCAGGAAAAAAATAAAAGTTTTTCGTTATAGCAGTTGCCAACAATTAAAAAAATAATAATAAAATTCTCACCACAACAATTACTTTTCTTTTGCAAAATTTTCACGTGTAAAATTAAATAGTTTGACTAATTGAAAACAAATTGAATATTACGTCATAAGTTTCCTAGAGCAAGATTTCAGCATGAAAACTCAAAATAAATAGTTTGACGAATTAAAAAAATATGTATATTGCGTCATATTGGAAATATAATGGACCTCAGCAGGTGAATATGTAACGCCATGTAAGTTTGAAGAAACGTATTAAAACATGATAAAAACCCGACTATGGAAATATTAACATATTTTTAAACTTTAAGGTTCTCTGAATTTTTTGTAGCCATTTTTTAAACCTATTCCATATATATGTGTGTGTGTATTCGTGTATATTACAATTTTCACAAAAGGTTTAGCTCCCTACAGCTCGCTCTTTGTGAAGAAACTGGGTTTTATCTCTAATCTTGATTTAAGTTTTGTTGGAGAATTTAGTACTTAACATCGAAATCTACCTCCGCCTGTAGGCCCGAGCCGGCAGGGATCTTTTTTGGTCCCTATCCACTTTTCAGCTTGTAATCACTTTTGAACTAGCATATAGTCTTGTCCTTTTTTTCTTTTCAGCAGCATTTTTACTTATTATCTGTAAAAGCAACATTTTAAAAGAACACAAAAAAATTTGCGAATCTTCGGTTGCAGGAATTAGGATAAGAGATGCAGAATGTGAACTGGTATGCATTGATATAGTTGTACGGCACAAAAACGAGCTGTAAATATTATTATTTTTAGCTTAACAATGATTTATCATTGACTAACCTTCATTTTTAGTTTCATATAAAATACTTCGTGCATAAACTCTACTACTTCATTTCGGTTTATAATTACACAATTTTTAAATGTTCAATTGTACACAGGCTTTAGCATTCAATGTCACTTTTAGCTTGAGGTGTGAAATTAAATTAAAAATTAACTAGTTAGCGTTTCATATCATTCGAATAAAAATCTGCAGCAAACATAGAAGAAACCTACAATATTTATAAAAATCATAGCTGGCATATAATAACAAAAATACATTTAAAGTTTGACACTTTCTGTTTCAATTTGTGGTGAATGTTTCATGCTTTATGATAGAATAGTATTAATCTAGCTTCAATGACTGTATTATATTATCCTCATAAAACATTGCAAATTATCCCCATACAGTATCTCATATTAGCTTCATACATTTTCTCCCATTAGTCCATGAGTTCGACGGTTTGTAGCTTTTTTTTAGTAGTTTTACGACGGTTTGTAGCTTATCGGTTTCAATTTTAAATTATGAGTATGTTTGTAATGGATGGAATTGAAATGCTGTACTGCTAACAAAATAATCACAAAGCAAATTTTATTATATAACCTTTGGTACATTTTTTGTGGGGTTAAATTAGCCACATGTTTTTGGGTGTCTTATTAACCCAGTTTGACCATATATAATTTTAAGAATTATCCTAAGAGTTTGACAATGGACCATCTTTTGAAGGCTGCCGTAATGTGTTAGCGAACTTGATTTAAAATGCACTTGTGTTCGTTACGCAAAAGTATATTTCACAAAATCGAATATTTTTCAAATTTTAATAGTAGTAAAATGATATAACATTGTGGAACAATGATTTGGGTGATTAGGAAATAAACACCATTCCTATGCGAAATTAGCCCCCTGAATCCAAATATGACCTTGATTTTGACATATCATTTCTAGGTTTTAAGATATGTAACATCCCATTGTTATAGATTAGGTGTCAGTCAAAGTGCATGGTGTTTATAAGCGTTTGTTGAAAAACTTAAATCAGGGATTTTTGAGGAACCAATAATCCGTAAGCTTATAAAGGACACAAATTTCGCAAAAGCGATGCGCGAGAATGAAGCGTTAGATTAGCGAGCCTTTGCAGGAGTAGTGCAGAATTTCCTTGGGCAACATAAAAGTGAAAACTACAAAGACCTTGTTAATAACATGTTGCCAACATTTGTTAAAGAAACAGACTTCTTTAATTTCCCTAAAACACACTAACATCAGCCCATGCACACTGTTGTAAATATGTTTTGACATTGTAATGGAGCCAAGCCGACATGAGTACAGTAACAAAACTACACCTGATTCAGAGAAACAGAAGTTATTTTCGAATTTATGAGGCAAAATTATTTTGGAATTTGTTAAAACAATGTATATGCCAGACAAAAGAAAATTGTTGCTCTGAGTTACTATTTTACAAATGAATCTTCTTTCTCAAATCGTTTGATGTATATCACAACATTAACCCTAGATCTACCGGGAATTTTATTCAAGTTTTAATAAAACGTTCTACACCAGAATTTTTATTTAAAACTATTTAACTTATTTATTTACCTTATTTTTGTCTGGTTTATATACTTAGTGTATTTTAAAGAAATTTCTGGTTTGAATGAATATTTTGTATGTACCTGTCGGGTCCAATGGACCCGTCTGGTAGATGGAGGGTTAAAATGTTTATTTGCTTAAAAGACTTTATAAAAACACATTAAAAGTAAATTAAAAATCTATATTTACATATTTCAACTTTTTTACCGAGTCGTCATCAGAATGTATAACAGAAAATTACACATGTATATGAAAAATGGAAAAAATCATTGAATATAAACAAATAATCATATAACGCGCCCTACAGTTTCGCGATTGCTCGTATTCCCTCTACGTCGCGATGCCGTAAGTTGTCCAACCATTCAACCCATAAATTCGAGATACGAAAAGATAATGTATCGTTATAAACTCCTGAACATCTTAAATAAATTTCAATGGACTCTCTTTTAAATAATTGCAAATAAAAATTAGACCCGTAGATTATTTTACTCTCGTTAAAAAGTATGTTAATGTTCCCTATTTGATTTAGCCGGGATAAAGCAGTATTACCTATATTATACTTCATGTCCACTATATGTTCTTTACATCTGATATCGAATTTTCGTTGGGTTATACCTATATAATGATTTTTGATTCCTCCTTCTCTAATAAATAGAATCATATAAAGTCCTGAGAGGTCATTTCTATTAATAGGATCAATTTTAGTATTTAAAAGCATCTTTAACTTCGGAGGCGGCTTCGCGATCAAACATAAACCAAAATTTCTTAAATGCATTCTGATGATGACTCAATAAAAGAGTTGAAACATGTAAATATAGATTTTTAATTTACTTTTAATGTGTTTTTATAACGTCTTTTAAGCAAATAAATATTTTAATATTATGATATGGCTACACTGCAAATAGAGGCGTCTTAAATTCAAACAGATATGTGACTGAAAAAGCAATTAAGACACTTAAACGTCTAAAAATAAAATTTCAGACGTGATAGATGTCTAAATTTAAGACACATAAACGTCTTATTATGATCATGGCATAAATGAACTGAAAAAAATGTTAGAATTATGATTATATGTCTGAATTTCAGACACTTGCAATTTTAGACATTTCAGGAATTCAGCCATTTGAACCACTCACCAAGTAAAATGAACTGAAGTGAGTAGGTTTGTTTGTTGTTGCAAGCATGAACGGTGCGCGAGAAGAACGCGACCGGATTTGATTATTGCTGATTCGGCGGGCAACGGCTTTTACTCAACGGATTGGCGAATTTGAATTAAAGTATCTCAGTACAGTAAATTTGTCTGAAGTGTTAAAATTGCTTTTAAATTTATCAACATTTGATAAATTATTTGAAAGTGTGACGATATATTTTTCCTCAGTCCGAAATCTCTATAATGACGTTTGTTATTCACATAATAAATGGAATCGCCAATCGTCGTTATAACCTTATAACGCATTTAAAGTTTCTGCTTTATTTCCAAAACATTACATTGATTGAAGATTTGAACTTTGAATTCTCTTACTTGTAAATCGAAGATGAGTCAGAAAGTTGAGTGTATCATCATCAATGAAGAGAAAGTAGTGACGCAGCATTTACTTTCTTTTGTGAAATAGTATGCATATCTACACCTACATCCGTTGGTGTGTTAGTCGTTAGAGAAAAAAATTTTTTAGCATAGTGATCCGATGTCTGTATTTTATATCTTTGTGTCTTCATTTTATACATACTAGACGAAAATTTATATTCGGTTTATTGGAATGGTTTGTCAGTACGGGCTTATAAATGGAGATCGAAAAAAAAATCAATTGGGAATTATATTTTTCATGGAAATATAAAATTTTCAATATTTCTACGATAATTTTTATTCAAGACTCACCAAATATTCAAAAGAATAGCATGATATTTATAAAAATACAGTGGTAAAATAATATGAATACGCATATATTTTTAAAATGGCGTTCAATATCGTAAAACAATATGTCCTTCAAACTGGATTAGCTGTTACAGTTTTGGATATTTACGCCAAGGTAAAGTATTCCACAGGTTTGGAATGATAATTCACAGAACGTTCTTACATATATATTATTATTTATTTACTATTTAAATTATTCTTATTAGACTAACTTGCATTTTTAATTTTTTGTCTTTTTTTTATCAAATAAATATATTTTGTGTGAAAAGATTTGTTTGCTTATTTCTGATGCTTTTCAATGAGTGCATATGATTTTCAGTATTAATAAATATATTTAATTCTCATCTAGATCTTTACTTTATAAATTAAAGTTTCATGTAGTAAATAATCTATTTATTGTTTGAATAATAACGTGAAAAATACAACAGTTTCAATTAGATTTGGTAAGATGTAAAGAAGTTTTGAAATTATAGAATTAATGTTTCCTGCATGCTATTAAAAAAGAATATTTATAATTTTGTTAATGATTGTTAAATAGCTCGTATCATCTGAACAACATATTAAAAAATTGTTCAGTATAAGTTTAAAAAGAAGCTAATTTTTATATGACTTTGCACAAGTAAGTTCTTTCCTTGCGAATTTCTTTATTTTATATTAGTGATATAATTTTACATACAAATTTTCATTTTTAGTGACAAGAGTGCCATTTATTTATCTTACAGAGTATATTATTGAAGTGATTTTTTTTATATTAACAAATTTAAATTTATCTTTGAGAAACCATGAACTTTTTATATTTTGTTTTATATGGTGGATATAGAGTATGAAAAGAAATCTCGAAAGTATAAGGGTTTGTGTTATCGTGTATTTCGGAGTATTTGTAAACTTGCAGTTTTTCCTATTGGAAATAAATCACTCTTATTGTATTCAACTGTACGCCGATACTATATATATATATTTAAAAATCCTTATGAAAATTTATTTCAAGATGGAATATACCTAGTATGTATTTCCTGCGTTACATCTCAACACCATACTTAAATTTTAAAACATGAAGCGATCTTGAAAGTAATTATAAACAAATTATAAAAATCGGCGTAATTAATTAAATATGTGCGGAAAATATTAAAAAAATCAATTTAAATAACATCATGCAAAAAATTTCAATAATATGAAAAAAAAAAAAAAAGAAGAAGAAGAAAAAGGGTATAAGAATTCTCGCCCATGACAGTAGGAGATATTTTTCATTTTTGTAATAAAATTTAAGACCTAAATAAACATGTTGTGAAAACGCACTTCTAATGCAAGATTTCAAACAAGTATTGCCAATAATTCTGACTGATTGATAAAGTGTAACTATGCTGATATTTAATATATTTTGAAAAAGTAACATGGTTTGAAGATTAATTATTCTTATAATTATTTTTGCTCCGAGTATGTATATATTTTCATATTATTATAATATTTTTTAATACAAATTATTTTTATTGTGATGTTTATGGGAAGAAAAATGTTTTTAGAAGTGTTTTTCAACCCTCAAAGAATTTTTTTTTAAGCATATCTGGGTGCTAAAAAGAATCCATGAAAATAATAATAAAAAAGAAACTCATTAAAAAAAAAAAATTCTGGATTTTAAGTTTTATTTATTTATTTATTTATTTATTTATTTATTTATTTTTTGGTGTGTGTGTGTGTGCCTGTGTTCGTTAATGACAACGTTAATATCAACACACGTTATCTTTTAAATTTAGTTTGTAGAATATCATTGAATAGTATCAACAACTGGACCTAGAATTTATTTGGAACATATTTCTTATACTGTCACAAAAAAGGTAAATACTTTTTACCCTTTAGAATGTGCATATAAATGAATATACAGCAAAACCTCTGAATAGCGGACACCTCGAGAGCACGGAATTAGCCCGCTATTTGGTGGTGTCTACTTTAAAGAGGTGAAGACGTACAGATTTAAAGGTGTTGGGGATAAGAAAAAAAAATAAAAAAGAAGTGTCCGCTATTCAGCAATTTCCGTTATGGAGGTTTTACTTTAAATACACACAGTAAAACCTGCGTAACGGACATTCCTGAATAGGGGATACGTCTGTTTAGCGAATCATAGGGCTTCTGCTTAAAACATGGGCAAAGGGTACCTGCTCCTTTTTGTTTTTTATTGGGGGGGGGGGGGGGGGGCGTTGATACAATTTTCGTAAATCTGCAATTTTGAATACCTTTCGAAATTACGCTGATTATAATGAATATTTTGAACGGTTAGAGTAATATACTATGATTTAAGAAGGTTTTCGCCACACAGAGATTTCTGGTATTCGGGAATGTTCATTAGCGGACACTTCCGAGTTCCGAATTCTGGTCACTTCTATTTAACGAACCATAACGTTGGGTTGGATTTTTTGCAGACGCAGGATTTTATTAAAGCATTAGCAAATTGGGCGATGCCCCCTTCCCTTTCCATTTTGGTGGCCCCAAATTTGGTATTCTATTTTTGTAAAACTGATATTTTGAATGTCTTTCAACATTATGCTGATTAATGTGCTGTTGTCAAATGTTTCAATATTTCTTGCTAATGATAAATAATATAATAACAACAACAACAAAAAAAAAGTAAGAGTTTCATACTTTTTTTTTATGTTGGGATCTCATATACTGAAAATTTTGTGTAATCTAGTGTTAGATTTTATTTAACACACAAATAAAAATGTCACTGGGAATATCTAATTTAAATGGAAAAAAAATTGAACAACAAAGCAGGGATAAGATTCTTTCTGAAGGAGTGAATCATTTTTTTTTATAAATGGGAATAATTTGTTACCATAAAGCAGAGCTGATTGCAGCATGGACAAACTGGGCTGTTTCTTTGTGCCTTTAGCTTTACGTGCTTCTACATTTGGTATGAAATTTCTATAAAGCTGATATTTTAAATTTGTTTTGATCTTATACTTATTTTAATAAATATTTTGTACTTTTAGAAAATGATTAGGTTAAGAAAAAGAAATATTTATCCAAATATGTATTTATATTTAATGGCATTGAATAGGCTTATTTTTTTTCTGTAACAGTATATGAAAGGCGCGGGGGGGGGGGGGGGAGACGAATGAATACTAGATCTTTGGACTAGAATTAATTTAATGTTCTCACTGAAAGTAATAAACGTTTTTTATGCGCGCATATATGATATCACATAAATACATTTTTAGGTGATTGTATATATATATATATATATATATATATATATATATATATATATATATATAATATCCTGTTCCAAAACTACAAAATACTGATTACAATCGTCATAAGTTCAAAAGTGATTTAAAATATTAGCTTTATGAAAATTTTGTACCCAATTTGGGGTACCCTAAAATAAGGGCGCAGATGCTTCAAAGTTTTCCTGCGCTGCGATCAGCTCTGCTTTATGGTAACAAATTATTCCCATTTATAAAAAATGTTTCAATGTGGTCAAATATGGCTGCGTATGTGGCTTAGAAAGAAAAGTGGTCAAAGATGGCTTCTTATTGGTGGTGGGGGGGGGGGGAGGAAACCGGCTCAAAGATGGCCGCATTTAAGACATTTGAAATGTCTGAAATTCAGATGCAAGAAGTGTCTAAAAATTTTCAGACATTTTAAAATGTCTGAAAAACGAGCACTCTTGTTTCAGACACTTAAGTGTCTGAAATTCAGACACAAGAAGTGTCTGATAATTTTCAGACATTTTAAAACGTCTGAAAATTGAACACTGCGTTTCAGACACTTAAGTGTCTGAATTTCAGACATTTCAGTTTAGAGTGTAGTAGTGTACGCAATTTTGACTTACTACTCGCACTTATTTACATTTGTATAATTCGTTTGATTTAGTTTTTCATCAAAAATTTGTTTACGTTTCCTTTCCTTTTGCTTTAAATTTATTTGCATTTTTATTATTAAGACAAAATTTTATTTAAATTGATATGTTAAAAGCAAAATTCCAGTGATCAAACGAATAAATAAACCTTTTTGTGTGTAAGGATAGTGAAATAATACAGATTCTTTTTAGTATTTTAAATTGTTACTTTTTTAAGGATTAAAATTTAAGTGTACGAACATTATAAACTATTTGAAAACGTATAACCCATCTTCATGTATTTAGTTTCTTCATAAATTTGGATTTATATTTTCCGTGTCTTTCAGTATGTTATCTGCGTCATAGAATGCATCGAATACAGAGTTCGGGATGTTTGGTTTGTTACTTGGAAAAATATGTTATGTTGAAATGATTTAAATTAAATTTATAATTTAATTAAATTATTTTAAGATGAAGAAATAAATTAATATTACATTTTATGTAAAAGATCACAGTATTTTTTTTTTTTTTTGATAGAACTATTACAAGATTTTATGCGTTCTGTGTATTTTAAAAATGGCAAAACAAATCCAAGAAGAATAGCTTCAGATCATAGATGAGGTGAAAAAGAATCATTAAAAAAAAAAAAAAAACATTAAAATCGCTAAACGTTTAGGTATACCGCGGAAGACGCTGAATTCCTTAATTTCGAAAAAGAAACAAGTTAGAGAGCAATCTGATAACTATCAAACTTCTGCAAAAAAGATAAAAACTATCAAAATGTCTACTTACAGTGAATTGTAAAGACTCTTCTTCTCTTGCTATGATCAGGCTCGTGCATCAAATATCCCTGTGGATGGGAATTTTCTTCGAGAGAAGGCACTTGAAGTAACTGCATCATATATGGCATGGATACTTTTTCTGCATCAAATGGGTGAATTTCCCATTTTTAATTTCGCCATGGATTGGTTTCCAGGAACTTATGAGACGAAAGTGCTACAATATTAAATACTGATGCCATATAAATGTATTTCGAAAAACCTCCGAAGTTACTAGAAGAATACAAGGATTGTGACATATTCTATAATGCAGACGAAACAGGCCTATTTTATAAATGCTCCCCAGAGAGAACGCTAACGTTCAAAGAAAGGTCTTGTCATGGTGATAAACATTCCAAAGATAGACTTACAGTTATACTATGCACAAATAAGAACGGTTCTGATAAACGAGTACCCCTCGTTATTGGTAAATCTGCTAGACCTCGATGCTTCAACAATATGAAGGAACTGTCAGTAGCCTACCATTCGAATGCCAAACTATGGATAAAAAATGATATTTTTACAACATTTATTCATGACTTTGATAGATCAATCGGCGCTCAAAAAAGGAAAATCTTTCTATTTATTGACAATTGTTCAGCTCATTTACCAGAAACATCGTCTTTGAAAAATATAAAATCAGTTTTTTCCCACCAAATTGTACATATGTCATACAACATCTTCATGCCGGGATAATCAACTGCTTTATGTAATTTTACAGGAGAAAGCTAGTGAAAAGATTTTTATGTTTCAGGGAACAAGCAGAAGAATCTACTCCAAAAACAGACCTTCTGCAGGCTATTCATTTTGTAATTTCAGCATAGCATGTAGTAACTTCTTCAGCCATCCAGAATTGTTTCGTGAAATCCAATTTTGTGCGAAAAATTGATGAAGAATGCTCAACAGATGGGAAAAAATAATGATGATGGTGACCATAATGCAGATGAAGAGTGGTTGAGTGTAAAAGAGGATGTATCTGGCATGAAATTTAGCTATTATATTTCGTTGATCAAGATGTTGCGACATGTGGTGTCCTAAGCATAGAAGAAAAGTGTGATGATGCAAAAAATGAAAATAATCGCGAAGAAGTAAGAGGATAATGTTCATGCCGATGAAGCTGAGCCTACAACAATGCAAAGTCTGCCTGATACAATTATGGCATTTGAAACTGTACAAAGAGTTTTACATATAAGCATGAAATTTCAGAAAATGACGAGAAAAATGTTGTACATCTTGACAATTTGCTGTTTAATTTTTTAAAAAATGAACGGAAAAACGAACGGAAAATTACTAATTTTTAAAAAAATATATCAATTTTCTACAACTGCGATTTATTTCTTTTATAGTTTGGTAAGTAACAAATTAGTACTTATTAGTATAGCTTATACATTGCATGTATTAGTAATGCATAAATATTGTTTTTTTCGCGATTTGATGTTAACCCGCATTCATGGATTTTTTCACGCACCTCCTTGATATACGATGGATCGAGGTTCTACTGTATATCATCACACATATAATCATCATAATTAAACGGAAGAAAGTTGTAATTCTAAATATCACAGACCATTTCAAGATTTGAAACAATTGACAGTATCAGAGAACTTTATTTTTGCACCTAATAAAATATCGCCGGTTTTAATTGTCAACTCCATGTGATACTTAGTTTTATAATCTTTAATTTAAACCTTTTTTATACAGAAAATATAAGCTAAAGAAATATACTTCTTGATGATAATATTCTTGATGATAATATGATGATCATTACTCTTATAATCAGCTTAATTAAAAGGAAGAAAGCTGTAATTCTAAAAATCACAGACCATTTCGAGATTTAAGACAATTGATAGTATCAAAGAACTTTTACTTAATATTTTGCACCTAATAAAATTTCGTTACTTTTTATTATCAATTTCATGTGATAATTAGTTTATATCATCTTTATTTCAAAACTCCTTTATTGAAAAAATATAATCTAAAAAATATTCTTCTTGATGATAATATATCATTACATTTATAATCATCTTGATTGAAAAGAAAACACCTTGGTATTCTAAATATCACAACTCCCCTCGATATTTAAGACAACAGCCAATTTCAAAGAAACGTTACTACATTTTTTCACCCCATAAAATTACCTTGTTTTTTAATTACCATTTCCACATGATAATTTGTTTTTATCATTTTTAATTAAAAACCTCTTTATTCAGAAAATATAAGCTCCAAAAAAATTTTCGCTCTTGATGATAACATATCATTGCAATTATAATCATCTCGATTAAAAGGAAGAATGATGTAATTCTAACTATCACAGGCAATTTAGAGATCTAAGACAATTGACATTATCAAAGAACCTTTACTTAATATTTGCCCCTAATAAAATTTCGTTGTTTTTTAATTATTAATTTGATGTGATAATTAGTTTTTATCATCTTTCTTCAAAAATTTCTATATTCATAAAACATAAGCTAAACAAAAGCCTTCTTGATGATAATATATCATTACACTTATAATCGTCTTGATTAAAAGAAAGAAAGTTGTAATTCTAAATATCACAGTCCCTTTCGAGATCTAAGGCAATAGACAGTATCAAAGAATCTTTGCTTAATTTTTGCACCGAATAAAATTTCTGCTTTTAATCATGAAGAGTTTTAACACAGAGAAGTAATTTGGAATGAAGGATAACACGCTCATTGCAGCAAGCCTGTTTTAATGAAAGCTCGTATGAATTTAGAAAGTGCTTCTTTGAAAGTGCTTCTTTGAAAGTGCATTTAATTAAATTTTCTTTCGTTTTTGAAACCTGTTGTCTAATATTTTCCTTTAAGAAAGACGCAAAGGCATATTCCAAACCTGTAAAAAATAAATACCCCACACGGTTAAAAATTCAATTAAAAAGAATCTTGAAGAATGGCAAATTTGATTTTGAAATCATTACGAAATTGTTTTAAAATTTGAAATTTTTTATTCTTAACGCATTCACTGTCAACACCGTGATCGAGTACTGTTCGGTCGGGTTGTGCCAGACCCGATCATGAAACTTCTACTTAAACTCAACCTGAACCTCGATCCGAACTGGAAAATATAAATTTGTTAATCCTAAACCAGACCCGATTCCTACAGAAAGAAAATTCATCCATATTTTAATACGATTATGGAAAAGTCTCTAATTATATCTCTAATTATATCTTTAATGTAATCTCTAATATCCAATTTATCTTTTTACATAAAAATGAACATATATATACACTCATTAATATTAAAATATAGAGGAGGTTTTTGCTTGACTTCCTTTTGTAAAATAGGTTCTTTTAAATATATTAAATTTTGATTTACGGATTATATTTTAAAAGTAGTCAATGGGGAGTACCTTATAAAGCTGGGACGGTCTCCAGAGGCATGGGAAATAAAGTGAAAATTTTATTTATTAACAAGTTTGAAATTGAAGTAAAAAGAGTTTTTTAAATAAAACCGGTTGGGTAGAACCGGGTATCCAACTTTTTTTTAGCGTATAATCATAATTTCATTAAATGATAAAAAAAAAAAAATTAAATCCATGCACTTTACATTTTTCATATAATTTTTCTACTTTTTAGTAATTAAAATGGTTGCAGTTTTACAGTCAGTTGGCCTATTTTGGACAGAGCCATTTGGTGCATAATTAACTCCATTTATTTTGCAACATGTAAATAATTGTAACCATAAAGAATATTTAGCGATTTATCAACTGTTGACGGCTAACGGGAAAATGCCTTAAAATTAATTTATAATTATATTCTAAATTTAATGAAAGAGTTGTATTATCCACAGAAACCTACCTGCGTACATAGTTTTTTTTAATTCTTAGCAAATCAGGAAGTGAGTGAAGAAGCAATTACGAAATTCTACCTTTCCATACATGACAAAAAAGTAAAAAACAAGATTAAACAAGAAAGAAAAAAATCATGCGTTAAACATACATTATGAAACACTTTCCAACATATTCAGAATAATGTAACGAAACTGTACCGTTTAAAGAGTTAAAAATGTTATGTATAATTCAACGATATTGAAACACATAACACATTTGAAAAAGCAATTCCAGTTGTCACCATCTGCAAACGGAAAATTAATCGGAAATTATCCGAATTCTTTTAGCCGCCCTGTTTATAATACATATATTTGTATCTAATAACCACATGCATGCCAAAATTTATTTCCGTGTTAGAAATACATATACCTCAGTTGAAAATTCTCCTCCAGAAATTTCTGCTAATAAGGAAAATGGTATGTGAATATTGTTTTGAAACCCTGTATATGAGGTATAGAATTTATATATAACGGATAACATGCAAAACATTATTTAAATTTTAAAGGGCATACCGAATTTTAAAACGAACTTCCAGCAATTATCACTCAAGAGACTACTGTAAGAGATTTCTTTTGTGTGTCCCTGTAAATGAACGACAAATGCAATGAATTTCCTATTCTATCGTAATCATCTTTTAGTGGAATTCAGTGATTTATATCAGTTTCAATACATTAGAAATAGTGCAAGCTCAATAAAAATAGTGCAAACGATTTTCTCCATATGCGATAATGTAAAGGAATTCGTTTGAGTAACCTTGTAAAGGACATAATAATTACACATAGGTCATACACAATATCAAACATGCTTTGACCGACCCTAAATAACGTTTATGAATTGCATGAAAATCCGAGTATATTTACGGGAGTTAGAGCATGGACAGACGGACAGACGGTCAGACGGGCAGGCGGACAGACAAACTGAATGCATAAACACTTTTCAACTTTGTTGGAAAGTGTTAATAAAAGAGTCTAAAAAGTAAAAACAAAAATCTTGCCAGATATTGTTTAAGAAACAAGAATTTCTTAAAGCTTTTAACAATCCAATAATAATGTGTTTGTAAGGGAATTTGATTGTCTTTTGGGATGGACAATAAAGAGATGTGTGCTTTCTGATTTTGAAGTCTTGGCAAAGCCAGTGATAACAACATAATCTAGTCGGACTCGCCAAGTCCAAAACTTTCTTCTGTCTCATACATGTTAATACTTCAAAATTCGCTATCATAGTGCCGAAATTAAAAGTCAATCTGTGCCTAACATGAGGATTCTAAAGATATAGCTTCGTTGAATTTTGTGCATTTAAAAATGAGATATGGGAACGTCCATTCGTTACTTGTGACCATTAGAGCAAATTTTCAGAAATATTTCCAATTATTTTATTACAAAATATAATAAAGATAAAAATTGACAATACCAGCTGAAAACCATTGTGTTCTACTCATAAATATGTGTCGAACATGTAACAAAAAGTATTTTACTTGTGTATATATTAAATCAAAGTTTTATTATTCTTGTGACACTCTGATCACAAGAGTAACAAAATTTTGATTTATTATACAGACAAATAAAAAGCTTTTTGTTACAAATGAGATATATTTTATGTGAGTGGAACACAATAGTACTTAACTGGTTACGTAAATTTTTCTCTTAAATATATTTTGTAATGCAATAATTGGAAGTATTCATGAAATTGTTTTCTAATGGTCACAAGAGTAGCAATGGATATCCCCGTATCAGCATCAAATCTTACAAATGAATCATTGAATTTCGGCAATCACTTTTTAGTTGCATGCAACCGAAATACCGAACCCAAGGAGCATAAAAGCGACACCTTTTGTGCTGCATGCACCCAAGCTTAATAGGGATATATTTATATAAAAATGTTAAAAATATGAAGTTTGATTAAATTCCGTGCATTAGTTTTTGAGATACACCCGTCACAAAAACAATAAAAAATTCAACAGCGGCGGCACCTGTCATATGATTTACACGAATACCTAATCAGGAGCAACCCACGTAAAGAGCTAACAAAATATGAAGTTTCATGAACATCCGTGCATTAGTTCTTGATATATAACTATCTTTATAAAACGTATAAATCCTGCAAAATGCAGCATAGTATCGCCTCTTGTTGGATGATTTACACCAAAACCTAATCAGAAACAATTTATATCAACGTTAAATGAATCTGAAGTTTGATAAAAATCCATTCATTAGATCTTGAGATTGAGCTATTGCGAAAATCATGAAAAATGCAATATAGCAGCGCCGCGTACTGGGCGGTTAACACCAAAACATAAGCAGCACCACCTGTAACATAAGCAGCATCAATGTCTAACTAAATCTGAAGTTTAATGAAAATGTGTGCTTTAGTTCTGAAGATAGAGCTATCGCGGTAAACGAGAAATATACAGCTTAGCATCGAAACCTGTCGGGCGATTTAGATCAAAACATAATCAGCAACAATTTATATATCAAGGCATAACTTAAACTAAAATTTTATTAAATTCCGTGCATTAGTTGTTGGGATAGAACGCCCACAAAATTTGTGTCACATGCAGACAAAAATTTTCTAAAAACAGTTTAGTCGTGTTTAAAACTGTAAGTCAAATTCTTTTGCGAATCAAATAGATTCTTCTTGAGAAGATAGAAGATGGAAAAAAGATGAGGGATTTCTGGAATAGACTTTTTCTCTCTGAAATAAGTTTTCAGTATTACTGGAAAACAGAGCAGTGTATTTCAGCCATAGTTATACAAGTATGGTTTAAAAATATAAGAATTGTAACTTTGGCAGATTTCTATCAGTAATTCAGCATAAATAACAAATTTGCTTTTCTAAACAGATGTTCAGCGAGATGAAAATCATAAATCGTTGTCGCGAAGGAACATTTAAGATTAATAGCTATTTCTATGTAATAAAAGATTTTTAACGGAGAAAATTAATCGTGAAACAATTTTAAAATACAATATAACTTCAAAAAATCGGCATCTTCGGGACCGAGACTATGCTGGATTTTTGAAAGAATGTCAAAAGTAGTAACTAGGAATATCAAAAGTAGTACTATACATTTAACCCTTACTGGCGCGATTTCCTTAAAAAAGGACACCTAATTTTAATTCCAAAACTGACGAACGGCACCAAGAATATTTAACTAAAATTTTCCTATTATAATGTATATGAAAATAGCAAATTCGTATTTTCTAATAAATTCGTTTATAAATTGCGGTGTTAGTCAATTATTTCATCAGTTTATAAAAAGAATTACTCCACGCCTGTAAGGATTAATGGTGCCTTTAGCCATAAGTTATTTCATTATTAAATAATAATTATGTAAGAAAAAAAAGAAAATTAAGTATAAAAATAAACTTAAATTAACTGATATTTTCTATGTTACAGAAAAAAAATCTAATAAAAAATAAAATTATTTCTCCTCGTGTAATTTCGGCTACATCGATGTCAATTTCGTTTGCTTCAATTTTTTTGCCGTTCTTTAACAAGTTTTTCTTTTATTTTGTACAAATGAAGAATTTTTATTACGGATCTATTTCGGGAATATAGTCTTGCTCTCTAAAGCAGATATTAATTCTCAAGTTAAATTTATGCATTTTTCCAGTGTCACCTTTTCTTCACCCTGTTGTTCATCACTAGCGTAATGGGCAGTTCTATTTAGCACAGCGTCAGAAGAGAGACTCCAAAGAATTTGTATACTAGTCTCCACGCCGTTGCTGAGAAACAGTGCAGCCTTCAGAAAATTTGTTCAGAAAAATAATCGCATCTGACAAATGAAAAAAATGTCAATTATTTTTTTTTCATTTTTTTTTTTTTCGATTTTGAAGTTTTCAATTCATAAACACTTGCTATTTTTCTTCTACCATAACTTGAAAGTGTAAAAGAAAAGGAAGGGAAAAAGATTGTTTTGATGCCGGATTTTTGAAGTTGCCGGATTTTTGAAATTACACTGTATTATCAATTTCCTAGTATATAGTTTCGATTTTGGGCTCCAAAAGAGCTCGATCATATCTCTTGTACCTTACGGATTGTTACTCTGAACCCAATTAGTGTGAATAAGATTTTAGGAAAGCTTCTGGATTGTTTGCTTTATAAGGCTTAATAAGAAGTTTACCTATTAAAAGTTGTCATTTTTTGTGAAATAATAAAATAAATCAATTCAAAAATGCAATATCGAAAATAGGTATGCCGTAAAAAAAATATTGTAATTTTTTCTTCACTTTATGTTGAAGTTTTTCAATCACCCATGCTGTGAAATCGCATTCAAGCAACAAGTGAAATAAAAATCGAATACTTTCTGTTACGTGCATCACGCAACCAATAGCAACGCGTCTCTCTCCAGTCTACGAAATTTTACAGCACTCCTAAAGACAGCAGTTTGTAAATTTTATAGAAACTGTGTTGGACGGCGGGGTACCAGAGCCTTTTGTTGAAAAATACAGTGATTTTACCAGCACTTTATGTTGTAATTTTTCAAGCATCGATGCTGTGAAATCGAATTCAAACAACATGTTAAATACATATCGAATTCGTTCCGTCACGTGCTCCACGCAGCCAATAGCAACGCGACTTTCCCCAGGCTAGAGTTGTAAATTTCGCACCAACTACGGTGACAACCGGTGTGCCAGTAACTTTTGTTGTAAAATACAGAATTTCTTTACAGTGTACCATTTTGAGAAATATCCAGAGAAATACTTGAAGAATTGTTCTTAAACTCGGGGAGGTAAAGAACATATATAAATACACATCTTTCACTGAAGATTGGATTCTGAGTCAAATTAGTGGACATTAAAAAATTGAATAAAATAATAAAATTTGGGATCACCATGTATCATAAAAAGCTCTAACCTTCTAATTGAGTTGTAACAGATCATTATATAGATCCTGTAAAATAATTTATACAATGATTTTTTGTAATGATTTTTTGATAAATTGTTGTACTGTTGTGTAAGAATAGTATTAGAATATTCATGAAGATATAAAGCCTTCTCTTAAAATTTAAAAAAACGTTCTCAATATTTTTCGTTTATAGCATGCTGGGTTTCCTATCAAATTTAACGACACTTTAAAAAAATAGCAAAGTACATGTAAAACATTATATAGCAAATAACAATTAATATTCTGAATATTTGTTAAAATATAATAAGCATCTGAATGAAACAACTGTGCAATCGCGAAATATAGCGCATATTCTCTTTCACAGCATTCAACTATGCAAAGCTAATCATATTTCTTAAAAAGTCTAAAAAATATCGGTCGTGTGCCATGTGCAAGTACAAATAGTATGTGATTATGTAATAAGGATATTTCCATTGGAAATTATGCTCTAACATTTTCATGCCCATAACAATGAATTAACTACCAGCTCTGAATAGTTTACGTGATTCTTTTTTTTTTTTTTTTTTTTTTTGTAATTATGGAAGAGGATGTAGATGTCAAAATAAATTAATGTCGTCTACGATCGGATATTGTCCAGCCGATACTAAAAAAATAGGTTGTATTGCACATATAGCTCACAGTTGTTTAAATGAAACTTCTTTTTTCACTACAACTGAAATATACGAATATGATCTTTCGGTGATTTTAACGTTTTTATAGTACACCAAAGAAATAAATATTTTTTAATATTATCACTAAGTTTTATTAAAATTTATTATTTGTTTGTGTCTGTTGATTAATTTTGTGTCTGTTGAGTCTTTTAATTACTATGCGTATTTAAATACATTTTTACACAATTTCTGCTTTTTATGACCCTACTTATCAGACTGTATATACATTAAGTTAGAAAAGAGCACCGAAAACTTTCGCTTTTACACGTTTGGTCGAATATCATGGTGGATATTTTTCTGGGTTTTCACGTTACTTGCCTGGCCTTTTTGTATAAGTTGCTCTATATAGTTGATTACTAAATTATAAAAGAAAAAAGTCGCTATCATTAACGCATCCGCAGTTTAAATTATTTCATACGAATGCCGTCTCCGAGACAGGGTAACATCAATAATCGGGTTTCCATTCATTCACATTGCAGCAAGCTGTGCTATGTTGTTATGGTAACACTCAGCGTTGTTGCACCAGCTGACTCGCAGTTTCATTATTTGAACCATCTAATCTATCGTATATACAGAAAACATTAACGCGAAAATTAGTTTCCAAAATGTGACGCTTTGCACCGCAGCATTAGTGTTTCATAGAGGTTTCTTTATTTACCATTCAGTTTTAAGTTAAATCATACTTAAAATACACGAAAGACAGACAACAACGTCAAATCGTTTTTATCTTTTCATCAAGTTTTTACTTTTTAAAACAAATTACGCTAAATTATGAAAAAAGGTATCGGTATAATTTTTTATAATTTTTTTGTTTAAATAGCATAGAGGTAATTCTGCGGACCACATTTTGGGAGCTGTCAATGTGACTTACACACATTATTATAAAATTATTTATGCTTGTTAATCTAAATTGCCAGTCAACAAAGCAAGACAATCTGTAGCACACCACAGGTTTCGTAAGTTTTACAACCTTCTTCATCCCATCTCTGTTCAACAATTGGTGAACTATCTTGATTAATTGACAGTCATGAGGCGCGAAAATATCGCGACGTCTCTTTCTTTGCTGCGACTAAAACACGGTTTTATAGTAATCAAAATTTCCTTAATTTCTATACTTTTCTCTTAAATCAAGTTTACTTTTTAAAAACAGGATGCACAGACCTGAAGATTAACACTTTTTTAAAAATTTACATTGCAACAAAAATAGATATAATTTTCTTTTAGAAAATTTATTTTATTATAGAAATTTAACGAAGCAAAACAACAGCGGCAAAACACATTATCTGCCTAAGAATTTTTTATCTTTAAAAGAAATGCACTTCAGTTTGAAAAAAATCGTTTATGCATAAAACATGCAATAAAACTTCAGACTTCAGTTTGCGTTAGAAAACAAGAATCAAGACAATATACATTTGTGTTCATTATACTAAAGCGGATTTTATAGCACTTTATATGTCTTATGTTGTGACAATTCATGTGTTTGTCAAACATTTTTGAAAACGTTGTTTGAAAATGCCATTATTATTAATTTTTTGTATCATTTGGTTTACTGTTTACTAAAAACTGATATTAGGAATAACACAATTAAAATAATTTTAGCTGGAATAAAACTGTGTTTCATATTACTAAATTATATCTAATACCAGAATTTAGATTGTATTTTTTTAAAACAAGATGCAGGTAGGAATGTTGACTCATTTTATTGATAATTATATTTGATCTACAAATGGAATTTTAGAAGTATGGGTTTTTTTATAGAAAACTTTGATTTTATAGAAGATTTATAATAGAAGTAAATTGACCTCTTGCACTATGTGACGTACGCAGCGTACGTCATACTATTTAGTTCAATGCCGACAAAGACGTACGTTTGATATCTGGGTTTTTTTAGGGTTTCGTTCATCAGACGAAACCCTATTCGTCTCGCTCCTCTGTCGGTCCGTCCGTCTGTCCGTCTGTCTGTCTGTCACAGAGCCCGTCCTCAGAAACTATACATGTTGGAGACTTGAAATTTTCCATACTTATAGATGAACACCACACATCATACGACAAATCATAAAATTTTGAAAAAGTCGTACATTTAACCCTTTGGTCTCCCACATGTGTATTTTAAACAATTTTTTCTAAGTGAGAACCTAATTAGGTTGGAGGCGTGAAATTTTGCATACTTATAGCTGAGCACCTCACATCAAACGGCAAATAGTAAAATTTTGAAAAGTCGTATATTTAACCTTTTGGGCTCCTACATGTGTATTTTAAACAATTTTTTCTAAGGGACACCCTATTTAGGTTGGAGGCGTGAAATTTTGCATACTTATAGCTGAACCCCGTCATGAGACAAATCATAAAAAAATTGGAAAAGTCGTACAATTAACCCTTTGGGCTTCCATATGCGTATTTTAAGCAATTCTTTCTAACTGAGCCCCTTATTAAATTGGAGGTTTGAAATTTTGCATACTTATAGCAGAACACCTGAGGCCAGGTGACAAATCATAAAATCTTGAAAAAGTCTCACGTTTAAGCCTTTGAGCTACCACATATGTATTTTAAGCAATTCTTTCTAACAGAGCCCCTAATTAAGTTGGAGACATGAATTTTTGCATACGTATAGCTGAATACCTCAGAACACACGACAAATCATATAATTTTAAAAAGTCTTATATTATTTACTCCTCCGTGCTCTAACTTGTATACTTTAAGCAATTTTTCTAATCTCCGCCCTTTTCACCCTTGAAGCACTTTTCCAACTTTTGCCGACATCCCTTTGACCATTCTTTCATATTATGCACAATAGCCTTACATATTTTAGTTCAACTTTTTACCGCCAGGGCGCCTACTTATCTCGGGTGCTATGGGCCCAATCCCTTCGAGTAATATATATACGGATATCATGTAAAATGGAGTTTCGTTCGGATAGAGGTTTGTTTAGAATAGAGTGCGCCCCTGACTGCGAAATGTGGAACTAACAGCTTTTTCAAAAGGATAAAGTGTTTTTAGGGTTTCGTTCATCTGACGAAAACCTATTCGTCTCGCCCCTCTGTCTGTCTGTCTGTCTGTCTGTCCGTCACAGAGCCCGTTCTCAGAAACTATACATATTGGAGACTTGAAATTTTCCATACTTATAGGTGAATACCACATATCATACGACAAATCATAAAATTCTGAAAAAGTTGTATATTTAACCCTTTGGGCTCCCACATGTGTATATTAAACCATTCTTTCTAAGTGAGTCCCTAATTAGGTTGCAGGCGTGAAATTTTGCGTACTTATAGATGGATACCTCAGATAAAACGACAAATCATAAAAGTTTGAAAAAGTCGTATATTTAACCCTTTGGGCTCCCACATGTGTATTTTAAAAAATTCTTTCTATTTGAACCTCTAATTAGGTTAGAGGCGTGAAATTTTGCATACTTATAGCTGATT
Organism: Maratus speciosus; assembly: GCA_963932465.1. Taxonomy (NCBI): domain Eukaryota; kingdom Metazoa; phylum Arthropoda; class Arachnida; order Araneae; family Salticidae; genus Maratus; species Maratus speciosus. The sequence goes on from OZ010795.1 coordinate 268,498,568, forward strand.
ACCTCACATCAAAAGACAAATCATAAAATTTGGAAAAGTCGTACATTTAACCCTTTGGGCTCCCACATGTGTATTTTAATCAATTATTTCTTTGTGAGACTCTAATTAGGTTGGAGGCGTGAAATTTTACATATTTATAGCTGAACACCTCACATCAAACGACAAACTATAAAATTTTGAAAAAGTTGTACATTTAACCCTTTGGGCTCCCACATGTGTATTTTAATCAATTCTTTCTTTGTGAGACTCTAATTAGGTTGGAGGCGTGACATTTTACATACTTATAGCTGAACACCTCACATCAAACGACAAAATATAAATTTTTGAAAAAGTCGTACATTTAACCCTTTGGGCTCCCACATGTGTATTTTAAACAATTCTTTCTAAGTCAGCCCCTATATAGATTGGAGGGGTGAAATTTTACCTACTTACAGCTGAATACCTCACATCAAACGACAAATCATAAAACTTTCAAAAAGTCGTACATTTAACCCTTTGGGATCCCACATGTGTATTTTAAACTATTCTTTCTAAGTGAGCCCCTATTTAGGTTGGAGGCGTGAAATTTTACATACTTATAGCTGAGCACCTCGCATCAAACAACAAATCATAAAATTTGCAAAAGTCGTACATTTAACCCTTTGGGCTCCCACATGTGTATTTATTCAATTATTTCTAAGTAAACCCTAATTAGGGTGGAGGCGTGAAATTTTGCATACTTATAGTTGAACACCATCATGCGACAAATCATAAAATCTTGAAATAGTCTTACGTTTAACCCTTTGAGCTACCACATATGTATTTTGAGATCGGCCTTCGTTTGGTTGTGTGCGGACGTGTCCCAGACGCGCTCCCAAAAAATGCTTGGCTAAACGCGTCCCAAGACCCGCGGGCCAGGGGCCCTCTATGGATTCTGATGTGTGAATGTCCCTGCTACAGTTTAAGGTATGTTGCATGTTTCTCGGCCTTTTAATTATTAAGTTATGAGTAATTTATTACTTCATTCCTCAGTCATTTAATTCTGCTGACCCTTGCATTTGCTAGTATTTTAAAATATAACTTATTATTAGGCATCTCACCTTCTAAATCGCCGACAATCTAATCTAATAGCAACAGCAAAGCAGCAGTTATTATTCTAATTTAATTTCTCATGTTTTCATTAAAATGTTCTTTCCTACTTAAGATTAAATCATTATTATAGCTGCTTTTAAACCCAGACCATGTGCTTCGAATTCGCTGGATTTACCCTAAGTCCAGCCTCCTTGGGATGACTATTAAGATAACTATATCCCATGCAGGCGTCTTCTCACCCCCGCCAGCAGCTAGTTGGGCCATAGGCGAGGTTCTGGAAGGGGGGGGCGGGGGCCGCAGTCGGGTGGGGTGTATCCGCCCTACTGGTCGTGTGTGTGAGTGTTTTTTTTTTTTTTTTTCTTTTCTTTTAGAGAGAGAGATAAGTGCGAGGTTTACCTCTACTTGGTTCTTTCTCCGTTTCTCCATCTGAATTTTGAGGGAAGTGAGGGCCTAGTAATTTGGAAGCGATTGATACCTTCTCATCTTGTCTCTTGGCAATCAATCGGGACTGGCTTGGGATATTGTACAGCGGGGGTGGGGGATTTGGTCTATGAGATGTATAGTAAAGACCTTTTTTTCCAGACTTTACTTTCGGATCGTTTATGTAAAAATATACTTTTAAAAATTACAATTCCTATTAATGTATATGTGCATATATATATATATAAATATATATATAAATCAGCGTAAATACACATAATTATTATTTTAAAAAATTATTCATATAAGTTAAAATACAGAATTTAATGTTTAGGCATTAAAGGGGAATAAATAAGTAAATAAATAAATCCTTTATAATCTCCTTCTTTTAATTTACGATTAGAAGCATGAACTAGTGCATTTAGTTTTTTTTTAAAAAGGCAATTTTCCCTCAAGCTTCTTTCTTTATTATTTGCTAAAGTTAAAAGTACAGTTTTAACTACCTCCCAAGATATTTTAAATGTTCCATTTTAAATTTTTAAAATCATTAATAAATAAATAATTTAAATAATTGTCGAATAAGTGCATTTAAGAAATATATATTACATACTTTATACTTTATTTTTTACATTTTAATATTTACATTTTTGTATTGTTGCAGTTTCATAGCAAATTGGCATATTTTAGCGTACATGATTTGGCATATAATTAATTGCATTCTTCTTGTAACTCTAATACAATTTTATCCATAAGCATTATTTAGAATTTTTCACCTGGAACCACCTTAGGAAAGACATTATCAATTTAAATTAAATTATCAAAATATTAAAATGTTATTTTGTCATCGAAAACACACAAGCTTGCACAAATTGTATAACCTTTGCTTACCAGGAAGTGAATGAAATATCTTTGAAAAAAGGGGAAAAAAAAAAAAAAAAAAAAAAAAAAAAGTCCATGTAAAAATACATAAACCACGTTAAAAAGAGTAATTATCTTGGCTACGGTCTTTTTATTTTCTTTTTTTTATCTAGTTTCTTTTATTGTGTAACATCACTAACTTAAAAAACTTAAAGCCAGTAGAAACCTAAGAAATCAGTGTTTATGACTAGTAGTGTTTGTGAGACAAAAAGGCATTCAAATAAGATTACACTCACGCCACTTAATGTAATTTAATAATGGGGGGGGGGGGGATGATTTATAACAAACCTTCTACAATCTAATTTCAATCATTCAAGTAACCGGCTTTATCACAATTTTAAAAACAGTGTTTAAATATTAATTTTACCTCCGCATGTATATGTGTATGTATACATGCAGTATGTATGTGTGTATATGTATATATATATATTAATCTTACTTTCCCCCCATAATACTCAGAGTGTCTTTAGCTTTCCACTGCACACTTTTCTGTATGTCCAAGCATAATAAGATCGTTTGGAAATAATACTTTTAATTTTCAATTACCACTTGTCTCATGTTAAATCAGCGTTTATAGAGATGACGTTACAAATTACTTATTTAAAGCAGATTAGTAAAAATAACATAACCTATTTATTGGACTGCATGTAAATAAAATCTGTTTTTTTTTTAAAGAAAAAGAAAGGGGAAAAAAGGGAAAGAGAAGGAAGGGGGAAAAATTAAAAGGGAAGGAAGGGAAAAGAAGAAAAAAAAAAAAAAAAAAGGGGGGGGGGGGGAACTTTAAGACTTTTCTTTTTTTTTTCTTCCTAATATGTTAAACTTTTATTTCTGATGGAACATAAACAAAAATAACTTATTGTACATACTTTTTCATAATAGTTCTAGTATTTATTTATTTATTTATTTATTTATTTTTTATTTTTTTTTATGTTCTTTATATTCTTAATGATTAAAATTGGTTAAAAAAGTGACATTTTTCTTTTTTTTTACTTATTTTCCATTAGGCCTAATAAGGGGAGGGGGGAAATAAGGGAAAAAGAAGGGAAAGAAAGGAGAAAAGAAATTGCATTTTTTTTTTTTTTTTTTTTTTTTTTTTTGAAAGCTTATAGTATTCTGGGATAATTGTGCAATGCGGCTTGGGTTCGGAGTCTTTAATTCAAGTTTTTTAGGGAATCGTCGGGGTATCTAGGGTTGGTTTTGGTGGCTTGTTTTGAATGGGGCGGTGGGGTTCTCTTCAAAATTGCCGGCTTTTTTCTTTTAAAAAGGGGGGGGGGGAAGAGAAGAAAAAGAGGGATTTATTTTTCATTAAAAAGAAGGGTAGAAAGGGAAATGGATTTTTCATTTTTTTTTTTTCTTCCGTAAATGGAGTATTGGATGTTTCCCATACCACTAGAGATTGCTCACTGTAGGGGACGCGACCTGGTGACCAGTGGGGTGTCTGGGCTTCGCCTGGCTGTGGTTTTCGCCCTCCATTTTGGAATTTCGCGGCCCATAGCGAGCACATGGTTCGGGTTTTGCTACACTTCTTGATTGTCTCATCCTAACTCTAATAGCAGGCCTAATGCAGGTTAATTGCTGCTGATTTCAATCGAGACAATGTTGCCTAATTTTACTCTTAATTATCTAATAAGAAACATTTTTTTTCTACAAGCTTTTAGCTCATTTCGGACTCTAACTTATTCTCAGTTTTTCATTTATTTTTCAAAACTTAAAACTTTTTTCTCTTTTTTCTCCCCATCTGACTTTATTTTATATTTTATCTAACCACTTATTTATTTAAATTAAAAGTGTTTGTCATTTTATTGAAATTTTTTCTCAATTACTGAACCTTGAAATTATTCCCATATTGCAAATAAAGCTTGTATTATTATTTTTTTTCCCTCACCATTTCAACAAATTAGAAAAAGTTGTTCTTGAGATTTGATTTTCTAGAGACTCAGCCACTTCTGTTCAATTCCCCCGTGTCCGCCGGTGGTCTCTGGACGGGCTTAGCAGCCAATTTGTTTACATGTCATTTTTTTTTGTATGTCCCTTCTGCCTGTAATTTGTCAAAATCCAACAATATTTCAAAAATGCTTCATTCTCCCACCCCTCTTTTAAAGATTTTTCCCTCATTGTCCCGTGTTCTGCTGGACTCTTAACTTACTTCCAGTACAAATACTAAATTCCTCATGTTGAACAATAAACATGATTTTTCATCTCCAAATACATACTTTCGAACTTTACAATACAATAACAATACAACAATTCGAACTTTAACTTTCTTTTTCCTTTTTGCGAGAAAAAAGAAAAAAAAAAAAAAATCACTAGGAACTTTGTATCCAGCAGAACTTATTAAATTTTTAACCCGTGTTTTCCTGGACCCTTATCTTATTTTCAGTAAGAATTTTAAATTCCTTATTTTCAACAATAAACTTGTTTTTTCATCTCCCAATGCATATTAAATTCGAACTTTAACCATCGTTTTCATTTTTTTTTTTTTCTTTTTACGGGAACTTAGAACATTTCGGCCCTTATATCCTAAATTTCGTCAAAGTCCAAACCCACTTCAAAATTCATCTAAGTCCACCCCCCCCCCCCCATACTTTCTTCAATGTCCAGCCCCCTATGTTCCTGTGTCCAGCAAATTTTTAAACTTTAACCTGTGTTAACCTGTGTTCCCGTGTTCTGCTAGACTAACTTACTCAGCAAAAATATTAAATTCTTTATTTTCAACAATAAACGTATCTTTTCATCTCCTAATACACATTTAATTCGAGCTTTAATTTTCTTTTTCATTTTTTTACTGGAAACTTAGAATATTTCGACACTCATGTCCAAACCCACCTTAAATTCATCTTGTCCAGTACCCCCACGCCCTAAAATAAAATTACAACAATTTTATCCAAAAACAACTCCTAACATATCTAATTACAGTGCTGAGCAGATGCAGGGGCTCACAGACTAAATGCCTCGTTACCTTCCCACCCACTATTCCAAACCTAAACATGCAACAGGCCGGGACGGCGCACAGGGGCCTGTAGATGGGTTCCCACAACCCGCGGATCATTCTTCTGACTTATAATATTTTTTTAAAACTATATCTGCCATTCTAGTTCTCAAAGCCATTCTTTATTTTTTTTCTCACATACCATCGCTGCTCACAATGGGAGAAAGCCAAACATATTCCATTGCCGAATTGGCAAACAAGGCTAAATCCCTCGTTACCTTAGTCCTGTCAGAGGACGAAAATACATTCACAGAGGAATCTGCTGACCACCTGAAAAATGTGAAACTGATCCTCCAATCGATCAGAAAACAAGACCACGCCAATCAAAAATCAGTACAGGAGTCCAAACAGGAGTTTGAAAAGCTCCGCTTAAAAGCAGATCTCCTTAAGGAACAGCTCACCACACTAAACGAGAACATTGCCAGCCAGATCCAACAGATCCCAAAGACTGAAGAAATAGTAGCCAGGCTTGAGAAAAGTCTCCATAGCAGACTAGACAAATTAAGAATTGATAATGATAGAGACGCATACCTTCGTAGTCAACAACCTTCCCTGCTCTATAATGATCAAGACGGCAAGTCTCAAGAGTTCCCTTCACCGACAGAGGAGGTAGTGCCGACGGAGCCACAGCGGAGGCTAGGAGAGGAGAGGCATCTTCGAACAATTGTGGTCAGGGGCAAGAAACGCTCCATGTCCGGACTGGCTATTAGAAACCTGCTCGAAAAACAAAATATCGCCTGTCCAAAAGTAGTATTGGAAATCAAATGCCTTCGAAGACAGCTGGAAATCTTTTGCCGATCCGCCGAAGAAACGAAAGTCGTCCTAAGTGATCTAAAATCCCATGCTAGAATTGCTGAAGATCTATTCTTCAGCATTAAAACCCTCCCATTTCACAAAACTATCCTGTTTGGAGTTCCCGACGGAACAACACTAACCTATATTACCTCGACGTTGGATGAAATTTACGATTATCACCCAGACGAAATCCGATTCATTAAAGCCGTTCCTTCTAAAAGACCCTCATGCAAGGACTGGCACCTCATTCTGTCAGAAAAATTAGCCATGGCAGTAATCCAAGATGGAGGCATACCGCTGGGATACAATCTCTGCAGACTGCGGCCACACACCACAGTCCAAAGGTGCAGAAACTGCCAGCGATATGGCCACGTAGCAAAGTACTGCCATAATGATGAAACCTGCGAAATTTGCGGAGAACTCCACCCATCCTCAACCTGCAACAAATCCCCCTCGTGCGTGAACTGTAGACGCGCAAATAACCTTTTCAATGCACACTGCAGAACTGATCACATAGCCTCTGCCTCCAACTGTCCAACCTTCAAGTTCGAGTATAACAGAGAGCGGGCAAGACTGAATGATCTCTTCCAACTTCCCTTTCGAAATCCCCAAGCACCTCCCCCGGCGGCTCCATCCTCCCACTCTGGTCCGGGACTCCTGGGCGAACATCCTCCTGCACATCGAGGTTATTTTCCTTTTCCGAGTCATGCTCCACCTCCGAACCTCTACTCACCTTACTACCAGGAGGACTACTTCAGCCAGCAGCAGAACTTGGGCTTTCAAGGTAGGAGGTTTTAAACTTTTTATAACATACACAATACAATGTCATCCTCAGCACCTTCTCCCCACCCACCCCTTCCTTTAGGCCGTCTAAATTTTCTCCAAGTAAACCTCAATCACTGCATAGCAGCCAGTGTAAGCACAATCAACCACATGGAAGAGAACGAGATTGACATCGCTCTACTGCAGGATGCTTACTGCTCCGATGGAAACCTCGCTATCTTCAGCAAGGACTGGAGAAGGTTTTCCTCTCGGAATCTCTCCGCCCACATCGTTGTCAGGAGCTCGAGTCTTGTATGTACCCATCTCTTTACCGGCGACAATAGCGTCTTCATCTCCATAACGGCGAAGGAGGGCGAGATTGTCGTCGGATCCTGCTACGCAGCCCCCTCGGCAAACTTTGGCCTTTGTCTCTCGGAATGGGAACACACCATCACAAACAGGAAGGCTTTCATCTGTGGTGGCGACTTCAACGCGAACTCATCCCTCTTGGGGATGTCCGCGTGAAGACGCCCGGGGTGACTTGCTGTCAGGACACATAATTATCCATAACTTGGCACTTGCAAACATGCACAACTCTGAAGCCACTTTCGAAAGACGAGATACAGAAGACAGAGTCATAGCAGAAGGCTGGCCTGACCTAACAATTACAAATTCCTTCACCCTACCACGAATATCACAATGGTCCGTATCAGACATACACAGTGGCTCAGACCATAAATACATACACTTTTCTTACATGACCTCTCCACTCTACACGCAACGTAGACGCTACAACACAACTCGCGGAAACCTTCGCAAATTTAACAATGTCATCAAAAGTCATAAGTCATCCCTTTCAGCACAACTCGAAGGGGTGCACAGCGAAGACACACTCAACTCTTTCACATCTAATTTAATCGAAACCATGCAGACTGCGGCGAAGGCTTCCTTTCGACTGAAAACAGTCCAAAAATCACACACTTTCTCATTCTGGAACAAGGATCTTAGAAAGCGGAGGAACCAGCTGACAGCCCTCAGACGCAAGATTAAAACATTGCGCCTGCTCAATCCTATCCCCCCTGAAGTAAAGACCCTTGCAGCACGTCGTACGAGACTTAAAGCAGTTTACAAACGTGAGATTCTGGCGGCGAGACGGGCGGCGTGGAAGAAATTCTGCAGCAACAATGAGAACCCTTTCGGCATCACTCAAAAATTTCTGACCGGCAAGTTCTTCACTCCGGATGAAATACGTCTAGAAAGACCAACTCACCAAACCTCGCGACAAAATAACCTGGAATTCCTGACACACACTCTCTTTGGCCCCTCGGCTTATCCCCAACAAGACAACCAGGATATCCTTTTCACAGCACACGAAGACAAACGCTTCACAAAGGCAGAAGTAAAAACAGCACTATACACATTGAATGACAAGAAGGCCCCAGGGCCGGATTCAATTGACTTTCGGATACTAAAACTCACTCACAAACAACTTCCACACCACATATTCACGCGCTGGGCTAACCTCTGCCTCACCATGAGGTACTTTCCTTTAGTACTCAGGCAGGGAGAGGTAGTTTACTTTCTGAAGCAAGGCAAGTCTCCTTCCGAACCCAAGTCATACAGACCCATCTGCCTTCTTCCCACTCTGGGAAAGCTTCTGGAAAAACTTCTGGTTATGCGGTTGACACACTTCTTGGAGTCAAACAACCTTCTCCACCCCAGACAATTCGGGTTCCGCGAGGGCCACTCATGCGAGCTCGCACTTCATGCCATAATGACTGCCTGTACTGAAAGCATAGCCCAAGGCAACGCAACATCACTCGTTTCACTAGACATACAAGGCGCATTCGACAACGTAGAATGGCGAGACATTCTCTTACAACTACAAGCACTCAACTGTCCGGGGAACATAGCTGGTCTCATCGGCTCCTACCTCTCACAGAGGAGCGTCCTGATTAACTGGGGTGCTGGCACATCTACCCACAGATTACAGAAGGGTTGCCCCCAGGGCTCGTGCCTTGGCCCAATCCTCTGGTTGCTTGTAGCAAATGTGCTACTAACAGAACTAAATCGGCTGGGATTTAAACTATTTGCCTTCGCCGATGATTTCAGCTTCATTTTCTCCGGTCGTTACAGGCGTCATCTGGAGGAACAATTTGCCGTAGCTCTTCCTATTTTCTGCCGGCTCCTGGATTTACTGCACCTCACACTCTCACCACAAAAGTCTCAAGCACTAGTATTCACCAAACCACACAGATATGATCCAAAACGCCCTCCAGTGATGAGGATCAATAATGTCTCCATTCGACACGTACAATTCATAAAACTCCTAGGTATAACCATTGACGCAAATCTTAACTGGATCCCACACATTAACGACCTAAAACTTAAATTGACATCATATCATAATAATTCATTAAGACTAACTTCTAAATTGGGAGGGGTAGACAACAAAACACTGAAGATCTGGTACCTAACAATAATCGAAAGAATAATACTTTACGGGGCCTGTATCTGGGGGGGTAATTTATCATCCATAGCACAACCTAAACTAAAATCAATACAACGCACTTTTCTCCTACAAATTTCAAGAGGCTACCGCACAATCTCCACAGATGCACTACATATACTTACAGGTATTCCACCCATCACACTTCAACTAGAATATGAACACGCCAAATCCTCAATCCTACAGCTAAAACGTGACACAGTAATAGATTCTCTTTTTCCAAACACAACATTGCAATACAAAGTCAGGAGCTGGCAGCTCCACCCCGCTGAGGAGACTTCACATTTTCAAGTAAACACAACACGCAACAGCTACACACCTGCCCTTAGCACCACACTCTTCACTGATGGTTCAGGCACAGAGACTGGCGTGGGCGCAGCCTATTGCGTCACGGAGGGCACGGTGGTGGTCCATCAGTGGTCTGCAAGGCTAGATGATAATAACTCCGTATTCCAAGCGGAGCTGTTCGCAATACTAAACGCATTAGAGTGGGTGGAATCCCACTCTAGCAATAGTATTATCATCTACAGTGACTGCCTCTCTGGCCTGCAGGCAATACAGGCACACAGGACAAAACATCCTCTAGTACTGCAAATCAAACTAAAACTTAAGAATCTCCTACATCGTATCTCACTAGGTCACGTCTCGGCTCACAAAGGTATCTTTGGCAATGAACTAGCAGACAACCTAGCGAAGAAGGCCACACAGAAGGAAACAATAGACACACACCTCCCAGTGCCCCAGTCATACGTCAAAAGGGTCCTTAGAGCGAGGATACTGACGCGATGGCAGGAGCACTGGGATACTTCAAAAAAGGGCAGGCACACATATAAGCTAATTCCTAAAGTTTCTCTCACTCTATATAACTTAACACCCTACACCACTAGCTTCTTAACAGGACATGGCCCTTTCATGGCATATCTGGACCGCTTCAAAATAAGATCCACTGCCACTTGCGTCTGCGGTGAAGATGGCACTATAAGTCACCCGTACTACAGTTGTACTCTCACGCAACGCTGGCACTAGAGGCGTCCAGACATACTGCCAGTCAACTGGCTCCAAAACGTCCTTTCCCGCACCCTCCTACTCAACAAATTAAAACACATTCACAATTTCCTTACATACTTAACAAACTTAACTTAAGCCCTGGTTCTGCTCATCCAGTCTCACTGTCACCATATCAATCTTCAAACAGCACCAGAATCCAGTCCTCTTTGTAGGCTCCAATTAAATTCTCTTACTCATCAATGTGTGGTTTACTACGATCGCAAGAGCCTCTGCTCGTGCTTCTGACCATTCTATCAAGAGATACATCTCCAATGGACGCTTGAGTATCTGCTCGTGCCATCATACTTGTGCCACACAAAACATTACATCTCCAATGGACGCTGAGTATTTGCTCGTGCCATCTCATTTGTGCCACGCAAATCATTACATCTCCAATGGACGCTTGAGTATTTGCTCGTGCCATCTTACTTGTGCCACGCATTCCATTCTTTTCCCTTCCTGCCGCCCCTTGTCGCGAGAGGGGTTCCTACCCCGGCGGCCAGGATCAGTGATGTTTATTATTATTATTATTATTATTTATTTTATTTTATTTTTACTTTAAATGTTCTCATACTCCCGCCCTCTGTCGCGAGTAGGCGTTTTCCTGGCGGGAAGGCATTCGTCTAATTTTTGTAATCCCACTTTGTCCTTTTTAAAATAAATTCTGGGTTCTGTGGTCGGTGGTGCATAGACGCCCTTAGCGGGTGAGCGTCGCCCCTTGAGCATTTTGTGTTTGTCCGTTTGCATACGGCCGGACAGGGCTGTACTCACTAACGAGCCTCAACGTGTCGGGGAACATACCGGGAGAGACGTTAAGCTCTAAGGGGCAGGCCTAGCCGGCCCTGAGCAGTCTCTCTTAGGCTGCCTACCACATATGTATTTTAAGCAATTCTTTCTAAGAAAGCCACTAATTAAGTTGGAGACACGAATTTTTGCATACGTATAGCTGAATACCTCAGACCACACGACAACTCATAAAATTTACAAAAAGTCTTACATTATTTACTCCTCCGGGCTCTTACTTGTATAGTTTAAGCAATTTTTCTAACCTCTGCCCTTTTCACCCGGGGAGCACTTTTCCAACTTTTGCCGACACCCCTTTGGCCATTCTTTCATATTATGCACAATAGCCTTACATATTTTAGTTCCATTTTTTACCGCCAGGGGCACCTACTTATCTCGGGTGCTATAGGCCCAATCCCTTCGATTAATATATATACGGATAATATGTAAAACGGAGTTTCGTTCGGATAGAGGTTTGTTTAGAAGAGAGTGCGCCCCTGGTTGCGAAATGTGGAACTAACAGAATTTTCAGAAGGATAGTTTTGAAAGGAATATTAAACGAAACCCTCTGTGCTATCTGTGATCAAACTTACCCACTTGTTTTAATTAGACATTTCAGATTCGCGCCAGAAAGTTTAACTCTTATTTTTGCTTTATAAAATGATTGATTTTCGATAAATAATGTAAAAGAAAATTACCAACTAAATTTTTTGTGGTGTAAATTCAAAATTTATTCATTAAAAAAAAAAAAAAATCTGTCAGATGTGGCTAGTGACGTACATCCGCTAACAGCACCAGGGCGCAAGGGGTGAAATAAAAAATTTGAAAGCGAATAAAATTATCTTGGTATGGACCTTTTACTGTCCTAAACAAAATGACACTGAAACGTGAGAAAATCGGCTTAGCATCACACATTCTAAATCTTTCAGATTAAATAATTAAATATCCTCAAATTGTTTTGAGAAACATATTTTAAGGCTTTGAATGTGAGTTAGGCAATATAATTCTAAAAATGAATTTGTTTTACTTATTGTAGAACGGTATCTTCTAGCATGGTTTTCTAGTGCTAATCTTCGTCAAGGAATATAGTAATGGATATTTCTTGAAGTTAAATGTTCCTCTGAATTTTTAATCCGTCAATTTTAATTCATATGTAAGGTAAGTATTCAAGGTGTAGAACCAACAAAGAAAAAAAAATGACCCAGGTTCTAACCCTGGTCTGGATATTTTTTTTCTCTGTTGGTTCTACGCCTTGTTAGCAATGTTAATTAAAATTCTAATAAAATAAACTAAACTCTGTGGCTATACAATCCATGAAAGATCTGGGCCGACAGGGCCCATCTCTGTTTTCTTGACCCTGGGCCCCGAGGTGCTATACATCATGCGTTCCGTCCAGGTGGTCAACCTAACGCGAGACCCTCGCTATTTAGTTCCCAAGCAGCTTAGTACTCATTTTATCGACCCCAAAGGGATGAAAGGCTGATTGAACCTTGCTCGATCGGGAGTCGAACTCTCGGCCTGCAGTACGGCAGTGAGATGCCCTGACAACTATACCATTGGGCTTGAAATTAAAAATTCAGATTTACTATTTCTCGGGAGTAATTCGTTGTTTATAAATTGTAATATATAAATGTTTCTTCCTCTAAAGTCATAATTTTTAATATTTTTCTTTTCAAAACTAATTTAGGTGACCTGAAAAATAACGCATTACTTTCAATTGACTTTACAATGAAAATTTTAGTTCGAAGTTGCATATCGAAAAATTGATCATTCTCAAAATACGAAAACAAAACAACAACGGCAAAACAAGTTATTTACCTAATAAGCTTTGACTTTTCAAAACAAATTGCGTTGCAACGTGAGAAAATCTTTTATGTATAAAATACTCTATAAAATTTGCAATTTTTCTTTTAAATATCTTGAAAGTAAACTTATGGACAATATTTTAAAGCCTGTCAATGTGAGTTAGACAACATGATTCTAAATGTAATTCTGTTTTTAACGTAAAACGCATTTTATACAATTGGATGCATTTCTTTAGTTTTAAGAACTATAAAACAGCGTTATTTTGTCTCAAAAAGATATTTTTTGTTATTATATTATTTGGTTTACTTTTAAAACTAATTCGTTTTAATGAAAATAACAGCATTAGAAATACTTTTAGCTGAAGTAAAATAGTGTTTTACAAAACTACGCAGAGTGCCAGAATCAGTTTTATATTTTATCTGCTTTATGTTTTGTCTTTATATCATTTGGTTTACATTTAAAACATAAACTTTTTATGAAAAATAACATCATTAAAAATGCTTTTAGAAGAAGTAAATCTGTGTTTTATAAAATTGCATTACGTATCAAAATGTTGTTTATATTTTCTTTTTACTCAAGGAGGGAGACGCCAAAATTGATGTATTTTTTTAAAAATTATATTCAATATATAAATAGAATCTTAAAAGTAAGGGGTTTTTTTATAAAATTTTATTAGGTGCGTTCGTAATTATATAAATATGTAGCACCTATAGTCGTCATCTGGTCCGTCTATCCGCATATAATAGTGCAAAAGTTACCCAAACAATTGGTTTAAATTTTAATATATATAATTGTTTCAGAATTTTGTCGAGTCATTTCAAATTACTTATCACAAAAATCAGCTTCCATTTTAGCAGATAGTGCTTTTTAGGTACGTTCGTAATTATGTAAATACGTAGCACCTATAGTCGTCACCTAGTCCATCCGTCCATCTGTCTGTCCGTCTTCCCCCATACAACAGCGCAAAAACTACCTAACCGAATGGTTTGAAATTTAATACATATCGAATGTTTTGAAATTTAATATCGTTGCAGAATTTTGCCGAGTCATTTATGACTCATGATAATAGTCGTCATGATAATAGAATCAAAACTTAAAAAGATATTAATAACAGTTTTCTTCATTCTATTAAATCCTATCATAATCAAGTAATTCAATGATATCCCCTGATAGGTACTGATTCTAGGCCGCTATGTTGATAACGTCCTATTTAATAGGGAATCATATTATTTCCGTGTTACTGAATTTAATATATATAATCTTAATAAATTTTGCATTCATGCATTTTTGCATAAGAGCACATCAGTGATTGCACAAAGATCTGAATAATTATAAAACTTGTTATAGTACGAACGCACCTCATTTGCCGCGTTTGGTGTACAATGTCCGACTTGTTTATTATAGAAATACAGACAAACAAAGAATTTGCGACAAAATGTCATTTTCCGGCAGGATCTATTTGCCAAATTAATATTATTCTATCTTGAAAAAATCTTTTACAAATAAAACTTTCGACACATTTTGTGATTTATATTTTATAAGTAAGTTTACGAACCATATTTTGAAAGCTGTTAATGTGAGTCAATGCGTGAGAGGCGAATAATTCTAAAATACATTTATGTTCATTACATTAAAGTGCGTTCATACACCTGAATATTTTTACACATTTTATAAGTTTCAGCAAAAGTAAAGCAGCTTTTTGTTTAAACGAATCATTACTACTGTTTGTTTTTACATGTTTTGTTTTACATTTTCATAAAAGTCAGTATAGTTTCCTTCCATTTTATGTTTATTCATTTTTGAATTAATATTTTCTTGAAGCACACAAAAGCAATCTAACAGTGGCAAACATGTTTTTCAAAAAAAAAAAAATCATTAAAGCTTTTCTTTTTCAAAATAAATTACACTGATACTCGTGAAAATCATTTATATATAAATATTCTACAAAGTTTTATATTTCTAGTTTAAATATCCTAAAAATATATTTACGAACCATATTTTAAAGCTGTTAATGCGAGTACGTGTTTCTGAAAAAAGTATTTGTTTTCATTAAACTGAAACGCATTTTGTAACATCTAACATGTCTTTAATCTTCAGAATAATAAAACAGCAGTATTTTGGTTCAAGAAAACCGTTATTTGTTTTTCTATATCATTTGTTTCATTTTCAAATGTTGTGAAATGCTTCAATGTTATCAATTTTTTCAATGAAAAATAACATCATTAAACATAGATTTACAAGAAGTAAAGGAGTATTTCATATCCTTAAATTAAGTGTAGAACCAGAATCTTTTTTATATTTTCTTTTCTAAACACAAAAGTTTATGCATTTCGTTAATAATAGTATTCGATTTCTAAAGAAAGTGTCAAAAGTAAGTTTTCGTGAAAATTCGAGATATAATGAAAAAAAAAAACAAGCAAATGAAGTTAACTTTTCAAATAGATGTCCGTTTCAAAGTAGAAGTCTTTTTCAAAAGGGTATTCGTCGTCTTTTCAAAAACTTTATTTTTTTTTTTGCATAGTGCGAAATTTTTTTTGGTGTAAATCTTCTGATTTGTCGTTTAAATGTCCGAAAATCCTGTAATCAATATTTTGAATACTATCAGTGTTATTTAGACAGCATTATTCTAAAAGCAATCTGTGTTCATTATATTGTACTAAAACGCATATTGTAGCATTGAATTTTTCTTCAATCTTAAGAATAACTTAGAAAAGCGATATTGCGCTAAAAAAAATCATATTTTTTTATTTTCGTTTTTATGTCATTAAATTAGCACCTTCTAACGCATTTGTCGTTTAAATATAATAACAGTTTGTTTACAGAACAATATTTTGAATAAGGATTGTCAGTTTGGCTCATGCCTTAATACATTAAACAAATAAGTAAATATATAAATAAAAGTAATTCCAAAGAAAAAGAAAAACAATTTTTATGAAAAAAACCACGTTCTTTAAAAACAAAGTAATAATGTCGTTTTAGAGTTCTTAGACCAATGTCAGACGGTGGTCTTTTTTACTGCTTTTTTGCTTAGGTATTATCCATTCACAATGCTATAGCATTGTGAATGGCAAAAAAGCAGCAAAAAAAGACGCCCTTCTGACATTGGTCTTACAATTGATGAAATATTGAATGTTGTAGTGTAATGAAGACAAACGCATGTCAGAATCATTATGTTTAACATGCAGTGACAGTGTTCATAATAGGGTTTCTCAGCCTCCTTTCTTATTCAAAAATGCCGAGTAAAAATGCTGCTTTCGAATTTCCAGTATGAACTCGTATATGTATAAATAAACGGTCAAGTGCGAGCATTACTCGCGTACAGAGGGTTCCGTAGAATAAATATATGAATTTGTAATTGTATTATTTAAAAAAAAAAAAAAAAAAAAAAAAAAAAAAAAAAAAGTTGCTAAAAGAATGCTAAGATTTTGTAAAAAACTATACAACGTAGGGTTGGGTATAACTGTATATATTAGAAAAGTGTAAATGGGTATACCATGAAAGTTCAAAGAGATATGGAACCTAAATAATATCAAATATAGCTATTCGTATAACTCTTTTTTTAATATTATCCTAATCTGTTTATGATGAACTTAATTCGGTATTGACAATAAAATTAGTGCATAGTTAAACTTCATTTGGCATTTCATGAAACTAAATTCAGCGTAGTAATAACCTTTATACTACAGTGTAGCTAAAACAAAACCTTTGTTCAAAGTTTAAATTTGGCATTGTGCTAAGCGCGCTTCGAATTGAGGTCTCAAAGTTGCAACGCCGCCTTGGTCAGTGCCACGTTTTTCCAGATAGGTGTTGAAATAACTTTTAAAGTCACTCGAGGCGTATTGAGAGATACAATCAATGCAAACTATCGCGAATCCCACAGTATTTGTGCGATTCATTCTAGTTAAATCTTTCGAGGGCGACGCCCTTAAAAAACGTATACCTAATTTTAATTCCAAAACAGACAAACGACACCAATAATATTTAATTAAAATTTTCCTTTTATCATGTACGTAAAAATAAGCAAGTTCGCATTTTCTAAAAAATTCGTTTAGGAATTCTGGTGTCAGCTCATTATTTCATAAGTTTATAAATAGAATTACTCCGAGTCGGAAAGGATTAAGTGGTCGCAGGACTCTTAAAGCTTCAAAATTTAAGAAATTTTAATTTTATTAGATGTTAAACTCCTATCTTTTTTGAATATTTTGATATAATTGTTTCCTAGAAATTCCCATTAGAACAGAAGTTTTGGCTTTTAGAATTATACCCGCTCAATAGCTGAAGCGGCGTTTCCGAAACTTTAAAGTCATTATTTTCCAAATAGCGTTTTTTGGGAATAAATCGCAGGATACCTCAAAAACTTCTGAATATTTTTTCATGAAATTTTCAAAGCATATATTTCATGTTAGTCTGTATAAACTGAACCTAAAATTTCCTTTTTATTGTTCAAAAAAATATTTTTTTATGGGATTTTACTGTTGAAATTTTCAAAATATTGTATTAGCTAAATGCAACATTGCATTAAAAATATAAAAATGCTTTAAATACAAATTTATTTAAGTTCAGGGAAATTACTACAATCTGAAGTATAAGTAAGCACCAAAATTTTCATTCTAGTTGCAATATTTATTTTGTAATCCAGCGCGTAAACTGTTATGCCAATTTTTGGTTCGACAAATGTCTAACAGTTTCGCGCCCCCTTTAAATACTAATTCTGTATCTTGCAATTTTTTATCCCAATTAAAATTGCGTTTTAAAATCATATGCATTTTAAAACATTAAATGTTGAAAATGGACTTTTTTTCATTTTTTCCACATTTTAGATTTCCGAGATCCCTTAAATTAGTATGTTTTTAACAATTTGACGTTTCTTGCTTTTATACTGTTACTGGACATTACATTACACACATATATCATTAAAAGTTGTTAACTAGGCATAGAGTACGCCGCCCCTGTCCTTGGGTATGTCCAAACTGACCGT
Organism: Maratus speciosus; assembly: GCA_963932465.1. Lineage (NCBI taxonomy): Eukaryota > Metazoa > Arthropoda > Arachnida > Araneae > Salticidae > Maratus > Maratus speciosus. The sequence goes on from OZ010795.1 coordinate 268,516,646, forward strand.
ACCTTTAAGGTTTAATGTCTCGGCTAATTACCAATGATTTTTTTCGAAAATCATTATCAACAATGCTTTTATTCTTCTGCAACGATAGGTATATTCAGCGATACTCAACAATTTTTCTGAATGCCTGTAAATCGAAATTTGTGTAAAACAGAAAAATGCTAATTACTCAAAAACTATGTGACCTAGGTTAATCGCTATAATTTTCCGGCAAGGTTTACATTAACGTCTACTACCTCTAATTTTTTCATAATTTTAGTTTCAGTAGATTCGAAATTAGATGGGGGGGGGAGACATATTTTTGCGCTACATTTTTAACAATATCTTTGAAAATATAATAACTAAAATTAAAGGAATGTATTTTTGAGTTCAGCGTTACAAAAGCTTTCACAGGATGCCCCACATGATATGCAAAGAAATTTTTTTTTTCAAGTAGCATAATTAGCCCCTCTACTTTTTTACTAAATATATTTATGAATGTTTATTAATCTGAAAATATATGGGTCAATGGTCTTTATTACTTCCCCGAATTTGAACTTTCCACGTTCCATAGTTTACGAGTAAAATGAGTGCGACAGAACGACAGACACAGGAGTGATCTTATAATGGTTTAGTTTTTACTTTTTAATTACGGAATCCTAAAATGGAGACCTAAACTGTTTTGAGCGCGCAACACTGTTTTGAACACTGTGATTTTATGTTAATCAGTGTGGGTCTGAACTCCACTTGTATTTATTATGCTACAGCATTTAATATCTCATTAATTTTAAGAACTCGAAAACCACATTTTTTTTGTTGTTGTTGTTAAGAACGTTATGTTAATTTTTTTTTATTCTTTGAGGAGATATTTTTACTTAAAAATTGTTTTCATTTTTTGGAATTGCTTTCATTTATTTATTTGTTTATCTATCATGACATGATTTTCTTTGAAATTAACAATGACGCGCATATTGTGTGTAAAAACAAAATTGCTAATAAAGTATAAAATAATGAAGAAGCAGTCGTTTATGTATAAAATACTCTGTAAATATTTAGAATTGCCATTTAAATGTCTTAAAATTATATTTACTGTGTGAGTCAGACAACATTGTTCTAAATGAAATTTCTGTTCGTTACATTAAAGCGCGTCTATAGTTCAATTTTAAGAAAATTGTATCAATATTTATTTGTTTGAATAAACCCTTTTTTGTACATTTAGTTTTATAAAAAAAAATATTCAGATATTAACTTTACTTATTCAATTATTCCTTTATTGCATTTAGAGGTGATTGTTTTCTGCAAAAAGTAACAATTTCACTTTCGTTCCTTTATGAAATTGGAAAAAAATCATATAATGATGACAAGAAACAGACTTATTTCCATATATAATTAATAAAAGAATATGCATGTGATTTTAGCATTTTTAAATTAAAGTATTTTAACTAATCGTTCGTATTGCAAATATTTTAACTATAGTTCGTTGCTTAAAACTTTGTTATTCGACTTAATGTTTAACAATTATGATTTTAACCTCTTGTTAAATTTTATACTTTTATGTGTTATTTTTTTTTTTACTTTCTCCGTACTATACAAATAATATATTAAGTATTTATACACATATTGTATTTAATATACTTGTTGCACTTCGGTGAACATTTTAAAGTATAAATACAAATTACAACTTTTTAGTACATGTCTTCATTGTTGGAAAGTCATATTATATTTGGGTTATATACATATATATATATATATATATATATATAGAGAGAGAGAGAGAGAGAGAGAGAGATAGATAGATATATAACCATTATATAATTACAAATCATCATCTATTTCCAATTACTAAAATTAAATTAATAAATTTAGCTGCAATTCACAAAACAATATACAAAATTCACTGACAATATACAAAATAAAGATGGAACCTTTAACTAGTTGATAACTAATTAACAACAGTGAATATGATAATGTTGAAATGAAGTATAATATGTATATATATATATATATATATAATGTAGTGTAAAATTAAAAAAAAAAAAAAAAATTAACTACGTCACTATGATTTGTAGTTTAATGCGTGGAAAAACACATATTTGAAATTTTACCTAGAAAACTATTTGTTACATTGTTCCGTCGTTTAATTTATCATTATAATTAAATTACATCATTTTAAAATAAACAAAAATTCATAATATTTTTAATTTATATTTAACATTTTTTCCCGATGTACAATTTTTAATATAAACACTACAAAATATGTTTTGTAATTAGAATTTTCTTATAATTATTAAAAAATCATATCATCAGACTACAAAAAACATCAATTAACTGGAAAAAGTAATAATTCTATGCATAACACATCTCTTGATATCTAAAACTATAGTCATAACGAATATTTTAGCACATAATAAAAATATTATATTTAATTAGCAAGTATTTGGTAAGAGCGACGAATATTAATTACCTTAAATTTAAAATTACTTTAGTTTAACTGATTAAATTGAAACTAATATGAATTGAAACTAGATGATCATTTAAATTTTTGTTTATTTAACACTTATGTCAATGACCAAAATTTGCCCTTGTGTCCAATGACCGGGGTACCCGGGTACCTGCTGCGGTTTTAACATACGCGAGCCATAAAACACCCCTATTTCATACAGTGCAACTGCTTGCTTTTAGAGAAGAAGCATTTCACGCATTTTTATAAATATTAATTAGAGAAGAACACCGCTAATCCGAACTAATTGGGGCCGGTTCCTGTTCGGATTACCCAAAATTCCGATGAAAATAGAAAAGAAAAATATGCGTGCTAAAAAAATGTAAGTTATAAGTACTCAGTAGTACAGAAAACATCCTGTAATCCGGCATCCTAAGGTCCGAAATGCTGGATAATTCGGCACGACTTTCGGGAAAAAAAATATTCCTCGTTTAATCACTCCGGATGTTTTTAATAATCCAATGGAATTTCAAGAGGAGGAATTACGTAACAACCCATTACAAACGGTGCAAAATCGCGAATTTGCAAATAGCTCAGTCACCACGTCGACGAGTGGTATGAAAAAAAAATTCTGTATATAATTTCCCAAATCAAACTGTTGAAAGGAAAAATACATTTTTACTATTCGAATTAAAAACTTTTTACATTTTAGAAAATAATTTTATAGTAATGGCAAATAAAAATTCGAGATTTTTTTAAAGATGGGTTTCTGCCAGTAGGCCTACAGTGCACGTTTTCATCTTATATTTGTGAACATATGTTGTACTTTTACATTATTGAGTATTTTGTTAATCCTATTCAAGCTGTTTAAAGACAAAAAACATGCTTTATTGCCATTTTTTGTTTAATTTTAACTTCTACACATTTTTCCCTTACATAAAATCAGTTCAGATTAACAGAAATTTCGGATTAGGTGGATTCTACTGCACTTCAGGTATCAACAATTCAAAGAAAAATCACACATTAGAAATGTGGAAAACTTATATCCGTTTTATCGAGCAAGTATGAGTGTAGACCGATTCTTGAATATTCTTAGATTTATTCTTTTTGACGACCAGAACAGATGAGCGTTATGTCTTCAAAATGTTAAAGCTGCAACAATTAGTGATTTATGGACTATGCTAAATCCTGACCTATTGAAAAAATACATACCGACGAAAGAGTAAACGGTTGATGAGCAGTTATTTCCGCTTTGTGGAAGAAAAAGATTCGCCCAATATATTCCGTCTGAACCGGCTAAATATGGGATCAAAATATGGTGGGTATGTGATGCAAATAATTATTAATATCTTAACGGCCAACTATGCACCCGAAAATTAAATACAGACCGTGAAATAAACCAAGATGAAAGAGTTGTGAAAGACTTCACCTCTCTATTCAAGGATTCTGGACAAAACATCACCAAGGACAACTTTTTTTCTTCCTTTTCTTTGGCCAAGCATTTATTATTACGGAATCTCATAATGGTTGGCACTTTGAAAAGAAACAAACCTTATATTCCAGAAAAAATAAGGCTATGTAAATCGCGCGCGTCTTATCCACAGAATTTCAATTGCATGATGACATAAGCATTTGTTCGTATGTTCCAAAAAGGAATAAAGATGCCATTCTAATGTGAACTATGCATCATGATAAAACCATCGCAATACCGAATGATAAACTCGAAACGATTCAGTTTTATAAGGAAACGAAATATTGAGTGGATATAATGGATAAATTATTGGGGTAATATACAACACATAGGCGTACAACCACGTAGCCACTTGCATTATTCTTCTATATTGTGGATATAGCAGCACTTTCTACTTATATTATACATACTGCAAATAATTATATGGTTGTAAATAAAACAGACAATCGTCGCATGTTATTTCGGGAAATAGGTGAGATCTTGAGGCTTCCAGCAATTAAAGATCAATCGCAAATACACAGGATATGGGACATTTTTCGACCAAATCTGGAATTGAAAGTAAACTGAAAAATACCTTTGACCGTATTTGAATCTGCCACACGTTCAAAACACAGTCCAGAAAGCTTAAGGTGAGATAAAACAAGAAGGATAAAATCAGTTTGTGTCAGATGTACTTGTTAAAACGGCGCAGAAAAAGCAGAAAATCATGGTAAACAATATGGAAAGCCAGTATGTGATGTACAGTCCTGCACTTTTTGCTATTCTACAACTTGTCCACAAAATTTCACGTAAATGAAACATTTTTTACATTAAAAAATATGCCTAACCCTTTATTTCATATTAAGTTCAAGTTTTATTGATCTAAATCTACATAGTCTATTAATTTCTGTATTTTACTACAGAAAATTAGCATGGGTTCTCGGGTACCCTTGTCATTGATGACAGGTATAAAAATATTTAATGCCCCTAAAAAGTAATAAAAAGAATTGCAAATTTTAACGTGATTATACTAATGGACAGTGAATACTACAAATAATGGGGATCTAATTTGATTTTATTTTCTTTTGATATTAACACCGCGAAAACGGGATGAAAAGAGAAAAAAGGTACCCGGGTACCCGGTCATTGACATTAGGATTAATTTTTCTTCCATTATTTAAATATAAAAGATAGATAAAATATCCTTATATAATTTTGAAGAATGGGGAATTACTGATAAGCTACATATGCCTTGAGAAAATCTAACTGGGAAAGATATTAAAATATCTTATCTTAATATCAAACATTTCTAGTGCCAGTACAAACAATAGTAGCAACGGTGTTTATGACAACATTTCTTACATGCTACCTACGAAAGTTGTCTTCAGATATTATTTCTTCATATTAACCCCTTAAAGTGCAAGTACGTGGGAGACACGTGGTCTTGTATTCGGGACAAAGCGAATTATCACGGGCCTAGCCCGTAGTACATCGGCCAGGACAAATGTAAATATTACGGGTATAGCCTCTGATGCAATGATCGAACCAAATGTAAATATCACGGGCATGGCCGTTGTGAGACAGTAAAGGCTAACGGGATTACAAATAAACCTTTTGTAGTATATCTAACGCAATTATTACATCAGATTGTAATTACTTATCAAATATTCCACAAAATTAAACCAGTTGTATCTACATTCTGTAAGCCGTTCGCGTTTGGTAAAACTTAGGACCGATTTGATGAACCATGGACTGGCTCGAAGGCGACGCGATCTTGTTTACGTTTTGGAGCAGGCTGTGGAAACATAATTCGTAGATTAAGGGGTTAAAAACGAAATTTTTCAATTTATATACCAAAGGATATTTTTTAAAGTTTTTTTAACCATTTGGAAAAATGGTTATTGTTCTCGTCATTATGGGAAATCAAAAGCATATCTGAAGGTTTTCATTGGTTTAATCTGCATTTTATTCGTTTCCTGATTGGTCTAAACAGTAATCTGTATTTCCCCTTAATTTCAACAACGATGGATACCTTCTGTTGCCACTATGACAAAAAAGTAATAAAAACTACAAAAAAAAAATAATAACTCAGAAACAAATTTAGATACAGCTTTCAAACAAATTGCATTTAAAAGTACATTTTTTTCTCTATCCGACGGTGTAAAAAGTAATGTTGTCGGATGTTTAGAGTTTAAGAATGAAATTTCATTTAAAATTGGCCGTCAGATTTCTTGGAAATCTGACGATGGAAAAGCCTTTTCCCGAACAGCCAATGAAATGCTTGGATTTTTACGTAAGTTTCAGGTGGATAATACTTAAGTTTCATGAAATCTGACGGGTCGCAGGCGATTTTATTGGCTTGCAATTTTTACGTGTAATAACACTATTAATGTTTAATTCATGGCGTACATAATGTATGATCAACTCCGTGCGATTTTTTATGTCTTAAATTTTAGTCTTCGAAAAAGTAGTTTTCCAAATGCTCGTTGTAATTTGATAAATTGCTTTTTTTTCCCTTATTGTTGCAAAAAATTCAAAAGCCGTGATATTTTTTTTTTTGTTTTTTAATTCATTCATGTTTCTCGATGAACAAAGAAAAGTACATAGGGTGTTGCCGAATTCGACTGAAATATCCAGAGGGTTGATAGTTGGCATCAAGAGGAACGAAAATGTCAGTGAAACTTAGTGTCGCAAACCACATATTTAATTAAAAATACAGGGTTTACTACCCTAACTCAATTTGGTTTGCCTGTAATAACTTTCAGGAAACTGAAGTATATTATAATGAAATTTTTAATAACATGATCACCTTTGTTGTTAATGTGATAATATAAAAAAAGTGGTAGAAGTTTCCATTATACGCACCAACAGTATGCACTTGACAGATTTTGGACTGCGATTACCAGTTCATACGGCATTATCGATTGCGTGAGCAGCCGGTTTTTCCAGAAATTTATCTTTTTTCAGAAGTTATCGTTTTCCTATCAAGCGTGGTACATATCCTAATATTTTCAGTGAAGTATTTAATTTTTCTTAAAATTATTACCGTCAATACAAGTTTAGTTAGGGTGCATCACCCTGTATTTCTAACTATATAAGTGGTTTTCGAACCCATGTTTGATCTAATTTTTCGGTCAGAGTGGTAAGTTTTACATTTTTATTTATGTAATAGGCATAAAATCTAAAATATATAACTATATCTTCCTTCATGATAAATATAAAAAATCACATTTTTCAGTTTCAACAGAAATTTTCAATGGGAATTATAATAACAGCCAAAGTAACTCGAGATACCCTCAACACATTTAATATTGTACTAGCACTGAAATTGTTCGTATAAGAGACACAAAATCCGCCAAACAGTAAACATATATCAACCTTAATACGAATTCTGCATCCAAATTAAAATCCTCATTCTGATCTCGCAGCTACTACATTATGTGAAAAGGCAACTCAGAGTTGTGTTCGTAGTTTTTAGTTTTAATGCATATCTTGATTTCAGTGTTACTCTGAATAAATGATCTATATGCGTTGAAATATTCAAGATTCATTTAATTTTTGAAATCTACTTATACTTCGCAAGTTTTAGAAAAGTTAAAATAATTTATTCTCTCTCATTCTGCCGCAATTCATTTTATTTCAAATGCAAATCTATACGAGATAAGAAATAATAAGTTTGGGGAAATCAATAAAATATTATGATTAAATTTCATATGTGGATTAATAAGAATTACTCGAAACTAATTTGATTCCAATTTTCAGAAGCTAAAACGCGACAAACCCGATAAGATAATAATCGTCAATACTGAATTTCAATGATAATTGCGCCAAATTAGTAAGCTATAGCCAAGTTGGCGTCATTTATGGTTACTTATTTTTGGTCACCAAATTCGGCGATACTTCGCCAACTGTTGACAAGCTTGGCAAGAATTTGAAGCTAACGGATATTAATTGTCTGAGCGAAGCGAAGGCTAATACTCAGCGAAATATTACTGTCCTGACACTTTACTACTACGATGGATATTAAAGCCATGTCCTACTAAAAAAAAGCCTAATAAAAACCTTTCGTCAAGCATAACTCAAAAAATATTTGTCGGATTTCGTTTCTGATTGCACCAGAAGGTACCTATGAAGGTCGCCTACTGAATGCACCTACTATGAAAAATAAGTTCTAAACCGTTTAAAAATTATATAGAAAAAACTCTTAAAAAAGCACAATTTATCTGCATACGTCACAGAAATTTGGTGTGCGTCACTTTCACCGTTTGATGTTTTCGTAGACAACTGGTTTGAACACATGGAGCAAATAAAAAAAAATACGCACGCAGTAATATTGAATAGATCAGTTTCAACCACGTGATCACAAACCTTGCAACAACCCGTGGCAACCAGTTTTGGTGGGCAAACAAATAATAATACAGTATTCCGTACCACGGTGACCGTTTTTAGCCTGTTGTATAAAATCTGGCATGCTGTATGACATACAATTGTGGATGATTAAAACAAAAGACATGAGTGTTTATTGATCCGGGAGGTTATCTTTCTCTGGATGTCTGTCTGTCTATCATACAGCATGCAATTTTCTTGTAAATGATGATATTATTATGCAGTAAAACCTCCATAACGGACACACCCGATTAGTGGACACCTCTATTTAGCGGGCATTTTTTCGATTACCAACCCTTAAATAACTGTACAATTTTTACTCTCAGTAGCGGACACCTCCAAATAGAGGACAAATTCTGCCCTCCCGAGGTGTTCGCTATTCAGAAGTTTTACTGGTAAAACCTCCATAGCGGACACACCCGATTAGCGGATACCTCTATTTAGCGGACATTTTTTCGATTACCAACTCTAAAATAACTGTACATGTTTTACTCTCAGTAGCGGTCACCTCTAAATAAAGGACAAATTCTGCATTCTCGGGGTGTCCGCTATTCAGAGGTTTTACTGTATATAATATTGATAATTATTTTACAGGGCCGCACAAAAGAAGAAGAATATATGAAACGAATATAAACTAAATTCGGGATTGGTAGATCGCTGATGGTAATGTAATTTTAGGGTGTTGTTACAGTCATCCGCAACATGTTTTTAGAGTTTCGTTCATCTAACGAAACTCTACCTGTCTCACTCCTTTGTCTGTCCGTTTGTCGGTCTGTCACAGAGCCCGTTCTCATAAACTATATATTTCGGAGACTTGAAAATTTGCATACTTATAGCTGAACACCACACATAAAACGGCAAATAATAAAATTTTGAAAAAGTCTAATATTTAACCCTCTAGGCTCTAACATGTGTATTTTAAGCAATTTTTCTAACTCAGCCCCTAATTTAATTAAGTTGGAGACATGAAATTTTGCATACTTATAGCTGAACATCTCACATCAAACGACAAATAATAAAATTTTGAAAAAGGCTTAATATTTAAACCTTTCGGCTCTAACTCGTGTATTTAAAGCAATTTTTCTAACACAGCCCCTAATTAAGTTGGAGACATGAAAGTTTGCATACTTATAGCTGAACACTTGCGATAACACGATAAATCATAAAATTTTGAAAAAGTCATATTTAACCCTCCGGTCTCTAACTTCTGTATTTTAAGCAATTTTTCTAACTCAGCCCCTAATTAAGTTGGAGACATGACATTTTGCATGCTTATAGCTGAACACCTCACATCAATCGATAAATAATAAAATTTTTAAAAAGTCTAATATTTAACCCACTGGGCTCTAACTTATGTATTTTAAACAATTTTTCTAACTCAGCCCCTAATTAAGTTGAAGACACGAAATTTCGCATACTTATAGCTGAAATCCTCACATCAAACGACAAATAATAAAATTTTGAAAAATGTCTGATATTTAACCCTCTGGGCTCTAACTTGTGTATTTTAAGCATTTTTTCTAACTTAGCCCCTAATTAAGTTTGAGACATGAAAGCTTGCATACTTATAGCTGAACACTTGCGATAACACGATAAATCATAAAATTTTGAAACGGTCATATTTAACCCTCCAGTCTCTAACTTCTGTATTTTAAGCAATTTTTCTAACTCAGCCCCTAATTAAGTTGGAGACATGAAATTTTGCCTACTTATAGCTGAACACCACATCAAACGCAAATAATAAAATTTTGAAAAAGGTCTAATATTTAACCTCTGGGCTCTAACTTGTGTATTTTAAGCATTTTTTCTAACTTAGCCCCTAATTAAGTTGGAGACATGAAAGCTTGCATACTTATAGCTGAACACTTGCGATAACACGATAAATCATAAAATTTTGAAACGGTCATATTTAACCCTCCAGTCTCTAACTTCTGTATTTTAAGCAATTTTTCTAACTCAGCCCCTAATTAAGTTGGAGACATGAAATTTTGCCTACTTATAGCTGAACACCACATCAAACGCAAATAATAAAATTTTGAAAAAGGTCTAATATTTAACCTCTGGGCTCTAACTTGTGTATTTTAAGCATTTTTTCTAACTTAGCCCCTAATTAAGTTGGAGACATGAAAGCTTGCATACTTATAGCTGAACACTTGCGATAACACGATAAATCATAAAATTTTGAAAAAGTCATATTTAACCCTCCGGTCTCTAACTTCTGTATTTTAAGCAATTTTTCTAACTCAGCCCCTAATTAAGTTGGAGACATGAAATTTTGCATACTTATAGCTGAACACCTCATATCAAACGCAAATAATAAAATTTTGAAAAAGGTCTAATATTTAACCTCTGGGCTCTAACTTGTGTATTTTAAGCAATTTTTCTAACTCAGCCCCTAATTAAGTTGGAGACATGAAAGCTTGCATACTTATAGCTGAACACTTGCGATAACACGATAAATCATAAAATTTTGAAAAAGTCATATTTAACCCTCCGGTCTCTAACTTCTGTATTTTAAGCAATTTTTCTAACTGAGCCCCTAATTAAGTTGGAGACATGAAATTTTGCATACTTATAGCTGAACACCTCATATCAAACGCAAATAATAAAATTTTGAAAAAGGTCTAATATTTAACCTCTGGGCTCTAACTTGTGTATTTTAAGCAATTTTTCTAACTCAGCCCCTAATTAAGTTGGAGACATGAAAGCTTGCATACTTATAGCTGAACACTTGCGATAACACGATAAATCATAAAATTTTGAAAAAGTCATATTTAACCCTCCGGTCTCTAACTTCTGTATTTTAAGCAATTTTTCTAACTCAGCCCCTAATTAAATTGGAGACATGACATTTTGCATACTTATAGCTGAACACCTCACATCAAACTACAAATAATAAAATTTTGAAAAAGTCTATTATTTAACCCTCTGGGCTCTAACTTGTGTATTTTAAGCAATTTTTCTAACTCAGCCCCTAATTAAGTTGGAGACATGAAATTTTGCATACTTACAGCTGAACACCTCACATCAAACAGCAAATAATAAAATTTTGTAAAAGTCTCATATTTAACCCTCTGGGCTCTAACTTGGGTATTTAAAGCAATTTTTCTAACTCAGCCCCTAATTATGTTGGAAACATAAAAATTTGCATACTTATAGCTGAACACCTCACATCAAACGACAAATAATAAAATTTTGAAAAAATCTAATATTTAACCTCTAATATTTTGTCTCGCGATATTTTTAAATTTAAATTGTTTTGCAATACTATTTTTTGTTCATTTTGCATAATAAGTGTAATGTGACGTAATTTGTTCTATTTCAGATTTCTAACGCATGTTAATGAATTTATTTTACAATATCCTTTCTCTTTTAAAATTCACATGTAAATATAGATTTTATGGCGTAATTTCCAATAAGTGCCTGCTTTTTATACCTAATTATTTAATTCTAATTTGAAGGTTTTTTTCTGTTTATAATAGTAACGTGTAAATAATTTTTTTTATTTGAAGCAAACATTACTGTTTGCGCTATTTATACAGTTGGCAACAGTTTAAATTAATACCATTTTCTAAAATATGTAAAAAATATCTGTCAAAATGCTGAATATTTGAATTTAAAATAGAAATAAAACCTCAAAAAATGAGTCAAATTAAAAAAAATAATGAAATCTGCAGACCGGGATATTCTATTGAATAAAATGATCTAAAATGATTAAATTCCCATGTATAGCTTTTGCTCTTATAATTCTTTTTTAATGGAACGATTTTGTCCAAATTTAGCATTAAATACTTCTTAAAATAATTCTTCGATGTGAAAACTGTATGCATTAGTGTGTTGATCAAACTTTTCGCTTTAATACCACCGATTTTCATATATTTGTATGCAATAGATTTCTTAATATTAACGAAAAAGACCTCCGGTCACAAAAAATTCAAAACCGGCGGCGGCGGCGGCGGCGGTGACATCGTTAGTTACTTTTTATAGAATAGAGAGATATATAAAAATGAAAACTTGTCTATCTCTCTGTTTGTAATTCTATAAAAAATCCACAATTTGGAAGCCAAAATTGTGAAGAGATACGTACATGTGTATTAAAACATGGCCGAGACAACTAAAGTAATCCGGAATCGAAATAATTTATAGTTAATTTTTAATTAATAAAAAACCACCAATTTAACAGCAATTTTTTATCAAATTTAAACATTTTTCGTTATAGCAGTTGCCAACAATTAAAAAAACACAATAAAATTATTACTACAACAATTAATTTTCTACTGCAAGATTTCCACGTGAAAAATGAAAATGAAATAAATAGTTTGCCGAATTAAAAAAAAAGGGTGAATATTACGTCATAACATTTCTATTGCAAGATATTCACGTGAAATATGAAAATGAAATAAATGGTTTGACGAATTTAAATGAAAGTGAATATAACTTCATAACTTTATTATTTCAAGGTTTCCACGTGAAAGAGGAAAATATTACGTCATATTGGAAATATAAAGGGCATGGTGGATATAGTATAACGTCATATGAGTGTGAAAAATATATTGAAGCATGATAAAAACACGATTAGGGAAATATTGGCGTATTTTAACATTATTGCTCCAATTATAAATTGAAATAAGTTCATTTATAGCTGTATTCTTTTGCGTCTGTTATATACATTTATACATTTTTATATAGCGTTTTCATATGATTAATTCAACAACATTTTGACTGCTTTTTTTAATGTTTGTTTTGTGTTGTATGTTAAATTTTGAAATTGATTTTTCAGAACAAACATCCTTCAAATTCTGGGCAACGCCGGCACTTAATTTGTAACAGATAAATGGCTTTTGTATCTGTACATCTAATGCTAATATTATAGAGTATATAATATTATTAATTCTTGTACGTTTGTGAGGTGTTATCTCTGAAACTACATAGCCAACTTTAAAAAATGTTGGTGGCCATCTCTGCTCCGAAAAAAAGACTATTTTATGTCAGTGCAAGAACCTACATCGCTGGAAGAGCAAAAAAGTTCTAAAATTGTGATTTATGCGATATTGATTGGGTTAGAAACTTTAAATTTGGTGCGGTAGTTACTTTTAAGATGTAAATACTCGTAATGAACGCTCTCTAAAAGGTTCAATTTGACGGATAAACGTAAAAATTTCTAGAAAGGTTCTAAACTATGATTTATTTGGAATACTGAAATTTTTGGGATACTGTTGGGGTTAGAAACTAGAACTTTGGCATGGTAGTAATTAATAAGATGTAAATGCTCGTTGTAGAACGAATTCTAAAAAATAGAAAGACTAAACAAAGCGGAAAAAGATCTAAAGATGATCTAAGTAACGAAGAACATGGAACTGTTAGGAATATAAACATGAAAATTGACATGGCTGTATTTATCATGACGTAAATTCTCGCAATAGAACAATTTCTAAAAATGTCGCTATATAAAACAGTGCAGAAACAAAAAAATTTCAAAAATTTTCTATTTCTCTGTTACTGCTGAGCCCAAAATCTTGAAATTTTGCTTCGGGTTAGTTTTAAAAAATACAATTGTCTCTATGAATGGTTTCTAAAAAATTTAAAATTTAAAAAGATGAAATTAACGGAAAGCGATCTCAATTACCATTAATTTGGAATTATTAGGTACAGCAACTTTAAATATTTCATAATGCTGCATTTCCTCCGCGCAACATGTGATTTAAATGCAACAAAACTGATAGATACCCACCTATCATTAAATAAATTGTGTAAATATTGAATAAAGACCTGTATGAAACAGTGAGTAGGTTGCCCGAAAGTACTTGTTAAAGTGTTCCTTCTCTAGGCTTTTCTCTCTCTCGCCAAGGCCACTAACAGAGAGAAGTGCCGTTTTAAATATGATATGAATTTTTTATCCGATTCATTTTTCGAGACATTTTATCATAAGGTCATATTCCAATTATCATTAGTAGATTTTTTATATATTAACTTATTCTGGTGAAATTTTGTAATCGGGTTCATATTGGCGTATGTTAGCTTGCATGATTTGCGTAATAAATATGTATGGATTTGTAAATTACTTCAAATGACACTTTGACAGCTCAAAAGTTATGCAGACGATATATTCAGATTTTGTGTCATACTTTATGCTGCAATCATTGCCGATTTATTTTATTTAATACATGCTAAATACAGCTCAACTTGTGCAGAATATGTTTGAAAACAAAACAATACAGCGCATGTAGTGGCCAGCATACACTCATCATTTAAATCCGACCGAGCATATCTAAAACACACTCTAACGAAGCATTGCATGCCACTTTTGATGTATTCGGTACTTTGATACTATATTAGATTTTGAGAAGAGAATTCCTTAAATGTTATCGACAACCTCGTTGCATCCGTGGAAAACAGATATTGTACAATATTAACTATTCCGGGGGAGCACACACCATATAAAGTATAGTCCATTCTTTTTAAACATCATATATTTGTCATTTAAAGTTACTCAAATTGGTGCGAAGCGTCTGATTATGCTCTTGACATCATTTTATACAGTTAAAATTCCGATATAAGTAAATGAGTGTTTCATTTTCTATTTTACTTTTAATATATTGCGTACTTTCAATTTTATATCCATGCATGGCTGTCTTGGATGGTTTGATTTCCCATTTTTTTAAACAGTGTATACGAATTTATATATAAGATTTTGTAATTCTACAATTCGTTTATTTTCATCATTTCAATTTTTCGCAGTATATGGACAATTAAAGATAACATCTCATTTTCTTTTCTTCCAAATATTATTACTAAATCTATGTTCTGAGTAATATCGCTCAGACTAATCCCTCTGAGGGAAGTCCTAGTAATATATAAGCACTGCGCGGCAATTTTTTATGAATGGGCACCATTTTGAAACAAAATGGCGGATGAAGTTGGCCAACAAACTCTGTGGATACATTCATATGTATTATGCACATACTAAATACCAGAGTACAGCACGGCAAAAACTAGATTATTTGAAAACGTCAGCCACCCTAGAAATTCAAATTGCTACAGCTCAGCCATTTTTTAAGATAAAGACAAAACAAAATTTACTTCGAAATCAAACTCTGAAAAAAAAATATTTTTCAGGTTTTAATTTATTTGCACCGCTTACTGGCGGGTGAAGTTGGCCAACAAACTCGTTTAAGACATTGGCATGTACTATACATAAAATTAATTTCATCAAAATCGGTTAATGAATACGTGAGTTAGTGAGTTGTCGCATGACAAAAATCATATATATATATATGTGTGTGTGTGTGTTTGTGTGTGGATGTGTGTATATATATATATATATACAAGGTTATTCAAAATAACGTGGCCAAAATATAAGCGCAAACCAGGCATACAAAAAGAATCAAAAATCTCATAAGAACTTGCGGTCTCAAACGCTATCCGGGGCCACTAGATGGGTTTGAAAATTATATGTAATACAAGAAGAATAAACAAAAATCCTTCTGCATCATTTTATTTATACTGTATTTCCACACATATTAGACATTTACGACAAATACTACAAGAGGTGTCTTTTTAAAAAACCCATAAGAAAAAATTTACTGGAGACAAATCTCGTGATCGGGGTGGCCATGCGTTTGGTCCACCTCGTTTGCGACCCCATGCTCCTATGTTATTTTGTATATTATTTAAGGACAATGCCTGCATTGCCCACTGTGCAAAATAGTATAACAGAATAAGGCGCTTAACATACTACCTTAATTTTTATCTTAATCAAGATCTTAGTTGTAAGGACTGACTATCTTAAGACATGAATAACTTTCTTTACATCAAAATCGATCCTATTATATTGGAAGCAAAAAGTTAAAACCCAAGACGGCAAACATTCATAAGCTGATTTTAAAACAATGGAAGAGTTTGTTATATGTTTCTTGTTTGCATTTAAAAAATTCTTAATTGTTGTTTTTGAATATGATATCTTACGTTCAAGATTTACGTGATAGTCTTGCATTTCTGTTCCTTTATAGCCTCGTATAACATGTAGCAGCGAAATTCGGAAACTTTTAATGAAATACAATAAGAAACTTTCATCTCAAATATCCCCCCAAAAAATAATCATTAAAAAATGTAAACTCAAAAGACAAATTTTCAAAAAACGCTTTTATTGCTTTAACATCGTCTTACGAAAGTCATATGCTGACTGGTATAGGATCTTATAACTAAAAAATATCGAAAATCACCAACTAATTGTATTGAGGGGTTTTAACAAAACTTTTACCACTCGCTGATAATTAATCTGCACTGCTTTTCCAAACTAAAAATAGAAAACATCGAATCACTCAGAGATCCCACCTTCTTAAATACTACTTGAAAATTCTACCTTAAAATATTATGGACAAAATCTAAATTTCCATGAAATCTCTTCATAAGCTTTCTTTCCAGCAAAATTCAATCGATACTCGGAACATTAGAGTCTTTCATAGGAGATGAATCTGTTCCTGTGTCAAATAATGTAATTACAGTTAGTTACAAAAACAAAATATCGACGTTCAATCAGAATGTTCGTATATTTGGAATGCCTTAATTGCAAAGACTCTAATCTTGCGTGCAACGGCTTGCAATTTCGCTGTCGAATGTATTAAAGGTATTCCACTACGTTGACACTGATTTTCTTAAATAAAGCAAAAATGAGCATAATACGAATTGTATGAAATAAATTAATATATATGAGACAATTCTGTTTCTTAATTAAACTATTCGCGTGAGTTTTTTGTTTTACTTTTTGCAATTTTAGGGGAGAATTATATAGACTTCATTCAACTTACCGAACACTGGTCTAAGGCAATATCCAAGGAATTTTTTATAAAATTCTGACACAATTAACTAAACGGGATAGAATGTTAAACTTGTCGGATGTGGCAATCCCAAAACTCATACATGTTAACTATTCCTGAAAAATGCAGCATTGCAGCGTCGCCTGTTAAGTGATTTACACCGAAATCTAATCAGCAACGACTTATGTCAACTTCTAATTGAATTTGAAGTTTTATGAAAATTCGTGCAATAGTTTTGAGATATAGCTATTGCGGAAATCGTGAAAAATTGTGCGTAGCAGTGGCACCTGTTGGGCAATTTACACCAAAAACTTATCAGGATCCATTTATATCACAGACTAACTGAATCTAAAGTTTAATGAAAATTCATGAATTAATTCTTGAAATACAGCTATTTCGGAAATCGTGAAAAATTCAGCATAGTAGCGCCTGTTGGGCAATTTACAACAAAAACTAAACTGCACCAATATATATCAGGGACAAACTGAATCTGAAGTTTGATGAAAATTCGTGTATTCGTTCTTGAGAGACAGCTATTGCGATATTCATGAATAATGCAGCATAGCAGCGCCACCTATTGGGAGATTTGCACCAAAACGTTATCAGGACAAAATTATATCAAGGAGTAACTGAATCTGAAGCTTCCTGAAAATCCGTGCTTTAGTTCTCGAGATATAGCTATTGTGATAATCATAAATAATGTAGCATAGAAGCGCCACCTGACGGGCGATTTACACCAAAAAGTAATCAGCACCAAATTATATCACGAACTAACTGAATATAAAGTTTTATTAAATTCCGTTCATTAGTTCTTGAGATAGAGCGCCCATAAAATTTGTGTCGCACACAGAGAGACAGACATTTTGTAAAATCATGTTTTTCGGGATATCGGACACCTGAAACATGTAAGTCCGTCGAAAACCGGATTTCTCAAGCTTTCACGAATCCAATACTTTCTTCTTGTAAAGATAAAAGAAAATAGAAATTGTCAGCCTATATCCGGTAAGTAGGTAAACTAATAACAGCGAGACACACACAAGTAATCGAGCGTGGAAAATATCTCTCATATCGATGACCGTTTATCCAAAATTCCAACTGGCTGCGCCAAGGTCAAAAACTGTGGTTGATTGCCTTAATCCTCGATGAAAATGCACTTGACAAGATAACATTACACTGGCTTTACTTTACAGAAAAGTAGAGCTGGTATAGTATACTTTAACCCATTTATGCCTGAATTTTTGTTTTCTCAAATTTGTTGCTAAAATCAATTTAAAATGTCGCAAAATGAACTGGAAAAATACTAAAAAAAAAAAAAAAATACGCTAAAATATTTTTATATTTATTTAATAAAATGTAAACGTACTAAACATGGGAATATCCATATGGTGGAAAAATGAACAATTATATGTTTTGTCTAAATTTATATAAATTAAGCTTTTAAATTGTATATTATGTACTATAATTAGTATTTTTATGAACTATTAAGAAATATATTTATTTCTTTACAAAGCCTAATAACATTATAAGTATTATTAATGATAAATTAAGAATAATCGTATTTGAGGCTAAAAAACAATTTATTTCAAAATCATCTTAAAAATGACTTTACATAAATAACTATCCCCTAAACGGCCAATAGAAATATATACACATTTGGGCCTAGCGACCTATATTTTGTCGTTGCAAACATTCATAAAAAATAGTCTTGAACACTGTAAAAAAAATCTGTAGTTCTACAGATGTAAAGTTACATGCTTACTAAACTTTCACCTGTAACTGTACGAAAAAAGCTGCAAACCTACAAAACTAGTTTTTGTAAAGCTACAAAAATCTGTAACTTTACAAATGAATCTGCTAAAATTTCAGTAATCTTACTAAACTTTTATTTGTAACCCTGGCTGCAGTTACATGAAAAGTTCTCGGAATCCCAGTTTCCAAAAAAATTCTTAGTAACCTTACAGATTTTTTGATTTTCGGCGCAAAAGTGTGTCTGTTACATGAAATTTTGTTGTTGCCGTTACATGAAAAGTTCTAGGAATCTCAGTTTCCTAGTAAAACTTTAGTAACTTCACAGATTTTTTTTTACAGTGAACATTTAATTTCGCAATTTAAAAAAATAGGTCTTTCAAAGAAGCCTACAAGCTAAAATTATGACTTATTTATTTGGATCCTTGATACAAAATATACAAATAAACTTATTTTTTATATTTCGATATCTTGAAAAATGAAAAATCCATAAACACAAAAAAAGCCTTCATTTAATCAAATAAATATCAATCTTTTGTTGTCATCTCTCGGTAATAGATAAAGACATTGAAAGACAATTTACTTCATACAATTTTCATGTTGTAAAGAAGAAGAAAATTATAAAAATTTATTAAAATTCAAAACGTCCCAAAAATGGACGGTAGGCATAAATGGGTTAATATGATACAAAACAGAGTAAAATGATATAAAAATATTCCATATTATAGTTGTTCTGGTCTACAACATTAACAAAAATACTTAAGATTTGAACAATTTTTAAAGTCTTACGCGCAATATTACTATTTATAATAGTGTTAACCTATTAAATTAACGAAAACGTATACTGTACTTATGCCTTCATCATAACAAACGAACATATATGCAAAAACAAAATCTGATCACACGCTTCTACCAAAGATAGTTATTATTTAGCCAATATTTACAAAAATCTTTTTTTTTAAAAAAAGCATTCTCACTCAGTGGAATCAGCCCGATTCAAACTCAATGCCTTCCGTTTTGGAACTGGAACCTCTACGTCCGCGCCAGTAATGCCTGTTTCCATCGCTACATTCTGTAAGTTCGAGTATTATGAAATACCATTTGCATTCTTATTCGTAAGTCAACATAAAAAAATTGAGATAAATTAAAACTTACTAAAGAACAAACTTTGATATTTTTTTAAACAAATTTTTAATGCGTTTAAAGTGGAAGATAAAAATACATATCAATATTTAGCTTAAAAAAAATTAAACTTTTCGGGTAATGGCCGCCAGTCAGGTAATATAGATAAGGGATATTAAGGGGTCTCTGGGCTCTTAAAGCTTCAAAAATTTTTTATTTAATTTTTTTTAGATGTTAAGCTTCTATCTTTTCTGAACATTTTAATATAATTGTTTCCTTCAAATTCTCATTAGAATAGAAGTTATGGCTTTTAGAAGTATACCCGCTCAATAGCTGAAGCGGCGTTTTCGGAACTTTTAAGTCATTTTTCTCCAAATGACTTTTTTGGGTATAAAGCGCACGATATCTCAAAAATTTTGAATATTTTTTCATGAAATTTTCAAAACATACATTTCATGTTAATCTGCATAAACTGAACCTGAAATTTCCTTTTTATTGCTCAAAAAAATATTTGTTTAAGTGATTATGTTGTTGAAATTTTCAAAATTTTATATTAGCTAAATACAACTTTGTATTAAAAATATAAAATGCTTTAAATACAAATTTATTTAGGTTCAGGGTAATTATTACAACCTGAAGTATAAGTAGACACCAATTTTTTTTTCTAGTTGCTATATTTATTTCCTAATCTTGCGCGTAAGCTGTTATACCAATGTCCTGCTTGTCAAATGTCTGACTGTTTGGAGGCCCCCGTAAATGCTAATTCTGCATCTTGCTATTTTTTAAATACATAAAATGAAAGAACGTACTTATATCTTTCATCTCAATTACAATTGTGTTTTAAAATCTCATATATTTTGAGATATTAAATATTGAAACTTTTTTCTTTTTTTTTCCAATTTTAAGAGTCCTGAGACTCCTTAAGAATATGAATATTGCAGAAAATAAAAACACGATTTACAAGAATAACCAAAATTAACAAAAAGTAAACATTAGTATATTACTTATAAATCATCAGTTGTTTTGAAAATTTGTTTAATTGTTAGAAAAACAAAAATGTAGTCTGTTTTTTAAGCCCACTACAGTGTACATGAACCCACATTAGGCATTATATCTAATCCTCCTGTCTTCAATCTTCTGAATATTTTTCCATTGCGAAACAGGCATACTTCATCTTACTCATCTAGTGTACAGTCTGATAAAAAGCCCATCTCAAATGATACGTCGGAGTCTAATGATTGCGTGATCTCTAGGCTCGTCTTCAAACAGTTGTCTAGCTGATATTCCATATAACACGACACACCATATTGAATAACATAACCTCTTCACCCATCAACATGTTAGCAAAGTGGAAAAGTGACTAACACCGAAATAAATATAAGTGTTCAAAGTTATACTGGACTACGTTAACATCACTGAACAATGAGATTTTATAATTAACTAGTTAAAGTAACTCGGCGTTTCCCGGTATTTTAAGAATGATTGTTTTGAAAAACCAATTTCAAAATTTAACATACAATATACAAATAAAAAAACAGGTCGAAGTGTTGCAGATATTAATCAAAGGAAAACACAACATAAAAATGCATAAATTTATATAACAGGCTCAAAATAATACAGCTATAAATTGACTTATTTCCATTCCTCATTGGAGCAATAATGTTAAAATACGCCACTATTTCCATAATCGAGTTTTTATCATGATCCAATACATTTTTTCACACTTATATGACGTTATATATTCACCACGTCCTTTATATTTCCAATATGACGTAATATTCAATTTTTTAATTCATTAAATTAATTAGATAATTATAATTTTTCACATGGAAATCATAAAACAGAAAAATTATGACGTAACATCCACTTTTGTTTTTAATTCGTCAAACCATTTATTTCATTATTTCACTTGGAAATCTTTCAATAGAAAAGTAATTATTGTGGTAAGAATTTTATTGTAGATTTTTAATTGCTGGCAACAGCTCAAACGAAAACTGTTTAAATTTGATTGGAAATTGCTGTTAAATTTGAGGTATTTTATTAATTAAAAATTAACTATAAGTTATTCCGATTCCGGATTACTTTAGTTGCCTCTGCCGTGTTTTAATACACATGTACGTAACATTTCACAATTCAGATTGCAGATTTGTACAGAATTACTGACAGACAAATTTTCATTTTTATACATTAGATATGAATTTTGTAAAGTTTACTTACAAAAAACTGCAAAAATTGAGAATGAGATTTTATTTTACCTCATCGCTGCAACAACAGGTATCCAAACAGAACTGAGCCGCATGAGCGTACTAGGAAGTTGTTTAGGAGTTTAACGCTTGGCTGCAACACCGTATGCACCAGATGTTGAAGTATTTCATACTGTCTGACCATTTCATAACACCTGATCTCCCTCTACAATTTTTACTCTATCATATTTCTTTGGTGACTTTTACTATAGAATCGGTCCCAAACGGTTTGGAAATAGTTTAAAAATGGATTAAATACCTAATCGGTTTTCTGAGATTACGGAAATTTTTACAGTTCTTAGTGGTCTATAATATATTCGCCAAATGGGAGCTCAGTCGGAAATACCATTTGGAAGTTCACGTTTTCACACTCTCACACACAAATACAAATCATGATTACTTTATTTTCATAACACTATATATATTCGAAAAGTAATATTGGAATATTTCATGATTAGCAAAAATATCCTCACGATAAAAATAATAATAGCTTACTAATTCCATTTCCATATATAGTATACAATCTGAGCCATAAAGAATGTAATAATCTACTTTATGAATAAAGCATAACTGAATTATGAATAAAACTTTATTATATGAATAAAACTTCCTACATATATACTCGTATAGATATCTATATATACCCTTCAAATTATCACTTTGATGATTTTCATATATTTTATGTGTGTTAATTCATAAAATTAGTTGTACATTTTCATCAAAATTTGTAATATCTAAGTCTTTACATCCACAACATCACATAAATTGCAAGCGATGTTTTATTATTTTTGGAGATAGAACTTACGGAAATCATATCAGAAAACGGATTTACAGTTTTTATTTCTGAAAATCTAGTAGAAATATTTACACTGAAAATTCCTATGCGTATAGGAATTTTCAGTACGCAATAAAAGCTGCCCTGATGATGATCAAGTTCTAATCGAAAGTGCTGAGCGTGCAGTTTTGGAAGACTTTAAGTTATTAAAACTGTATTACAGTAAAACCTCTAAATAATGGACACTTCGGGAGCGGGGAAACTGTCCGATATTCGGAGGTGTCCGCTATTGGGAAAACCTCAGAGATTCAAAACTTGTTAAGAAATGATGTTTCTTTAATTGACTTTTATATGTCCTAAAACCTCTATTATATCATTAATCAGAAATTAAAATTACTTTTTTAAGCAATAAAACTGAAATAAAATTGTGCTTGCCTTTATCCACTGTTTATTACATTCATACGAAAACAATCTGTTACAAAAGTTTGCTTTTGCTTGTGATTACATGTAATTTTTCTTTTAATGTGAAGTTTTAACTCTGTCAGTAGTTTTAATCCTTCTGAATCATCTTTTTTTTTACAAAAAAATTGTGTAACTGCTCACTGTATTTTGCCGTTTCTTGGAAATTCTCGATATTGCAGGAAAAAAGCATCTCCAGTTTCAGTATCTGTTTCATCATCACTAATAGAGTCAGCTTTTGTTGAAAATTCTCAAGGAATATAATCGCATATATCAACTGATTCTTCTTCAGTAGGTAAATCATAATCAATATCAATGAAATTTTCGATAATTTCTTCATTCCTGATACATTTCATTAATTCACTTATTTCGTTTAATTCTGCATTTGTGCCGGAAATGTGTGTTTCATTTTCTTTTAACATAAACCCTGCTCTTCTGAAACATTGTCGTACGCTTTCCGGTTTTAGTTTTTTTACAGCTGAGGAAATCCAAATTATAGCATCGAGAGCATTAACTAATTTTAGGCAGATCTCAAGTGTATTCATAGAATCTAACTTTGAAAGAATGTGGCATAGCAAAAGCTTTCTGTACCAGGCTTTAAAATCGTGTATTACGCCTTGATCAAGTGGCCGGCATAATGAAGTTGTGTTTCGTGGGGAAAAACACAATTTTAACATTTGTCGAAATTCAAATGTTTTGGATGAGAATTTGTATTGTCCAAAAGCAAGAGAACTTTTTTTTTCATCCTATTATCAAAGGAAGTTAACCATTCGATAATTAAAAGACTGGTCACCCACGCTCTAATTCGCTCTCCACACAGTACCAAATTTATGAAATTGAATGTTCTTTGGTCAAAAACCTGGGTTTCAGAGATTTTCCAATAACAAGAGGGTTTTTAAATTCTTCTAACTCATTGAAACATAATAAAATAGTGAGACGCTCTTTTGACATTTTTCTGCCGATACAGTCATCCTTCTTAAAACCCAAAGTCTTATTCGGAAAAATTCTAAAAAAAGAGTCCGATTTCATCGTCATTAAAAAATTTTCTCTCCTAGTAAGTTTTACAAATTGATTGCAGTCGTTCATGCCAATCCTTCACTTCTTTAAGATCTACAGATTTTGTTTCTCCACGTAATGTTTTGAAAGAGATTCTGTGCGGAGATCGGAACTTTCCAGCCACTTACTGGAAGCCTTAAAATTGTCTAATCCGAGTCCTTTAGCGACTTCTAAATCCTTTCTCTGAATCAAAGACCCACTGATAGGAATGTTTTTTGAACGAACTGAAATAAACCAATTCAGAATTATAGAATCAATTACAGAATCAGCAGAAAATCTTAAATCTTTCAAGGAGGGACCTTTTTTTCTCGGACGAGGGCATTATAGGGTTCCGGGCGGGAAATTGCATTTTTTGACCATTAAAAGCATAAAATCTCAAATCTTCCGGAGGGAAAATTCAATGCTCCGGCGGGAATGTCCCTACCGAGCCACTCTCTGACTTCAAGACTGGACGTGGAAGGGGAATTTTCCCTAGCCCACCCCTACAGTTATCTCTGATCACAAAATCTGTGACACATTGACCTGATAAATCTAGAGGTTTTTTACTTTTTTTTTTCATTTTTTTTTTCTCGTTAAAAAATAATTTTTCATCCTTTATCGCCAAAATTACTGTCCGCTATTAGGAATGTCTGTTATTCAGAGGTTAAACATACAAAAACTTAGGTGTTGGGAGTGAGAATCGAAAAAATGTCCATTAAATAGAGGTGTCCGCTATTCGGGAGTGTCCGTTAGGGAGGTTTTACTGTATTATGTTATAACATATTTTATATATGTGACATCGTTAACATATTAAATGCACTTTTTTTAGCAAGTTTTCTTTAATTTTATTTTAATGGATATGTTTAATAAATAACTCCAAATATACAATTTGGTGCATTTCTAACAAATAGAAATTGAGATGCAACTAGAATGTTCATCCTAGAAATATAGCATAGCAGTGGCCCCTGTCGAGTGAATAAAGTCAAAAATAATTCAACATAATTTTTAATAAATCTCTTTCATATTAAATGTGCTGAAATTCCATCCCATAGATGCTGAGAAATGTCTACGACGGATATCGTGAAAAGCACAGAATAGCAGCTTTCAATTTAATGAACAAAACCGAAAACTGCGAAACAGTTTTTTTTAATTTAAAATCTTAAAAATTAAATTTGGTGACCTTTTATCCCATACAATCTGAGATAGAACTATTTCGGAAAGAGTTAAAAGCCCAGAACAGTAGTTCCACCTATTAAGCAAGAAGCACCCAAACCTAATGAGTACCAACTAATGTCAAGATATAATCGAATACTATGTTTGATGGAATTCCATTCCATAGTTCCCGAGGTGTGGCTATCATGGAAATCGAGAAAAATATAGCACAGAAGCACTATCTGTTGGGCTATGTACTCTGAAACCTAATCAGTAGCTACCGGGTGTCCTAAAATGGACTGACTGATTTTAAAATTCAATAACTTGGAGATTATGACAGCTATTAAAAAAAGTATTGCAGTAAGGTTATGTAAGATGTCATGAGTTTTTTTTTAGTATGGTTTTCGATTTTAGTTTAAAATAGCGAACATAGATGGCGCTGCAAGCAATAGGTGCTAAATCAGGGCTCAGTTTTTGTCCTCTCTTTCCTCTCATTATTGCTGCGAAAGAAGGAGGTTAAATATATGGAGTAGAAGCCTAAGAGCATAATTGCTTTGACGACTAAAAACACACCATATATTTAGCCTCCTTATTTCACATCAATATTAAGAGAAGAGAGAGGCCAAAAATCATGCCCCAATTTAGCGCTTATTGCTTACAGCACCAGCTATCGCTACTGTTTTAAACTAAAATCTAGAATCGCATTAAACAAATCCTGACATCTTACATAACCCTTTGCAAGAATGTTTTTATTACATTTCCCAAGTTATTGAATTTTAAAAGCACTCAGTCCATTTTAGGACACCCAGTACTTATGTCAACGTCTAACGGAATATGGTTTGGTTAAAATCCTTTTCATTGATGCCAAAACATCCGTCAAAAATATACTATAGCAAAGTTACCTGTTAGGCAACACATAAAAATCTAATCCACATATATTCATCCTAGAGTCTAAAACAACACACAGCTCTACGAAATTCCTTACGTTAATTTATCACATGTAATTACCAGGGAAATCGTGAAAGATTTAGCATAGCAGCGCCACCTGTTGGGCTATATAATTTCAAACCTAATCAGCACCACTTTATGTTAAAGTCTAGCAGAAAGTAAAGATTTATGAAATTCTGAGTTCTTGAGATGGAACTGCCACAAAAAATATGTCATACACAAAACTAACAGCATAAAAAATAGAAAAGCATTTTACAAAAAATGGTCAAATCGAGTTTAAGACATCCAAAAATATGTAAATCCACAAAAAACAAAAATCGGAAATCGAAACTTTTCCCGATCCCAATACTTTCTTCTTATGTTTATAGAAGAAAGTACAAATAGTTAAATGTTTTAAATAACATATAAATGTTAAAATAAAAAAACAGCGCTTGTTTGATTTTATTTCAACAATTCTCACAGTGACATAGAGTTCAATAATGCCAAGATAATAATTCCGTGTAATACTGCTATTGATGGCCTACAGAAAGAAACCTTCGAAATTATGGTTAGAAGAGAGAAAGTTTGTAACGATAACATCTCATTTAATATCCTTAAAATTTGGATGCACATGATAAAACAATCTTTTGAAACTAATTTTATTCATCTTATATATTTCAACTTTGGATATGCACTGTTATTTTTAACTTTTAGCAAAGTTTGTCTCTTTTACTTTCAGTTCTGCATTTATTTGCATTACTTTACAACAGATGTAGCCACTACATGGCACACTGTTCATTCGATTTGATTTTATTCCGTTATCACCTGATAGATGACGCCATGGCATTAACCTTTCTTAATTCATTTGAAATTTTACTGTATTTTCTGTGAGATAGATGGTGCCACTGCATAATTTTCTTGCTCGTGATTGGATAAAGCGGTAATTGACTGGTAATATAACGAACCTTTTAAATTCAAGACGGTTTTGCTCTGTTTTTGGAAGCATTGTGATAACGTTTTACTGATGAAGGTCACAGATGATGATCGAAACGTAGAATATCTTAACTTTCTTTTAATGTATATTTAGCTTTTAGACTTTACAAAATTTTATATGCCGTTTAGTAAACTTATAATTTTAAATTTTCAAGTTTATATGTAACTTTACATGGTTTAAATGTCCAGCTCTTTTATTGTTTTAAATAATTTTCTAAAGTTAACACTCGAATAAATTAATTATTTCACGAAGTTTATCTGCGCAACACAACACATTTCATTTCATGCAGATTTATCTCAAAAGGTGAAAACATAAATGAATATTTTAGGGCTTATTCTTCACCTTTTTTTGTCTACAGAAAAATTAAACATCTTTTTCTTGAATAATGTAAATGAGATACAAAATTAGAATTCCTCTAAAATGAAGGATGGGCGAAAGAGGTGAATTTTGAATGCGGATTTTATTTTCATAAAAGCGAACTTTTGATTAAAATAAAAGATGTTTAATGTAAAGCACGTTGATTTTATTATAATAAAGATAATGAAAGCACCTCTATATCTTCTTGAAGAGTTGAAGGTATTCTTTTATATGAAACCCATAAATAAATGTGTAATTTATAATAAAACACACATACACAATATATATTAAAACACACATACACACATAAATAACGCTGTGGTCCCAGGCTCGATTCCTGGCTCTGGCTAATTTTTCACTCCAGTTGGGTTTATTGTATTTAATGTATGTATGTCGGTATAATATTTATATATAAGTTTAATAGTTGAATGCAGACGTTATTTATGTGTGCATGTGTGTTTTATTATATTATATATTGTAGATCGATGCAATAGTAAAATCTATTCATCGTTATCCTGTCATCCAAGGCTTTCTAACAGGTAGCTGATGACTTTCCCCAACATGGTTTATTAGTGAAAAATTGCAGACCCAGGTATCGGCCGGAGTGGTTTAGTAGTAGAGCCACAGCCAAGTATGATGTGGTCCCAGGCTCGATTCCTGGCTCTGGCTAATTTTTCACTCCAGTTGGATTTATTGTATGTATGCCTGTATAATATTTATGTATACTTTTAACAGTTGAATGAAGGCGTTATTTATGTGTGTATGTGTGCTTTGTTATATTATATACCAGCAAACCCCGCGCCTTTGCTCGAGTAATAGTTGAAATATGCCAAGTGATATTCCATGACTATATTTTATTAGAAGAACACTTTTTGGAATAATTAAAAAATTACAAATTAAGCCACAGTTTGACTGAACTTCATTATAAAAGTGCAATAGAAAGAAATGAGATTTTAATTAATAAGAAGAACAAAAACTAATTCAAAATGAATGATAATTTAAAAAGTATTTTGAGACCTTTTATGCTCATTTCGGTATTCATTTGAAATTTTGAATTTTTTAGAAACCATCTTAACACATTTACATCTTAAAATTAACCATCATGTCAAATTTCAAGCTTCTTGTCTAACAGTCTACCACTTCTCGGGTGTTAGTGGCACCAACATAAAATGCCGAAACAGAGTTGAAATATGTCTCGAAAAATGTTGAAAAAGAGACTGTCACCACTAATTTGCCAACATTAACCTTGAAATCGGTTGGTATTTCCTAATATTCTATAGAAAACGGAATTTAGATGTTTTTAAAAGCTTTCTTGTTGTTCCTGCCAACCAGGTGGTAGTGACACCGGCAGCATAAAATATAGCCCGTATAGGATCATGGACTATCACTCTTGATTCGCAACCAATAACTTCTGTAATCGGTTTATTATTTCCTGAGATTCCATAGAAATCGCAATTTAGGACTCTTTTAGAATACTTTTCGCTCCTTCCCTTCGCTTCACCCCTTTTTATTTTCGATTTTCGACTGTTCTTAAAGGACATTTATAATTTATAAATAACTACTGTGCTATATTTACATTTTCTAAGCTCTGCAGTACCGCAGAAATCGCAATTTACAAAGTTTTTTACTCCTGCAACCCTCTAGGTGGTGTGTCACCGACATAAAATATAGCGTATGTTTGAGCAGGTTCTATCACCATCAATTTGTAAACATTATGTTTAAAATCGGTTTCGTATTTCATACGATTGCATAGAAATCTTAATTTAGAACGGTTACAGTACGCTTTTCGCTCACTTAATTCTTTTAAATTTGGAATATTCTTTCGACAATTCTTAGAAAGCATTTGAATCTTTGAAGTAATTGCCATTCCAAATTTAAAATGTTAGACCCCCTCAGTAACAGAAAAAATGCAATTTAGAACACTTTTTGCTCCTGTAAACCCCAGGTGATAGTGACAACAACGTAAAATATAGGCTACGTTGGAGTGGGGACTGTCAGCATCAATTTGAAACCATTACTTCTAAAATCGGTTTATATTTCCTGAGATTGCGTAGAAATCGCTATTTAGAACGTTTTTAGAACGCTTTTCGTTCATTTTCACTCATTTAGATTTAAAAATTTTAAGAAACTCTTTTTAGAGAGCATTTACATGTCATAAGTAATTACCATGTCAAATTTCAAGTTGCTAGCCCCTTCAGTATAACAAAAATCACAATTTAGAACGCTTTGTAAAATTCATCGAAAGGTGGTAGTGACGCCGACATAAAATGGATCCTATATTAGAGCAAGGGCTGCCATCATCAATTTCCAACCATTACTTTTGGAATCGGTTGGATACTTTCTGAGATTGCGCAGAAATCGCAATTTAGAACGTTATTTAGAACTTTTTCATCCATTTTCACGCCTTTTAAATTTCGAATTATTTAGAATATGATCTGAGAGATCATTTATATCTTATAAGTAACTACCATGCCTAGTTTCATGTTGCTAGCCCCTGCAGTATTACACAAAAACACAATTTAGATCGTTTTTTGCTCCTTCAACCACTTTGGGGTGGTGGCAGCGACATGAAATACAGCCTATGTTTGAGCGAGGGCTGTCACCAGCATTTTCACACCATTATTTTTTAAATCGGTTCGGTACTTCCTGAAATTGCGAAGAAATCGCAATTTAGAAAAATGTTTAGAACGCTTTTCGCTCATTTTTACCCCTTTTAAATTTCGATTTTTTAGGAAATGTTCTTAGAGATCATTTGTATCTTATAAATAACTGCCCTACCTAATTTCAGGATTCTAGACGATTCAGTAACACAATAATCGCAATTTAGAACGTTTTTTTGATTCTGCAACCCCTAGGTGGTAGTGGCACCGACATGAAATAGAGTCTAGGTTGGAGCAAGGGCTGTCATCATCAATTTCCAACCATTACTTTTGAAATAGGTTGGGTACTTACTGATATTGAGTAGAAATCTCCATTTAGAACGTTTTTTAGAACTCTTTTCGCGCATTTTCACCCGTTTTAAATTTTTAAAGAAATGTTCTTAGATATCATTTATATCTTATAAGTAATTACCATTCATAATTTCATGTTTCAAGGCCCTTCAGTAACACAAAAATCGCATTTTCAAACGTTTTTTGCTCCTGCACCTCATTTGAGGGTAATGGCACCAACATAAAATGTAGCCTATGTTGGAGCCTATGTTGATACCTCATTTTGACACCATTATTTTTTAAATCGGTTTAGTACTTCTTGAGACTGCGTAAAAATCGCCATTTAGAACGTTTTTTAGAACGCTTTTTGTGCATTTTCACCCCTTTGAAATTTCGAATTTTTTAAGAAATGTTCTTAGAGATCATTTATATCTAATAAGTAACTACCATGCCGAATTCCATGTATCTGGGACCTCCAGTAACACAAAAAGCACAATTTCGAACGTTTTTTCTTTGCTCCTGCACCCCCTTTAGTGGTAGTGGCACCAACATAAAATATAGCCTATGTTGGAACAGAGGTTGTCATCATCATTTTGGCATCATTAATTTTTAAATCGGTTCAGTACTTCCTGAAATTTCGTAAAAATCGCCATTTAGAACGTTTTAGAACGCTTTTCGCGCCTTTTCACCCCTTTTTTATTTCGATTTTTTTTTAAGAAATGTCCTTAGAGAGATCATTAGCATCTTATAATTAACTACCATTCTAAATCTCATGTTTCTAGCCCCTCCAGTAACACAAAAATAGCATGTTTAGAAAGTTTTTTGCTCCTGCACCCCCTTTTGGCCAGTGGCACGGACATAAGATATAGCCTATGTTCTAAGTTGGACTAACACCATCATTTTGATGGCATTACTTTTAAATTGGTTCCGTAGTTCCAGAGCTTACCTCCTACAAATAAACAATTTTTACCTCTTTATAATATTAGTATAGATTGTAGATTGATGTAATAGTAAAATCTATTCATCGTTATCCGTTCATTCAAGCTTCGTGGCTTTATTGGTAGACTTATCGTCCCCAAGGTTAATTCCTGCTCATTTCGAGGTAATTTTTTTTTTTTATTTAATCCAATGTAAATAACTGCTTCTATAGATCAATGAGCATTGTAGCTATCAATTAGTCTTAACATGATTTGTCTAAAAATAATGGTAATTTTCCTTACCGTCTCATCCTAACCATCCTTTTTTTCCATTACCGTCCCTTTTTTCCCATATAATCCCCTTTTTTTCATTCCTTCCCTTATTTAATACCCATTTAAGACAATATTTCGTACTAAAAATACAGCATTGTTATTATTTCTTATTTGAATGTCTTGTGGCTACTATGCAAATTCATTATAAATAAAAATTTAGAAGAAAATAGAAAATCACAGTGGTAAAAATGGTAAGGAAAATTAAACTCGCAAGTTTAACTTAAACCTCAGTTAAATAATAATAATAAAATATTCGCTGCTGACCATTTTTTCTTTATTTTAAATCATTAAGGCATTCGTCTATCAGATTAAAATATTATTTTAGCAAGTTTAATTTCACCAGATTTTTATTCCAGAAAGTCAAAAGAAAGTGAGAATGCCCCAATGTACTTTAGGTGAGTGGATTGGAACATGATTAGATTTATTTTACAATAACATTTAAATCAAAATTCCGCCAATAAAATTGTTCCAGAAAGACGGAATGATCGTTGTAAAGTTTTTTTTTTTTTTTTTAACAACAATTCCTTTATGAGAATGCTCAACGTAAGATTAGCATAAATTCATTGCCATAAACGCTGGTAAAAAATTCTTCCTGCCTGTATTATTTGAAAGAAAGAAATTTAATAATACACAGAATGCTAAAATAATGATGTACATAAATTGCTAATCATATAAGATTTATTTACATTAATTAACAGATTTACAATAATAAAAAGAAGTTTTATAAGAAAAGAAATACATGTAGTTGCATATTATTAGTACTTTAGGAGAGAGCATCTAAGTTAAAATTAATTATTATTTTATATAATTTTCTTTAAAAAAAGAAAAAGAAGATACAGTTCCTCCCAATTCTCAAGGATTACTAATAATTCCAACAATGCATAGAAATATCGGATATACATAGTCTACAATTTAAATAACTGAAACATACAGAACAATAAACATCCAACTTGGGAGACACTTGTTAAGAAGAGAGAATCGTTAATTTATATATCTGAAGTCATAGAACTGACCCTCAAGTAAAAAAAAAATAATAATAATATTTCACATTTTTAACAAGTTAATTTCATTTTCTTGAGGCTCTTTCTATAATAAGGATTTTTAGCTCACGATATGCTATTTTTGTCGAGCAGCAATTAAAGTGTCGTCTCTAAAAAATAATGTTCCATTATATATACCAGCCGTAAAACAAAACCGATGTATCATTGTATAGTTAAATGCGGATTATCTCTACTGCAATTTTTTTAACTTCTAAGAATCGAACATTTTCAATTTTTATACCTTCGAATTAGAAAAAAGTACTTTTAAATGCAATTTGTTCGAAAACGGCATCTCAATTTATTTTTAAGATATTAATTTTTTTATGTTTTTAACGCCATTTCTTTAATGGTGGCAACTGAGGTACTCCGTTTGTGTATTAAAAAAAGGGAAAAATAGTTGAAAAATAGTAGATTATTATATCTTTTGTTGCCATTATCCCATAACAACTCATTTAGCAAATGGAGGCATATAAATCAATAGATAGTCGATATTTTTTTCGAGTTTCTTGAAAGACGATATCGCTTTTGCTGGATTTGTGTATCATTCTGCGATAGTGACGTCCTATTCATACTTTTTTGTAGATCTTGTTTAAGACTGGATCGTAAATGTGTAATTCTTCAGCGGATGCGAATGACGTCATTTTATATAAAATAAAAGCGTGTGTTTTCAGTCTTAAAACTGAAATATGTTTTGTACTATCTATATTTATATTTTTTTTTTCGTCGTGGGCGATACTACTGAAAAAAACTGAATTCCTGTTTTCTAGTTGTTTGACTATCGTCTGGCAAGAGATAAAAAAAAAGTACTGAATTTTTATTAAATTAAATAATCATGCTGCTAGCAACAAAGCTCGCCTTCCAGATTGGAGGAATACGCCCAGCTGATGTTTGGAGATCTCATAACAATCAACATTGCATCAGATTTTCTTTTTATTATTGGATGTGTGTATGTGTGGGTATTGGATGTGTGAACACAGAGAGACTGGACATCCCCCCTCTATTTCCCTTGAAAATGGATCACTTGGGAGGTCTACCCCAAAGCTGTCCCATAAATGTTCATCAACATCCTTAAAACAACTTTGACGTGAGTGTCACAAAACGAAGGTATCATCGTTAAAAGCTGCATTTTGTTGGCGACCAACTAATCATACAGTTTAACTGGCTGTCTATAATGCATTCTTTAATACACATGCATGCCAATAGTTAAAATTCAAACAAAATATCATTTAATTAATATATTCATATTAATTAGTAAACAAGTTGGAAATTGCTCGTCAAACGTGGCAAATGAGGTGCGTTCGTACTATAGGTTATACTAGTTTTATAATTATTTTTTGCACCCCATATTGTACTGAATGTATAATTTTTTGCACTTCATAAAGTGCATAGTCTGATACATCATTAAAATGCACTTCCAATAATATTTTCCCATTCCCGTAATGTAACGGAACAATTTTGACTGTCCCTGTAATTAAACTATGCATCCGATTTTCCTAAAATTTAAAATAGCTCAACAAAATTTTGCAACAACTATATCTTTAAAATTTCAGACCATTCGGAAGGCTGTAATATCATTAAAATGCACTTGCAATAATTTTTCCCTTTGGCCGTAATGTAAAGAAAAACTTTTGACTGTCCCTGTAATTAAACTATACATCCGATTTTCATAAAATTTGAAATGGCTCGACAAAATTTTGCAATAATTATATCTTTAAAATTTCAGATCATTCTGAAGGCTCTAATATCATTAAAATGCACTTGCAATAATTTTTCCCATTGGCCGTAATGTAAAGAAAAACTTTTGACTGTCCCTGTAATTAAACTATACATCCGATTTTTATAAAATTTGAAATGGCTCGACAAAATTTTGCAACAATCATATATTTGAAATTTCAGAGCATTCGGTTCGGTAGTTTTTGCTCTGTTACATGCGGACAGACGGACAGACGGACGGACGGACTGAACGACGACTATAGGTGCTACGTATTTATATAATTACGAACGCACCTAAAAAGGTTTATTTGCATCGCCATATAGCTTTAATTAATCCTTTGAAGTCAAGTTCTGCGATCAATAATTCATGAACTGTGTTTTCAATATTGCTTTTACTTGTAATATGCAAATTAGGCTTTTTTACATGATGGTTAAGTGAATATGGTGAAATATTGCCAACAACAGTTTTCTAATCTCAAAAACCAAATGCTCAGTTGAATTATGAACTGCCTGACTTTGTACACAATATTTAAAAGTAAAATAATTGGAAATAGCAGAAACTCAGACACAGTCTTGGTGTAGTGAGTAATGAAAACATTATTTTAACATTTCTCTTAAAACTAGATGAGAAGAAATAAATACTGATGCTATAATAGAAAAATCACAATCAACTAAAATACATTGCTCAAAACCTGAGAAAAAGCATCATGTATCAAATATAAGAAAGACTACTTCGACTACTAAGCGAATAAAAGTAAAATATGATACGCAAGACATGTTACAGTTACAGTAACGTGCTGTAACGATGGAGTCTCTCATACGATATGAAAATTATGTACAGAATTCCTCAAATCTCTCCTTTCGTTAAAGCATCAACGCAGACATGAATCAAATTTGATGCAATAGATGGTGCCCGTATCGCTTTTTTTAGATACGGGTTTTGGTTACCCCCCACCCCCCTCCCTGTGAAAATGACATTTTTTGTTTTTAATGTGAAAATGTGCGTATCTTTTACATAAGAACGTGTTAGTTCTCCAAATACTACTTCCCTGAGTATGAGCAACTTTTACTGAACCGAAACTCTCGGGATACATTTGTTCTTTTAATATTGTAATTTATGTAATTTTATTTGTGAATTTTAATATATTGACGTATATTATGAGGACCTTTTTTCGTCCTTTACTCATTTAAGGGTTCATTACGATCTCAACTTTACAAAAATTGATTTTTTGGACCGAAGTTAAATCTATATAGTGTGTAAAATTATGGGTAAAAGTTTTGAAGTAATGTCTCAGTTATTAAGAAAATATATGAGCAAAAATGCAAGCGCGCGTAATATATATAAAACCGACATCGCCAAAGAATTTAAAAGAAATAATTACTTATAAGATGATTTGGGAAATACTGGCTGAAATACTGCTATGGAATCTTTACTGGCTCTAAAGCCTAAAAATAAGAAAAAAATTAATATTGGAGTTGTACTTATCGACTTCAAAAAATTCATATTTTAATTAGTTTTAAAATGTTTGCCATATTTTATAAGTTTTTTTTTATGATATCGATTTAATTTTTTCTATAAGTCTATATTTTTTTAATTAAAATTTAAGAAATGAAAGGCATATCTGCAATTGCGTGGTATCTAAAGGTCCAGGATGAGGTACAGAAATGAACTTCTTAACATTCCACACGCATTGTTATTTTTTTCTTTTTCATTCTCTTAGCGTTTGCCAAAATTAGCTTGGAGGTAAAACTTTGAGGAATGTGTTCAGGTGTCTTTGATGAGGAAGAATGATCCAAAATTGTCATTTTATTAGAAATATATGTATTTTTTCTTCATTAAGCCTATCTGAACTTGGCTATCCTTCTAATAAATCTGCTTCAAATGTTTTGTCCGCAACCCAGTCATCATCCGAGAGATAACTAAATTCAGAGACTGATTTATTCATAAATTGCAATATTTCTTCTTGTGTGAGAATTCTTTTCCGTTTAAACATCTGAAAAAATATTTTATTTTGTTTTGTTAAAAGTTTACAAAGTATTTAAAAAAATAATAAAATGTATTAGAATTTTTTATTAATTGAAAAATAGAAGAAAAAAGTAAAAATTAATTGAAAATAAAAGAAAAAATAATTCATCCATGACAACACCCAAGAAAATATAGCATTAATTATATAACAGAACACTTCGTTTTTATTATGGCTGTCACCAAAATTATTGAAACAGAAAGCAAAATGAACATTGAGAAAGCTCTTACATTTGCACAAGCACTGACTAGTGACTAACGTAACGCCCAAGTCGCACGATCGTGCGGGTAACGAAATCTGGAGTCCTGTGAGCAAAATAAATAGTGTATAATTAATGTTTTTTATTATATTACACTTACTTAGACATTAAAGCAAAAAAAAATTATCTAAGCAATTATAAATATACTGATAATTACATTTTTACGACAGATAAAATGATGAGCTGTAATCGTTGTACTTGTAAACAAAGCTAGTCATGCCGGCTAAACCTAAAACATGTACTACAACCGTCATCTGTCGGTAAAAAATGATACTTTACTCTTTTTGCAAACCAGAACAATCGTTCGTTTCGTGTTTTTATTACATACGACTGTTTCAGAAGCAAAAATTTATATGAATGTCTAACCCTCACGATCGTGCGGGTTGGGTCTTAAAGGGATATTTGTGAGAATGTATTAAACCATTTTACAGATTCTCCTCCCTTTTTAAACGCTAAAGAGAGTTTGAATGCTAAAATTTGGAAAATTTATCCAAAATTCACATCCGGAAGTCGCTCTATTGTTCAAATTGCCACCGATATTGCTTCTGTCACATATAATGATGGTTCAGAAATTTACATGCAGATATTACAAGTAATGGGATGCAAAGGGAGACGCCAACTGTCTGCGACATGGTAGAATCAAAGAGGCACAAGCGACGAAAGATGCTCACTGTGCTCGTATGTGTAACAAAAATACTTTAAATGAGAAGATTTAGACACAGGAGGGCCCACAGTATAGCGCAAGAATAGAAAATTATGTGGAAGTGGGAAAAAAATTACCAGTATATATATATATATATATATATATATATAATACTGGTAGTCACAGTCAATCTACAATCTACAGTTCCACTACAATGTTCAATCATATATATTTTTAAATAATTTGTTAGGATACAGTTTCTTTTCATAATGATAGGCCATAGTTCTCACCTCTATCCCTGGACAAGGATAATTGGCATATCTAGAATTATCTATCTAGAATCTATCTATTTATGATCTATATCCAATCCATGACAGATATCCCGGTTTTTAACCATATTATAGATACGTTTACAAAACCGCAAGTGTGTTTAAAAAAGTTATACTGGTAGCGTCCACGAACACGTTAGTGTATTTTACCTGGAAATCTTTCTGCTATAGACTCGCGAAGTTCAAGCAGCCAAGTACTTGCATTCAATTGATATCTAGCGACTGGTTTGATAGGTAAAATTTTCGTAATTCCAGAATTGTAAAATCAATCCTTGTTTCGCATTTTAGCTCGTGTGGAATAGATATCTCTGATGGTTAACCAGTAAAAGGGATGGGGAGACACCCTAAGCGTGTAAACATGCTTTGAAGATGTCGCAAAAGCAATTTCTAAAGAAAATAATTTTCCATCTTCGCAATCCATGCAAACAACTTCAGCATAAAATATCATATTAAAACGTAATGGAAACATAGCTATACAGTTATATATTATTATTAATATATATATATATATATTATAAAAAACAACACTTTCAACTAGAAATTAGTTGCAAATATTTTGTCGATACTTTCTACTATATTTTTTGTGGATACTTTAACAAACAATATGTTTAAAACATTGTTTCATATTTTAACATTTATTTTAGTTGCAATTCCAATCCTTATTATAGTGAATCTCCTCTTTGTAACAATTGTTATAATTCTATTCTTTCTTGAAATAATCTTGGGACCAGACAGTTTCGAAGGATTTCTTATTTATATTGCTCAAATCTTTTTCAACCATTTCGCTACTCGGATTAGTCAAGTATGACCAAGTGGGAAAAATTAATTACCTTGTCACCAGACGATGCTGCCGACTGCCCCTGACTGCCGAGCAAAAGGACAAAATTGCAATGTTGTTTTCTTAGTAATTTTAAAAAATTCTGAAAAAAGCTGATTTTTCCAACATTACATAAGAAATTTAATCACGCATAGGAATATAAGCCTTTAAAGTGTTTAACACAACAAAACGTTTTAAAACTGCATTATATTTGTTGAATTATATTAATTTAAATAATGCCTCTATTGCAGTGAAACCTGCAGCTTAGTGAACGGATATATCAGTTCGCGGCGGTTGGAAGGTTAAACGCGATTTTCTGGTAACTAAATTTTTCAAGGGCAACATGATAAATTAAACAATTTTCAATATTTTTGGATAAAATTTCCTCTCATCTACATATAAATAAATTGGCTAAGGGCCATCGAGCCATTTTTTGAAAAAAAATGTTTTTTATATTTTTCAAATAAGTCAAATTTAAAAATTTCAGCCGATAGCCCTTAGCAACAACCTTTATAAGAAGAAACTAAGATTTTAATTTTTTTGTCGCTACAGGAAGTTAGGATGCTAACCATCGAGACCGGATATTTTGATATAGGTCAATGCGGCCTGTGGTGAGGTTCAGTGGGATGGTTCGTTAAAATGCAAAAACTCCAACCATAGTACAGGAACTGATACAATTTATTTAATATTTTTAAGTTTTAAGTTACAAAAGAAATCTTACACATAATTATTAAAAAGTGAGAGAGAAAATCCACATGTAAAAGGTACGCCTAAGCGTGACCCTAGACCACTAGGTCTTACATGTTCACACGTTGAGATCAAAAGTACAAGTGCCCGATTTCATAAGAAGCATATAACACTTGGCGCTACAACATCGCCAAATTCAAGCATTAGCACAGTGAACGAATAGCAGACAAAGGTTTTATTTGCGAGCCAAAAATGATTAGCCCAAACTCCAGCAACCCCGATAAAAACAATGAAAAATGCGTGATGCAAAATAGTTGCCAGAAAATAACGGTTCTACAAATGTATTAATCAGCGACGCCACAAAACCGGGCAATAACTTTATCTAAACAAATGATTATGTTAAATGATTGCAACCTATAACTGCGAAATGCCGAGAAAGGCATAAGCTTTAAAACAACTGACAAATAAATTTAACGTACATGAAAAGTGATTTAAAGACAGCTTCAAAATACTATCATTTTACATTTTGATATTTTATCTCAACGGCCACATTTACTTAAGTAAAGAATGAGACTGAATTATATCTATCGTGGGCGACGCAAATAAAAAACAAAACAAAATAACATACATTGAAATCAAAGGCAGGTGCATCTAACTTTTCTCT
Organism: Maratus speciosus; assembly: GCA_963932465.1. Taxonomy (NCBI): domain Eukaryota; kingdom Metazoa; phylum Arthropoda; class Arachnida; order Araneae; family Salticidae; genus Maratus; species Maratus speciosus. The sequence continues at coordinate 268,556,880 of OZ010795.1, forward strand.
TTTTATTTAATTTTATCGGCCGAAAATGTTATTGAGAAACCAGCTATAAATCATGAAGTGAAAATTACTGCATTAAATTATAGAGGTTATTGAAAGAAAGAAAAAAACTATAAGATTCGAAATGGATTATAAGCATAGAGTTAAATAATAAATTTTAACAAGACGAAGGGGGAAACACATATTTTAAAAGCCAAAAAATATGAATTAAATTAATTTTTAAAGAAAAGAGAATATGTGAGAGAACTCTGTCACATATCTCACCGGGACACCCGAAGAAAGATGCAACGTGTACGTTGCAGATTTCTAATACATACACCCTTTGTCCACCTTCGCACTTACATAATATGTACCATCACAAAAAAATAAAAAACTATTTAAGTTGACACATAAAGAGACAACTATTTTTAATCGGTCTCTAAAACTAGTACACCTTAGTTCCTGTTTATACAATAATAAGTATATAGAAAACATATTTGCTTGCTTGGAAGACAATTCACAAAGAATTGTATTTGTTCATGACTGAGCGCTCATAATATTCAAAATAATCTTTTTTTTTTAATTATATATTCCACAAAATAAAAGTGCTACATTTGTTGATGACATAGAATCCTATATTTTAATTTTGTGGCATTGTGTTTGTGGCGCTGGTACCAGCTTTTTTTAGTCATGTATATTCATAGAGAGAAGTATTTACATGAACTGTTTTTATCACCTCTCAAAATATGATCTTAAATTATATAATAATATTATAAAATGCAAGCAAATAAAAAAAAACGAAGACAAATACACCAGTAAAAACTTTGAAACTTTAAGGTAAGGTGAATCCTTTCATAAAATTGAAGCTTATTTGTATTATCTTAAGTTGCTTCATTACTGGTATAAGAAACAAAAGAAATTTGTGCATAACGCACAGGACTACCAGAGACAAAAGTGTGCAAGTGCACGTGCAAAAACAAGTGTAGCCCTAAATATTGAAATATTGTGAAATATGGTGGCACCAGCTTATGGCTTCGGCCTTAAATAATAAGTGGTAGTTTTTTTTAGATTCCTGCAATTTAACCAAGTTCCCGCTTTCCAAAAATTAAAATATAATATAATTCAGTATTTTATGAGTTTTCACACTGCCATCCTGACTTTGTGTGTATTGATTAAAATTTAACTCCTGGCAAAATTATTAAAAAGTTTAATAAGGAATTGCATACAATTTTATATAGTGTAACAAGATATCTTACTCGATCTGCCACCTTCAAGTAAGAAGTATCTAAGCAACGTGTTAAAATATGTTACATGATAAAAGTCAACTAATTTGGAATGTATGTGTAGTTTACTATGTCATGTGACGGATAACTCCTTGAAACTTTAAAATCTTTGTACATAGACAAAGTGATGGTGTCATTGATATGTTATGACATTATGCAAACACATAAAAAAATAACCTTGTTAAAATTATAAAAACTGATAGAGTATTTTAATATTGAAACATGGTGTAGTGTTTAAAAGATAGAAAAGTAACAGGAAAAAACTGTATGTGTGTGAAGGGAGGGGAAAAGAAACCCCAAACTCATGAACTAGTGTAATGTATGTATAAAAATGAGCAAAATTGCAAATAAGCAAATGTTGTGTAACACAAACAAATATCCAACACATGAACTACTTGTGAAAAAAAAGTTGAATAAATGGTTTACTAAGGGTTAAAATTAAAATAAAGTTGTATCTACCAAAGTTATTACTGTATTAAGTTAACAAAAGTGTGCATAAAATGCACAATTTAAAGTGCTCAGCAGATTTCATAACTCTACGCAAAAAATGTAGAAGTTATGCCAAGCCAAACATGTTCCAAGTAAAAAGTACAAAAGAGAAAAAAAAATGAGTAGCAAAATAACAAGCTATATACTTTATGTCATATGAGTGTATGTATCCGTCACAAGACACCTGTGAGACTTTAACTCACTGAAAAAAAATTTAAAATGTGAGAAAATGCCAAAGATTTAGTTTAATGACTATATGTGAATAGCCTTTTAAAAAAAAAGTGTACATAACAGCTCACACTATGCATGTGAATAAATTTTATAAAAAAAAACAACATTTAACGATATCAACTATCATGTCATTTATAATAAAATACCTTCTGTTGTAAATAAAATAGCAACGAATCACCAGCTGCGCGTAAACAATGAAGTTAAACAATACATTAACTGTATGTATAAAAAGGTACACCTAATTAATTATCCTTTGCATAAAAATTTAAGATGCCTGTGCAAACAATGTACAATAGTTAAATTATGTCATAATTTCTGCAAAACTTTTAAACACACCAGCCAAAAATATTTTACATTAAAAGAAATGTATCACAAAACAAATACGAAGTTGTGAAAGCAGTGAAAAAAATGTAATCTTAAGCCAAACCCAAATGCTGATAAAAAGAAACCAATACGTGCACAGAATAGTCATGAGTGTATTTAACCACGGTGTGTGTTAATTGACATAGAACAAAATCAGCTAAACTGAACGAGTAAATGTGTGTGTGTATGAAGAACCAGGTTAAACACGACATCACAACAACCATGTGCTTGAGAGGGAAAAAAATGTATGATTAATACCTAACAATGCTATCTGCCCATAGCAAGTTAGTGATAAAAGTGTAAACTAGTGTAAAGGTGGTATTCATAATGAGCATTAGAAAACTGATACTGGTGAATTTTTAGCAAATTAAAAAAATATGTGACCAATACCCGACTTGTGAAATTATTATTAGTGTTAACTCCATGAATCATGTAAGGAAACATATCCGATCCCTGATTAAGCTAGCGGCCAACTCGCTTAACCATAGATCGAAATACACACCTCAGACATTTTGCTATCCCATGAAAAATAGCGCAATGACTGAAGTATCCCACATAAAACGTGACAGAAGTACTAACAATCAACCTTACACAAAAAAATTTCAAAACAATGTATTATGTGAATGTATGTCATTGAGAAACATACAAAAACAAATGACTGTTCAAAACCATCCTAACCTATGATGTATATCTTATTTATTTTGTATTGCAAACGAGAACCAAAAGGGAAAAAAATCATTTTTTGTAACAATGACATGATGACTCGAGCTATATGTAACATACCTAAACTAAATGTATGCCAGGATAAACTAATCAAAGATTACTAAATATTTTGCCGAAGCTCACTATACAACGAAACGTATATGTGAAAGAGAAAAAAAATCTATTTTTTTATTATGATCACGTCTACTGTACGTAAATTTCTAATCAAGTGTACACATATAAATGAAACAAAAACACATGTTACGCTCACTTTCCTCCTCCATAACTATTTTAAACTGTCACCTATATCCAAATCCAACACATTTCATATTGTTCTTAATCATTGCACATAATTTATAATAAAGTCATAAAACAAAAAATTTTCTGCATCAAGAAATTACATATTTTAACTATCAAAAAGGCTTGCAAAAGTATGTCCAAGATTTAATTGTGAAAAGGTAATTTAAAAGCAAGTCATACACAATATAAAATAAATATATATATATAGACTTTTTATATCCATTTTTAAGAAAGGCTGAATGATAACTTCTGATCTAACAAAAAAAAAAGCAATTACTAATCACCAGAGAAGTAATCTTAACTATTCTTAACATTTACATTCCACTTCAAATGCAAATCTGTACCTAACAACTTATCTTTTTAAAAGCAGAAAAAAAATATGAACTAACATATTAAATATTCTTAGCTGAGATAATTACAAATACATCTCTTTTCAATCCAAGTAGAAATGAAATTAAAAGTAAAGACACTTTTCTTAAAAAATATGTCATTCATAACTATAAATAAAAACAACAAAATGTCTACAGACAGCCTTACGTAAATTTTAAAAGGCTTTTTTTGTTTGTCCAACAGCGACAAGGAATGTAAGACTAGTATCTTTCAAGATAAATATTAAACCAAGAAAATTCTTGTCATGTATGAAAATAAAGTATTTAAACATACATAAAATAACTGTGAACTGAAATAACACTTACCTTTCAAACATTATCATTTGAAGAACAGTTTAAAATTACAGCTGCAAGTTTGACGCTTTAACATACTATACATTTTTTATTAAGGCACAATCTTCTCTCTTCAGGATGTCACATATTTTAAGAAGCAGTAAAAATAACAAATTGGAATTGCATGAAGTAATAAAATTTCTAAACAACTAGTATGCATAAAGAACATATTTCTCATAGCATGAAAAGAAAAAAAAATGAAAATCACTGTATTACGTATAAAAACAAGTAATTTACTGTATTAAAAAAAATTAAGATTTAAAAGAAAAAAATTGTTCATGTTGAAGCTTGTAGTGTATTCTCTTTTTTTAACACTACATAAAAATGCACTGTTTTAACTGTAATTAACACAACTAGTGGCACATTAGAATTATTTGAACCGAAACGCCACCACTGTTTGCGAAAATATCTAGCCCAATATCCCATACACTCAAGTCTTTACTAAAAATTCACATTGAATTTTTCAATTAAGTCACATGGAACAGAAAAGCAGATTCTTTGTAAATGATGAGTCTTTCATGTTTGGATTGAGAAAACCATTTTTTTTTTTTAGACTATTTTGGATGAAAATACATTTAGATGAAATTTCCATCACAAAGCAAATATTCGGAATGGTTTTATTTCACAAGCATAAAAACGAAGCCCGATGAATATGAACATTGTCAGGTGCACCTTTCTTTGTAAGAATCAACAGATTTCATTTCTTTATCAATTTCACAAACAAAAAAAAAATGAAGTGTGCTGAACTTGCATATTATTATGTTCACAAACATATCGGGTACACTTGGCACTGAATTCAAGTTAATTTTTTTTACCTAATTTTGAAGTACACGTAGACTGCAGAATAAAATCACAACTACATCAGGTATATCACAGATCGAGAGATTCCAATGAAAGGTTTCAATGAGATTCCCCCATCGCAAACTGAGACCCGATATCACTTATGACACACAGACGTAGGAGAGGGTAGGATAGTAGACAGACTGCAAAACATTATTCCGGAAGAAGAAGAGTACTCCGTGTTGACTAGCAAGAGGGAGCATCAAGGAAGATCAGTCTTTAATTAGAGTGCTATGAGATTTTGAGGCTGAGAAAGACTGATCCGGCATTCATACAGGCCATCATAGATCATTGGAGAGAAAAAAAACTGTGATTGATTGTCCGTAAATAGACGCCAGTAGCTGTCCTTAACTACACGGGTGATGAAAGATGAATCAGGAGTTCACAGGCACATCCAGAAAAATTATTCGTTAAAGAGCAGGAGGGATTCTTGTTTCCAAAACAGTATAAGCTTAGAAGAGGGAAATTTTTCTCTCTCAACTACACATTTTTTTTAGGTTGGAGAAAATCCGGCCGATGTAGCCAAAGTATGTGGTGAGGTTCCGTGGGATGGTTCGTTAAAATGCAAAAACCCCAACCATAGTACAGGAACTAATACAATTTATTTAACATTTTTAATTTTAAAGTTACAAAAGAAATCTTACACATAATTATTATAAGCATTCAAAATATAGAGCTTCCTATGTTAAATTACATTTTCATATTTTTATTAATATCTCCTGAAATTATACACTTAATGTGCTAATTTTTTGTATAGCAATAATACTAAAGAACGGAAACATAAATACATTGAATTTCTAATTTTAAAAATATTATAATATGAATTATGAAAATAATATTCGAAAAAAAATATGAATTGCAACCTACACATTTTTTGATAGATTTATATTTATTATGTCCTGCTTTATCTAAATTCTCAATTTATAATTTTTCTTTCAAGTAGTTTTCGAATTATCATTAAAAATTTTGAAAATGGTGGTTTAAGGGCTGTCTATGATGTGCAGAAAAGCATAATTAAAAAAATATATATTTTACCCATTTTATTGAAATATGTGGGATGTCAATAGTCGAAACATATTAAATGAGCGAAATGGTCATATTGACAAGAAATAATATATTAATGGAACTGACACAGTAATTCTGTATCATTTCAATCAATCGAGTACGAAACTTCAATTTGGATACAGTCCCTAAACTATGCTCATTTTAAAATAATTAATTTCTCTGAAACGAATCGTACGAATTTCATGAAGATCTGGATTTAGGCTGATTGGAAGGCGTACAATTCCTATATGGTATCAAACGTGGGTATTTCTTTTGTGAAAAACAAAGTTTGGGTTTGTTTCTATATATATATATATATATATATATTGCCCCCTAGCAAATGTTATATAGGTGAGAGTTCTACAAAACCAGGTAGGCGGGTAAAACCGGGTAACGCAGATTTCTCCTTAATTTGAACTTTTATGTATCAACCAACACGAGGAATTGCTTGCCGAATGTTATTGTGGCATTTGTAGCTGAACGAAACTTAAATGTGCGCGGTTATTTTTTATGTAAAAAATTTCTTTTGAATTACTATTAAAAACTGTTTTGTTTGATTCTAGGTTTTAGGTATATATTAACTGCTTGTCAGCATATTAAATATTGGTAAGAATTATAACTAATTCTTTGCTTTTTCTGCTAATAATTTAAGAGTTTTACTAACCTTTTACTATAGCGTTGAGAGTAGTTACGCCATGTTTTTAAATCTGTGCCACGCTCGGATAAAACCGGGTACTTAAGAGTGGGTCAAAACCGGTTGCAACCGGTTTTGTCCTACGCCCATATAATTATTTTTTAAAGATAGGATACAATGTTTGAAATGCCAAAGATGGGCACACGAAGCATGCAGCATGAAGAAAAATGTGAAAACAAATTCATTTGTGATTTTTGCAGTTAAAATAACTGCACGCTTTCAGTGTAAAATATATAGGGATATTCAATGTAGCAAATTCGCCATAAATTTATTTTTGACACATTGAAGCAAACAAGTGGAACTTCGTTTCGTTAAAATTAACAAAATTGTATTTTTTTTACTACATTAAACAAGGATTTTTGGACCGAAATGAGTTTTCTAGGAGTTTTAAATGGATACCCGGTTTTACCCAACCAATGCAGTAAAACCGAATTTTTGCTTCTATCTGAAAAAAAGCTAATTTTTTGTCTAATAAATTATAATTTGTATCACAAAGAATATGTTTTATTATAGCCAAAGATTCATTTTATATTAAAAACGTTATTCACAGTTTGTTTTTTCATTTAACTGCATTTGCGAACAAAAAATATTTATTGTACCCGATTTTGCCCCACCTCCCCCTACATCTTTTAAAAGTAGACTTTATTTCCAATCGTTTGGAACCTGTAACTTTCTTGTACTATAATTTGTCTAAGAGTTAACAGGAAGTGTTTACTTTTTTTCCACGACTGTACTTTTTCATAATCTGTTTATTTACAAAAAATCAGATTGTTCGAATATTTTGTGATTCAGCTACATTTTGAAATAAAGAATTTTTTTAGCCATTTAAAAAAAAAAAAAAAAACATATAAAAGCCGTAAAATTTTGAAAACAATAACATTTAGATCTTGGATGTAAAAAAAAATTACTTCAAATATTGAATATTATTTTAATAAAATAATGTCTCACACAGAATTTCATGACGTTTTCAAAACACTTTGTCTTTAAAAATACATTATAAAGGACCATTAGCATAAATATTTTATGTAACATTTCTGCGTTAATGGGAATTTTAAACTGCTTTTTAAACATATCAGTTCTACGAGTAAATGTAAATACGAGGTATTATTCATGATGGCGTATGTCATTCTATAACAAAACATAAAAGACCATTCTTCATTTTCCCTGAAAAAACAAACAAAAAAATGAAATTTTAATTTTATGCCCTGCATTCCGCATTATTTTCAAAAATACATTAACAGAGTGTTGATATAAACACACGTATTCAAAGATTAAAAATGAAATGAAATGTAAACACATTCTGGAGTGAACAATATTAGAAAGGATTTAACGAAATATTTTCTTAGTTCTTTCAGCAATATGTTTTTAACAGAAATATAAACAAAAATGAAAAATAATGCGTCCAGCATAGATTATAAAACGCATTCCAACACATTCAGAATACTGTAACAAAACGTTACAATTTATTAAGGTAAAATATATCTAAATAAACAATTTAGAAAATGAATGAAAACCCATTGAAACCATTTGAAAACCCAATTTCTGCAGTTACCATGAATAGAACGAGAATAGAACGAAATATATACGATTTTTTGGTGGGGAGCAACCCTCTATATGATCCATAGATTTATATGTATACTACATAGTATGCAAAAAGTTAGTGAAATTTAACGTATTGCACAGTTGAAATTTTCCATTCAACAATTTCACTCAATATACGGAAATGCACTTGAGATCTTTTGTGTAGCCTTGTATATGATATTTAGAATTTTTACACACCAAGTAATATGTAAAAAATTAGTTAGATTTTAAAACGCGTTTCACAGTTGAATACTCATTTCCAGCAATTATTTTTCATACGCAATATTGTAACCAAATACTTAAGTGTGTTCCTGTAAATAAACGATAAATTATATGCCGACCATATTCTACAGTAAGCCTTTTCTAGTACACGTCAGTGATAGATACAAATTTCAATATATTTAAAGTAATATAATATCATTAAAAAAAACTTTGCAAACGATATTCTCCCATAAGCTGTAATATAACAGAATTACTACGCAATTAACTACGCAAGGGGGATATAGCCCGAAGAGTTCCTCCCTTCATGGATGTCTTTCTATGAGACCCTAACCCGTATTTACGATTCAGCCCAAATATTCAAGATTCAGCCCAAAAAACTAAAAATTCCAAACAATTAGACCGGCGGGGGCGATTGGGTTCGAAAACGACCAGTTTTGAGATTAACCTCCTGAATATGTCCCCGTACGATGGTTACGTGGTAGAAACCATTGAAACTAAAGTAGCTTTCGTGGACGACGTAGTCAAGGGGTTAAACTAAAATTCAAAATAAATATACATTTCTAGGTTAATGTATGTTTAACTCTTATACTTTTAAACCTAAATTTATAACTAAGCTGAATATGCAAAAAACAGAGAGAGAAATCTAAATGTGTGTTAAAGCAATGTTAAAGCTTTTGGGTTTTTTATATTGTTGCAACAATCACTCTTTATTAAAAAAATAATTATTAATACACTTTTCAAGATTTTTTTAGGGCCTAGTTGAGGACCTAGAAAAAAAGCTACGACCTTCTTCTTCTTTAAACTTCTCACTGCCGCTAACTGATATATCCGTTCACTAAGCTGTTGGTTTCACTGCAATGGAAGCATTATTTAAATTAATATAACTATACAGATATAATCCAGTTTTTAAAAATAAGGTTATGATTAATAGTGTCAAGGCTTATATAACTATACTTAATAAAAAAAATTATATCATGTTGGAAAAAACATCTTTTTTATCATTAAAACCAAAATTGCAGTGAAAACAACATTACAATTTTGCCCTTTTGCTCGGCGGTCGGGGGGTTAAGTGAAACAAAACAAATATTCAATGAAATTAATCTCTAAAAGTCAAAACAATTATATACATTTCAAAATTAATCAACTTTGCTTGTTGAACCTCCTAAACACGCAGAATGTTCTACTTATGAAACATGGAAATTACTGTTCTGAAGAAACAAATCATAGACCTTGCTGGAGAAGTACAATCTAAAACTAAGGAAGTCGAGCATTATCAGATGAAGTATAAACAGCTAAAAAATGTATCGACTATACAAACAAAATAATGGAAATTTTGGAGCAAAAACTAATCCGTATCTAATAAAAATTAGGGAATCTTTTCATGTCGATAAGTTTAGCGTTGCCCTTTGTCGTGTTAGTGATTATTAAACGCATACATGTTATTTGTTAGATATTGTATTTGGACAACATAATCTTTCAAATACTGTCTTAAAAGGCAACATAACGCATAAAAAAGATGTAATAAAAAGGTCATGCGTCCAAATTATGCTTCAGACATTCAGGGCCATGTCGCTTGGAAGTTCAATATGAATGTATCACTTGTAACTGGAATAAATTATATTCGGACGCAAAGGCAGTCAAAAGTGAGGAAATATTAATAGTTTTTTTAATTTAAATCTTGTTTGTTCTTTTCATGTACATAGGATAAATTAAGAAGGACAAATCAAAATGCAGGTAAAAATAATTTTTGTAAATTTTAGCATGCTTATACTAAATTTAGTTGCTAAAAAGTGTGAATTAAAACTTTAAAACCAGTAAAAATATGCTTATTTCGACTGGTACATGTTTCAACTCTTCCCGAGTTGACATTTGACATTTATTAGCATACACCGGACCTGTGTGCTTGGCGTCAAGCACCGATTACAAGTCATCGTCAACATATACAGGGACGAGATAACAAACAAAAGGTAAACACCAGAGAAATTCAACCGGGAGCTCAACAAAGAGTGTGCAACGGAGCCAGCGGTATTCGAACCCGCTCCCACCTACGCTCTCAAACGATTAGCGGTGTGATGCCTTGACCACTCAGCCACGGTGGGCCCTTCTTTCCAAGTCATTTTCAAAACAAATAAATAAAAATATTCCAAAATTGCACGGTCTATGAGACGCCATTATTCAATTTTCCACGTATTTTTTCATATAATGCACGTTATTTTTTGCTTTACTTCGATGTGTATTTTATTTTTATCTTCATAACCAGTGGGTAGCTCCAGCCATAATTTGGTAAGTTAAATGATGCTGTATCGTTACATATTGAATTTTCGTTACAATCTCTATAGTTTCCCTTATAATGGATGGATAGTATAGACTGGAGGGATAAATTATTTTACTTTCATTGAAATTTATTTGTATGGATTCTTCTTGATGATATCTTGCTACGGATGTGGTTTTTCCATTACATTTAATATCAGGTGTATGCTTCTTTTTCCTATACTTAAATTTTCTACTAGCCATACCAGTATAGTAATTCTTTGATCCGTCTGTTCTAATAAATGGTATTTCATAAACTTCGGAGTAATTCTCAAAATTTATTGGGTCAGTTTTAGCACAAATGACATTCTTCAATTTCGGAGGTGGGTTGGCTACTAAGCAGATATTTAAACGTTTAAGACTATATTTTAATTTCTCAAAAAAGCTTGGAATATATCGAATAGTATAAAGTTTGTACTTTTACGAATCAAATTTACGTTCAGGTTTCTTATTATTGGCAATATCCACGATACCAATGATAAGGAGACTGAACGTAAATTCGATTCGCAAAAACTTTACAGACAAACTTTACAGACGTGTGAAAATTATCAGAATAATTGTGAAATTTACAGTAAAAACTTGTTTTATTAAATAAATATTTAAACAATATTCATACATTTAATATTTAGTGTGCATCCCCTTGTTTTTTATTAAAGAAATGATAGCATACTTGTCTTGGCATACTTTGTATTAGTTTTTGGCAATTAATTTGTATTTCGTAGTCATGATGCCAAATTTGGATGAATATTTCTACCAGACCAGTCTTGTTTGTGATGTTGCATTTCTTAATTTTTTTTCTTTACAATAGACCAAAGGTTCTCTATGGAATTCATATCTGGACTGTTTCCAGGCCATGGAAGTGTTTTTTTTTAATTAAATTAAAGAAATTCAACATCCCAAACAAGAATGTTCTGATAGAAAAACTCACCCAAATTTAGCATCATGAACCGAATTGCCAGAAATTCATAAAAAGTATGCCAAGACGTATCGAATCTTTAATAAAGAACAAGGGGATGCACACTAAATATTAAATGTATCAATATTTTTTTTAATTTATTATTTCTTTAATATAACAAGATTTTAATGTAAATTTCACAATTATTCTAATAATTTTCACACGTCTGTATACTATTCGAGTCAATCCATTTCAAGTGGTCCCGAAAATCATTTATTGGTTGCTTGACCATTTTTTAAAAATCTGAAATTTTTTGTAGAACAACCCAAACATCAAGGAAGTTCAAAATCACTATTATTTTAATTTTATTAATTTTTGTTTGTGCATGGCGACCATCTTTGCTTCATCGTCTGCAGCAATTTTCTCACGTGAAGGATTTACAGATTTGTAAATAACTCATCTTTTATTTCTCCAATTCCAATGCGGATTAAAGCAATTTGTACAGAATGCATTGGGCTAAAATTTTTGTAATAGAGTAGTTTCCAAAAATAAATCCTTATTGGTGAAATTTCAGTATAAATGTTCAGTTTTTTTCCAAAATTTGTCCGTTTACAAGAGGAAATTTTTCTAGCAAGAAAATCTGTCAACATGACATTTTTTTTTTTTTTTTTTTTTTACCAATAGGCCGAAAGTACTTGTGCTCACACGCCAAGTTCCAGATCTGGGACTTGCTTTCTCTTCACTAAAAATATCCCAATTTTTTCAAAAATGTCAAAAATCGTACTTTTGAGGCTTTGGTGGGGCACGAGATAAAAATCTGAAGTTCTGTTTTCTGACAGTATTTTATGGTAGTATTATGTACAAAAGTTTCAGGATGGAGATTTGACTACAAGCTGAGATATGGCAAGAGAAACATGTCAAAACAATACTTCAAAACTATTATTTTGTTGTAATCACAGGTAAGTATTTATCTCAAAGTGTCATTTAAATTTATATTTTATTATCTGTAAATAATAGTAACAGGAAATAAAGCTTTTTACAAAGCTTAGCAATTAATTTAAAAAATAATTATGCCCAAGACCTACATTTTGTATGGTTTCAATAATTTTTTTGTAAGTAATTTTAGTACCTAAAAGAAACCTGAGCACTTTTACATAAAGAAAAAAAAATTATACAAGACCTCAGACAAAAACAGAATAGAGAAAGAGAAAAGCTGTTAATGTTGACATACTTATATTGGTGAAATTTCAGTATAAAGTTTTAGTTTTTTCCCAAAATTTTCCCGTTTACAAGAGGAAATTTTTCTAGCAAGGAAAACTGTCAACATGACATACTTTTTTTACACATAGGACGAAAGTACTTGTACTCACACGAAACTTGCTTTCTCTTCTCTAAAACAAATCCCAAATATTTCAAAAATGGAAAAAATCGCACATTTGAGGCTTTATATCTTTGGCGGTGCACGAGATAAAAATGTGAAGTTCTGGTTTCTGACAGTATTTTATGGTAGTGTTATGTACAAAAAACTTCAGGATGGAGATTTGACTACAAGCGGAGATATGGCAAGGGCTACATGTCAAAACAATACTGCCAAACTATTGTTTTGTTGTAGTCACAGGTAAGTTTTTATCTCAGGGTGTCATTTAAATTTATTTTCTTATTATCTTTAAATAATATTTAAATAATAGTAACAGAAAATAAAGCCTTTTACAAAGCTTAGCAATTAATTTAAAAAATAATTATGACCAAGGCATTTTGTATGGTTTCAGTAATCCTTTTTTATAAGTAATTTATTAACTAAAAGAAACTTCAGCCCTTTTACATAAAGAAAAGAAAATATTTTTATACAAGACCTGAGACAAAACAGAATAGGGAAAGAGAAAAGCTGTTAATGTTGATATACTTATATTGGTGAAATTTCAGCATAAAATTTCAGTCTTTTTCCAAAAATTTTCCGTTTACAAGAGGAAATTTTTCTGGCAAAGAAAACTGCCAACATGATATATTATTTTGACAAATAGGCCGAAAGTACTTGTACTCACACGCCAGGTTCCAGATCTGAAACTTGTTTTCTCTTCTCTAAAAAAAACCCCCAAATTTTTCAAAAATGTCAAAAATCGCACTTGTGAGGCTTTGATATCCCTGTTGAGGCACGAGATAAAAATCTGAAATTATGGCTTCTGATAGTATTTTATGGTACTATTATGCACAAAAAAATTTAAAGATGGAGATTTGACTCCAAGCTGATGTATAGCGAGGAAAAGCGATCAATAAATGCTATTAATAATACCTTAATATGAATTAGATTTATCTGTTTTATTACAATATTTACACATGAAATATGGCTTGTTGAAAACAGTGTAATAACAAATATTTAATTTACTAAGAGAATATATATGCTCAACAAAGATCTGAGAAATATCTTCACAGAATTTAGGAGAGATGTTATGAGGTCGACCAGTTACTGTTGTCAGTTCCATAGGGGTAATCTTTCTAAAAATTTTATTTGCAGGAACCAAGTCTTGTCATCCTTGATAACTTGACTGAAGTACTTGGCTCTTCTGGCTCATAGAAATGAACTTTGAAATCACTATGTTCAAATCTCACTTCATTAATAATTCCTAGCTTATTTCTTATCAGGCAACAATGTCATTTTTCTGCAGCATAAATTTTCAAAAGGGCTTTGGATATCTTTACTTTCTGAAAATTACTTGAGGCTGATGCATGGTAACATCCTATAAATGTTTCATTTACAGGAACATACTTATGTTAGGAAGAAGTTTCAGGGACTGACAAGCAGCATTAAAATTCTGTTTTTTAAACCAACAAGCAGGGACGTGTTTTGACAGGTTTGATAATGTCCCAACAAGTATGTCAACATAAACAACTTTTCTCTTTCCGTATTATCTTTTTGTCTCAGGTCTTGTATAAAAATATTTTTTTTCTTTAAGTAAAAGTGCTGAGGTTTCTTTTAGTTACTAAAATTACTTACAACAAAAATTACTGAAAGCATATAAAATGTAGGCCTTAGGCATAATAATTTTTTTAATTACTTGCTCAGAATTCAAAAGGCTTTATTTTCTGTTACTATTATTTAAAGAAAATAAAAAAATTAAATAACACTCTGAGATAAATACTTACCTGTGACTACAACAAAACAATAATTTGGCATTATTGTTTTGGCATGTTGCCCTTGCCATATCTCAGCTTGTAAAATCTCCATCCTGAAATATTTTGTGCAGAATACTACCTTACAATACTATCAGAAACCAGAACTTCAGATTTTTATCTCGTGTCCCACCAGAGATATCAAAGCCTCAAAAGTGCGATTTTTGACATTTTTGAAAATTTTGGGATTTTTTTTTTAGTGAAGCACGTCCCAGTTCTGGAACTTGGCCTGTGAGTGCAAGTATTTTTCACCTATTTGTGAAAGAAATTTTGTCATGTTGACAGTTTTCCTTCCTAGAAAATTTTCCTCTTGTAAACGCACAAATTTTGGAAAAAAAAACTGAACATTTATACTGAAATTTCACCAATAAGGATTTATTTTCGGAAACTACTCTATTACCAAATTTTTAGTCCAATGTTTTCTGTACAAATTGCTTTAATTCGCACTTGAATTGTAGAAATAAACGATGAGTTATTTACAATTCCGTAAACCCTTCATGTGAGAAAATTGCTGTAAACCATAAAACAAAGATGACCGCCATGCCTAAACAAAATTTAATAAAATTAAAATAATAGTCAATTTGAACATCCTTCATGTTAGGGTTGTTGTACAAAAAATTTCAGATTTTTTAAAAATGGTCAAGCAACCAGTACTGGACCACTTGAAATGGATTAACCCATTCAATATCTTCCAAGATTTTTTGAGAAATTAAAATATAGTCTTCAAAGTTTCAATATCTGCTTAGTAGCCAAACAACCTGCGAAATTGAAGAATATCATTTGCGCTAAAATTGACCCAATTCATTTTGAGAATTATTCAGGAGTTTATGAAATACCATTTATTAGAACAGACGGATCAAAGAATTACTATATTGGTATGGCTAGCAGAAAATTAAGTATAGAAAAAAGGAGCATATTTCTGATATTAAATATAATAGAAAAATTACAGCCATAGCAAGATTTTATCAAGAAGAAACCATCCAAATAAATTTCGATAAAAATAAAATAATTTTCCCTTCAGTCTATACTATTCATCCATTGTAAGAGAAACCATAGAGATTATAACGCTCTTAAATTCAGTATGTAACGATGCAGCATCATTTAACTCGAGCTACACGATGGTTATGAAAATAAAAATAAAATATACATCCAAGTAAAATTTAAAAAGTGCATTATATGAAAGAATAGGTGGAAACTATAATGATGGTTTTTCATAGACTGTGCAATTTTAGAATATTTTTTATTTTTTGTTTTAAAAATGTCTCGGGTAGAGTTGAAACATGTAAAAAGTCGAAATAAACATATTTTTACTGATTTTAAAGTTTTAATTTAAAACTTTTAGCAACGAAAATCAGTGTATTATTACAAGGTGTGAATTTGCTACATATTTTAGCATGCTTTTTAGATCTGAAAATTTGACCTATCGCGTAAATTGCGTATCGACCGCAAAATCTCTGTAGTCGAATCGGCCAAATAACCGCAATTTTCCAACTGCATTTCTTTTTCAAATTTTCTTCAGTTCATTTTTAGATGGATTTAAAATTTGAATTTAAATTAACCCATCTAATTTTAACTTGGAGTACGGTTTCCACACAAAAAAAAAACATAAAATTTCCATTTTCAATCTTTAGTGATACAATTTTTCTAGGGAGCGCTATCGGCATAAAGTAAATGTATAATGCTAATTTTTTTTTTTATCAAATGTAAAATTGAAGAGACAGACGATATCAACAACATAAGTGTTGCTAAACTCAGTTACAGAAAACAAGTGTTGCCACAGGAAAGATAATGCATTATAATACTACAATTAACACGAACTTTAAGACAAAAAAAAAGAAAAAAAAACCCAGAAAGATAGCGACAGAATATGAGATACTAGAAAACAGGAATTCTGCTCTTTCAGATTTAGTGTCGCCACCGATGAAAAAAAAATGTATATATCAATAGTACAAAACATATTTCAATTCTAAGACTTACAACACACGCTTTTATTTTATGCAAAATGACGTCATTCACATCCGCTTAAGAATCCCACATTGACGATCCACTCTTAAACATTTACAGTAAAGTAGGCATAGGACGTCACTATCGCGAAATAATACACAACTGCAGCAAAAAGATGCCGTCATTAAAGAAACCCGATAAAATAAAATGGCTGTCTAATGATTCATAGGCCTTCATTTGTTTGTAACATTAATATAAGATACTTAAAATTAAATATAGTTTATAATAGCTCATGTTTTAACAGAAATCATTCGTTTATATTTTTTCAAAATAGCACGTATTTTAATTACATTTTCTTTCAGTTGTTATGAGAAAATGGCAAAAAAAATATATAATTACTATTTTAGAACTGTTTTTCCTTTACTTTCCACAGAAATGGAGTACTTCCGTTACCAATATTAAGTAAATGACTCTAAAAACTACAAAAAAATTAATATTTCAAAAATAAATGAAGATACAGTTTTCAAACAAATTGCATTTAAAAGTACATTTTTTTCTCAATACGACGGTATAAAAATTGAAAATATGTGATGCTCAGAAGTTTAAAAAACTTCTATAGAATATTTAATCGTACAATGATACATCTTCTTTGTTTTACGGCTATCTTATACAACGAACGTTACTTTTTTGGAGCTTTTATAAGCTGGGAGAAAGAAACAGCATACCAGGGGTTAAAAAAATTTAAAGCATATAAATTTACACGATTTCAGCGGTACACTCGCTTCATTTAAAGTATTATAAATTTACGGTGGGGAAATTTGTACACTACTACAGGGTGTGCCAAAAGCCACTGGCAATTTTTTTCATTGAATATAAAATCAAGTATTTAAAGTCGTCTATTTTTTTTTTGTAAAAAAGTTTATAATTATAAATGTGGCCCAAAATGCCACAGCGACAATAATATACATGATTTATTATTTTAAAAATACCGGGTGTCCTAAAAAGCACTGACTGATTTTAAAATTCAATAACTTGTAAACGGTGACGGATATTTAAAAAATTCTTGCAGCAGGGTTATGCATAAGGTCAAAAGATTTTTACAGTGATTTTCGATTTTCGTTCGAATTACAAACAATAGATGGTGCTGCGACCAATAAACGCTAAATTCAGGCTCGATTTTTCGTACTTCGTGGCCCGCTCAATACATTTCCATCTCCTTTTTCCGCATGGAACAAGAGAAAGGACCAAAAATCGAGCCTGTATTTAGTGACTATTGCTTAGAGCGCCATCTATTGTTTGTAATTCGAACTAAAATCGAAAATCACTGTAATAAAACTTTTGACCTTATGCATAACCCTCCTGCAAGAAATTTTTAAATATCTGTCACCGTTTGCAAGTTATTGAATTTTAAAATCAGTCAGTCCTTTTTAGGACACCCGGTATGTATAAATATTACATCCAACAACATTTAAAATATTAATGCTCTTATAACACATTTTATTGTGATCTGAATCCTTAACCTGGCCTTATTTGGCACAGGTACTTTATCTTATGCTAGATATTCTAATATCAATGTGTTAGAATAATAAAAAACTACACACACATGCTTTTTCAATATTTCATTGTTAATTTCTATTCTGTTCTGCTTAATACCGCATTCTAGAATTGTACAAAACTAATCAATAAGCTTAACAATAATGGAAATGCTTGAAATATATCCAAACCTGGGAATTATGTATTCCATTCACTTTTTTTGAAAGTCATCAATTTAAAATGATGTATATAGCAAAAAGTATACTACAGCATAATAAGCATTTATAAATAATAATCTGCTCACGTTTTGTTACTTTGGGTGTTAAGCTTCTAATTTATCAATTATTTAAATAGAAATACTTCTAAATCTTAATTCTTATAGTCCAAATTAGTGTAGATTCTGAGACACTATACGTAATGCATATATTGGATTTGATTAAACAAAAAATCAATTGAATTGTAATTAAATATGTTTATTAATGTTAAGAATTTTATTGGACTTCGTTTAAATTGCATATTTAACCAATTCACAAAATAATTTTTAGTATTATCTTACTATATACGTAATTTTAGTTTTTTATATACAGGATAATTGGAATTAAACAGATTGTATTTAGAACTTTTTAATCATGTTTAGTAGGCAACCTAGTTTTGTATTCATACTTTCCTAAGAATCCGCTCAGTTAATTCAGGTGAAAAAATACTCTGCTTTAATTTCCACACTACGGAAAATAGCTAACAATAATTAAAATAAATGTACAAAAATAAAAACAAATGAGCTGTAACTGTATAGAAATTCTTTCAATATTCCACGAATAACATTGGAATAGAAATAATAAAAAATATCAGCAACAAAAAAAGCTAATAAATATTGCAGTCATTATTTAATTTATAATACAGTGATACCTCTCTAAGGAGACCACCCATTAGACCCTAGAAAATCGGTCTTTCAGAGAGGTGGTCTCTGAATAGAGGTGATGGGTAAACAGGTTGTCTACAGAAGCTGGAAATCGGGGAATCGTATAAAAATCAGGGATGTTTATCAATCTGGAAAAATCAGGGAAAGTCAGGTTATTTTGTAAATATACTTGAAAATCAGAGAAATTTGTCTATGTGAAATTATTAGCATTTTCACCTTATCAACAAGACTGATTCGTCTATTTTATATACCTCCATATTTTTTCACATGGTGATTAGTCTTTCCCAGAAATGAAAAGCTAAAATCTTAAAAAACGATTTTACACACAAATAACGTATAGAACGATAAAAATACCCATACGATCGTTTCAAGGATTCATCGATCCCCTTCCTCAGTGAGAGGGAAAAAAAAGAAATAATATGAAGCCGAAGAACCCCTCGATTATAGCCCCGAGAACTGGCTTATGGATTGATTGAAAAGGCAGAAGCAAAAGTTTATATATCCCAAAGAAATGACGTAATTGAACAGAAATAACTGAACAAGAGTCACTGCGAGTTCTTTCGCACTGGTGAAAGAAAAGGGGTGCTGGTCATATCATTTACTAAGGTGGAAGTATGTTCATGAATATAGTGAGCTTCATAAAAGTCTAGGTCAAAAACTGAGTTACATTTTTGAATAATTTTTGCCTCTGGATAATTAAACTGGTGGTTGAAATTCCAACAATGTTTCGCTATTGTACATTTCTCAATTTCCTGCTTTCTAACGTAATTCTGGTGCTCTTTCAGCCTAATTCGAAGTGCACGCTTCGTCTGCCCAATGTAAGAGAGGCCGCACTCACAAAAAATTCTGTAAATGCCCCAGGTATTATGACCGTCAATAGGATCTTTAAGATTGGAGAAAGAAATTTTATTGGTTGGAGAGAAAACAACTTTAAAACTAAACCTATTGAGAATACGAGAAATTTGTGATTTTAGGAAAATAAGGTAAGACAATAACATTTCTAAATTCTTTATTTGCTGGAACAGAATCGGTGATTGTCTGAGGTTTAGATAAAATGCTGTTAATGATATTCAAACTAAATCCACGATCGATGGCAAGTGCTTTTATATAGTTAATTTCACTATTAAATAAATCAGAATTTGAACAAATTTCCGTGCACGGGAAATAAGAGTATTGAAAGCTGGAAGTTTTGGATGTGGGGGATGACTGGACTTATAATGAGGGGGTAAACTTATACCAAAAGTTTTACGGTAAACTGTCGTCAAAAACACAATCAGTACGAATTACCAGGATATCCAGAAAAGCTAGACGTTGTTGAGTTACAATTTCAAAAGTAAACTGTATACATGGATCAAATCAAGTTAATATTATGTTTAGACAAATCAAGAAAAGCAAAGGAATCATCTACGTAAGGTGTATAAAATGGAAACTGTATCTTTCTCAGTATTTTTAAAAGCATGCATAATGTATGAGTTTTTGATATTTAACGCAAATTAAGTTGATCAGATGTTCTCATTTTCTGTAGATAGCGCTTATATTAAAGACAATTTACCTATTTTTGAAAATTTTAAATGTTACATTAGCAAAATCTAAGCATGTGGCCAGGTTAATCCAATTATCTCTCGCGTCAGATGTAGATAAGTCTTAGAATTGAACATTTTTCAGAAAATGAGGAAATTTTCTGGTCACCATATATCCATTGACGGCTATATGAAAATGTAAGACTAAATTTTCAGTTCGTATTTTTAAAATTGTCAACCAATACTTTATTAATATTAGACAATTTTTATGTTTTCACTTGTTTTTTTTTCCAAATGAGATAATTAGCAAGCTGGGTTAGATAAGTGTGTTATACGTACGACGAAGCAGCATTGAGAAAATACCGTATATGTATGCTTATTGTTAATAATGGAATCAGGAAAATCTGATAGTCAGGCAAATTATGGGAAAATCGGCTATTAGGTAGATTTCCTATGAAATACTACCTATTGGGATCGCTCCTATGTTGAAATTTCTGAAACATTTTTGCAGATCTACACCGACCATGACCCCTAGAACCCAAAACCACCCTCAGTAAAAAACTTTATATATCTATCTATCTATCTATCTATCTATCTATATATATATATATATATATCACTTTCTTCTGGACACGATAACTTTCGTAATTCTGCACCAATCATTTCCAAACTAATACATAAAATCAATTGACATAAAATCTCGGTCACGTTCGTTACTGGGCAAAATCGGACCAAGGGGATGGAAATAGAGAGGGGTTTTGTGAAAACAGAACCCCCCCCCCATAACTTCTTAATTTTTGTGCATATCAAATCAGTTTAAAGTTTTTATTACTTCTAAAAATAGGGCCAAAAATTTCTGTATCACAGATTTTTGATAAAGTTAAAAATGGGCTCAAGGGGCGCAAAAATGGGGGTTTTGGAAGAAAAAAAATCATAACATCGTCAATTCTCAAGATATCAAATCCAATTAATTTTATTATAAATTGCCTTAACATTATCTACAAAAAAAAAAAAAAAAAAAAAAAACGAAAACAAAAAGGGGGGTTGAAGAAGAAAAAAATTGATAACTCCGTCAATTCAAACGATATAAAATCCCCATGAATTTATCATATATCTTCTTAATATTGTGTACAACATCTACATAGGCAAGTTTTGGATGGGACCAATTCTAACAGAAAAAAAAATTAAAAATACATAGCGGTTGAAGAATAAAATCATCTTAGTAAGGGTGAATTCAAATCCAAACTGCTTATTTTCTGGCTCATTTACAATTCATTTTTGCTCTCAAAGGCTTCCAATTGGTACTTTTTCTTACTCAGAAACTATATAATGTACCGTAATGGTCGATTTTTTAATAGAGGCAGAATATATTTTTAAAAATGCTGTTAAAAAGGGCATTTTGAACCGAATTTACCGAAGCGGATTGTGTTGGAAAAATCATTGTATTAAGGATGCACTCAAATCAAAACTGCTTATTTTCTGACTCATTTTTAAATTCATTTTTGCTCTCAAACGCACTTAATTGGCAGATTCGCTTATTCAGAAACTATATAATGTACCGCAATGATAGATTTTTTGATTGAGGCAGAATATATTTCAAAAAATGATATCAAAGTGGGCATTTTGAACGGAATTTCTCGAAGCGATTGTGTTGTCCTTCTGAGAAAATAATTGTTTATATATCAAGTTTTAATTAATTGAACAAAAAATAAAAACACAGGTCGCTTATAAATCTCTTCAAAAATCACGTCAGCAAGTTTAATATTTTTTTTTAAATTAAAAATGAATCTGGAATTATGCCAGAAAATTTCGAGTTGTTGAGCATGGAAAAGTATTTTTTTGTATACCGCCCTAACATGATTCTGATAAAACCATCTATTATATAAAAATGAAATAAAAACTCGTCGAAAGCGGCCAGATAAAATTGTTAAAGTGGATTTATCTCTAATCATGATTTAGTTTTTGTTTGTGAAATTAGTATATTTGACTTCGAAAGCTACCTCTGCCTGTAGGCCGGGCCGGCAGGGATTTTTTACAATTTCTGTAGACACCCTGGTAAAGCAAAGTTTCATGAAACACATACTACAAATAAAAATTATTATTGAATGTAGTTTTTTTTATTTCACATCTATACAGCTTTAAAGAAGGAATTAATTGTAGTTTGCTTTAATTATAACAATTTCTCTTTAACAATTTTTGTTTCTAAACATTATTTGAACTTTTTAAACAGATTATTTATTTTAGTATCATCTCTAACAGGTATCGAACTCTCTATCAATCTATTGATTTCAACAAGTGTTTCGTGACATGAAATAGAAGTTTTAACTGGCAGAAGCTCGTCGTCTGAATCAAAATGAGTTCCTAAAATAGATTACAAAAAATCATTCATTTTTATTAATGGTTGTAGAATTAATTTTTTAATATAACAAATTTAAAGTCTTAGCTTTATCGAGATTTTCTATAATACGATTCTCCCAGTCTTCAGATAAATCATCGTAACACTCAAGAGCTTCTTCATATTCCAGTGATTTGGGATCATAATCAACTTTAGCTGCATTTGATAGCTGAATCACGTCATCTTCTAAGGTACTGATGTCATCAATGGTTACATTGCTTAGTCCAAAAGTACTGAAGCGATTGACAATTGTTTGTGCCTTTACGTTATCCCATGCACGTTGTATCCACCGAATAGCATTTAAGTACATTGATGGATTCCACAATGTCGGACGCATTTTTGGTCTCATCTATTAGCGAAATGAGCTTTCGTAAAACAAAGCGTTTGTTATTCCAGCTTGAAATAATGAATAATTTCTTTATTTAACAGCTGAATTTTAGATGTCGTGTTAGGAGGGAGAAAGTGGAGTTTCACACGCTTCAGTTGTGCATCATACAAGTGACATGGAGCATTGGATAATGTTTCTACCCTGTTTGGTTATCTTTATGTCAAAGTCATGTAACCCATTTGTCATGTCTATTAGATTTCCAAATCACTCCTATTTTTGCCACATCAACATTTTTAAAGCAATGAGGCTTTTGAGTCTTCCACATTATGATTGGGTTTTCATTCTCTCCAGTGGCAATCCCACAAAAGGCCACAGTAAGTCGCTGTTTGACCTGTTTTCCTCCTTTTGTTTCATCTGTTTTCTCCATAAGAGGCACGGAAGGATAATCCAGTATCATACAGATTATAAATGTCACGATCTGAATATCCTGAAAGAATCAATGGAAGACGATATTTCCTCTCCACTAACACCTCTTCATCTACATCGGCCGATTCTCCAAAAATAGATTTCAAGACAATATTGTTTCTGTTACAAAACTTCTCCAGCCACCCATTGCTTGCGTAAAAATCATTTTGCTCTATAACTTTTCCCATTTGAATGGCCTTCTATTTCAATAAAGTTACACTCATTGGGTTATTTTTTGCCCTTGCATACTTAAACCACTGCAATACAGTTTCATTAGGTTCGCTAAATTTTTTCTTCCTTTTTCTTTTAATTCTGCAAGATTTGAATTTCTCATACTCTTTTAACAGAAAATCTTTATTTTTTAACGCATTGTTTATTTGAGTTTTGCTACAATTAAAACTTGCCGAAAGTTTCTTCTCTAATGTTCCATTCTCGTGTACTCTTAAAACTTTCACTTTGTCTTCCAAAGTTAACACAATTCTCTTAGACATCATCCAAATTGATATACTAATCACACAGCAAGAAAAACACGATATGCATTTCGATGCAAATATGCACTGTGTTATAACTTCCACTGTTAAACAAAACTGAGGTGATAACAACGTAGCAATCTTTCCAAGAAAAGCAACAGAATTGAGATAAACTGGAATCTGGACCACCACCACTCTCCCTCTTAAAAAGGGCTCCTGTTCCTTACAGGTGTCTGTTACTCGGTCAATTCCTGGAAAGGGGACAATAGCCCTTCTTCTACTAACACCAACTATCCCTCCGTAACCATAGTGGCATTAAACGCGATAATGCACAAGAACCAGCTTTCTCATCCTAAACAGGGAGGGAGGAAGAGATAACCTACATTGGCCAGGTCTAAGGAAGTGGATTTGGCTGAGCGTGTTTTCCGGAGAGAGGTGCAATTTCGAGATTTCCCCATACAAACGAAAGTAATCCTACTCTTCGACTGAAAAGTTGAAAGGTCTCTTTCAGAAAGGGAGAAGGGAAATAGTGGTCCTTTAATGGAGGAAAATTAACATTGAACCTATAGCCAAAAATTATAGACCGTAAATAAACGGTCTTTATGAAAGGTGGTCTCCTTATAGAGGTGGTCTTTCAGGGAAATTTCACTGTATTTAAACTTACTACAAAAGCAAACATAATGACAGAGTAGAAAAATTTGATTTTCAGGAAAATGGGATTTTTTTATAAAGAAATTAGCAGCTTTCGCCCGCTACGCTGGTCGGTTTTTCTATACACACCGTGAATCAAACATATCTGTGAATTTTATCATGCGTTTGAAAGCAATATGGACATTAATCTGGAATTCCTATCCGAATTCCTACAAACGATATGGACGTCATTATACTATTATATATTCTATTGAGACAGACAAAATTTAAGCTGTTAAGGAGAATTTTTTTAACTGCCTACGTACTAAAACCTTCCCCAAAAATTACCTAATTAATAATTTAAATCCCATCAAAATCCACCCAGCAGAACCTTTAAAAAAGCCAATCTTTCAAAATCGTTTTCATCTGATTTTGAATTTCCCCCCATAATTATTTAACTAAGCAACGTAGAACGATATAATATACTAATTTTTTTCCTGAAAAATTATCTAACAATGTCCTCAAAATCTATTCAATAGAACTCAAGTTCCAAGTTTAAATCCCATCAAAATCCACCCAGCAGAACCTTTAAAAAAGCCAATCTTTCAAAACCGTTTTCATCTGATTTTGAATTTCCCCCCATAATTATTTAACTAAGCAACGGAGAACGATATAATCTACTAAATGTTTTCCTGAAAAATTATCTAACAATGTCCTCAAAATCTATTCAACAGAACTCAAGTTCCAAGCGGCCCAAACGAAATTACCCTCTGCATTTCATATATATTATAAATAGTTAAGTTTAAATATATCTTTCATAATCGCGTTAACCAGATTATAGAATTCTCAAGGATGTAGAGGTACGCCACTTTTAGGTCTACATTATATATCCTCTGGATTTTTTTAAGAAACTCTGCACACCTTTATAAAATATAAATTCTCTAATATATACTTTCTGCATATAGAGTACATCATCTAGTAATTTACTACACCATAGAAAACTTTCCCGCATACCATCAAAATCCATTCAGTACAACTTTAAATAAAAGGTAATCTTTCATAATCAGGTTCACCTAATTTTAAAACTGCCATAGCTATCCCTAATGCAAAGTACATTTTTTTTTTTTTTACATTAACACACTTCTAAAACAAATTACCTAACTGACATTGTAAGTTTTACAAAATTATGTTCAGTAGAACCTGAGTTGTAATCAATCGGAATGAAATAAGAATTTGTGTTTTGTATACATAGTAGATGATGATGAGTAAAAATGTAAGTGCTGGTATTTGTGATATATAAAATGCTATTGACGAGATTTGCCCACCGATAACATAAAAGTACCCATTTTTTTCTTTTTATCCATGAGCAAATGACAAATTGTAAAATATTTTTTTGAATTTAAACCTTTGAAAATTAAAACTTTTTTTGAGGAGAACAAACATTGCTTTCATATTTAAATTAAACATTTCTGTTTTATAATTTTATTTCTAATTAAAACCATTTTTCTTTGTATTTTACATAAAATCAGTAACCGTTTTGGCATTTTTCCGTTCTACCAACACCGTTGTCGCCAAATATAATTATTAGCACAGAATGAAATGAAGCATTTGAAAAAAAAAATAGTTTTGTTGATACAAAAAGGAGCATTTAAAATATATAACATTTGAAAATTACAGAATTTCATCAACTATATTTTTAAATCAATACAAATCAATACTTAAAAAAAGAAAAAATAAATATTTTACAATAAAATAATAAAATAAAGTCAATTTAATCTGCAGGTCTGAAATTGTAAATGTCATTCAGGTTACCATTGCAACGTTGTGTACGTAATAAGCATGTCTGTCATTCCAGAAAACATTTCATTTTTTGAATGAAGACGTTCAGCGTTTTTTAACAAAACATTTTTATATGTATAATTCCTAAGTTCTGACATAATTTTATTACAGCTTCCTCGTGATCAAGTAGCTGCTAAATGGTAAAATCCATGTTAATGTCAAAAATAAATGTAAGTTATAATTTAATAATAAAAAATTTATGTTAGGAAAATAACCAATTAAGATGTTTTGCGATGCTACGATTAAATAATACTAATAAAAAAATATTCACGTTCAATAAATGGCAAATCTTAATGTTTGGCACGGTCCGTTTGCAATAAAAATCCTTTGCGTCAGGGTTGAAATAAATGGCGCAATAATATGTATTTTGGCATGGTGTTGGTATAACAAAAAAAAAAAAATTAAATAATTAACAATTATTAACCAAATTTTTAAAATTTTAGTTTTCGAGGCGTTTGTAATTTTTTTCTGACTCATATAGCTGTTGTAATTATTTAACCAAAAGAACCGATTAACAAAATTCCTCAATTTAAATTTTTCCGTTGCTATAGTATCTCGGATGTATTTTTAGAAATTATCATTCGAAAATTTGAGGTTTTGGCGCCAAAGACATAGCCAAATTAGAAAAATATGAAATATCTCACGAACTATTGGAATCAAAAGAATTTAGTTAGTACCATTCGATTCAGCATACAAAAGCACACTAAAATAGGTTATCAGTTGAAAAATAAATATGAAATCTGATTTTTAAGGATTTTTCTAAAAGTTCGTTCTTTTTTTAAATCCCCTTAGGGGTGGAATTTTGGGAAATCCTTTCTTAGCGGCACTCTATGTCATAAGAAGTATTTTTAAAACAAGTTTCAAGATTTTAGGTTCAGTAGTTTGCGCTGCGCGTTGATTAATACAAAATCTAGACTTTCTTTTATATATATAGATTAGCAGAACTACCCGGCTTCGCCCGTGTCAATTATAAGGAGCCTTCCAGGTAAAATAAATTAAAACGAAATAATACGCAATCACAATAAATGAAATTTGTGCATTCCCATCCACAAATCGTTATAAAGACAATAAAAAAACATTGCGTTATTGTCTTACAACCATAGTAAAATCTCTGAGCTTTAATAACAGAATGCACGTTTTCTTTGGCGGGTGTAAGAGAAACATATGTGATTTTCCTGACAATAGGAAAAAAAAAAAAATTCCTCCAAATTGCGCAGCACTTAGTGAAATTCTCGTTTGTATGGTATTATCTACATTATAAAGTAAAAACACTATGTCAGTGCCCATAAATTGTGATCCATAAATTGTAACACATAAAATGTGCCTTTACTGCAACTTTTCTAACTTTTAAACATATCACAATTTCATTTTTTACAATGTCGAATAGAAAAAAGTTCTTTCAAATAAAATTTGTTTCAAAATTGTACCTCAGTTTTCTGATTTTAATGGATTTTAATGTAATTTTTAAGCATGGATGTTTTTAAAGTTGAGTACAACCCGATTACGAAAGATGAACCTGTTTACACTTAATGCAATAGTATAAAGAAAAGACATGTCTATGAATAACGCTGGTATCACATTTTCGGTGGCAACAACCTAACACAACAGTAAATTTCCCTTTTACTGCAGTTTAACATCTAAACATTGTACATTCGATTGTTCCAACGTCTTACAGAAAACAAAAGTACTTTCAGTAATATTTTTTGTAATGCTTATCTCAATTTAAAATTTTTTATGGGTTTTAAAATAATCTTTAAGTATGCATATTTTCTAAATATGCTGGCAATCCAAATACAAAAGATTAACTCAATTGTTCAAAAACATTGTAAATAATTCAGAATTTGTTTGCTTTCGCGTAATATTCAATAACTAAATTGACATCGAAATTAAAACACCAAAAATAAAATAAAATAAAACACGAATTTAACAGATATCAAATCAAACTACTCAAAATAACCTGATAAGTATATAAAATTCAAATTGGAATTTCGTTCCGGGTGCATATAACTTGAATTCTTCAGAACGGATTTCCATGCGACTTGCACTATTAGTTTTTAAGGGAAGATTTTAGTGCGTAACATATTGTTTTCCGTTGCTTAGCCATAGAATTATAGGGGAAAGTTATATAATCATGTGAACCCAATTATGAAGGATTAGTCTTATTAGCTGAATGAAAAATGCAGAACTATTTTTATCTCTAAGTATATTGACGGGTTTATCATAATTAATGGGGCTGTGCGCTGGGGTATTCTTATTTTAATGAGTGTGCCTGACACTTATTATGGCATGCACCTTTGTTTAAAACAATGTAGAATGACTTATGTTTTAAGCGACTATCTGGCATGCAACTTGATTACAAAATACTAACCTGCAATAATGCTTAAGGTTCTTCTCCAGTTCACTGTTCAACAACGCGAAACTTTCTGACAAATTTTCTGACTCATTAAACGTAAAGGCTTAAAATTTGTAGGCCTGACTATTAAAGCGATTTGGAATTGAAATGAGTTTTTCCTTTTTTCATAAATAAATTACTTATCGAGTTATGAGCAATTGTGGTTGCGTGACGGCCGGTTTTTATCCTTTATTGCACTGTTGCGTCCGAAATTCAGTTCAAAACACCAACTGAAAGATCTTATACCTTTTCAACATATGGAAACTATCTTTCGATTACATAGTTTCTAAATAAGAACTCCTGTCAATTTCAAGCGTTTCCGAACAAAAATTTATTAAAAAACATGTCAGAAAATCGCTGCTTTGGATTTGAGAACAGCCTTAACTTTATGAACAGCCTTAACTTGAAGATTATGAAAAAACTCACATTTTTAGCTTTAATTTTGGAACTCGCGAAATTTAAATTCAGAAAAAGGATGTTCTTTTGATACATTGTAGTATTTTTTTTAAACTTTAAAAATCAAAATACATCTTTTCTTTGGCGCGCGTAACAGAAGTATACAATACCTCCCACAATACGGGGGAAAATGTAAAAAAATACATCCAAATGAGGTAGTAGTTACTAAAGTTTTATTTGGAAAATTTGAAATTTTATTGAAATTAAATCTACAATGATTAGATGAAATGATGTCATATTCGATAAATTTTAAATCAAGACATCTGTCAAGAATTTTTTTGAAAATGTAAATAACCGCTCTTTTTTTGCTATAAATCACAGAAAATGTTAGCACTGAATCTAAACCAATACAACACTTAGCGATAACGTATAGCTATAAGATATGGCTGTAGTATACAATCGAAGTAGTAAGCAAAATATGGGAGCCATATGTTTACAATGAGTTTGATTACGCGTTGAAAAGATTTGATAGAATGTGACGTCATATCTACCTTTTTTTCTTTTTCTTAAATTGTTTTCGTGAAATTTGACTGTTTGTATTAAAATAGATGTTTTAATTAAAAAAAAAACCCATTCAAATTGAGGTGCTACGTCATTTTTCTGCTCTTATTGTTAAAGTTTTTATTTTATATACAAAAAAATGTGAATTTTCTGTTTAGAATGACGTCAATATCAAGCATGCAAAAATATAGCAAGAAAATCTGAATTTTTATTGGCAAATAGAAACAAAATACACGCGTTATCCTTATTTTTTTCACATTATTGTGTCATTTTTTAGGGTGTGGCAACAGGAAAGAAACGTTTGAATTAAAAAAGATTTAAAAAGAGATATTTCTAGAATGTTAAATTATGGAAGTGGTAAAAAAAAGGGATAATTAGTGGTCGGATATTTTTTTAAAGTAGACTGTGATCTTTTCCACGTTCTAAAACGTATGTACATGAAGTTTCGTGCAAATCGGTCAAAAATTGAAGATTTGTATAAAGGACATACATAGAGAGAACGGCTTTTATATATATAGATAATTACACGAAAGAGTTATAAAATCAGTAACAATTTCAGAAAAGGCTGTATTCGACTCGTCTTAAGGGGGTAGGATACCTTTAAACCTTCAAAATTTTCGATTTTTTTTAATACATATTTTGATTCCGTAATAATTTCTGAACAATATGCAACAAACCGCATTAAAAAATCCCATTAGTTTACTAATTATGGCAGTTTTATTAAGACTGCATATTAAGACTGCATATGATAATTAAACTTTGCGTCGCATTTATTCAAAACGATGAATTTTGATGCTGCGCGCAGTGCTACTAAAAATCTATGCATGGCAATCAAAAGAAATTTTCACCACAGATTTATTATTATATTATCTACAACTTAAGACCAGAAAAGGTCAGATTTTATTTATTTTTTGTTTGTCTATACTTTGAAAATATTTTTAAAAAATTTAATTTTTTTTATTTTTTAAATTATTTAATTCTTTTTTAATTTAGTCAATATTTTTTGCAAATATTCTGGTTTTAGTATAAAGTTAACATTATTATATATTTATTTTCACCAAAATTATCTCTTTATATGCATATTTTCAGATTTTATCATGCACGCAAAACGTGTTATATTTTTTTCTCTAATTATCATATATATTTTTTAACTTATTATTTCAATATTTATTTATGAATTTATAAGTATATATATATATTTAAATATAAAATTAAATATGAGCTTTATTTTAAATGAAGTTCGATTTTAATTTTTGACTTATTACACAAGGTTTCAAGCTTGGAACATGGTGATATTTTTTGCTTTTTCGACGTGTTCAAAGGTATCCTACCCCCTTAAAGCATAAAGAAAAACTAGTCTGAGCACAGAGAGACCCTTAGACTTCCAAGGTTGTTCAAGTTTTCTGCTTCGTAATATATAGACCAATAGGCGGCTGCACAGACAAGTTCCTCATCAAGTTGACAATTGAAATTCCAGGACTAGACAGAACTCGATTAGCAAATTAAAATGCAACTAGTCTATCAAGTTATATCTTGGTGAAAACCACCTGCAGACCCGATTTTAGTTATTGATCGGTAGATTTATTAATGTGTTTACTTGCATCCAAAGGTATGAAAACATGGAGGACTGGGAGCAGGAAAACACAGTGCTATGTCAACCTGTCAACCACTAAAATCGGGTTTGCAGGTGTTTTCCACCAAGTTATCACTTGGCACACCAATTGCATTTTAATATGTGAATAGAGTTTTAACTAATCCTGGAATTTCAGCCATCAAATCGATGAGGTGATGGTTTGTGCGGTCGCGTCTTAGCCTAATATATTTAACACCATTAAAAGTCTTTGGTTTTTTTTATTGTTTTAAAAGGATTATAACAATGTATTTCTCAAAATGGTCCAAAAGAATTTTTTTAAGAATATATATTTTGTAAATTAGAGTGTTTTGAGAAAAATAATGTAAGTTGTGTTATAATAAGTGTATTCCTTATATAGATATGTTTATTTTTCATGTTTGCGAATTTTTCGGCTCTCAGCTTACTATTTAAAACACATTAGAAAAATAGTGGATTGATGAAAAATTTCGAATAAAATAAAGAAATTTAATCAAAGACTAATCATTCTTATGATAATGACTGCAGCCGTCTGGAGCAATCTGTAGCTTTTCATCAAAATTAAAGCCTGAAAGTTTTTTAAAGATCACAAATGAAAACTTAATGTCATTGCTTTTAAAAGATTTCAACAATGTATTTCCAGAAAGGGTAAAAAAAAAATTATGTTTAGAATTTTTTGAACAAAATAATGCAAGATATTTCATAATAAATGTATTTCTAGAATAGTTATGTTTATTTATACGTTAGGCAATTTTTCTGCTTTCGACTATATATTTAAATTACAAATTTAACAACATATGGTTAAAATTGTATAAAGAGTTAACTTGAGATTTATGGACAAATAATTATTATTTTATAAAACCAAAATGAAATATCAAAGCTTTGAGAATAATATATCACGCGCATAATTAATAATTTAGAAAGATGCAACTGACAGATACATTCTTCACTTTTTAGAAAGCTACACCAAATAATTATTGGTATAATATTCCATATTATGACTTACGTTACTTTTAATGTTAAATTTTAAGTCCTTGATTATTTATGAGACGGTAATGAAAAAGTCATTTATTCATCGAAAACCATTAGAAAGATACTTTTTATAGGAAAGTGTAAACTTCCTTGAAAATAAATTCATTTCAACAAATGGAAAAATTCTAGTTAAACATGCGTGTGTTTGTTTAAAATTTCACAAAAAGTCAGTCAAAAGTTCTCTGGCATAGCAATTATATACTTAAATGATGATGTTAGTTTAAGCATAAAAATAACCGAGACTATGTAAATTAATCTCGAAAATATACACGACAAAAGTGTGTAGCGATAAATTTAATTAACTTTTTTTCCTAAGAAATATTTTTGTTTAAAAATACTTATATATTGTATTTGTATTTGTATAGTTTTTCCTAAAATGCAACATACAAATAGAACATTTAATTAAATCATTTATTCACATTATGTAAATAAAATTTTTTTAAAGTACGTAATATATAATCATAAAATTTTCTGAAAAACATTTCATTAAAAAATTCTTAAAATAAAACAGCAATCAAATTAAATTAAACACGGCTCGACTTATAGGTCCAGAAATTTCATTAATTAAATACCTTACTTAAAAGAAAATTTATTTATGTAACATTTTATTTAAAATCAGTATTCCGGGTTTAATTATTTATAAATAACCTTCTCAATTTAAAAAAAAATGCATGATTAAAAATTGCGATAATTATAATTGAATCTGAATAATTAAATTCAGTGTCATCTCATAAATAGCCTATAATTTGAATTTGTATAATCAATAATTTAAAAATTTATCTTAAATAGCGTATTGATATTCACAAGGATTGCTTCTGTTTTTAAAAATTGATCATCGCATGTAAGCCAACATATTTTTTATGTTTTCCAATTGAAACTTCTTAGTACGTAATTAATTTATATATCTATCAAGATACAGTGAAACCTCCCCATGCGACCACCTCCATTAAGCGACCACCTCCCTGAACGATCATTTTTTCATGGAACGAAATGCATTCCCATAGGCTCAATACTAATTTTACCTTCATTCATACACCATTCCAGTCGAACTCCCTCCATAAACGACGCATTTAGTTGAAGAAAATGAAACAAATTCCTTTTTATCCTGGTCGTTTGAAGAAGGTTTTAATTAGAAAAATAATTCCGAAGAGCGCATTATTCATCAAACTTCTGAACTAAGTTGGGCTTTATATATATTTTTTAATTCCGATAACGTTTAAGTGTTTAAACCCTTTTGTGCCAATTAAGAATGACGGTAATAATCTCCCCGGCCCTATTCTTCAGAAAACTCTCAGAGAAATAAACAAATTAATGAAATCGTCATTATTTGTTCCCGTCTAAAAAAAAACTGCATTTATTTACTTAACTTCGAAAGGACTTAGAAATAAAAGTTATAAAAGTTAAAACCGTAAAATCAAAGCAAACGTCAATGTATTAATTTCTTTAAGCTCTGCAGTAATTAACTTATGTAATTTACTTTTGTTGTGATGCTTACATTTTTATGTTTTTTATTAATGGGAAAAATAAATTATAGTAACATTAATTGTTACCTTTTTTCAACAATTAAAATCTAGATTTAAATATGACCTCCTTTAAAAGAACACCTCTCGTGGTGACCATTTTTTATTGCAACGGAACGTGGTCGCTTTTGGGAGGTTTTATTGTATTTCCAAATACTATAATAACAAACTACCCCTAACCAAGCTAGCGTACATTCCTAAAAAATAAAACTTAATTTTGCTACCAGTAACTATGCAATATTAATACCGATGCCAATCAATTATGTGTCTACTTTTCATCCAGACAACTTGCAAAGTGTATCTAAGAGTAAAGTTAAACTTGAGATGAAGTTATTTTCCCCACATTGGATGCTGTACTTGAAAATTAAAAAGTTAGTCTAAATATGTTTACCAACTCGAGAGCTTAATTTAATCATATCATTTAACATCATATTCCTACCTGCCAAGTAAATTTTAATGTATTTCAATTGCGTCAGTTTCATTTTTATTTTTTTAATGTGAAAAGTTCAGAATACCATCATAGTTTAGGTACATCTATCTATATTATAAAGTAAAAACATGTCGGTAAGTAACGGTGACGTCATATCGATGGTGGCAAGGATCTGAATAATAATTTTTTCTTTTATTATAAATTTATTAACAAATTATTAATAACAACCAGTTTTAATTTTTATACTGTGGAACAGGGAAAAAATGAATTTTCAAATGTAATTTGTTTTAAAATTGTATTTCAATTTACTAGGTTGAGCAAAAAGTTCTGGGAAATTTGTGAAAGTTGCGTTGTTATGCGCAAATTAACAACAAAAGCAACGAGGACGATTCTTCAAAGTAGAGACCGGCATAGTCCACGGCTTTCTGCCATCATTCTGCCAGATTTCGGATTTACTGGAAGTACCTTGGCAACTCCTTCGAATCAAAAAACTCTTGACATGCTTCTTCAACTTCATTAAAGGATTCAAACCAACAACCCTTGAAAAAATGTTGCATTGATCGAAAGCGGCCATAATCGAATTCTTGAACTCCTATTATAGATATATCACTAGTACTCATATATACGATACAAGTTCTGGTAACTGTTAGATAAAAATTTTCCCAGAACTTTTTGCTCAACCTAATATTAAGTTTTTTGAAGTTCATAAAATGATTTTCAATTTTTTTTATCTAACTCTATCACCTGCATAGCGATTACGGAAGATTAAATCGGCTGTACTTAAATAGTATTGCTTATAAAAAGTCCATCAATTCTTCCAGGTAAAATTCCATAATGAAACTAAAACATCATCAGTACTCAAATAAATAAATAATGTACTAAAGTAACATAAATGAAATACAAATTCAACAGGTAAATAATCACTACGCGCTTAGTATCTGAAATAAACAGAATTAAAATAAATTGCTGAAAATAGTGAAATCTTTTGCTGTTTCAATTGCTATTAACTCCTAGAATGCGGTTAATATGAAAGTATCGCTTTTAATAAATTTTAAAACTTTATTCGAAAACATAATTCATATTTTACTTATAAAAATGCTTTTTGTGGTGTTAGTGAGGAATTTCAAAAATATGTATTAAGTGTAAAAAATCTATTACAGTTTTTAATTAATAACTATTTTTACCTGTGTATTCTGTACCTGGGGAATACCGGGTTATTTAAAAACTCAGTAAAACATACATGAACACTACGCTGGTGTTATCGGCGCTTGATTTTTTATATATATGTAACACAATTTGCCAAATAAACCTATGTTTCTGGTTTTGTGTCATACATTTGAACAATCTACAAACAAAAATGAAACATATTTGCAGTTAATATAGTTCCCAAATAAAATTAAAACAATGAAATTATCTCAGAAACAAAATCGTAAAATCCACCATCAGGCATAAATTATGAAACCCGTCTCAATACTAACTGAATTTTATAAGATTTTATGAGAAATTTCCTTTTTTCATACAATGAAATCGATCGTAGCCCGTCTTTTAACATAATACTTTTGTGCATCTCTGTTACTGAACAATAGATGTAATGTACTCCGTAATCTACAGAAAACATCTTGTAGTTTACCCCAGTCATTCTTTTTAATTTCATTATGTTTGAAGAATACTAGCATCATTATAATGCATAGTTAATGGTTTTTCCCTATAGATCATACCCAAGCAGCAAATAATCCCTGGCCGAACCTCCGCCGCATGTCCTAATCTGACTATTTTTCGCCCGATCGACCTCATTTCCTGAGATCGGCAGTAAAGGCTTTTTGGCCGCACGGCAAACGATCTGAGAATCGTATGATCCTGATATGTTGTGCACAGATTTTTGACATATTGCCGACGTCTTTTTGACTACTGAGTTCAGGCTGTTTTCTTGTTATTTTCTACCCCTCCCCCCAAGTTTTTTGCCCTCTTGTTTTCGTGGTATGCTAGCTGTGAAAACCATACCTTTTAAAAGTGCACTTTGTATTAAAAGTAATTTATAAAGAAATATAACATTTATTTTCATGTGAATTATTAATCTAAGATTTTGAAATTATTTTTAAGTAATACACGTAAAAGTTATTTTTGATGAATATAAATTGCTTAGCAAATTTTCTACACAAATTAGCAAACTCTCATCTAAAAAAATAAATGACAGCCCGACAAATGTTACAAAATAAGTCTTATTATTAGAAGAAGTTTTTTTTACTGTTTTTTTTTTTATGAATTATGAATGGTCAGTCATACTTAAATAATATTTTGATAAGTAAAACGTAATGAAATACACTGTTGTACACTTTAAATACTAGGGTATAAAAACTAGGTTATTTTGGGCGATTTAAATGAATAAATTCAAATAAAGTATGTAGATAATAGCTAAAATTTTGAATATTAAAACTATTATTTGCAATAAATGCGTTTTTAAAGTAAGGATAAATAATTGATGAGTTGAAATAATAAATTTAGCATCGCATTTTTAAGAGACATGTTGAAATATTTTTTTTATTATTATTATTATCAGAATAATTTTGAACATTAAAACTTTAATCAGGTCTAAACTAATAATACACTATGAATAAACTAAAATGTTTCACGTTTTCTGAAATGCATTTAATTTATAAAAGAAAGCATTATTTTATTTTCTGCCATGCATAAAAAATTATTGATAATAATTTTTCATAAATCCCGAAAAAAAAAAAATCTTACATTCTAGGTTTTTCTTACCCCCCCCCCCCCTTATTACAGTATTTGCAAGGTAAAAAGTATTCAGGATTTATATTATAACATCTCGTTCATGTAGGCTATTCCTTACGGTAATATTTCCAGTTTTCCATACTTTCCCTAATCCTAACTAAAAAAAAGAAACAAAAAAGAAAAAAACGCAAATAATTGTTTAATGTTTTAATTTTATTATTAAATATTCTTTATTATTAATTTATTCCTATTAATCATAAAAACAATCTAGTCTTTGCATTAAGTATATAATTCACTTTTTTCTATTTTTAAAGCAAATTTTTAAATATGAGTAACTATTCGTAATTCAAAAAAAGGGTGCACACTCCTTCTAATTTCTAGAAATATTTGCGGTATATATCGAGCGATTTCTTATTTTTGAAAGGTGAAAAATTGCTAACTTCTGAAGAAAAAGCTTAGAAATTTATACTCACTCTCTCACTTTACATAATGTATCCTCGCATTCCCGTATCCCTTCTCTGTCTGGTTAAAAATGACCTTGCTTGCAACATAAAAAGGGAAACAAAATCTTGAGGGGTTTGATAAGGTGGGTGAGAAAGACCTTGAAAGGGAGTGGGCAGTCACGTGTTTCGGAAATACGCGCTAAAACTGCAGGGGGTATTGATGAGGGGTCGCACATTGTCGGGCACTAATCGCCCCAGGAATGCCGGCCGATGTTATTTTCTGAGTAAATATTAACATTTCAAATCTATCAGTTAGTGCGATCTCGTGCCGATACCAGCGTTGGACTACTGGAACAGACTATGATCTATTGACATCATAACAATGTCAGTGGGCGATTACCGGTATTTCGCCGATAATTCGGATAAACGGCCTAATTCATTTCGATATATTTTGCTGTCTGGGTAATGTAATGGAATTCTTTTTCACATTCCTGTACACAAACTAAATATCATGCTTATTCTATACTCACGAGAAATAATGTTTTAGTCCGCTTCAGTGATACATATCAATTCCATTATGTTTAATGTACTTTAGTACCCAAACTTACGCCCTCTCGTCATACGCCATACCTCATTTATGTCGTGTGAAAATGAATCTTCTTAGTTAGAGGCATTTTGAACAGTTTTGACTTTACGTTCTATGAAGGCCAATTTTCAAGAGACAGATACTTGATAAATATAATGGATAAGATAAAAAAAAAATAGAATCGTAGAATCCCCCTCCCCTCATGAAGGAGGGCAGGGAATGCGCAAAAAGCCACAACATAGAAAGCATATTTGGTATGTGAGAAACACGTAGTAGAAAGTTACTCATTTCTTGTTCATGTGAAGCGATGGGACAGTTATATTCTGACGATGGCTTTTAAAAGAAAAACTAGTGATTCAACATCTACAGAAAAGAGAAGACGGAAGACTTTTACACTGAATGCCAAGCATGGAATCATCTTGTTTCATGAAGGCCTAATGAAGGCAAATGAAATCGTTTCATAAACGTACCCATACGACTGTAAGAAAAATTATCAAAGTTAAATAACGACTATTTGCCAAGGTGAAGTAAATTCGCTCAAAGAATACATTGATGATTTTCAATCGATGGATCATGTTTTCTGAAATAGTATTATTGCTGATAATATGGTGTGAAAATCATGTATTTATCAAAAATCAACCTAACAACGGCCAAAACATAACGTCTAATGAAGATTATTTTTCGAAAAATTAAAAGAAAAATAAATTGAAACGACTGAAGAATATTTCGACGCGAACAACTGCTGATTTCATCGATCCAAAGAACGGCGTAATTCACATAGAATTTCATGATCTGAACAGGCAGCAGGTGCTGATAAGGAAACAGCCTTTTCATTCCAAAATCATTTAAACAAGATGATACGAAAGGAGGGATCTTGCCCTAAAAATGTTTTCAATCTGGATGAAAAAAAGGGATTCTTTTTGAAAGAAACGCTAAAAAAAAATTATTGTACGGGCGGAGAAAATATTTCCTGGATTTAAATTGACGAAGGACAAATGACCTCAACTTCTTGACGAACATGCAGCTGGAGATTGTAAACTTAACTCCTTCCCAGTTTATTGTTCAGAGTGTTGAGCGGAAACGACACTCAACACTTCGAACACTTTTATACAACATTAGTTGTGGAATTATACATATTTTGTAGTATATTCATATTGTTTTTACATATTTTTTTACATATTTATTTATTGTTTTGAAAGGTCAAATATTGTGTACGAAAATATTTAATTTTGCTTTCCCAGGCTTTTAGATGACAGGGGTAGGATGTGTATGGATCCAATTATCTTCGTCCCACCAATTTTAAGAATTACGTCTTTAGTCCAAATGTCTGGACTCGCAGAAACTTCACAGTTTCTGTCAAGCCTTATTTATGGGGCTTATTTACTGGGGCAATAATACGATCTCACAGGTTGAGATTGGGGTCCTGGCAAAGGCGACTCTCTCTGCTAGGAGAAGGTACAGTCGTTTGGGGTCCGGACGCTCCCGGTTGCCCCAATGAGAGGACAGCAGTACAGAGCATATTTGAATATCGCCCGGAATTGGCCCGGTGTTGAATAAGTTTATTCAGGGGCCTGCCTTCCTTTTTAAAAAAAAAATAATAACGTTTTATGAGGCAACTAAATAGCTCGCAGTCAGAGTAGAGTTCTTCGACTTGCCTAGTAGTAGTAGTTCGGGAATTATTTTAGAGTCAAGTAGCTTCCGACTCGCTTTAGAGTCAGAGCGCAAGTAGTTTTTCGACTTGCGTTAGAGTCGAGATGATATTCGAATTTTAGAGTTATGTGGTGATGCTTCTGTGATTCTGAAAATCCGTATACTGTATGAAGATTAACTTAAGTGCCTCTGAACTAGCCCTGAACGCTAGATGGAGTATTCTACAAATGTGGATGTGCCCTTAATCATCACCTTGCTTGGTAATTAAAAAGGCACTTGAAATATTTTATTGTTCCTTGATATTTTAATTGTAAATAGTACCGCAGAGGTACTGCTAGGGAGGTGTATGCCCAGTTTATGGTTATTTAGTGAGAAGAGGAGAAGATTAGAATAATAAATGAATCATTAGATTTTGTAAAGGTTAGATAATGTTTAGTAATTACTCTCGTATGAGAGAGTATTTTGGAATGATGTTTCTACTCTAACTTTGTATTTATGTTTGTGTAATTAAATAATTGTTATTTTTAATTAAGGGTCTTTGCTTGCATCATCAATCAGCTTACATTTTATTTATAATATTTTATTTCAGCCAATAATAGCAGCTTCGTGCAGTATAATGCAGTTATTTTTTTCTTATGCCAATGAGCTAGAATGTCTCGCAAATAACAGAACGTTATGGCGGTTGAGAAGTATATTCACAGTTTAGTAAGGATAATGGAGTATTATTCTTCGGTCTAACCAGGGCATTTTGCGATGATGCAGTTAGTAGATTTTAGTAATTTAGTAACCATTTGAAATTGTTATGTTATAAATTTTTGAGGGAAATTTAATGGGTAAACGGGAATCTTATGGTGATTTTTTTATTCCACCCACTATACTAAATAGTCGGGTGTTTCAACGAACGTGTTAAGACTATTTCTCTAATAGGCTTGTTTCCCTCCAACACAGAGAATCCATGAACGCTTAAAAAGGATTGAAGAAGAAGCTGTGGGTGGTAACCGTAAGTCTAAACTTCCAGTGATTTGGAAATCAAATTTTAAAGTTTGGATAATCATTTTATTGTTTGAAGATTGGTTTAGTCAATATTTTTTTCCATAAGTTGAGCGTTATTGTTTTTCCCAAAACTTACCCTTTAAGGCGATGATAATTACCGATAAGGCACCTGAACAATCACCAGAAATTTTAGCGTTAGTCCATAAGTTGAGCGTTATTGTTTATCCCAAAACTTACCCTTTAAGGCGATGATAATTATCGATAAGGCACCTGAACAATCACCAGAAATTTTAAATTTTGACCAAAGCGAAAAAGTTGTCTTTTTGCCTCCGAACACCATCTGTGTTCCTCAGCCCATACACCAAGCCGTGATAAATACTTTAAAACCTATTACTTGTGACGGACGTTCTTTTGCCTATGTTAATCTACCAGTGAAAGAAATTAAACAATTCACAATGAAAGACTTCTGGAAAAGATTCAACATCTCAAATGCAGTCACAGTCACAGGCAATTCATTCTGTAAAGTTCAACATAAAGAAAAGAGAGATGTTTAGAAAAAAACTATACTTCTCTTTC
Source organism: Maratus speciosus (assembly GCA_963932465.1). Classification (NCBI taxonomy): domain Eukaryota; kingdom Metazoa; phylum Arthropoda; class Arachnida; order Araneae; family Salticidae; genus Maratus; species Maratus speciosus. The sequence goes on from OZ010795.1 coordinate 268,598,661, forward strand.
TTTGTAGAGACTGAGAAAGCGTATGAAAATTGTGATTCGAAACAGAAGAGACCTAAACTTAGAGATGGATGCTAGAGATGTTATTGAACTTCTAATTTTCCATGATCCAGAACTAACCATCGATGATCTTATTGAATTGAAGAAGCAAAGCTCTACCAAAAAAACAGATTGTACGGAAAGCTTATGACAGTTGCAAAATTAACCGAAGGACTGAACTTTATTGAAGCGGAAATGAAAGTTTTTGAAGATATTAAATCAGACTATCAAAGAGTAAAAACAACTAGAAAAATATTAGACAACATGCTCTGCTGTTACATGAAGCTTTTAAGAGAGAAAAAAAAGTTTGTTGATGCAAAACTTAAAATACTATAGAATATTTTATTAGATGTTGGTGAATTTGTATCCTTTATGGTTTTTTTGCTTATCTAAATGTACAGTCGTGGAAAAAAAAGTGAACACCCCCTACTAACTCTGCAACAAATTATTCTAGAAGAAAGTTACTGGTACCAAACAATTGGAAATAAAGTCTACTTTTAAATGATGTATTTAAAATTTGCTTAGGGGACATCTACATATCAAAACATGCCCAAACAATGTTTTTTTTCAATAGCAATACCCAAGTCTGACACCATAAATATATTCTATACCCTTCAATTAGCCTAAATCCAAATTTTTAAAAAAATCGTATGATTAGTTTCCGAAAAATTATTTTTTGTAAAATGAGCTTAATTTAGGGGTTGTATCCAAATTGAAGTTTTGTATTTAATTGTTGAAGTGCTACAGAATGACTATGTCACTTCTATTAATGTATTATTTCTTGCCAATATGACCATTTCCCTAGCTTAATATGTATCGACTATTGCCAGCTCAAATGTTTCATTAAAATGAGTAAAATATATATATTTTTTCAAATTATGGTTTTCTGGACATCATAGATGGCCCCTTAAACCGTCGTTTTGACGTTTTTCACTCTTAATTCGAAAACTACTTGTAAGAAAAATTTGAAATTGAGAATTTGCATAAAGAAGGACATAATAAACATATATATATCACAAAAATTGTAGGTTGCAATTCCTATTTTTTACCCGACTGAAAAGAAGGGTTATGTGTTTCACGCGTATCTGTGTATGTGGATTTCTTTGTATCCTCGAAACATCGCAACGGCTAGATGGATTCTAATGAATGAGGTCTCTATCAATTTGTCTTAACGGCCCGATGATTATACGCTAGGTTTTGTTTTTATAAATTCAAAATGGCGGCCGTAAAATACAAAATGGCGGTAGAGACGAAAAAATAATTATGCACGTATTGAGTGGAATATCACTGGATAGGTCTTTTAAAATGAAGACGATGTTTCATTGACTATTTTACACTCAGAAACTCCGTTAAAATATTATACAACCTGGAATTTGTGTATGTATGATCTCTAGATTTACTGCAACTCTAACCATCATAGACATCTATAGACCTCATCAAAACAGTGTTTATAGATAGGAAGTAACAATTAAACACAACTTAAAACTCATCAATACAAGTAGATAAAAAAATAGGTAAGTAATATAAACAAGTAATTAAAAAAAAGTCAATTCCTACTTAGGTCAATAAGAGAATTTTTTTATTTCCTACTCTTATTTCCTCTTGAGTGGCGCTTAAAATGCCTTGATCAAGAAGTGGCTCTATCGGTCTTAAAATACCTTTATCAAGAAGAAGGCACTCTCGATTATTGAAAATTAATTAATTAAATTTAATTAATGAATTAATATTTGAAAAAAACTGGATTAACATCAAGTGTCATCCACTACAAGTTAAAAAAAAATTATTTGAGCTTGATTGGATGAATAATAAGTATTTTATTAACGATTGAAAATTTGAACAAGATATATATAACGAGAATGTGAGCTAATAGTAGGAATTGAAAAGAAATAGTTCCACATACATGAGAAATAATTAATTAGTTCGCTTTTTACGCAGTCGGGTTTTTTGATTTTTTAAATTTAATTGTTTATTCGAATATTAATTGCATAATTCATAATTCATTTTATGAAAATTTTAAAACTGCAAATACAATGTATTTATGTTTGGGTTTTTTAGCATTGTAATTAAAGAAAAAAATTATTACATGAGGCTTATAATTTCCGGAGATATTATTAGAAATATGAAAATGTTATTTAACATTAGAAGCTCTAAAATGTGAATGCTTATAATTCACAAACATATCATCCAAATTACTTGAAATTTCACTTCTAGGCATAGTTTGAACCGAAAATTTAAAATATATTGTCAGAATTGGGTGTTGCAATTGAAAAAAACAAAATTTTATCTGATTTTCATCTGTATATAGCCCACAAAACAAATTTTATATGTGTCATAGGCTAATTGAGAAATCCGGCTCTTTCCAAACAGCCTAGGCTCTTTACAAAGAGCCGGGCTAATTGGAGAATCCATCTCCCTTTTCCCAATTAGCCTGATATTATTCAGGCTTATTGCAAAGAGCCTAGAAAGCGTTAGGCTAATTGAAAAATGACCACTTATTAACCGATCAGGGTGATATTTTTAGCTCACAGGCTATCAAAGCCTGAGAGCTTATGTTCTCGCAGATTCTGTATGTACGTAACGCGATAACTCTTGATAGAAATATCCGATTTGCTTCAAAAACAATTTTCTAGGGGATGATTGCCCCCTTTCCCCTCTTTTATACTTAACCAATGAACCTCCAAATCAAATGAACGAAGCCATATCGGAATAAACTGGTATATCAAACTTGAAACAAATCGAATAATTCTGTATGAAAAACCCATTTATCTAAATTAAGGCGACACTAGCCCCTGTCCCTCCTTTATACTTAACCAATAAATCTCCAAATCTAAGCAAGGCAGCTCCTTAACATAATAAACCGGTATACGAAATTTGGAGCAAATCGAATAACTCTGCAAGAAAAACCCATTTATCTAAATTAAGAGGGGGGGTCTAGCCCCCCTTTCCTCCCTTTATACTTAACTAATGAACCTACAAATCTAATCAGGGAAGCTCCTTAACATAATAAACCGGTATACGAAATTTGGAGAAAATCGAATAACACTGCATGAAAAACCCATTTATCTAAATTAAGGGGGGTGTCTAGCCCCCTTTATACCTAACTAAGAAACCTCCAAACCTAATCAGGGAAGCTCCTTAACATAATAAACCTGTATACCAAATTTGGAGCAAATCGAATAATTTTGTATTAAAAACGCATTTACCTAAATTAAGGGGAGGCTAGCCTACCTTTCCTCCCTTTATACTTAATTAATGAACCTCCAAATCTAATCAGGGAAGCTCCTTAACATAATAAACCGGTATACGAAATTTGGAGCAGATCGAATAACTCTGCATGAAAAACCCATTTATCTAAATTATGGGGGGGGGGGGGTCTTACTCCCCTTTGCTCCCTTTATACTTAACTAATGAACCTCCAAATCTAATCTGGGAAGCTCCTTAACATAATAAACCGGTATACGAAATTTGGAGCAAATCGAATAACTCTGCATGAAGAACCCATTTATCTAAATTAGGGTGGGGGAATGTCTAGCCCCCCTTTCCTTCCTTTATACTTAACTAATGAACCTCCAAATCTAATCAGGGAAGCTCCTTAACATAATAAACCTGTATACCAAATTTGGAGCAAATCTAATAATTTTGCATTAAAAACGCATTTACCTAAATTAAGGGGGGGACTAGCCCCCCTTTCCTCCCTTTATACTTAATTAATGAACCTCCAAATCTAATCAAGCCATCTCCTTAACATAATAAACCAGTATACCAAATTTGAGCTAATCGAATAATTCTACATGCAAAACGCATTTATCTAAATTAAGGGGAGAAGCAATTGCCCCCCTTTCCCCCTTTATACATAATAATGATCTTCCAAATGTAACCAGGGAAGCTGCTTAACATAATTAACCGGTATACCAAATTTATAGCAAATCGCATATTTCAGCATGAAAAACCCATTTATCTAAATTACGGGGGGTGGGGATAGCCCCCCTTTCCTCCCTTTGTATGTAACTAATGAACCTCCAAATCTAATCAAGGCAGCTCCTTAACTTAATAAACTGGCATACCAAATTTGGACAAATCGAATAATTCATCATGAAAAACCGATTTATCTAAATTAAGGGGGGTAGCCCCCTTTCCCCTCTTTATACTTAAATAATGAGCTTCCAAATCCAATCAGGGAAGCTCATTAACACAATAAACCGGTATACCAAATTTGGAGCAAATCGAATATTTCTGCATGAAAAACCCATTTATATAAATTAAGGCGTGTGGACTAGCCCCCCTTTTCCCCCTTTATCCTTAACCAATGAGCCCCAAAAACTAATCAGGGAAGCACCTTATCAGAATGAACCTAGAAAAAAAAAAAAAAGAAGCAAATCGGATATTTCTTTCAAGAGTTATCGTGTTACGTACGTACTTGCGTACACACGTACACACAGAATCGGCGGGCACATATAAGCTCTCAAGCTTTGATAGCCTGTGAGCTAAAAATATCACCCTGATCGGATAATAAGTGGTCATTTTTCAATTAGCCTAATGCTTTCTAGGCTCTTTGCAATAAGCCTGAAAAATATCAAGCTAATTTAAAAAAGGGAGATGGATTCTCCAATTAGCCCCGCTCTTTGCAAAGAGCCGGATTTCTCAATTAGTCTACGACATATACATCATTTAAAAGTAGGCTTTATTTCCAATCGTTTGATAATTGTAATTTTCTTGTATTATAATTAGTTGCAGTCTTAGTAGGGGGGGGGGGGGTACTATTTTTCCCACGACTATACCTCGACTTACGTCGCAAGTCTTGGAACAAGTTGCTGACTTAAATCTGGGTATTACCGTGTTGTAGCATCATTAAAATGCATGGAAAACAATTTTTCCATGCGGAATTAATTTTTGTGTCCCTATAAACGTTACATACTTCACTTTGTATACGAAACATTTTATAGTAAATATTAATAACGTGTAAAAATTACAGGCCAATCTTATGATTTTTGCGAGAGCAGATGATCAGACAGACAAACCGAATTCATAAATGCTTTTCAACTATGTTAGAAAGTGGTAATAAAGAAGAAAATCGGGACCTATTGAATCAATTCTCATCGACCTATCACAATTTTCAAAACTAAAATGTTTGAAAACGTTAGTTCTTCAAGAAGTGTATAACATATTTTTAAGTAGTTACTAATTTAAAGTACTTAATAAACTGTTTCCTTACGAAAGATTAAAATAGATGTATTTGGACAAGTTTTAGTAAAAGTAAATCAAAACATTTAAAGAAGAATAACTTTATAAAAAGTTCCAGAGATCTCATAAGTGAATAAAGTAACTTTAGAAAACTTCTGTGAGTATTTAAATAAAATTTGGGTGCTTAATTTGACTTTAGTGTGACATCAGTTTTATTTCTAATCAGAATTTTCTATCGTGATTGCAGGAATAGAAAAGAAATTTGAATACAAAATAATAATACTAAGAATAAAAAGATTTTTTTTCTTTTTTTTTGCAAAACAATAAAATTTTAAAACACTCGCTTTCACATTTAAATCCCACAATATTTAAAACCCACGTTCTTTTTTTACTTTAAATAATACGATAAAAGAAATTACAATAAAATTCATTAGTGAGCGGTTAACCTAATGCCTGACACAACACTTTTTAACAATTTTGCATCATACCAATATTTTAAGATATCAGGTGTCTTCTGACAAAAGTACATCGAAAATAATATTACCTACATTTGCTTAAAAACTATAAAAGTTTGTCAAAATGCATTATAAAAAGGTATTATAAAAACTTAGAATGCATTATAAAAAACTTAGATGTGATCAGATATTGATAAAACAGCAAAACAAGGACATGCATGAGTTTTCTTCTAATGAAACAAATTCATGTGAATTCAAATTTATTTATTTATTAAATGTTCCAAACCAACTAACAAGTACTTAGCATGTTCCATTTTATTTTAATTAAAAATCTGTAATTTCAAAATGTTTTGAAAATATATCAAACATTTTAATTGTTAACCAAAAAAGTTTAATTACTTAAAACAAACGTTAGAATTTTCAAAAGTTTCGAGTTTTTCGTTGTTGTTTTTGATTCCAAAATTCCATTACAGGAAAGAAAGTACTTAAGAAAATGGTGTTAAAATTTTTAGAGAAAATATTTATTTAACTGATATGAGTGTATTTTACTTTCTTCAATCTTTACAAAAAGAAAGAATTGAATTCGTACAATACTTCCAGTTCTCGAAGACTTATGCATTTATGTCTGCCCGAGTGGTCTGTTTGTACGTCTTACTGTCTGTATGAAGCACAAATGTTTCAGGCGATCTATCTGAAGAACCAATGCACAGATTTTAATCAATCTTTCGATTCAGGTATATCATAACATAAATTGATGCTAATTTGGTTTTGGCGTAAATCGGCAAAAAGATGACGCTTCTATGAATACAAAGAACGTAATTTCAAGAACATAATTTCATCCAACTTCATATTCTGTTACATCTTGACATAAATAGACGCTGATTAGGTTCGCTGTAAATCTCGCAGCAGGTGTCACTGCTCAAGACCGAATAGATTATCATTTATCAATTTTGTTTGCAGACTATTTAATTTTATAGCTTTCGGGTGGCCAGAACGTACAAGTTTAGATATTGTCCTTCGAATGGTACTAAACTTTATTTTAATTTCTGAATTTAAATGTAACTAACATTCCACATTTTCTAAACCGTCTATATAAAAATTTGTCATATTTTGGATAGTATATTATCTATAACTTTATTTTCTTGACTTCCATAGAAGTTAAATATTATATATTTACAGAGTGTCCCAAATTTATCTTTACAACTTTGATCCTCCATAAAACCTAAATGAAATAAGATAGCGAAGTTCAGTTTTGTGTGAATATAACAGCAACTCATAAAGTTGTATTTGAACAAAAAAGAATGTGTTTTTTTTTGTTGTTGTTTCATGTACGACCCAGTAAGATGCATAACTGGTGATATCTACACTACACAAAAATGCCCAGGGTGTAGCCTAGTTCATAGAAACGAAGTCAAATACACAAGTCCAAAGGAATTTCCGAGCAAAATACGGGCGCCACGCACCATCCACGCCCTCAATAAGCGTTGAGCACAATACGCTTATGGAGACCGGTAGCGTGCTTCATAAAAAAAGTAAAAATTGAATTTAAAAAATCAAAAAAACCTACTGCCTAAAAAGCGAACTAATTAATTATTTTTCATCAATGTGAAAGTATTTTTTATATTACTTAACTATTTTTTTTTATTTACTTGTATTGATGACTTTTAAGTTGTGTTTAATTGTTAGTTCCTATCTATAAACACTGTTTTGATTATGCCTATAGATGTCTATGAAGGTTAGAGTTGCAGTAATGCTCTAGAGATCCTACCTACACAATTTCCAGGTTGTGTAATATTTAAACGGTGCTTTTGACTGTAAAATAGTCAGTGAAACATCTTCTTCATTTTGAAAGACCTATCCAATGATATGCCACTCAATAGGGTGCGTAAGAAGTTTTGCTCGTCTCTACCGCCATTTTGTATTTTACGACCACCATTTTGAATTTATAAAAACAAAACCTAGCTTATAACCATCGGAATGTTAAGACGAATCGATAGAGACCTCATTCATTAAAATCCATCGAGTCGTTGGGATGTTTCGAGGGTATAAAAAATCCCCATACCGAGATACGCGTGAAACACATAACCCTTCTTGGCAGTCGGGTAAAAAAAGACGCTGGCGGCTGGCGTTGTTCGTGCAACCAAAAGTGCTCTCATGTGGAGTTCTTCTAGCATTGCATAAAACTTTGGATCTTGCTGTTCATTATACAATAAACAGATTTTTATTGTCTAATTTCGTTTAAGTTTTATGGAGGATCAAAGTTGTAAAGATAAATTTGGGGCACCCTGTATTTTATTCTTTCCCAAAATAGATCAGTTAAATTCTTTATATTAATTTTAACAGCAACGTTACCTTAACACACTGATTATCAGAGTTAAATCACTAATTTTCATTTCTAGCTACTTTAGTAATTTGCTATATAAATCATTTATACAATCATCAATTATATTTCACCTCCTACTTATAAATTTCTGAATCTTTGGCCTCTAGCCCGGAGAAAACTATTGTTTTTAATTAAGTGTGATTTTTAAAAATAGATATTTCAGCACTGTGTCAGATATTTATTCCAGAAGTTGTGCTATAGGAAAATATTATTGTACTAGAGAAAATCATTGTTGTATAAAAATAATTGTTTCCGAGCAGCTGGTGAACCCGAGCGAAGATTAAAAATATAATCACATTAAATATAATTATTTCAACATTATTCTGCTCTTATTTTTAAAAATGCTGTCCCTCTCATTTTTAAAGGGAGACAACGGTTGTGACATCACTTGTAAAACAGTTGACATAGATGTAGAATAATAACTGAATTATTAGACTTTATAAAGATTAGATAATGTTTAGTAATTACTCTCGTATGAGAGAGTGTTTTGGGATGATGTTTATACTCTTACTTTGTATATATCGCTCATCCGCAAGATAAGTGACACATCTCGACAAAAATAAATTTCGCTGGAGAGGCAAAAGAAAATTTGCATGATTTTATTGTAACATGAAATTATAGCACTTATCTCTGCATGCAAGAGTAAAAACGTGCATAAAAGCATAAAACACTTAAGAATGAAGACGTATGATGAGATTTGGAGGATTATATAATTTTATCCACACAATTCACCCTCTTCTGTGGTCATCAATGGAAATACAGCATAATAAAGTGATTTTCCGTATAACTACACTTATGAAACTTTTTGTGTAGCAAGACAAACCTATTAGTGGAATAAATCGCAAAATGAATTTTTGCCAGATGTGTCTCTTTTCTTGCGAGTGAGCGATATGTTTGTGTAAGTTAATTTTTATTTTTAATTATGGGTCTTTGCTTGCATCATGAGTCAGCTTATACTTTATTGATAGTATTTTATTTCAGCAGTTAGTAGCAGCTTTGTGCAGTGTAATGCAGTTAATCTTTTCTTATGTCTATAAGTTAGACTGTCTCGCAAATAACGCATCGTAACGGCGGTTGAGAAGTATATTCACCGTTTAGTAAGGATAATGGGGTATTATCCTTCGGTCTAGCCAAGGCATTTTTCGATCATGCAATTACTAGTTTTTAGTAATTTAGTAATCATTTGAAATTGTGAGGTTAAAGATTTTTGTGACGAATTTAATGGGTAAATGGGAATCTTATGGTGATTTTTTTATTCTCCCCACCATATTAGACAGTTGGATGGTTCAGCGAACGGATTAACACTATTTCTCTAATAGGAGATAAACATTTAATAATCATTTCACAAACATATCACAACACTTACAACGTCAGTCACATGACACAAAATTAAACAGAACAGAATTCTCTGAAAATGAATTGTGGGAGGAAAAAAAACTTTGATGCTGCCATCTACACCTTTGAAGCTCAAACAAGACAGGCATGTTTCCCCCAACACTTTTCAACTATGTAGAAAAGAGTTAAAAGGAAGAAGTTAAAAACATAAATTATCTCAATAAGTGCTAACAAAAAAGTAAAATTATGCGTCAATCATACGTTAACAAAGAATTTCCAATACCATTCCGAATACTATAGCAAAACTTCAGCATTTGACATGGTGAAAGATGGTGAAATTTGGAAAAAGCACAACACATTTAAAACCAAGATTTAGCAATTGTCATTCTTTTGTGCAGCTCTGTATATGATCTAAAGATTTGTATATGTACTACATAGTATGCCAAAATTTGGTGCAGTTCGAAACTAGTAGCATGTTGCCCTTCAGCAATTTATCTCAGTAAGCGGAAATGTACAATGATTATTTTTACTGCCCTGTTATGAGATATAGAATTTAAACACACAGAATGGTATGCAAAATATCCGTTAAATTTCAAAACGCATACCGAACTTGGCAACTAATTTTCAGCAGTAATTGCTCGAAGCCAAAACTGTAAGAGATTAGATTAAACAGCACCGAAAAAACTGACGATAAACCACAATTGAATGATAAAACTTTGTATAAATCACCATAAAATTATAAAAACACACAGGACGCGTTTCGAGCTTGAAGAATTGAAAGCCCGTCATCAGTTAAAGTAAACACGTGTCCGTAAGACCTTTTTAGTGTCCTCCGTTAGTGGCATTGTCCTCTTACGGACACGTGTTTACTTCGGCTGATGACGGGCTATCAAAATTTCCAGATCAAAAAGCGTAACTGTTTGTTTTTACATTTTTTATGGTGATTTATACAAAATTTTATCATTGAATTGTAAGCGATTTCTTTTGTATGTCCCTATAAATGAAGAATAAAGGCTATGAACACCATATTCCATAGTAAGTATCTTGTTTTGCATCTCGCTGATGTACATCAACTTCAATATGTGAGAAATAATGTAACATGTTTAAAATACGCTGAAAATGATTTTTCATCGTAAGTCATAATGTAACGGCATTTGTTCGAGTACACAATAAACGAACTATTAATGCTATGCACTTTAGTTTCAAGTACCTGGTAGACCGAGCCTCGCTCGGTAGTTTTTTTTAAACACTCTTTTTTACCCGACTGCCAAGAAGGTTCATGTGTATCACGCGTATATGGGTATGTGGACAATTTATACCCTTGAAACATCCCAACGGCTAGATGTATTTTAATCATTGAGGTTTTTATCGATTCGTCTTAACCGTCCGATGGTTATAGGCTAAGATTTGTTATTTTTTTATTCAAAATGACGGCCGTAAAATACAAAATGGCGGTAGAGACGAAAACAATTTACCTACTCTATTGAGTGGCATATCATTTTATAGGTTTTTAAAAATGATGACGATGTTTTATTGACTATTTTACAGTCAGAAACTCCATTTAAATATTACACAATCTGGAAGTTGTGTAGGTAGGACATCTAGCTTTACTGCAACTCTAACCTTCATTGACATCTGTAGGCCTCATCAAAACGGTGTTTATAGATAGGAACTAAAAATTAAACACAACTTAAAAGTCATCAATACGAGTAAATAAAAAAATAGGTAAGTAATACAAAAAATAGTTTCACATTGTTGAGAAATAATTAATTAGTTCGCTCTTTACGCAGTCGGGTGTTTTGATTTTTTAAATTTAATTTTTTCTTGTTTTTTTTTCTACTCAATTTGCTTTTTTCATGTAAAGATGGAATTTTATAATCGATTTGTAACTTCTTGATGGGCTAGAATTATCAAAATTACGTTCACTGGCGTTTTTCCGAAGACATTTTATTATTTTTAGAACTCAATTATAAATTAATACATAAATGTTTAGTCATTTTTCGATTACTCCGCCACTGGTGATAAATCGCGAAATATTCTCTATGACGCCTACAGTTATATGGGAGTTGAAACAACAATGGATTTAATTATATGCCAACAAATGCACGCCAAAATATCCCAACTGGTTGCCATAATCTGCAACAATAATGCATTTTAAGGGTTAAAAAGTAGAAAACAAATTATAAGTCAAATATGAAGAATATAATACTAATAAGTATAAAATCAAAAATAGTTTAAAAAACGCTGTTTTATAGCATTCAATGTCTTTTATAGCATTCAATGTCCTTTATAGCATTCAATTCATCTAAAAAATCACGTTTGTGAACGTCCACTGTTACTCTTGTGACCACCAGAGCATATTTCCATATATATTTCCAATTCTTTTATTACAAAATATATTTAAGATAAATTTGATGCAACTTCTTAAAAATACATGTACTCTTCTTTCATAAACCATATACAATTTGTAACTAAAAGCATTTTACTTGGCTAGATAATAATAGAAAATTTTGCTACTCTTGTGACCACAAAAAAATGCAATTTTTAAAAATTGTGTTTGACGCAGAAATTCTGTGAATTATATGAGACTATAGAAATAAAATTTACAGAATATAGTAGAGTAATTATATCTTTTTAAAAAGCATTAATCATTGAACTCATCTGATAAAACATGAATTAGGTACATTTGATTTTGCAAAATGCTAAGTTTTACTCTTGTGACATTTTGTCTATAATGTAATTTTAGCAAAAATTCAGTTTAAAGGCTAAACAAAATAAGTAAAATAAGTTAAAAAAATTATTTTCCATACAGAACAACTTTTAATGAGGTTTAATTTTAAAATAACATAAAATAATGTAAAAAAAAATCAAAAATTAACAAACACTATAACCACATAGCAACCTCTCAGTTTCTGCTACTTAACAGAATAAGTTATTGCCTTCATTATCAATAATATCACTTGCAACTTCTCCTGTATCATGATTTACTTAATGAAACACAAATTCTTTGTACGAATCATGTTAGTGTAAGGTTTGTAGCAGATAGTGTCATTTTTCATGGTTTTAACAAATTGTATTTGATGAATGCCCTTCGCTGTTGGTATTTTCTCGCAAAGTAATGAAACTTTATTGTTTTATTTCTTTTGACAAAATAAGCAGTATATGTTAGAATTACTTTTTTAGCACGCACTTCATTCCATATATATAATTATACAACAACACAAAATAAATCTACAACATCTATACCGGGAATATTTGATAAAAAAATATGCCCAATTAATTTAATTGAGAAAGGAGTCTGATTTATTGCAAGCATATTTGCATAGTTATATTTTTGTTTAAATTGGAAAGTACAACCATCATATGAAAAAGTAAAACAGGTACATTTTAGGAAAATACAAATTCCCTTAAAGATGCAATGCTTTACATACGAAAGCATTTACAAAAAATTGATTATGAGTTATACTGTCTAAAATAATAGCATAAGATTTTACTTTATTGGGATCATACTAAATGAAAAGCTGAAAATACAGTCGCTTGTGGATTTGACCAGTAATGTAGTATTTCATACCAAAATTTCGTCTTGGCATGAAAATAAAACAGTTTCCAGAAAATCCACTGGCATAACTATTCTTTGAGAAATGGTTATTTTTTTGGCATTACAAAAATAATCCCTTGTACAAGTTTCAATGAATGTGTGTCACAGAAATGGATTTCGTTGCTTTCGAAAATTTTTAAACAATCAGAAATGGTTTCTTTAACTGTTAATTTTCAAAACGTTTCTTAACGTTTTGAAAAAGTAACAGTATTGAGAAGATCTTGATAAACGTTTTGTCAATAGCAAAACGTCTATTAACGTTTTGCTATTTACAATAACTTATAAGAAGTTCTGTATTATGGACTTTCGTTTCAAATAATTTTTCGATGTTATCTTCGCAATTAGACATTCTGAATTTCTAAATTCCAATTATCATGTATCTCGGCAGACAAAGTCATCAAATCCATCACAGGAATGTTTAATGCAGGAAATACACCCGTTACTACATTATGAATTGCTTGAATGTTTTCATGACAGCAACAAATGGAGATATTCTGATGAGTCATTTTTTAATGTTTTATGAAACTAGGCTTTAAAGCTGCAAAAGAATCTCCAATTTTTCAATTTAGGAAAGCTTCTTTAAACAAAAAACGTATTCTCTTATTAAATGTCCCCTAGAATTGATGAAATTATGTGACTTTTTTCACGCTTAACTAACGTAGTTTTAGCTGAAGAATGACTTTTTCTTAAATCTCCATCGACATAAAATTCTCCAAGGCTGTGGAGTTAGATTTTTGCCGTTACATTACCTGAGGTTAGCTAGTTCTCTACTTTTTTTTCCTTTTCTTAATATTTCCATTCTCTTGCTGAAGCTTTTGCTGGTTATGAGACTTTTCTTCACCTTATTGTAATATATTTTCTTTTGTTTCTTTCTCAAAACAACATATTCAATTTATTCTTATTTTTTCTCTACAATTTTTGGCGCTTAGCAGAATTTTTCCTGCTCTATAAAACAAGGGCGATTATAAGAAGCAATATTAAAATCTTCCCTTTAAAATATTCTATCAGAATCCTTTCCATAAGAGTTACTATAAGAACCTCTGCAGGTTATACAGCAGAATTTTGTAAACGAAGCTTTACAAAGCCTATAAAATATTTAATCAAAGACCATGTGCTTCAAGCCAAAAGAAAGCACACCAAACTGACACGAGTTGAGTTCTTTTATTATATCTTTAATTACTTGTCATTATTATTTTATAATCTTAAGTAATACCAAAACTGAATAAAAAAAAATCCACCCATTAAGAACACATTAATAGAGATAATTTATCTCCCTTAAAATTTACAAAATAACCTTAGTTATAGCTGAAACTATTTCAAGAACTGCTCTAATAACAGAGAAAAGACAACAAACTTTAAGCATTTTGTTTGTTTTGGTTGTAACGCAGATTTAAATCAAACTATCGACAAAAATATTATGTGTTACTCTTGTGACACAGACGTTTATTACTCTTGTGACAACTCCCAGAGCCTATTCCATGCATAGCATAAACAAAATATTTAATGTAAAATAAATCTTATACCTCGAAATCAGAGAATTAGAAGTTTTGGGTAAAAATTTTAAGTAGTTTTTTTTTATTATTATTGTTAAATCTTTTGTATGTTTTCCGTTACTCTTGTGACATTTAAGTATTAACGTTTAAATACAGAAAAAATATATTAAAGACATTATCTAAAAGATTTTATCTATGTACATCTTAAATATATGATAACAGTTTGTTGATCTGAATGCATAGTAATTTTATTGAATTCTAAAAAGTAAAAAATAATCATACATTTCAATAAGTAGTATTTTAAGCTCAAATGTAAATGTAGTTTTATACTGTTAGTATCCAGCTCATTTTCAGTAAACACTTGCTCTTATAAAATTAAAACTTACAAATTCATATACTTCAACTCTTTAGCTTTAAATTGATGTATCACACTTATATTTCCGTTTTTTAAAAAAATTCAAGTTTTATTCTGCCGTGGACGTTCCCGTCTATTTGTTTGACTGCAATATATGTTTTTTTTTTTTTTTTTTTTTTTTTTTTTTTTTTTTTTTTTTTCAAAAATGGCGTGGGCACCTAATTTGATTATAAAAAATTCACGGATTTTTTTTTTGCGCTTTCTAGAAAACGCAAGCAAATGAATTTATTAAAAACTACATAATTTTTGCTCTGTTTCCTTTTCAAGATAGGGAAACGGGAATGAAAAAAAATTCAACATTGTTTAAACTATCCTTTTAGGATTTCTAAATTGATTGTTCAACGTATAATCGTAAATTAATTAAGTTATCAAGTGTTAATTGATAAAAGCATACTCTTTATTTCTTATTTATAATTTTATCCATTAAAATTTTTCATTGTTGAAATTCCACAACCATTTGGCCTATTTTTGAGAGCGTTTATTACGCATAATTAAATGCATCGTTATTTTAACTCTCGTAACCATTACAGAGAATATTTGGGGATTGATCAGCTATGGCGTGATACCATTAAAATGCCTTAAAATTAATGTACTAATTTATAATTAATTACTGAAATAATAAAATGTTGCACTGTCAACTTAAACTCTCCCGTGAAATAATTTTAACAATTCTAGCATATCAAGAAGCGTATTAATAATAGGGTCAAAATTTCATCTTTACATACAAAAAACAGATTAGGTTAAATAAAAGAGCATAAAAAATACGCTTTTATGAATTATTAGTCAAATATTAACCAATATATTCAAAAATCAATTTAGAAATTATAAACAGATAGTTTAAATGATGATTCATTTTGCCCTATCTTAAGAAACAAAAGATGTAAAAAATGTAAATTTTTTAACTAATTCATTTGTTTCTGCTTTAAACCTAGTGATGGAAAGAGAATACGTCTTTCTAACAAACTTTAACTTTTAATCTATAAACTATGATGTTATTATCTACAAGGTAGCCATATGAGAAGAAATATTTGTGGACTATAATATAATCTAAACAAAGTTAATTGCCTGTTTTAGTAAAGTATCGTACAGATACAATTTACGACCCTAATAAAACTATAAAAGTCAATCGAAATTACGATTTATAGTTGTGGAGGACAGCACGAAGGGATAACAACGAAAATTTACAGCTGACCCTTGACACCAGAAAAGACCACCCAGATGCAATAAAGTAAAAAAAACATAATTGGGATCAGCAAAACTCAACCTATACGGTTGCACCACATAAATTGATCTTCGTCCAATGATCTTCGCCCGTAAAGGTGGGTGGCACCTCTCTATGCAAATTTTATAGGTATATTGTATAATTTTATGTTTGCATATGTAATGTAAACAGGATATTGCCCGATTTTGTTTTATGTGTATGTAAGAAGCAGACTTCACTTGCAGATATTCTCTCGATGCAGTTGGCAGCAAAAAAAAATAAGATGCTGCTGTAGTCTTTCGATTATATTAGCACATTGCTTTTGCAACGAATAATATAAAAAATATAAAAAATAGCCCATTGATGGCTTAAAAATATGTGTGATGATCGATTATTTATTAAATAGTGTGCCAACAATTGGATTCTTTTATTTGTGCTGATGTGTGGGGTACTGCCCGACCGCCAACTATTCTCCATGCTGCCGAGGGCAGTAGACCAGGTAGAGGAATTATGATTTTTTATTCCATTGTGTGTACCAGTAAAAATATTTACCTATAAAAAGATACGGTCAATGGTGATATCACGTTATATATAAAATTAATTAAATAATTAATTTAAATGGGTCTAACAAAATGCATATGTGCAACAGTTATTATTGTGGTGACTTACATCCCACAATCTCTAATAGCATTTTGATTATTGTAACTATTTCATATAATAAATAGTAAATCAAGATTGAATATTAGTAATCTTTTCTTTGTTTTAATTCTTAAGTAATCTTTTTCTCTTCTGGGAAAGGGGATTTTAAGACGATCCATTTATTTTATGATTTTCTAAAAAAATTTTAGATATACATAAATGATTAATTTAAGATTTTCAGATATCGAGAAGAGGAGAGTACAGACTTAGAAGGTATGCGGTCTTCGAAAAAAAGAACACAGCGCATTGGTTATTTACAGTTTAATAATTAATATATTAAATTTTATTTAGATTTCCCTGAAGGGATCTTATAATTATATCGCATACCTAGAGTCAATGGTGGTATTATCACTGTACAATGCTGAAGAATTCTAAAAATTAATATCCTTAGCCAAATTAATATTAAACAACCTCATTTCCTGTGTTGCAATTCATTTATGTTATAGATATATTTTAGCAAGTATATATCATTCCAGCATAGGGAATCGAGTAAGTTGTAACAAACAATAGAATGATTAATAACTACAGTTGCAATCTACTGCGACAGTTTTGCCTCTACGATGTGATTCATACACCAGAACTGCTGACGTATGAAAGGACTTTCTACGCACATCTCCAATCCCAACCAAACCACTATGATACTCAGTGAGTGTCAGTGACTCTACATCTACAACATATGTCACGATGTACACAACGTGCTGTACAATGACATGAGACTTTATACTTCAGCTAAAGGAGTGGGTTCGAGCAAAAAAAAAAAAAAAAAAAAAAGAAAAGAAACACGTTTCACTCAATTTCCTTTTTTTCATATTGGAGGCGGCGATGATGGAAAGAATACGTCTTTCCAACAAACTTTAACATTTAATCTATAAACTATGATGTTATTATCTACAACGTAGCCATATGAAAAGAAATATTTGTCGACTATAATATAATCAAAACAAGGTAAAGTGCCTGTTTTAGTAAAGTATCGTACAGATACAATTTACGACCCCAATAAAACTATAAAAGTCAATCGAAATTACGATTTATAGTTGTGGAGGACAACACGAAGGGATAACAACGAAACTTTACAGCTGATCCTTGACACCAGAAAATACCACACAGATGCAATAAAGTAAAAAAATATATAATTGGGATCAGCAAAACTCAACCTATACGGTTGCACCACATAAAATGATCTTTGTCCAATGATCTTCGCCCGTAAAGATGGGTGGCAACTCTCTATGCAAATTTTATAGGTATATTGTATAATTTTATGTTTGCATATGTAATGTAAACAGGATATTGTCCGATTTTTTTTTTTAATGTGTATGTAAGAAACAGACTTCACTCGCAGATTTTCTCTCGATGCAGTTGGCAGCAAAAAAAAAAAAAAAAAAAAAAAAAGATGCTGCTGTAGTCTTTCGAATATATTAGCACATTGCTTTTGCAACGAATAACATAAAAAATATAAAAAAAATTAGCCCATTGATGGCTTAAAAATATGTCTGTTGATCGATTATTTATTAAATAGTGTGCCAACAATTGGATTCTTTTATTTGTGCTGATGTGTGGGGTACTGCCCGACCGCCAACTATTCTCCATGCTGCCGAGGGCAGTAGGCCATGTAGAGGAATTATGATTTTTTATTCCATTGTGTGTACCAGTAAAAATATTTACCTATAAAAAGATACGGTCAATGGTGATATCACGTTATATATAAAATTAATTAAATAATTAATTTAAATGGGTCTAATAAAATGTATTTGTGTAACAGTTATTATTGTGGTGACTTACAACCCACAATATGTAATAGCATTTTGATTATTGTAAATATTTCATATAATAAATAGTAAATCAAAATTGAATATTAGTAATCTTTTCTTTGTTTTAATTCTTAAGTAATCGTTTTCTCTTCTGGGAAAGGGGATTTTAAGACAATCCATTTATTTTATGATTTTCTAAAAAAAATTTAGATATACATAAATGATTAATTTAAGATCTTCAGATATCGAGATGAGGAGAGTACAGACTTAAAAGGTATGCGGTCTTCGAAAAAAAGAACACAGCGCATTGGTTATTTACAGTTTAATAATTAATATATTACATTTTATTTAGATTTCCCTGATGGGAACTTAAAATTATATCGCATACCTAGAGTCAATGGTGCTATTATCACTGTACGATGCATAAGAATTCTATAAATTAATATCCTTAGCCAAATTAATATTAAAAAAACTCATTTCCTGTGTAAAAAAGAACACAGCCCATTGGTTATTTATAGTTTAATAATTAATATATTAAAATTTATTTAGATTTCCCTGATGGGAACTTATAATTATATCGCATACCTACAGTCAATGGTGCTATTATCACTGTACGATGCATAATAATTCTAAAAATTAATATCCTTAGCCAAATTAATATTAAACAACCTCATTTCCTGTGTTGCAATCCATTTATGTTATAGATTTATTTTAGCAAGTATGTATCATTCCAGAACCTAGCGTAAAAAAACATTAAATTTTCCGTAATCGATTTCGGTAATTGGACAAATTAATGCATTATAACTAAAAAGGGCACAGATGTCATATATGCACCACGTTGGAGCGATTTTCCTCTGACGCCAATGTCATATACGTACCGGGTACTTAACTGGTGCGTGTCGTTATTTTGCTTAAGTGCGTATAAGCCGTATATAGTGCCGTATTTGCTTAAGTGCTTGATATGATATCCCAGAAATTTTTTATCTATACTAATATTGTACATAAGTAAATATTGTTTGTTTGTGTGTTTATTCGAGGTAATCTCTGGTACTACCTAACAAAAGTACCGATTCCAAAAGTAATGGTATCATAATGATTGTGTGCACCCCCATTCGAACATAGGCTATATCTTATGTCCATGCCAATAACCCAAAGGGGTGCAGGAACAAAAAACGTTCTAAAAATGCGATTTTTGTGTTACTGAAGAGTCTAGAAACATGAAATTTGAAATGGTAGTTACTTATAAGATATAAATTATCTCTAAGAATATTTCTTAGAACATTCGAAATTTAAAAAGTGTGAAAATGCGCAAAAAACGTATCTCTAAGAACATTTCTTAGAACATTCGAAATTTGAAAAGGGTGAAAATGCGCAAAAAACGTCCTAAATGGCGATTTCTATGCAATCTCAGGAAATAACGAACCGATTTAATAAATAATGGCGTCAAAATGATGGTGACGGACCTTGCTCCAAATCAGGCTATATTTTATGTCAATGCCATTACGCCAAAGGATTTGTAGAAGCAAAAAAGGTTCTAAAAATACGATTTTTGTTTTACTGAAGGGCAGGGTCTAGAAACATGAAATTTGGAATGGTAGTTATAAGACATAAATGATCTTTAAGAACATTTCTTTAAAAAATCGAAATTGACGAAGGGTGATTGATAATGCACGAAAAGTGTTCTAAAAACGTTCTAAATGGCGATTTCTACACAAACTCAGAAAGTAGCAAACCGATTTTAAAAGTAACGGTTGGAAATTGATAGGAAATGCCCTCTAAGAACTGGTGAAAATAAATTCGAAATATAAAGGAGGTGAAGCGAAGGGAAGGGGCGAAAAGCGTACTAAAAAAAGGTCCAAAATTACGATTTCTATGCAATCTCAGGAAATAGAAAACCGATTACAAAAGTAATAGTTGCGAATCAATTGTAACAGTCTCTGATTCCACAGGGGTTATATTTTAGGCCAGTGCCACTACTACATCGAGTTGGCAGGAGGAACAACAAATGTTCTAAAAAAGCCTTTAAAAATTTTCTGAATTACCATTTATATGGAATATTATTAAATACCAAACCGATTTTAAAATTAATGTTGGCAAATTAATGGTGACAGTTTCTGTTTCAAGATGTTATGTTAGTGCCACTGCCACCAGAGAGGTGTTACACCGATAGACAAAAAGCTTGAAATTTGAGATGATGGTTAATTTTTAGATGTAAATGCGTACTAAGAACGGTTTATTTTAAACTTAAAATGAATACTGAAATGAGCGTATGAAATGAGCATAAAAGTTTCAAAATATTTTCTAAATTATCATTTATTTACTTTCAGATCTTTTTATTAATTTAAGTGTCATTTCTGTCTAATGCAGTGTAATAATGAGGTTTAGTCAAACTGTGTTTTAAAGAGTAATTTCTGAATTATTCCTAAAAGTACAATTTATTTTATTTAGACATATGGATACCGCTTGGCATATTTCAACAATTGCGCGAGCCAAGCCGCAGGGTTTGCTAGTTTATTAATAAATTGCTTATTTACATTTATTTTCTTTTTTTTTATTACATAAATTATTTTGTTCTATAGTTATTAATTAAACTTTTTTTTAATTTATTGTTATTCCCTTTTTAAATATATATATGTAACTGGTATTCGAAAACGAGGTTTTCGCCAAATTTGCGCCAGAAAAACAAATTGCGCCAACGTGGTGCGTACATGATATCTGTTCCGTAAAAAGAAATAAGTCGTGATTTTGAATTTGAACATTAAATGTGTATAAAAGAGTGTTTAAAAAACTATTTTTACTTTTATAATTATTTTTCTATAAACATCAAACGTAAAAGTTAGTATTTGGAAAACATCAATTAGATATGTAGCATATATATTTAAAGCTACGGCTCGTATTCTTAGCACAGTCGAAAGCGAAAGGTCAGTGAAAATGGTGTCACGGTGCTGCAAAAGTAATGACGTGTTTCAGATATAATATAAAAATGCTTATTTTTTAAAAAATATATAATGTCATTTTGGGGGAGAGGGGCAGTAGAATTTAATTTTTTTATTGTAAGCAATTTTGTAAAAAAAAAATGAGAATGAAGAAAATCTGGATTGTCATCTATAAAAATAACAGACTTTTATTTGAATGCGAATACCTCCGGTATATTCTGACTGCTATTCTCCATGTTTTGTAAAAATTTAAATGATTGTTCTTCAACAAACTTTGTCCAAGTCAATGGTTGGCGGCAAAAATGAGACACGTCGGGAACTATGTGGCACGTTTGGCAAAAAAATTGTCTTTCTCTTGCTTTTAAAACTGCTGCTAATTTTGCGCCATATGTATCAGAATGGCATCAAACTACAGCGATATTTCTAACAATATGTTAGTAGTTTTAAACATAGCAAAAGTATAAGCGCAGGTATCTATGAAAATTATTAGCATATTTACAATTATATTTATGAAAATACTTAAGTTCACGAAATCAACATTTCATAAAATCAATTAATTTTATTTTTCCTAGTCAGTTAAAACAAATGTTGCTGTACTTTTGACCTACATAGTCTGTTATCTAGTGCTCGATTTATTATAGAACGCAAGCACATAGTGCCGCCTTCGAGAATCCTTTGAACCTGTTGCTGATAAATGAACATTAGTATTGACGGGAATTTCGATTACAGAAGATTAAATATTTAAAAATTCCTTTAACCTACCAAAATTTGTTTTTGCGCAGTAGAGACTTAGTTGGATGTCTTTCTCACTATCCAATAAAGCATATTTCATAAAAATCGTCGTAATTTTTTTTCAATTGGAACCATTATTTTGAGTAATGAGTTTGCTTCAACAGTAGAAAACGAGTTTTCTCGAATTAGCAACCTAACTAGATCGATTTCTTGTGATCGAATTAGTATAAGAACCTAGTTTTATGAAAATCGTTAGAGACGTTTCCAATATACAGCAACATTTTCAGTGCTGAGTTTGTTTAAATCGATCAAAGCAAATTTTCTCGATTTCAAAACCTAGCTAGGTGTGTTTCTCGTGCTCGAATTAGTATAGAAAACAAGTTTCCCGTAAATTGCATGAGCATTGTTCGATTTATAACAAGCAGAAATTTCACCACCTCTGATTTTGTTTTACCCTGTAAAAACGAATTTTCTTGAATTCGGGACCTAGCTAGAGCTTGTTTTCGTGCTCAATTTAGTATAGGACGCAAGCGTGGTGAAAATCGGTTCAGTCGTTTACGATACCATTCATAATCGGGAAAATTGCTTGCTCGTTTAATATATATGATGATACCGAATGTATGCCATGGTAAATTTCAATAACAAATATCTATTACTTGGCAATCAGAGTATATTTAAAAGAGTTTGAGCACATACAGCCAGACAGTCGGACCGAGAAACCAAATCCATAACTTCCCAAATATTTCGGAACGTGTTTAAAACAGTCGCTAGATTTTTTTATAATTTGATTACAAGAAACAATTACGCTAAGGGAAAAAATGGGAACCTACTTCATTGTACAATATTAAGTCTGAACAAAAAGTATAGTCTATGCCTCTTAGATATTTCATTGTCTCTTTCTGTTCTAACTCAGAGAGGACAAACACATGGTAGACATTAATAGTTTTCGTAATATGTTGGGCGAAATTGATTTGTTTCCCTCTTCAACGAAACATTTTTCGCCCCAAATGCGTCACGAGTACAAACTCCCCAAATGTGTCGTGAGTGCAAAATGCGCAAACGTGTCGTAACTGCAAACTCCCAAAATGCGTCATAAACTACAAACTCCAATAATTAGAAAGAAACATGTAAAAACATAAATCATTGCAATAAGTGGCAAAAAGTCGAAAATTGTAAGTCAAACGTGTCAAATGCGGTGCGTTCGTATTATAACAAGTTTTATAAATATTCAGATCTTCGTACAATAGCTGTTGCACTCTTATGAAAAAATGCATGAATACAAAATTAATTACGATTATATATATTAAATTCAGTATTACGAAAATAATATTACACCATCTTAAATAGGACGTACTCATTATAGCAATCTAGAATCATTACCTGTCATGGGATATCATTGAATTAATTACTTATGATAGGATTTAATAGAATGAAGAAAATTTTTGTTACAATATTTTAAAGTTTTGATTCGATTTTCAAAAAATTTGAAATAACTCGACAAATTATGGAATGATCATATATATTAAGTTTCAAACCATTCGGTCCGATAGTTTGTGCGCTGTCATATACGGACAGGCGTATATGAGGCATTCTCACAATCTTTTAACTTTCATGTCCCTGAATAATAATTTTTTATTTAATACACTTTTTTGCGTTTTTTTTTTATTTCATATACTTGGGAACATCCCACTGCATGATTGCACAACAATATTAACGAGATAAATAAGTTTTGGATGATGTTAGGGGTCCAAACACATGGAAAACTCATCTACCGTCCCGTGTCCCTGATACTGATTTTGAAGTTTGGAGCTGTCTAGATAAAATTGCTTCAATAAAAATAATTCGATGTAATTTTTTTCTAAAACTGGAACTATTGTTTTATATAAATATGTAGCTAAAAATTAACCGGCACACATTTTTAGGGTTGGTATTATTTTTTTAACTCTGTCCCCGGGTTTTAGATTTTTTACCATCTCTCTTCTAAAATTATACAGAAAATCACTTCAGATGCAGCGACAGAATTTTTTTCAAGTTTTTGCTCATGCAGAAGTATGGTAGAGAAAGAATATCTAAAATTCTTTGACAGGAAACTTACTGCAGAATATAAATCAGCATTTAAATATCAATTTCAAGCACTGTGGCTTTATTGGTAGTCTTACCGTCCCCAAGGTTTATTCCTGCACTTTTCGAGGTAAATTAAAAAAAAATAATTTAATTCAATGTTAACAACTGTTTCCAAAACTCAATGAACATTGTGTCTATCACTTAGTCTTAACATGATTTTCCTAAAAATAGGTTGTAATTTTCCTTACCGTTCCATCCTTATCGTCCTTTTTTTTACCTTACCGTCCCTTCTTTAACACCTCTTTAAGACAATGCTATACAAAAATTCTGTATTAAAAGTACTACATTTGCATTATTTCTTATTTGAATGTCCTGTGAATACTATGCAAATTCATTATAAGTAAAAATTTAGAAGAAAATAAAAAGTTATAGGGGTAAAATGGTAAGCAAAATTAAACTCGCAAGTTTAACCTAAACCTCAGTTAAATAAAAAAAATTTCGTTGCTGACCATTTTTTTTAATCATTAAGGCATTCATCTATCAGATTAAAATGTTATTTTAGCAAGTTTAATTTCGCCAGATTTTTTTCCCCAAAAGTCAAAAGATTGTGAGAATTGCCCATACACAGACAGACGGTCCACACGATGATAATATTTGTATAATTAGTAACGCACATAAAAGATATCTTTATATTGTGCCTTATTTTGAACACTCTTTATTTTTTATACCTATATTCTTACTTCTTCCTTCTAAATGAATAGTTCCTTACCTTTACCTGCTTGTACCAGGTTCCAGTTTACTTCGTCTTATGATGTTGCCTTCAACCATATGTTATTTTTACACTTTATGAAGGGTCTATTTTATATATTCCAAAACAGCGTTAAAATATTCTTTGTCTATATTGGTTATAGACAATGACACAAAATGACTCTCAATGACACAAAATCAAAGCAAGACATGAATTATATCTATTGAGAAAATGTCACAAGTTAAAGGAATAGATTAAAATACATAGAATAATAATATGCTCAAGCAGTGATGACAATTTAATATAAGTGTTTACATTAGATAGAATTAAATTTCCGTAAAAAATTTTCTTTCACAGGTAGTAACAGAATTATTATGATATTTACTGATATATTATAATTTATTTTTAAATATTTTGCTATTAAATATAAACTTAATTATTTATTTTATACATCAAAATTAACTTATGCATATAAAAATACTAATTTCATTTTCTTTTATCAGAATTCTTTATATTCAGCATGGATGAATATTACAAAGTAAAATCAATATATTCAAATTTTAAACAATGTAGAATAAGACATAATAATGTAAACAAAATATTTACTTCATGTTTTAAAGAGTTATTGATTTAAAGATTTAAAATACATTAATAATTTTAAAATGCATGAATAATTTAATACAATAATAAAAACCAGTTTCAAATACAGTATCTACACATATTCTGAAATTTGAATAAAAAATCCATAAATATTTTCTGCTTATTTATTCTTTCACATCTTATCTATCAAAAACTATTTTAGTCTTCTTATACTCAATGTTTATCGATCGTGAAATTGATTATCGATAATGTAATGGTAGAAGTGTTTTCTGAGCTGAAATTGATAAATGTATATTTTTCTAGAGTAAAAAGGGCGTCTTTCTTTTAATGGAATCGTCAATTTTAATACATAAAACTAATTAGATCTTAAAGGATTTAGGAGAATCTTTCATGAAATTTAGGTTTGTGTTATTTTTTCAAAGTGTATCTAAAATATTTTCAAAGTGTATCTAAAATATAAAAAAAAAACTAAATTAAATGGTTGATTCTTTAGAAGTCGATGAATTTGATAAGGTTTTCGTGAAAAAATTTTGAAGCCAATATCATTTTTTTTAACCCATTTATGAATAGTGTCCCATTTTTGGGACGTTTCGAATTTTATTAAATTTATATAATTTTTCTCTTCTTTATAACATGAAATTTGTATGAAATAATTATACATAAATGCTAATATCTGTTAACGAATGATGACAGCATAAGATGGATATTTATTTGCTTAAATGAGGGCTTTTTTGTGCTTATAGAGTTTTCATTTTTCAAGATGACGAAATGTAAAAAGTAAGTTTATTTATATTTTTTCAATCAAAGATCCAAATAAATAAGTCATAATATTTGCTTGTGGAAGTCTTTGAAATACGTATTTTTTTAAATTGTGAAATTATATGTGTCCAAGCCAATTTTTTATGCATGTTTGTAACGTACAAAATATAGAGCACTAGGCACGAATGGGTACATATTTTTATTAGCTATTTAGGGGACAGTTGTTTACGTAAAGTTTTTTTAAGGATGATCGTGAAATAAATTGTTTTTAAGTCCCAATTAGGTTATTCTTAGTTTATTATTCATAATAGTTATAATGTTCTTATCCTCTGCAAAGTAATAAATATATTTTTTTAGTAGTTCATAAAAATACTAATTATAGTATATAATATACAATTTAATAGGTTATTTTATATAAATTTAGACAAAACAATTATGAATATTAAATTATGATAAAAAAATATTCATATCGCATACTTAATATGTATACTCTTTTTCAAATAAATACAAAAAAAAATTAGCATGATTTTTTTACAATTTTTCCAGTTCATTTTGCAAAATTTTAAAGTGATTTTACCAACAAATTTGAGATAACAAAATTCCGGCACAAATGGGTTAAAAAGAAATACATTTAATCAATAGAATAAGTATAAAAGTAAAACAATTAAAATTAAATTAAAAAAATCAAAAAACCCGACTGCGTAAAAAGCGAACTAATTATTTCTCAACAATGTGAAACTATTTTTTTGTATTACTTACCTATTTTTTTATTTACTCGTATTAATGACTTTTAAGTTGTGTTTAATTGTTAGTTCCTATCTATAAACACTGTTTTGGTGAGGCCTATAGATGTTTCTGATGGTTAGAGTTGCAGTAAAGCTAGAGATCCTACCTACACAACTTCCTGGTTGTGTAATATTTAAACGGAGCTTCTGATTGTAAAATAGCCAATGAAACATCGTCTTCATTTTGAAAGACCTATCTAATGATATGCCACTCAATAGGGTGCGTAATTTTTTTTTGTCTCTACCGCTATTTTGTATTTTACGGCCACCATTTTTAATTTATAAAAAAAAAACTAGGCTATAACCATTGGACGGTTAAGACGAATCGATAGAGACCTCATTCATTAAAATCCATCCAGCCGTTGGGATGTTTCGAGGGTATAAAGAAATCCACATACCCAGATACGCGTGAAACACATAACACTTCTTGGCGGTCGGGTAATTAGTTTCTTAATCAACATTTTTATAAGAACTCAATGTTCATATGGAAAATCACGCCTAGTTTTTTGACTGCATTTCATGCTTTTTCCCAAAATTTTCTGTTACAATGTATTAAATTAACGTGGGCACCGAACTCAATTATGAAAAATTAACGGACTTTTTAAAACGATCTTTTCTGTATTTCTATATTGATTTCTCAACGCATAATAGTAAATTAATAAATATTAAATTATTAACTCATAAAAGTGTACTTTAAAAAATATTCCACTGTTCATTTTTTATTCATAATTTATTCTCTATATTTTAATCTTTTAAAAGTTTCATTTTTGCAGTTTTGTAGCGATTTGATATGATTTAGCGAACATTTATTGGCGCGGAATGGAATTCATTCTTTTGTTTTTTTTCAACTTCCATACAATTGAACATTTCACAGAAAATATTTGGTTATTGATCACCTGTGGCGAGCTAATTGAAAAGTTCCTTAAAATTAATGTATTAACTTATAATTAAGTTGTAAAAATATTAAAACTTCGCATTTCATCGGACTTTTAAATCTTTTCGGACTTCCGAATCTTTTAAAAGTTTCATTTTTGCAGTTTGTAGCGATTTGATATGATTTAGCGAATGTTTATTGGCGCGGAACGGAATTCATTGTTTTTTTTTTTTTTTTTTTTTTTTTTTTTTTTTTTTTTTTTCAACTTCCACACAATTGTACATTTCACGGAAAATATTTGGTTATTGATCACCTGTGGCGGGCTAATTGAAAAGATCCTTAAAATTAATGCATTAACTTATAATTAAGTTGTAAAAATATTAAAACGCTGCACTGTCATCGGAAACACACCTACGTACCGGTGTCCTAAAATGGACTGACTGATTTTAAAATTCAATAGCTTGGAAGCTACCGTGTGTCCTAAAAAAGACTAACTGATTTTAAAATTCAATAACTTGCAAACGGTGACAGATATTTAAAAAATTCTTGCAGGAGGGTTATGCATAAAGTCAAAAAGTTTTTCTTTTACAGTGATTTTCTATTTTAGTTCGAATTTCAAACAATAGATGGCGCTGTAAGATATAGGCGCTAAATACAGGCTCGTTTTTTGCCTTTCTCTTCTTCCATGCGGAAAAAAGAGATTAAAATGTATTGACTGGATCCATATGTACCAAAAATCGAGCCCGAATTTAGCATCTATTGATTGCAGCGCCATCTATTGTTCGTAATTCGAACTAAAATCGAAAATCACTGTAAAAAAACTTCTGACCTTATGCATAATCCTTCTGCAAGAATTTTTTAAATATCTGCCACCTTTTGCAAGTTATTGAATTTTAAAATTAGTCAGTCCTTTTCAGGACTCCCGGTATAAACCGTAAACACACGCGCTGCTATAAATCAAACCCCAATCACATGTTTTCTTCAAAAAAAAAAAGTATACATTTTTTGAGGACGCTTCTAACCTGCCTTGTACCTTTGAAGGTCAAGGTCCAGAAGGAGTGGGTGAAGGAATATCTTTTCTTTGTTCACTAGGAAGTGAGAAATATGGCTCTTGGGATAAAATAATCCCGCGCATGTACAAGCGTTTCATTTCTGTACATTTATTTCTTACGGGATAATACACACTAAAATAATTTTAATGAGTAAAGAGTAACATAAAATCTACTTGTATATATTGATGAAAAGTTATTAAATGTACTTAATATCCGTTTGTGAAATAATTCATGTTTTAAGGAGTAAAACAAATCGTTTGCATATTTTCTAGGAAAAAACGTAATTTTTACAGAAACTGCTACAAAATCTGAAAATAAATATGAAAAACATGATTTTTTTTTTCCTAAAAAGAAGAGTATTGAGGCATTTTACAATACAGAACAGTAGATTCGTTCTTAAAACTTATTTAGCTAAAATAATGGGAGACAAAATGTGGTGAGATTTACCCACGTGTGTGCTAACGTAGGCTGGTGTTCTAACGCTACAAATGTAGGCGCGTTTGTTAATGTAGGCAGGTGTTCTAACACTACAAATGTAAGCGCGTGTGCTGACGGGTTAAAAAAATTATTTCATAAAGGTTATGTAAGATATCAGGAGATTTTTTACTGCGATTCACATATTTAGTTTAACATAACAAACATAGATGGCGCAGACAGCAATAGGCGTTAAATCGGGACCCATATTTTGACCTCTCTCTTCTCTCAGTATTGATGCAAAAGAAGGAGGTTGAATGTACGGAGTAGGCTACAAAGAACAAATTTGCACTGGCGACTAAAAAAAAAAAAAAAAAAAAACGCCATATATGTACCCTCCTTCTTTTGCATAAATAATGAGAGAAGAGAAAGGCCAAAAATCGTGCTCCGGTTTAGCATCTATCGCTTGCAGCGCCATCTATTGCTGCTATATTAAACTATAATCGAGAATCACGGTAAAAAGACTCCTAACATTTTACATGTTAAAAATTGTCCAAGTTGCCCTCCTTCAAATTATTGCCTTGCAAGGATTTCTTTTAATGGCTGTCACTGTGTCCAAGTTGTTCAATTTTAAAATCAGTCAGTCCATTTTAGGACACACGGAACATAATTTTTATAACTCCAGTATATCGGAAAGCGGGTTAAAAATCGACTAGTTAGTGCCCATCAAGATTTGACGGTAAATAACTAAAATGTTTCATTAGAAAAAATCTTGAATTTTTAATTAGTTACTTTTAAATTAATTATTGAATGACGAATTTCTATATTGCATAAGTGATTCCCATTTCTTTAAGGCGATAGATAGTGCTATCACTCTAACCTATTCAATGAAGTGAAAGAGTTTTAAGTTTATAATTTACAACTAATTATGCTTACTTTATAACAGAAATTACCGGGTAGAGAATTTATTTTTACTTACTACGACCTCTTTTTTAATAACAATGTCTATTTTCATTTATTTATTAAAGCTACACGGCCATTAACACTAGAATTACCGAGGTGGGCCATCTGTGACCCAAGACATGATTTTTCGCCCGCATCACTGTTGTTTTTCAAATTAAAACTTTGAAACTTTTTTACTTTTCCTAAATCTTTAGTATAATGCTTTAACACGAATTTAGTTGCAATCGAATGAAAACTTTTTTATCTACACGCCTGTATACCTAGAATTACCGTGCTGGATCATCGCTGACATGAACAAAATAATAGCTTTTTCTTTTATTTTAACAGGGCTTTTAACTCCATATTTTCCAACAACAGAAGAATAATGTAAGGAGATGTATCGCACTTGCTTTTGACAAAAAGGGGAGAAGGGGAGGGGCATGATCACACATCTGTCATGCAACTGCAAGGCAAATGTTTGAGCTAATATCTTATTTAAAGCTATTGTTAGAATGTTTTAGAATACAGTTATCTATGGTATACTAAGTAAAAAGAATATTTTGCCAGTCATAAACCTCACGGGGCAAAAAAAAAATGTTTGTTAGTGGTATTCCAAATTCACACTTTTATAGTGGTGGTGTCGCGACAGAGGTCTTGCAAATGAGTAAAGTTTAAAATTGTGAAGCTAACTTTCATAAAAGGCTTTTATCAATGAAGTTACATCTGATGTAGATACAGTCTCTCGACATAAATGGCAAAACAAATTTTCATGAAAATCCCTATAAAATCCCATCGTCCGAATACAGTTCAAGTGACAGTAAGCTGAATGAAAATAGCCAAGTAAATGATGTCGAGGAAGTCATGAAACAGCAATAAGTCGTAAGTGTTTTGAAGAAAATACATAATAAAGGAAGGAATTAGAAAAAGGCGAGAAAGATACGAAATAAATTAGCCCTTCAAAGTGATTTGGTAGAACCAAAACATGAAACCATAAGCAAGATAAAGCCGCAGTTTTCAAAATCTTCTGGTCGATGACCTATGCAAAATCTAGTGGTTGAAGATCTGGCGGTCATAGATGTTTGGGTAGTTTTTAAAGATATAACAGGTTCTAATATAAGCAGAAAAGTCTACATTCTAAAATTAGCAGAGACGCTCAGAGATAAATACATCGCAAAAGAACCTGAAGTTATCTGTCCACGGACCACCACAGATGTTTCAAACAAATGAAAAAGTTCCCAGATAAAGCAATGCTAAGGCAATACAATTACTACTGTGTGTGGAAACTGTTTATAACTTGTGTTTGGATTATGTATAGCAAAATAAAGAATCAAAGACCATGGCATTTTCCGTGAATTGATTGGATGGAAAATTTTATAATACAAATAAAGAAAAATCACGGCTATATATATATATATATACAGGGTGATTCATAAAAGATGGGCAGAACTTTAAGGGGTTATAGTACACTTAAAGACAAATAATATTAAATAGGAGACTAAGGGTCCCAGACGTATTCCCAAGGAGATAGGGGGCATTAAAGTTTAGGGTCCGAAATTTCAAATGATTATAAAACATGGAAAAATTGGTCGATTCGTTTGCGGTTTTTGCAAAAAATTTTCTTTATGCCAGTATTTTCTTGAAATAAAATTTTAAAGTTCAATTTCAAAAAATGCCGATAGGGGGCGCTTTAGACTTTGGAGTAACAAACAACTATTTTTTAACGTTATTTTTTGTATTTCTTTAAATGATTTCGAAAGCTTAGACTTAAACTTAAATTTTGATCTAAAAATCTGAGTCCTAACGAGTAGTTAAGTAGCGTAAACTGAAATTTGAAATTTGAAACCCTTCTCCCCCCAGAACAAAAATCAGTTATTCCCGATCTTTGTGTCGTAGATTAGGCTCTAACTACTGCCGCGTTTTGCTAAAATTATTCTTTATGTCAGTATTTTCTTGAAAATAAATTTTAAAGAAAATTTTCAAAAAATTCCGATAGAGGGCGCTTTAGACTTTGGAGTAACGAACAACTATTTTATACCGTTATTTTTTGTGTCTCATTAAATGCTTTCTAAAGCTTAGACTTAAACTTAAATTTTCAGCTCAAAATCTGAATCGCTGAGCGTGGTTCAGTAGCGAGGGGAGGGGGTTCAAATTTCAACTTCTGAACATAGTTCAGTTTGCACTACTTAACCATGCCCAACGATTCTGTGCTGTGATACGAGGCAAAAATACAACTTTCGTCAAGGACTGCATAGTCGGAATTCACTCATAAAGGCACTGGCACAGTTGGAAACGTCGCTCATGCAAACGTTAAAGCTCCATTCCTGACGCTAGTCACCGGGTGAAGAAGGAAACAGAAAGTATGCAAATGTCAAATGGGGAAGAAGAAGAACACGTATGCAAAATTTCGACACGATTCAGGCATAAAAACCACTTAACGGTGAGTCAAGTGTAAGTCGCTGTAGTAATGAATCGGAAGATGGTGCCCTTCACGAATAAGGAAAAGGCTGAGATGCATTTAATTTACGGAGCGGCAGATGGAAATGGTGCAGAGGCACAACGAATGTACGGAGAGCGATTTCCCAACAGGCGGTTGCCTAACCGCAAAACTTTCGAGCGCTTGCACAGACAGTTGTGTGAGACGGGATCATTTCTCGCTTCCCGGTCGAATGCAGGTCGTGCAAAAAAGGACGAATCAGTAGTTGTTGCAGAAGCCATTCTGGATGTAGTAGCGGCGCAGCCAAGTACAAGTACACGAACAGTGGCTAGGCAGGTGGATACCTCACAATCCATGACTTGGAGGGTACTGAAGGATGAACATTTGCTCCCGTTTCATGTGCAACGAGTCCAGAAACTGTCTCCAGGGGATTATCCAAATCGTATTGAATTCGCCCGCTGGTTTCTGCAGCAGAACGCGCTAAATTCACATTTTGGACGAACTGTGCTTTTCACCGATGAATGTACCTTCACACGTGAAGGTACATTTAACACACACAATGCACATGTATGGGCGGATGTCAATCCACATGCTACGTATCCACATGCTCATCAGAGACGCTTTTCCATCAATGTTTGGGCAGGAATCCTCGGAGACCACCTAATCGGACCGTACCTTCTTCCTGAACGCCTCAACGGTAAAACATACCTCACATTTCTGAAACATGTGCTGCCAGACCTGTTAAACGTTGTTCCTCCACGCATCCGGCGGGTCATGTGGTTCCAGCACGATGGAGCGCCAGCCCATTACGTACGAGACGTCCGCAACTATCTGGACATCACATTTCCGAACAGATGGATTGGTCGAGGTGGTCCTGTTGCTTGGCCTGCTCGCTCGCCAGATCTTTCACCCCTCGATTTCTTTTTTTGGGGACGATTGAAGGCTCTTATGTATGAGACACCCATTGAATCCCCCGAGGAACTGGTCGCCAGACTTTCCGCCGCTGTAGGGGAAGTGCTCGAAAAGCCTGATGTTTTCGCGAATGTTCGCCGTTCCATTCTTCGCCGTTGTTCTGCGTGCATAACCTCTGGTGGTCACAATTTTGAACATTTATTGTAATTACATGTTAATAAATATGCTTTGGTAACATAATCCTAATTTGTGTCTTTTTACCTCGTATCACAGCACACAATGTGTGGACATGGTAAACTGAACTGTGCTCAGGAGTAGAAATTTCAAACCCCTCTCCCCAGAAACTTAACCACGTCTAACGATTCAGATTTTGGGCTGAAAATTTAAGTCTAAGCTTTAGAAAGCATTTAATGAGACACAAAAAATAACGGTATAAAATAGTTGTTCGTTACTCCAAAGTCTAAAGCGCCCTCTATCGGAATTTTTTGAAACTTTTCTTTAAAATTTATTTTCAAGAAAATACTGACATAAAGAATAATTTTAGCAAAATGCGGCAGTAGTTAGAGCCTAATCTACGACACAAAGATCGGGAATAACTGATTTTTGTTCTGGGGGGAGAAGGGTTTCAAATTTCAAATTTCAGTTTACGCTACTTAACTACTCGTTAGGACTCAGATTTTTAGATCAAAATTTAAGTTTAAGTCTAAGCTTTCGAAATCATTTAAAGAAATACAAAAAATAACGTTAAAAAATAGTTGTTTGTTACTCCAAAGTCTAAAGCGCCCCCTATCGGCATTTTTTGAAATTGAACTTTAAAATTTTATTTCAAGAAAATACTGGCATAAAGAAAATTTTTTGCAAAAACCGCAAACGAATCGACCAATTTTTCCATGTTTTATAATCATTTGAAATTTCGGACCCTAAACTTTAATGCCCCCTATCTCCTTGGGAATACGTCTGGGACCCTTAGTCTCCTATTTAATATTATTTGTCTTTAAGTGTACTATAACCCCTTAAAGTTCTGCCCATCTTTTATGAATCACCCTGTATATATATATATATATAAATTTATTGTGTTTTAATATCTTATTAATCTGTGGGAATATTATTGGAAAATTTAACTCGATAATTCATATGTATATATATTATTTAAAAGGGTCATCAAAATCTCAAAGTAAATATTCTGAAATTCGAAATGAAAATTTTCTTTGTTTGTATCTATTCAACAAATTTCATATTATTTAATAGTCTAGAAGATAAATTGTATTAATTATTAATTAAAAATCATTGTATTAATCACCAACCCTAATTGTGTGTCTGTATCTCCCATACAAAACAAGAATAGCATCTTTGAAGGTCATGGGTCAGACATGACCCACCGTAGTATTTCTGGGTATACAAGAATCGCGGTAATTCTAGTGTTAAAAGCTGCCAAGAATTTTATTTGTATCTCTCTCATTCTCTAAAAACCTAAATTTGAAACTTGATGCAGCTAACGATTTATAATATATATTTTCTATTACTTGAATTTCATTTTACATTTTTATACATTTTTTTATATATTAAACCTGGATGTTAAGGTAATTTCTTTTATAGCTCTTATGCGAATATTTTTCTTTATTTACATTTTATTTTTTATGCAAATGAATGACAACCTTTTCTTTCTGACAGACACATGTATATATTTTTGATAATGGTCAGAAAATATAACGAAAGTTTTATATCAGCTCAATTTATTCAATTAATAATTACATGCAAAATATTTCAGCTTAAATGTTTTAAATATAAAATCATTATTTTTTCAAAATATTATTGAATGTTAAATTTTATTTAATTATAAAGCATTCAAATAATAATAATAATAATGAAATAAAAATCCTATAACTTCTCTTCCTAATAAAATATGTCATTATTGAAATGAATTATTGACAAAAATATTGCACATTTTGCCATGCGTGGGTTCGAACCTGTGTCCTCTACAAAAATTCAAAGCTTTAAAGTGCTGCGTTAACCCGCTACGCTAGCGGGAACACATTTTATTTCTTTCTAAATTGAAGAGGTTCAAAAAACAGGTGACGCATACGAATGTCTCGAATACGTGTCTCGAATTTGAGTTCTAATCTTACAGAAATAGTTTTGCGTTTTAATATTTACGATACCTTATTTTTTCAAAGAAGTAGCTACAAGTTAATATGCTAGTTTCTCAATTTTCGTGTCTAACTATTGGCAATTCATAAGACGGATCACCGCCATAACTTTTAGCCTAAAATCACTGCGTTTATCGTCTGTGTCTAATGTGAAAAAAACAATATAACACCCCCGAAATAAACTATATCTAGCTCTTAATAGACACAATAATTTTCTTAATTGTTAATAATGCTGTAATATTAACTTTGTGAAAGAAAGAAAAGCTTGTTTACAGCAATATCGAATAGCAGACAAAATTAAAACAATTTCAACCTGTGATGTGATAGTTCAACTGAGCGAGCATCTTTGCGTATGTGTAGCATGTCACTCCAAAGACAGATTCGCACTTATATACTGCGCATGTGCAACTATAGAGTTTTAATTTAAAATTACGGCTAATTAATAAAATATTTGAACAAACGAATGCACGATAACAAATCTGTGACCAAATATCTTTCATTTAAAAAAAGATTGGTGTAATTTGATGCAGTCGTTTTTTTCTCACGGACTGTCGAAAGAAAATACTTAGCGTTTTAAATATATAGATTGCGATGTTTCATCTGTACATACAAAAACCAGATTTAGTTTTAAAAAATATGTGTAAAAACACATTATCATTACAAAATGAAATAAAATAAAAAGTTAAGTAGGCATTTTAAGCTTTAAACAAGCTTCTCACAAGAACAATTGTTATTCGGAAGTAAAGATAATGTTTAAATACTATGTTCACAATTAAAATATGCATTTGAAATATTATTTCACCATGGAGTATACGTTATAGTAGGATCACATATTCTGGTAATATTGTACAGTTGTGAAATAACTTGAACACACTAACTAACTCGGTACCAAAATTTGGAAATAAAATCTAATTTTAAATGATATATGTAAAATTTTCTTAAGGGGGCATTTACAAATCAAAACCAGCCCAACCTTTTTTTAATGGCAATACCCAATTTTGATAATATATTTTAAATCTTCCATTCAATCTATGACTAGATACGGAATTTCAAATCATTTGTATGAAACGTTTTTTTGAACTTCAGCATTCAAAATTTAGAGCGTCTAACGTTAAACTACATTTTCATATTTTTATTAATATCTCCTGAAATTTTAATCCTAGTGTGCTAATTTTTTCTACGGTTATATTTCTAAAATAACCCAAACATAAATAGCTTGAATTTGTAATTTTTATAACTTTATAATATGAAATATAAATTATGAAATTAATATATATCCATTTTCTGCATATATTTTCATTAATATTACAAAACACATTTTTTTTAATATCTTATATTTCTAAAATTAAAATGTAAGTTTTTATAAAATATGTAATGTGAACGTAAAAAAATTCACTGTTTTATTTAAAAGTCCTCTAAAATAATAGAAGAGATGTTAGAAGTATAAAATATATATTTTATTTACAAACTTCTTAATACTTTCAGGATTTACCAACCCCTTCATCAGAGAATATTATAATTACTAATTGCTGTTTATTTATACAAATACGTCACTTCGTTTTGAAATTGAGAGAGCCAATAATTATTAGAGATGAAAGCAGAAGTAGCAGTTTCTTGGATTGAACTTAGTTAGAGGAAATATTATTAACTGCATTGCCATTTACTTTATGACAGCACTCTATTCTCATACGTCACTTTCATTTTAAATGTATAGCTGGACAATCGAAGTAGCAGTCTTTCAGGTCAAATTTATGTAGAAGAAATATTTAACTGCAGTACCACAAATTTTAATACGTCACTTTGCTCAAGTTTACAGAATTTATTTTCAGTATATTGAACCATTAATTGGGGATATTGTACGATAGGGCTTCGTTACATACTTCGACTGTGCAGCTACACATTTAAAATGAATGTGACGTATGAGAACAGAGGTATGTAATAAAATAAATGGAAATGCAGTAAATAATAATATATATTTTCTCTAATTATGTTCAATCCAAGAAACTGCTACTTCTAGCTTCATCTCTTATAATTATTGGCTCTCTCAGTTTCAAAAAGAAGTGATGTATTTGTATAAATAAACAGCAATTAGTAATTATAATATTCTCTGATGAAGGGCATGGTAAAGCGTGAAAGTACTAAGAAGTTTCTAAATAAAATGTATATTTTTAACTT
The DNA here is from genome assembly GCA_963932465.1 of Maratus speciosus. NCBI lineage: Eukaryota > Metazoa > Arthropoda > Arachnida > Araneae > Salticidae > Maratus > Maratus speciosus. Next base: position 268,636,779 of record OZ010795.1, read on the forward strand.
GTAACATCTCTTTTATTATTTTAGTCGTATTTTATGCAAAACAGTAAAGTTTGTAAAGTTCATATTACATATTTCATTGTTCAATCAAGGTGAAATATTGCATCTCGTCTTATGATTTTATTTGTAGGGTTTTAATTTATGTTATCCGAAAAGGAAATCTTTTTCAATTCATAAACTCAATTTTTTAACATGAACCTATAATAAATTTAGTATAAATTCATATTTAAAAATATATCATGAAAATTTGAATAATATACCGTTATTAAACCAAAACTGAGAAAATATGTATATATAATGTATGACATTTTGAATAATATGCCGTTATTAAACCAAAACTGAAAAAATATGTATATATAATGTATGACATTTTAATAAATATATTTACAAATACCTTTAACTTGTCCAGTTTTATTCTTTTTCTTGAAATCCCGAATGCATAATTTAGACAAATATAATCAATTGTATAAGTGCATCAAATTAAAATATTTACCTTTTATACATTTATCAATGCAAAATATAAAAAGAAACACTTAGGAATAATTGAAACACGCGATACGCATTCAAACAATGTATGTTGAATTCTATACACCTGTTACAAATTGATAATTTAAAAATAACCATAAAATATTCTAAGAATATAATGAACTCTTATAAATATGCAAGTGTTTACGCTTTGTTACACATTATATTTGGCTTCTCATTTATTTTATATCGGAATTTTCCAAAAAAATAATTCTTAAGAGGTTTGAAATAAAATTTTTCTTTATAAGATATGCATTTAAATTGAAAAAATTAATTAAATTGAAATTATATACGTTTATTAGAACGAAAGAATATATCCAAAGTTTCTTTTGATATGCTATTTTAAATATTTTCTATAGGAATATAATAAGCACTTATAAATATTTATTAGTTTATGCTTCGTTGTACATTGAGTTTAGCATTTACTTTATTTAATAAGAACATTTTTTTTCTTTTCTTTTTTTTTTTTAAGGAATTTGAAATAAAACGTTTCTTTTTACACTCTTTTATTTAAATCAACTTCATTTTTGTGTGTAAAAATCGAATTTTGTAATCGATTTTTCAGTCACTTGCTGATATGCTAGAATAATATAAGTTATGTAAACAGGTGCGCTTCGGATGACAATACATTGTTATAATGTTTATTCGACTACATTTATACAGATATTTATCAGACATTACTTGTACTAAAAAACTGTGTATCATGCGCATCATGCATGTTCATGCTATAATCGTTAAACAGTCATAATCTATGCTAATATTATAAAGAAATAAAATTTGTTTGCTTGTTTGTTTATTTGTAGGAGGTAATCTCTGGAACTACCGGACCTATTTCAAAAGTAATGGTATCAAAATTATTGTGTTAGTCTCCGTTAGAACATAGGCTATATCTTATGTTCATGCCACTAACCCTAAGGGGTACAGGAGCTAAAAACATTCTAGAAATGCGATTATTGTGTTATGGAAGGGCATAGAAGCATGAAATTTGGCGTGGTAGTTACCTATTTCATATAAATTACGTCTAAGAACATTTCTTTAAACATTCGAAATTTAAAAGGGGTGAAAATGCGCAAAAACAAGTTCTAAGAAAGGTTCTAAACGGCGATTTCTACGCAGTCTCAGGAAGAATCAAACATTTTTCAAAAGTAATGGTTGGAAATTGATGGTGACATCCCTTGCTCTATTATAGGCTCTATTTTACATCAGTGTCACAAACACCTTGGTGTTGCAAGAGCAAAGAACGTTCTAAATTGTGCTTTTCGTGACACTAAAGGGCCTAACATGAAATTTCGTATGGTAGCAAGATATAACATATAAATGATGACAGCACCTTGCTCCAAGATAGGCTATATTTTGTGTCGGTGACACAACACCGTAGGTGGTGCAGGAGTAATAAACTTTCTAAAAATACGATTTTTGTGTTAGTGAAGTACCTAGATACATTAAATATTTCCACGGTGGTTACGTATTGGATATAAATTATATCAAAGAACATTTCCTAAAAAAATCGAAATTTAAAAGATGTGAAAATACGCAAAAAGCGTTCTAAAAAACGTTCTAAATGGCGATTTCTACGCTTTCTCAGGAAGTAAGAAACCGTTTTCAAAAGTAATGATTGTAAATTGATGATAACAGCCATTGCACTAACATATGCTGTGTTATAATTCGGTATCGCTACCACCTGGGGGTTGCAAGATCAAAAGACGTTCTAAATTACGATTTCTATGATACTGCGAGTGGCGGTAGAACGTTAGCCGTCTCTACCGCCATGTTGCAGCATGGAATTAGCCATGGTACTTACTTATAAGATGTAAATGTTCTCTAAGAACAGTTTATAAAGAATTCAATATTTAAAAGGTGTGAAAATGCGAGAAAAACGTACTAAAAACGTTCTAAATTGCGATTTCTACTCAATATCAGGAAATATCAAACCAATATCAATAGTGAATTGATGGTGAAAGTACCTGCTACAATATTGACTATATTGTATGTTTTTGTCACTACTACATGGAGCTTGCAGGAGCTAAAAATGTTGTAAATGTGTTAACGTGATACGGAGAGATCTAACATTTTGAAATTTGGTGTGGTAATTACTTAAAAGTGGCAAATGCTTTCTAAGAACCTTCGGAAGAAAATTCGAAATTTTAAATGATCAAGTCAGCGAAAACCATTCTAAAAATGTACTAAATTACGATTTTTATGCAATCTTATGAAGTACCAAATCGATTTAAAAATAATGGTTGAAAAATTTTGGTAATAGAACCTGCTCAAACATAAGCTATATTTTATTTCAGTGCCACTACTACCAGACGGTTGCAGGATCAAAAAACGTTCTAAATTGCGATTTATGTAATACTGAAGAGGCTAGAATCTTTAAATATGGTATGGTGGTTACTTATAAAATATAAACTCCCTATAAGAACAGTCGAAAATGAATTCGAAATGTAAAAGGGGAAGCAAAGAGAAGGAGCGCAAGCGTTCTGAGAAAGTCCCAAATTACGATTTCTACGTAATCACAGTGAAATGATAAACCGATTACAAATGTAATGGTTGCGAATCAATAGAGACGGTCTTTGATTCTACGCGGGCTATATTTTAGGCCAGTGCCACTACCACCTGCGGTTGACAGGAACAACAACCGTTCTACTAAAGCCCTTGAAAACTTTCTAAATTACGTTTTCTATGGAATATTAGGAAATACCAAACGGATTTCAAGATTAATTTTGGCAAATTTATGATGACAGACTCTGTTTTAACCTAGGCATTTTATGTTAGTGCCACTACAGCCAGAGAGCTAGTACACCGTTAGATATGAAGACTGAAATTTGACATGGTGGTTAATTTTGAGGTGTAAACGCGTACTAAGAACGGTTTTTAAAAAATTCAAAACTTCAAATGAATACTGAAATGAGCGAGTGAAATGAGCATAAAAGCTTCAAAGTACTTTCTAAATTATCATTTAATTAGAATTAGTTTTAGTTCTTTTTATTAATTTAAATCTCATTTCTGCCTAATGCAGTGTAATAATGAAGTTTAGTCAAATTGTGTCTTAATTACTAATTTTGAAATTATTCCTAAAAGTATAATAACTTCTAATAAAAATTAGACATAAAAATATCACTTAGCATATTTCAACTATTACGCTAGCAAAGCCACGGGTTTTGCTAGTATAGTTATAAATGCTTTAAATCAATATTTAAAACTACGCTAATTATTGTTTAAAGTTCATTAAAATTTTTAAGTTTGTTAAGTTTATTATTAAAGTTCATTGAAAAAATTATCTGTGTTCTTTAGAGGCCCACCAGTGGCCGAGAGGTTCTGCTCTCGAAGCTGGTAGACGGGAAGTGCTGGGTTCGATCCCAATCGTGCCCGTCGGCCTAATCGTTCGGAGTTTTCGTGGTTTTCTTCGAGCCGTGGATTTTCCATGCGTTAATACGGATTAGGTTCCCTTAGAAAGACCCCCACGGAGGGCACTCCCCCCGGGCCTATATCCCTCGTGTAGATAATTGGCCGTCAAAAATCAACCCAACCCAACTGTGTTCTTTAGAATCATTAAAAAATCATAAAAAAACTATTCACCTTTGTCGTTAACTCATCAAACTACTCGCCATTTTTGGAATAACGTTTACACATCTTGACCGAGGTATAACGACTATCCCGTTATATATGTTTGCGTTCTACCCCCCCCCCCCCCCCCCGCAGTTTCAATTAAAATTCTGTTTAATACTTTATTTATTTTATTGCACTATAGTCATACAGTGCAGCCCCTAAATTAAATTTAACATTTAAAAACTATATCACTTGTATTAATAGCCCTTCACATTTAAATTAAATTATTGTACTTACTCATCTCTTTAATAAAATAAAATCAGTGATTCAGTCTTCAATTCTACTTTGAGATTTTCTCACACAAGATTTAACCTTGTAGAAAAACGTTACTGCTGTCTGTTATTAAGAAAAGCATTTTAACTTCGGTCACTTCCTTTTTTGTCATGAAGATAACTCATCATTTAAAATCACTTAACATGTAATCTATTCATTAAATTTATTTTCGCACTGCACTTTAACATCCAGACCGTTATATTCATTCGTATGTGAATGCTGCATTTTTGTGGCAATGCACGCTGCTAAACTTTGCCCTGCCCTAACATCTGTTTTAGAAGATACATTCTCATGGCTTTTTCGCCTAACAACTCAATCACTTTTTCAACCCCCTGTCTTTATCCAGAAACATTTTTTATTTTTACACTTGACCGCACTTGTATAAAAGTACAGACTATCATTGCACTTCTAACGATTCAGGAATTTTAGTAACCCACAATCTGGCATCCTGAAGCAATTCAAATATGTAATAAGTCCACCGCATGTATTTAGCGAATCCATACCAGCCAATGTTGTTCTCTGTCCCTTGTGCAAGGCGCAAAATACTTGTAGATTGGCGATATAGTATTCCGCCAAGCAAGTAAGTTGTAACTGCGTATTCAGATCACTCCTGACTCTGGCCTCGTGATGTTTCATTAAGAAGAGGTTTGTCGTTTTCCCTCCTTGTACCTCTCCACCTGCTTTCCATAACTTAATAAAAATTCGTGAAGAACTTTGGAGTTTTTTTAATTCGTTCCTGGTTATTCAATTTCCCACTTTACGTAATCTAAACGGCCCTTTAAAGAACAAACTTCTTCATACGAGGCATCTTCAGTTCCGAATAAAATTAATTTTATCATTTCGCCGAGATTTTAACTTTTTCATTTTTGTCTTCCTCTTTCCCTACTCGTTCATCTAAGATCTGGCGCCATCTATTGTAAACTAGTATATAACCCCCGTCAAAAATGACGGAATGTGAATGATAAATCTCCAAAACAATATTTAAAAAAATATTTTTCTGACAAAGAAAAAAAAAATGATGCATCAGGAATTTTGTTAATCAAAAAGTATTACCCTTTGATTTTTTATGATTAGAACAAAGATAATATGTAAACTACAGTTTTAAATCATATTTTAAATATTTCAGCATGGAACAGGGAAAGATCAAAGTTGCATTGCATTTGTAACATATGTATATGGATACAAACACACACACACACACACACACACATATATATATATATGTGTGTGTGCATAAATTGTTATAGGAAAAATTACGCTTAATTCTATAAAACTTTTTATAAAATATTTTACATATATTGCATAAGTGTAATTAACCCCTTGACATACGAAGACGTCTAGGAGACGTCATTTGTTTCTTACGTCAAAACAATAATTGACGTGTCTCAGATGTCTTCAACATTCCGTTGTGAGTTGTTGTTTACAATGCAATCAAAGATCATTTCCATATCAAGAAATGAGTAATTCTGCACAGCTTAGAGATTTTAACGTTAGAAATAATCGAAAGATATGTCCAAAACGAGTTTATTTTTCGAAAATGAGGATGAAGATGCGGCCAGTAGCTCGATCGAAATTTCTGAAGAGAGTAGTTTATTCCGAATTGTTCGTAAACGAGTAAGACCTTTATCCAGCAGCGATGAATCAGATTCATAAGAAAGTATAGAAGAATGGAAATGGGAAGATAAATAAAATATTCCAAACATAATACCATTTACTGAACAACCTGGTATCAACGCTTTCGTTTTGGGACGATTGGAGTCCAATCCTACTCCTCTCTGTCTGTCCGCAGAGAGTGCGATTTGCTTCGAATGTGTCGCTAGCGAGCTCCCATGGCCGGGTACTAAGTTAAACGTCCCAGGTAAGTCAGAGACCTAAATTATGCTTTTTCTGTTCCGTGAAGGTTTACTGACCATTTTATACTAAACTGCATCGAAATCGGTCCGGTGGTTTGGTCTTTAAAATTTTAGTCCTCTCTGTTAATCTCTAACCCATACTTTGGAATCCGCCATTGCTGCTGGACTGATACCTTTTCAATGCTTATAATCAGGGGCGCGCCGACCCAGTGTGCAAAGTGTGCACCGCACACAGGCGCCAAAATAGTAAAGGCGCCAAATATTTTAGTCGAAGCTGAAAAATTCGAAAAACTTTTATCCAATTTAAATTTATTAAAGGGGTATTTAAAACGAAAGTGTGTCATTTCTGACACATTTATGTGTTCATTTTTACTTATAAGATATATGAAATTTGCAAATGCTTATCATTTATCAGATTTAATATCAGCGGCGTAGCTTCAGGGGTGGGGGGAGGGGAGAGTCTCAAATCGAAAGGCGCCACGGTGTCGAAAGGTAATGGTCGAAAAGTCATGGTCGTAAGGCGCCACGGAAGGCTTAAGGGAGCCGTCAAGGCCTAAAATAAATTTGAAAAAGCTAGAAACATAAAAAATTCGGAAGGGCGACCGCGAATGCTTCTTTTGACATTCCTGCTGTAGATCAGGCCTGTCCAACTTTTCAGAAAGCAGGGGCGCACTACAGGTGGCGGCAAACATGGAAGCTCCATTATTCAAATAATTGAAAATATATAACACTTCTATCTTACAGTAGTATTGCTAGTGATAGACGTACAGACAATATAAACTAGTTGGATGTGCCAATCCCAAAACTTTCTTCTATCTTATACATCTTAATATTTCAAAACCTAGTTACACATGTTAATACTTCAATATTATTAGTTCAATACTATACCAACTTTGATTTTCATCTTAAATTTCTGCTCAAGTCAATTAAACGGACTAAAAACGAGTTAATCTACATCATGATATTTGTTAAAATTATTAATTTTTCCTTATTCTGTCGTTATCAGCTGTTTGCGAATAGCCGGCATAGCAGGAAGCGAGTTCCCGCCGCTGCATGAGCCGCCGATGCACAATAGAACTACGAAAAATCAAGAAAACTATACAAAAATCGCTAGCACGGAGCCCTTTTACCGCGCAATATTTCCAAATTCAAGGAGAACCTGTTGGCCAAAGCCAAAAACAAGCACAAACATTTTGGTTCAATTGTATGCATAATTTTATACGCTGTTCGATGGTACAATAATAAAAATGGCACAGAGATCGGAATTATAGCGCCCCCTTCTTTCGGAATTTTTTCAAGTTCAGGGAGCACTTGTTTGCCATAGCCAGAAACATGCACAAAAAATTTGGTTCAATTATATGGATAACATCATACACTTTTCGATGGTACAATAATGAAAATGGTACAGACATCGCAATTATAGTGCCCCCTTCCGGCAGAATTTTTCCAGATTCAGGGAGGACCTTCGTGACATGACCAAAAATAAACACATAAAATTTGGATCAATTCTATGCATAACTTCATACACTTTTCGGCGGTACAATATTCAAAATGGCACAAAAAATGTACACAAATCGCTATTACAGCGCCCTCTACGAGCGATTTTTTTACAAATTAAGGGAGGACCTCCTTGCCATAGTCAAGAACTTAAAATTTTTTTTTGGTTCAATTCTATGCATAACTTCATACACTTTTCGATGGTGCAATATTCAAAATCGCACAAAAATCGCTATTACAGCGCCCCCTAACGGCGAATTTTTTGCAAATTCATGGAGGACCTGCTTGCCATATCCAGAAACTTAAAATAAAAATTTGGTTTAATTCTATGCATAACTTCATACACTTTTGGACGGTACAATATTCAAAATCGCACAAAAATCGCTATTACAGCGCCCCCTACCGGCGAATTTTTTCCAAATTCAGGGAGGACCTGCTTGCCATAGCCAAGAACTTAAAATAAAAATTTGGTTTAATTCTATGCATAACTTCATACACTTTTGGACGGTACAATATTCAAAATCGCACAAAAATCGCTATTACAGCGCCCCCTACCGGCGAATTTTTTCCGAATTCAGGGAGGACCTGCTTGCCATAGCCAAAAACTTAAAATAAAAATTTGGTTCAATTCTATGCATAACTTCATACACTTTTCGATGGTAAAATATTCAAAATCGCACAAAATACGCATTTACAGCGCCCCCTACCGGCGAATTTTTTTCCAAATTCAGGGAGGACCTGCTTGTCATATCCAAAAACTTAAACTAAAAATTTGGTTCAATTCTATGCATAACTCCATACACTTTTGGATGGTACAATATTCAAAATCGCACAAAAATTGTTATATCAGCGCCCCCTACCGGCGATTTTTTTCCAAATTCCGGAAGGACCTGCTTGCCATAGCCAAAAACTTATAATAAAATTTTGGTTTAATTCTATACATAACTTCATACACTTTTTGATGGTACAATGGCGACAGACAGACGGACAGACGGACAGACGGACACACAGGCAGACAGACATTTTCTATAAACATGTTTTTCGGAATCTCTGACCCCTAAAACATGCAAATCCGTCGAAAACCGGAAGTCGAAAAAAATTTCGATTACAATACTTTCTTCTATTGATGATAGAATAAAGTAAAAAGGGTAGTATATTATATTGCACAATGGTAAAGCAACATAAGCCTCCAGGTTATGGACGTGCATGTAAAAGTAAATTGCCGAAAAAGCACAAATCAATCACAACAATCGGCTACCTTATAACAAAAACAATAAATAAATAAAACAGGATGTGATGTAGCTCAAAATGCAATGCGTTTAAAAAAAGAAATGAAAAACGCCATTCGATTCCAAACAAATTTAATAGTCATGCCTGTCATTTTATGCTTTTACGCATAAAAGTTTCATGCCATTTATAGTCGGGAATCATGTTTTAGAGAACAACCTCAAAATGAATTACGTTTTAGTGAAATTTTAATTGTATATTTTATAGATTTGCATCGAACAAAGAATAATCGGCCAAGTGCGAGTTTCACTCGCGTACAGAAAATTCATACAATAAATTTATTAATTACTAGCTGCAATCTTAGAAAATGTAGTTGTTAAACGAATAATAAGGCTTTGCAAATAAATTGGAATTATTTTATTAAATATTTTTCAATAATTGCCTTCAATAATTTTATTCAATTGGGATGTAAAACGCTGACTATTTATTATTGTGATCCGTCTTACTTAAAACAAAGACCATGTACAAAGTTTAATCTTGCCATTGTGCCAAGTGCGCTTTGAAGTGAGGTCACAAAATTGCATGGCCACTTTGGTCTGTGCCACGTTTTTTAGATAGGTTTTTAATTAATATCTCGGCTAATTACCGACAATTCTTTTGGAAAATCATTATCGACAGTCCATGGATGATTTCGCGTCGATAGGTACCTCGAATTCCCCTCAACTCCCCCCGCTGAGCGCCCGCCAAATAAAATTTATGTATCATGGAAAACTGCTATTTTCTGAAAAACTGTATGAGCTAAGATAATCGCTATAGTTTTCCTGCAAGGTTTAAATAAATGCCAACTACTACTAATTTTTTCATAATTTTATTTTCAGTAGATTCGGCAATAGGATGGGGGACATAATTTTGCCATACATTTTCGACGAATTTCTGAAAATATAATAGTATCGAAGAGTAAAACAAATACATTTTTTAGTTCTGTATTAAGAGCTTTTTCGAACGATACCCGATAACCCCCCCCCCCACACACACACACACACACACTTTGATGATTTTTAAATGAAATGAAATTTGTATGATTTTATATCTTTAACTCGATTTTGTTTGAAATACGTACCCACTCACTGTGGAAAAAAAGGGCAGAAGTTGCTAATTGTTCAGATTTGTTATGTAATTTTTTTTCATGATTTTGGAAAATTGTATGGGGTAGTAATGAACAAATTAAAACTTTAAAATGACATCTACTTACTGATGAAAAAATGAGTTAAGAGGAGATAAGTGAGTGCTTAGTAATGTACAGTCCAAAAAGCTTTAAAACAATATGTCATATGATGAAATTCATTTTCTCCCCCTCTCCACCCACGGAGGAATGCCCCCTAATAATCTGGGGTCAAACATAGACCTTACCAATCGAAGGCCGTGAAGAATTTCACCTTCGGCAAAGCCTTCAAATGAGATCGAATCTTGCTGCAGCTTAATTAGGAGCGTAGTTAGAAAATTGATCCCCCAGGGGGAGGGAATCTGAGTGAGGGGGAGTAGAAAGGTTCATAATATGAAAGAGTGGTTGGAGGGTTTTCCGATGATATATCTCACGAGGATTTTGCAGGTGTATGCACTAGGGATTCACCGATTATTCGGTATCTATTCGATATTCAGCCATGTTACCGAATATTCGGTTTGGCCGAATATCAAATTATTCGGTATACCGAATATTCGGCTTGGCCGAATAGCAAACTATTCGGCCTGCCAAATATTCGGTTTGGCCGAATATTTCGATATTCGGCCCAACCGAATACTTAAAAAAACTTTTAAAACATATTTTAAAAAACTTATACCACTTCTACGTTTAACAGTAAACTTATAAAGATATTCAGAATAATTAGAAACAGAATCATATATTTAAATAAAAGAGAATGTTTTTACATTATTTATTTTCTGTTTGTTAAGTATTATTTAAGAAAATTAACCAATCATGAGGATTTTTATAGGAATTAATTACGTACAAATGCAGTTCCTGAACATTGTCCAGTAAATGATCTGTTTCTTGCAGATTTTAAGAACAACGTTTATATTTACAATCTCGGAAAGTGATCGCCCACTCCAGACACCGATCTAGGATGCATTTAAAAACTTCCTTGCTAAATCAGAGGGAGTAGAACAGTTATTCTTGCTGAGTTGCCACCAAATAAAATTTCAATAGATTGTATTATTTATTTGCTTTTACTTTAGTCTCTTCCTGACAAACAAATAATATATGATCCTGTACAATTTTTCTTCCATTTTTTTCACAATTACTCTTTGATTTTAAAATGTTTGTTTTAGAATTTAAGAAAACTTTATTCATTTGTTTTAATTCATAGAAGAAGCTATGAAATTTAAAATTTTATTAATTAAAAAAGTTTTATAACTATCCTAGCTATATAACTATAACTAGCAGATTTTTTTCAGCATAAAGTTTATTTGAAAAAAGCTCTTGATTATCAAAGTGAAAGTTTCTGTTTTAAACATTATGTAAAATTGTTTTAAAATTTAACATTTTAATGCCTTTAAACTTTGAAATATAAAATTATTCGACAAGCCGAATATTCGGTATTCGGTTCGTCGGTAGGCTGAATATTCGGTATTCGGCCAAAACCACTATTCGGTGTATTCCTAGTATGCACTGCAATTCTTGTAAAAAACAAAAAACAAATCTCGAATCTTTTAGTTCCACATTCCAACACCAGGGGCAGAACTCTATTCTTAACAAAACTGTTTCTGGACGAAACTTCGTTAAACAACTTACCCATAGTCAGTATATATCAGTCATTAGTCATATTATATTAGTCAAGGGGGTGGAGGACTTAAGCAAGAATTTAAGATATTTGCTGAAATTACTATTCGAAAATAGTGGTAACTACACTTTTGAAATTTTTGTATTAAAAGTAATGTTTATCCCAGGGCTCCGTCAAAAGTCCGCATCTCAAACGGTAGAAAGCGGTACGGTTATAAATGTTTGATCCCCCTCCCCCCCAAAAAAAATTATCGCCTCTCTCTCTCCCCCCCATGAAATTTGATGCCCCCTACTTTTTAAAATCTTTATTATGTGTTATGAACTACTATCTGAAAGTTCCAAATCGATCGGTTCGTCAGTTTTCTTAATTTTAACAAATTTGCGTTTCAACAAAGCATTTCTTTTCCTTTTTAAAAATCGAAATTTTTATAAAAGAAAAAGTTGCTGATAGATTTGTATAAAATTCAGATATTATTAAACAGCGTTTAAAGATAGGGCTAGATGCATAACTTTAAATTCTCTAAACGGTGTATTTTAAAAAATTCGACGGCATTCCAAAGAATCCTCGTATAAAAATCATTTGTGGTTTCGAAAGACTGACTTTTAAATTGAGAGTTTGAAAGGAATCATCCAATTAATGAAATAATCATTAATATCCAAGATTGCAATTGAGAGACCACGAAGAAATTTACATGTCTGAAATCAGCAAAAAATTCTATATCTGGATACATAAAAATTAAATCTATAAATTTATATTTTGAAAATTTCATATTTGTTCGAAAATGTCCACTATTGAAAGACGTCGGTTTTCTGCAATTTTTCGTGGATTTTTGACTACCTGAAACCGTACCGGAATAATTTGTAAAATTTCTGAAAGGAGAGATTTTTTTTTTTTTTTTTTTTGCGTCTGGCTGTGCAATTTTCGAATTGTTAGGCGCAGTAGATTTTAAGATACAGTCCTTTTTTAAAAAGGCACAGTACATTTATCACCCTAGCAGCCCTGTAATTCTATTAACCCCTCACCCTCTCTTCGAGTTTTCCAAGAAATTGTCTACGGTTGGGAAAAAGTCCATGCTCCTGTTGAATTATGAATACTTTTCCATTCTTTTAATTTGAGCTGTTTAATTAATTTCTCAACTAGTTATTAAAGTTTTAAAATTCTGAAACTTAGGTGCAAGGTGCACTAGGCGAGGCATTCGACTATGATAACAAAAAGTTTGAGCCTTGAAAGTGCCGTAGATTCTGCTAGCCATCTCACACAGACAGAGCGAAACTTTGTTTTATTAGTATAGATATTTTTAATTTAAAACTCGTATTCATGGCACGAAAATTGAAAAATTCGAAAAATAAAAAAACTGACAGAGAAGGAAGGGTTAACAGAGTGACAAGGTAAAGATACGCTTAGCTTCTTATCAATGTAAACGTCGAAATGAATGTGAATTTTTCATAACAATTGTTGTATAGGCATAGGGTTTCTATATTTACTAATATAAAATCAAATGTTCCGGGACTGGTACATTTTCGAATGCACCCCTAATTATGATCTACGTGTGGTAATTGTTTAAGGGCGCATCTTAATTGATGTTATATTATTTTAAAAGAAATAAAAGTACTATAATGCGCTCCGGTGTATTACAGACACCATAATTTGAGAAAATATTTTTCCACTTTTATGTGTATTTACCGTATTACGAGAACCCCCTTCTTTGTATCATAGTCCTACCATTGATTAATTCAACACAGCTATATTTCCAAATTAAAGTTTATTTGAACTGTTTTAAGTATCAATATAAATAAAGATCAAATCTTAAAAATTCCGGGAGTGATGGAGGTAAAAGAAGCTGATTTACTTAGGAGGTATGCTATTGTCGGGAGAGGGAGCAAACAGCTGAAGCACCCACCTTTTAGCGATGTCCTTTATTTGCATAGCTGCCAACATTCCTTATTTTTAAAGTCAAATAACAATATTTTTAACCAGAAATTTAATTTAATAAATGAAATAAAAAATAACCCCTGTAGAAACAAGACATATTTCATTTAATGAATTTTCTGGTTCCAAATTTGTTTATTTGATCTGCAGAAAATTCCCGGAAGGTTGGCTTGGCAGCTATGCATTTATTCTCATTGAAAAAAAAAATTATATACAGTGTAACTTCACAAATCCGGCAACGTCAAAAATCCGGCATCAAAACCATCATTTTCCCTTCCTTTTGCTTTTAAACTTTCGAGTTATGGTAGAAGAAAAATAGCAATTGTTTATGAATTGAAAACTTCAAAATCGAAAGTAAAATTTAAAAAAAAATGACTTTTTTAATCTGTCAGACGCGATTATTTTCTGAACAAATCTTCTGGGATCTGCACTGTTGCTCAGCAACGGCGTGGAGACTAGTACACAAGTTCTTTTTAGTCTCTCTTCTGACGCTGTGCTAAATAGAACTGTCGGTAACGCTAGTAAGCGCTCCGAAGGCGAAGATGAACAAAAGGCAGAAGAAAAAATGTCACAAGAAAAATGCATAAATTTAACTTTAGAATTAATATCTGCTTTAGAGAACAAGACTGTAATCCCGAAATGGGTCCTCAATAGAAATTCTTCATTTGTATAAAATACAAGAAAAACTTGTTAAAGAACGGCCAAAATAATTGAAGCAAATAAAATTGACATCGATGTGTCTGAAATTACACGAGAAGAAATAATTTCACTCTTTACTAGATTTTTTTTTTTTCTGTAACATAGAAAATATCAATTAATGTAAGTTTATTTTTGTATTTAATTTTCTCTTTTTCTTACATAATTATCATTTAATAATGAAATAAATTATGGCTAAAGGCACCATTAAGAGTATAGTACTACTTTTGATATTCCTAGTTACTACTTTTGACATTCCTTCAAAAATCCCGAATTTTCAAAAATCCGGCATCGGTGCCCATGATGCCGCATTTTTGAAGTTATACTGTATATATATTTTTAGGAACATGGGGCGCCAATTGAAGTTCTGCACACAGGCGCCGGATACTGCTGGCGCGCCCCTGCTTATAATAAATAAAATAGATTTTTCCCAAAGTTCTGGGAATTCGTTACATATTCTAAAAACTTTTATGAACATTTGCATAGTAACAGAACATTCGTATGTTACCTATTAGCGAAGTTATGGATTTATAAATTATTTTGGTAATTGCTTTCGGTGCGTCAGTGTGTTGTAGCTCATCTTCAAAAAATTTTTTTTTTTATTTTAAAGTGTAATAATAGCTAAAAAATTGTTGCTGTGGTATTTCTTTGCTAACTTAAAAGCCTCCAGGACCCATTTCAGTAACTGTTATTGACTTTTATCATGATTAAGTGTCTCCTCCCCTTAATTAAAAACCTCATGTTTTGGCACGTCCGCCATGTTTAAAGCTTTCCTATGGGACAGATCGTAATATTTACCATTTTTCATTGCCTCATAATTTAACTTAAAAAGCTTATTTGTTTCTTAAAACTGATCATTTCGTGTGCTATAATGTCTTAACATTACTCCGCCACCAATTTTAAATTGCTGGCAATAAATTAAGGTACTTAAATGATTTTTTGAAAATACGTAGTAAAATGTTTCAATTCAGGTCGCCCATAGAAATAGCATGGGTGACATCATCTATTACATATCTATTCTATTATATATATAAAATCCAAACGGAAATTTCGTTCCGAACGCCGAGATTTCGAGTTCTACCGCATGGATTTTTACGGAACTTATACCGTTAGATAGGTATCGTTCCAGGGAAGGTTTTGAGCTATAACACATCATTCTACCTAGATTAGTTATGGAATTATTACGGAAAATTCTATTATTTTGGACTTTGTTACTTCATATTTCCTTAAATATCTGCTCTCCTATTGGTCGTAGAGCTTAGATCTCGCGCCAAATGTAGCTCCAAGGCACCCAAGCAAACTTTTCCCCGTGATTATTTTGCCGTCTTCCGATTTCCTCTAACTCTATTAGGGACCCGCGTAGAGCCCCTTTAAAATATTTTTCGTAGTAATTTCAGCAATTATCTTAAATTATTGGTTAAGACCGCCACCCTCCCGATTCATGTATCTACGGAAAGGTTGCATTAAGGAGTTTCGTTCAGATACGCTTTCGTTAAGAATAGAGTGCGCTCCCTGGTGGTGGAATGTGGAACTAACATAACGCGATATTGTTAAAATTAGGAAATCTAACAATGCGATCTGTTTTAAACTTTGAGATAGTTCATAACACATAATCTATTATCTATTCTATCTATTAAATCTATTATGTATATAAAATCCAAACGGAAATTTCGTTCCGAACGCCTAGATTACGAGTTCTACTGCATGGATTTTTACAGAACTTATACCGTTAGATAGGTATTGTTTCAGGGAAGGTTTTAAGCTATAGCACATCATTCTACAAACATTAGATATAGAATTATGACGGAAAGTTGTGTTATTTTGGACGATAAGGTTACAATTTTATTTCTTGGCGAAATTTATCGTTGATAAAAAAAAAAAAAAAAAAAAAAAAATGAAACGGCTACTACACCTCGAAAAATAAAAGAAAAAACTGTTACTAATTTTATTTAAAAGGGGGAAAAAAGAAAAAAATAAGAAAAAATCCGTTTTAATGAGTGATAATATTAAAAAGCGAAAATATTTAATTTAAACATGAAAGGGAATGTTCGTAATGCTTAAAAATTTACTCAGTTGAAATATTGCTACAAAACAACAAGATTTGGCGATTTATCTTTTGCGTCAGATTAAGAAAAACACATCTGAAAAATTGATAAGATGATACCAAGGAATTTCTCTCATGAGGATAATATATGTTTATTAAAAAAATCAGCAGAACCTCTATTTTACGTTCGTAAAACAATAATGAAAATTTAATTTTTTGCGATTTAACGCTGGTTGGCGACACAATTAAAGTTTGAATAATACTATTATGAATATTAAAAAAAAAAAATTTTTTTTCAACTCTCTGTCTCCATACGAAGTTAGTTTAAGTGAGTTTAACTTAAATAAATACATTTTTATAACTGCTGCTTTATCATATACTTTTATATGTGTATGTAATGAAATTTAACGATCGTAATTATGCCGTTTAGAATAATATTTAAATGGATTAAAATTGTTTCAATCTCAAAATTAAGGTCCTATTCCAAGCATTCGCAATTTGACATCGATGTTGTTAGTGCCAGAGACAACAAAAGAAATGTATTGTTGCCATGGAAACAACCACTTCATATCGAAATGTTTAATGATAGCATTCATAATCAAAATACACAAAACGTATCCAGCCGGTGACACAGTATAAAATAAAATAACTACAGCAACACGCAATTTGTATACATTTAATAAGCTTACAGAAAAAAAAAATAATAAACTAATCCACCATTTAAGTTTAAATTCATTGAGTATTAGGCATTTAAATACTTATTTAACAAGAAATTTATAGATGCATTTCAATCTTTTGCATTTGGCTAGGAAATGTATTCGTTTGCGAAATAGCGTGGAGCGTTCGTCTTTTCACGCCAAATACTGGAAAAAATATTTTTTTGCAGTTTTTTTACTGGAATTCCGACGCTACATTTGACTGATCTTTTTTACATTCACGAGTAATTTTATAAGCATTTTGCCGCCAAACAATTTGATTATCCAAAAAGGCGTAAACATGACATAGCCCCATCGATACATTATAGGTGTTTTTGCAAGTGTAAGACGTCATTTTTGGAGGAATTGTTTACATTCAAATGTAAATTATATAAATAGCAATTAATATTATGAAAGTGGAGTCAAATATTTAAATTTTAGTGCAAATGTCTCCCCTCCCCCACATTTATTTTAAATAATTTAATTTCAGACATTTAAAATTTTTTTTTTTACATTAAAGCACATAAATTAACGTCTGAATTCCATTTTCAATTTTTAAAGGTATTATATAAGGGTTTAAATTTAAAGGTAATATATTAAGACAGACTTTAAATACAATTAAATACAATAAACCCAACTGGAGTGAAAAATTAGCCGGGGCCAGGAATCGTACCGGGGTCGACAGCATAACGTGCTGTTGCTCTACCGTTAAGCTACCCATGGCCGATGTCCTAGCCTGTATAAATATCTTTTTCCATCGATCCACAATCGATCCATCGATTGTGGATCGATGGAAAAAGATATTTATCCATCGTTGTCACATCATCCTGTGCTATCTGATAGATGGACGGTGACGTTCCCCAACTTGGTTTATTAGTGAGAAATTGCCAGGCTAGGACATCGACCATGGGTAGCTTAACGGTAGAGCAACAGCACGTTATGCTGTCGACCCAGGTTCGATTCCTGGCCCCGGCTAATTTTTCACTCCAGTTGGGTTTATTGTATTTAAAGTCTGTCTTAATATATGTGTACCTTTAAAAATATTTTTTACATACTTTACTACGGAAACATGCTGGTTTGTTTCCCCAAACTTGTGACTTTTATAACCTTGAACTCAGATCAGTGAATATTGCTTACTCTTTTCTTTTAACACGTATTGTCCCCTTTAGAAATGTCTACTACTTCAAATGTTAAGTACTAAAGATTATTCTTTAGAAAGTTTATGGAATAATGCGTTATTAATACCAAAAAAGAAAATATTTTACACTAAAAATTGCTTATAATTGATATTGCATTCATATATTGAAATAAATTTTTGATAATCTTTTTATTCGTCATCCCCTTTTCAGTGTTTTTTTTTTTTTTTTTTTTTTGGCCTATCTGTTTTTCTTTTTTGAAGGTTTTAGAAAGGTATATGATTAATTTTCTGTAATCAGGTTACCCCTTTAATTAACTTAATTAGTGAATTGTTGGATGTTTCTTTTTATTTGAAAGAGACTTTAGACAGTGATCCCGATTGCATTAGATTACATGAAATTCTACATAGCGATTAGTAAATTTATGGTTTTTCATTATGAAGCAAATGGACAACAGAAGATTTAGTATTATATATTTTTTGCAGTTATTTTACTATTACAAAATAAACAATATTTGTTGATTTATCATTTTAGCCTAGATAAGAAAAAAAGTACCTGAAATTCAGATAAAATTGGATAATTATAAAGCAATTTCTTATGACTCATAGCCGTAGCTACTAAACTTTATGAAAATTAACGATTTTAGGTTTATTTAGGAAAAAGACTGAAGAATAATGTAATCTTGAAAATAGAAAGCCTATTTATTCCTCTGTGAATTATGCTAATTAGAGAAATGAAAAAAAATCTTTGGTGCATCAAAAAGATTATTACGTATATTATTACGTACTAGGTTATTAAGTTTTATATAACTGACTTTATTTATCATTCTCAAAGAGTATTTTTGGTGAAAGATCTATAATTCAGTCAACAGCAAATGCACTTTATTTAATGGAATGTTGTTTGGAGCATAATTACCTTTGTTTTATATCTAACTCTGGTACAATTATAACCATATATTTGGAAACACTTCCAATGTTTGACGTCAAACTTAGCTGTGTACCCGATTACGGAAGATTGGGAAGATTTGGATTGCATGAAAAAAAAGAGGTTTATTTTTCTATTACAATCAGTTTGCGAGCTTTTTTCGAGGTTAACAGCTGCATGATTGCAACTGATGTTAAAAAAGAAATGACAGTAAAAATGACATTATTTTAATTTTATTCAAACACTTGAGTTTTAAAAAGCCATTTTTATATGATTCACATTTATTTTAATCATGAAAGTTAAACACTGTCCGTTGTGTGCAAATAATTTATTACGTTCTTTAGCTGTATTTACTCTGCTGTGATCCGAAGATAGAAAACTGCAGTAGACATGCCAGAAGAAGACGTATATTACGAAATATAATGTAACGTAGGAGAGATTTATTTAAGCTACCAGAACCACATATAGCACCAAACTGAGGAGACAGAAGTTCAAGAACTAACAAACGATAGTGAATAATTCGAATATGATTAATTATCAGTAGTCACTCTCTGCAATCATTGTAATTATCTCTCATTTTAGTAGTGTGGTGATTAGAGAATATTTTAATTTCTGATGATCATAACGGTCATATTTCCCTCCCAACCCCTACTTTATTAATCTACTATAAAAGAGTTTATTCTGAATAGTCCGAAATTTGCCTAACCCATAAGATAACATAATAGCTAAATGGCGTTCACATTGTATTAAGCAAATGCAGAAAGACTTTCCAGGTGAAGGTCCGTATTAATTTAAAATATAAGGTCGAATTCATCATTTTGTTTTATCAAGGTTCAATTGGAAAATGGACCAGCGAAGCGGGTGTAGCCTGCTAGTATATAATATAATCCAAACGGAAATTTCGTTCCGAACGCCGAGATTTCGAGTTCTACCGCATGTATTTTTACGGAACTTATACCGTTAGATAGGTATCGTTCCAGGGAAGGTTTTAAGCTATAACACATCATTCTACCTAGATTAGTTATAGAATCGTTACGGAAAATTCTATTATTTTGGACTTTGTTACTTCATATTTCCTTAAATATCTGGGCTCCTATTGGTCGTACAGCTTAGATCTCGCGCCAAAAGTAGCTCCATAGCACCCAAGCAAACTTTTCCCCGCGATTATTTTGCCGTCTTCCGATTTCCTCTAACTCTATTAGGGGCCCGCGTAGGGACCCTTTAAAATATTTTTCGTAGTAATTTCAGCAATTATCTTAAATTATTGGTTAAGACCGCCACCCTCCCGATTCATGTATCTACGGAAAGGTTGCATGAAGGAGTTTCCTTCAGATACGCTTTCGTTAAGAATAGAGTGCGCTCCCTGGTGGTGGAATGTGGAACTAACATAACGCGATATTGTTAAAATTAGGAAATCTAACAATGCGATCTGTTTTAAACTTTGAGATAGTTCATAACACATAATCTATTATCTATTCTATTATATATATATATAAAATCTATTATCAATTATATTATCTATTATATATATAAAATCCAAACGAAAATTTCGTTCCGAACGCCTAGATTTCGAGTTCTACTGCATGGATTTTTACGGAACCTATACCGTTAGATAGGTATTGTTTCAGGGAAGGTTTTAATCTATAACACATTATTCTACCTATATTAGTTTTAGAATTATGACGGAAAATTCTGTTATTTTGGGCGATAAGGTTACCATTTTATTTCTTGGCGAAATTCATCGTTGATAAAAAAAATTGAAACGGCTATTAAACCACGAAAAATAAAAGAAAAACTGTTACTAATTTTATTTAAATGAAAAAAAAAGAAAAAAAGAAGAAGAAAATCCGTTTTAATGAGTGATAATATTAAAAAACGGAAACATTTAGTCAAAACCTGAAAGAAATATTTGTAATGCTTAAAAATTAATTTAATAAGAAATATTACACTCGATACGCAATATTTGGCTCTTTATCGCTTGCGTCAGATATGGAAACGAATCTGAAAACTTGATTAGATGAAATTTTAACGACATTTTCTTTCTGTTCTGTTCTTTTCCCTTTTTTTTATATCTAATTGTCCCATCACGTGACTTATAGAAGAAACAAGCAGATGTAATTGTGAGTCACATGTGTAATTACTATTTGTTTCTTTACAATTTTTTCTTTTTCTTTTGTCGCCAAACAATGTGATTTTAAGCCAAAAATGCATAAGCGTGACATTAGCTTGAGGATGTTCTCACAAATGGTGTTTTTTTAGGTGAAAGAGATCATTTTTTGAGTGCATTTTCATATTCAATTGTAACTTATATAGATATCAGTTAATATTTTAAAAATGGAATCGAATACTTAAATTTCAGTGTGAATTTCTGCCACACATACATATTGTAAAATAATTTCATACTTTTTAAAATGTTTTTCGCCGTAATTCCGAAAGCATGTGATATTTATAAACTCGAACTCAGATCAACGAATATTACCCATTTTATTTAAGCAAATATTATCTATTTTCTCAAGTCATATCGCCAATTTCATTTATAGGAAAATTCACAGATTCGAAATCTAGGAAATAAAGATAATTTTTAAGAAAATTTATGTTTTAATACATTATTACTATGGAAAAATTCAACATTTTGAAAAAAAAAAATTACAAGTCTTTTGTAATTCGTCATTTCTTCTTCGTCTTTCTTCGTACTTTCTCCTCTGTTATGTAATATTTCAAATGATATTGGACTAATTTTCGATCATCGATTCACCGCAAAATCGCATATCTAATATAGTATATGAAATAAAGTCTGGATTAGGGGACTAATTAACGCACAGCGCAAACTACTGAACCTAAAATCTTGAAAATCGTGGTAAAAATACTTCTTATGACATAAACTTCTGCTAAGAAAGGATTTTCTAAAGTGTCACCCCTAATGGTTTTTGCACGGGGAGGGGGAAAAAATCGAATATCAAAATTATGCGTCAAATGATAGCATATTTTAATGTAGTTTTGTATGCTGAATCGAATGCTACCAAATAAATTTTTATAAGTCCAACAGTTCATGACACATTTCATATTTTTCTAATTTGGCGGTGTCTTTGGCATCTTAACCTCAAAATATCTATCATTACATCCGTTACTCTAGCAACGGAAAAAATTCAAATCAACCCTTTTGGCTAAAAAATAAAAACTCCTCTGTGAGTTTGAAATAAAAATGCAAGCATCTTAATTTTTTTTAAAAATAGTGATTTTATGTAAAATAAAAGGGAAAAATTTACTGAGAATTTAGCGTTATAAAACAAAAATGGAAAAGGTACTACTTAGATATTCCGTCGACCAAAAATCTATCGTCAAACTATAAGATTAAATGCCAATAATGGTTGATCGTAAATATCAAATTCACTTGAATTTAAACAAATTACACGTGTTTACGTCATCAATGATTTTAATTTCGACGTTTTATTTGTATTTTTATTAATGTTATACTAATTTATTTGTTATTTCGTTATTTAAAATAAAGATTATGTCAATTTATATAATTTGGCGAATGGTTTGGCGATTTATATAATTTGGCGAAATTGGTCGACGGGATAACAAGTAGTACCAATGAAAATATTTAAGTATGAAAGCAATGTTTGTAACGACTTAAAAATTATTTTCATATATATAAACTCGGTTTATGGCGTCAGATGCCGTCATCCGAAGAATCTACAAGAGTCTTTTTCCATTTTTTCCGGTCATAGGTTCATCAATGAAAGAAATTGGAATTGGTATAATATTGTGCGATTTATAAATTGCTCCTCGATAAGAAGAAAAAATGGGTACATTTATAACAACCGTGCGCACATCTCGCTGATAGCATTTTTAAAATTCCCAGTAGCAGTAGTTACATTTTGCGGATGTAAATTAAAAATATTTTTTTGCTTTTAATTATGGCATTATTTCATGTTATTGTTTATCTTTTCAGTTTTTTAAATGAAATTAGTATAAGGCATGCATTTTAAATTAAATGAGTGAAAGGTTTGTGTTTTAAATGAAAATAATAAAATAAGAATATGCTATGAAAACAATCTTTATTGATTTATTACCTGCGCCCGGCTGACATAAAAGTATCACAAAAGCCACATATTCACTTTTCTTTGAGTAGTTGCTCATGAGAATTCAAGGTAACCTTCCGTAATCGGATACTTCACATATTGGTGTATTAGCTTTAATGTTGAAAGCATCGTTTTTGTTTGAAGCGAAAACTTTACTATGAATTCTATTACACAAAATCGCATCATCATCATCTACTATATATTTACAACGGAAATTTGTATTTCATTCCGATTGTTTATAATACTTTCGTAGGATATACCACAATTAGTTAGGTAATAATTTTGGAAAGGTTTTAGTGTATACATATTGTTCAAGGGTACTTAGTTATAGAGCAACAGTAAAAGTTCAAAAATTAAGTGAACCTGATTATGAAAGTTTAGCCTTTTTTAAAAAAGTCTACAGAACATATTTTGCTACAAGTGGCCCTGTTGCATGACTTTTAGGAATGTGTTAGTATATACGATTTCATTATATGTTGATTAGTTACAGGGGTATTAATTCCTGTTGTCATAACGGTCTCATTACCCGACCATAAGTGCGCTGTTTATAATCAACTAAAACAATTACTTCTTAATTGCTAAATTTTGTCCAACGCTTAAGATAACATTATATCGCAATGGCGTTCGCATCGTTTTCAGTAATGTGCAAGGTCAAGCTGAAGATCCATGCTGTTTAAAATACAAGTTCAAATTCACCATTTAGTTTAATCCAAGGTTCATTTGGAAATATTGACCAGCGCAGCGGGCATAGCCTGCTAGTTTTCTAATAAAATTATAAAAAATACTTTTAATGATTTTAGCAATTATTAATTGTATTGGAAAGATGTAGGAGGCTTTAAAGTTCATTTCGCCATAATTTTTACAAAAATATATTGTATGCAAGTGCTATTTTTACTACTCAAAACTTGTACATATTTTCTGTTTTTTGCTCCAAGTTGGCGGATAGGGGATTCCCCATTTTAATCATTAAATCTCCATAGGAATAAATGTGAATTGAATATTTTTTGAAAATTTATTTAAAAAACTCATACTGTTTATTACATAAAGTGGTGTGCATGTATGTAAAGTAGAAAGTTTGAAGTTTCCTCCGCCATAATTTTTATTGAGTTTTATTATGTTATTAAGTGATTTAAGAGCATTTTAAAATATGTTATTTTATGTATCTATTTTTACTCAAGATGGCGGCTGGTTTCGTTCTCATTACTCATTGCCGCCCAAGATAGGCAAGGGTTGAGTTGTTTTGGCCTGGGAATGAGTCTTTTGCAGAACTATCCCTTTACATTCTTTAGAAAAAGGTTTTACATAGATATAAAACATGTAGACAACTAATATAATGATGCCGACATGTTAAAGCTTTGAATATTTAAATCTTTGCTAATCAATGATACATTGTATGATATGCCACAATCTTAAACATAGTACAAAAGGTGCTCAGTTACATTTAAGAAAAGTATTGGGACTACAAAGTACTCACAATAAGGGCAAAAGTTAAAGATTGAAAGTTTAATGAAGATAATTATTACATTTTTTTTTTAATTTTGTCACAGGGCGGGTCATGTGACATATCTAAAGTTAGGTCTTGACCTAAGCTCCACATTCCTGTCTTTCCCCCTTTTTTTAGGTCTTTTTTTTAGCCTCCAGGGGGCGTTTATAGGCGTTTTTTAGAAAGTGCTTGAAAACCCCCAAGTTTGGTGTCCACTGAAAGGTCATGACATAAGCTCTTCATCTATGATCTCATCCCCTAGTTTAACTCATATTTTAGGCAGTGGTAGGCACTTTAGGGCAATTGTTTCAAACCGGAACTTAGAAAGAATAATTTTCAAAATTCTTCTTTTTTAAGCGAAATATTGCTCGGAGGGGGCCACATGTACGTATGTCAGATGTTTTTTGGGACGGGGCATCGATTGGCTATCTCCATTTTTTTCTAGCTGTCACCTAGGGGGAACCGGGGGGGAGGGGGGATTTTAAAATTTTGTTACAGGGGGCGTCATGTGACATATCTATAGTTAGGTCTTGACCTAAGATCCACAACCCTGACTTTCGTTTCCTTTTTTTAGTTCTTTTTTTAGCCTCCAGGGGGCGTTTTTAGGCGTTTTTTGGAAGGTGCTTGAAAACCCCCAAGTTTGGTGTCCACAGAAAGGTCATGACATAAGCTCTTCATCTATGATCTCATCCCCTATTTCAACTCACAATTTAGGCAGTAGTAGGCTCTTTAAAGCGCATTTTCAGTCATTTCTCAAAAACTTATAGAGAGTCGTACAGGAAGCCAGTATTTTAAACTTCATAGATTAAATTCACAATTGCATATGCTACATGTCATTTTGGTATTGTAGGGGGACTCTAAAAGGGTTAACTTGTCAACTTCTTTTAAATATGCTCTGAAACATGGCAGGTGACATATCAAATTAAAATTCTCGTTGAACTCTCATGATCCCTGACGTTATTTACTCCCCCAACTTCCCCCACCATTACTTTTTTATCATACCAAGTGCAGCATGAACTTCTTTCAATCACAGGCAAGCCTTAAAAAGTTCATTTAGTTGTTAATATTCCCTGTCTGGTTTTACTTCAGTGAAAAACCCCAAAACTGCAGGACTGGTCTACAGTTAATATTAGACATTTTGTGCAACTACCTATGGCAAAATGCGTAATTATCAAATGTGAAAAACATTCACAGGACATACCACATATCATTGGTAAGGTTTGGTGGAGAGAAACAGGAAACTTGAATAAACTTGTCAACAATGTGTACATAAATGTAAATAAAGATTAAATGAAAAGAACTTGAAAGTAACCAAGAGAAAAATGTTTGTAAATGGCACATCGAGAGCAATGAGGTATATGAGCATTGAAACTTTTTTTTAATTTATTTATTTATTTTTAATTATTTATTTATTTATTTATTTATTTTATTTTATTTTATTTTATTTTTATTTATTTATTTTTTTTTTTTTGGTCAGTTTTCTTCAAAATTATGTCCCCTAGTTTTTGTAACTTATCTTCCAAAGCCTCTATTTTTTTTCCCCTTAAATTTACTGAAAACCCCCCGCTGACCGATCATTAATTTTTTATCTTAGTCATTTACGGTGATCTAGGTCACTGATTTTTACTTTAAACTCTTCTAATTTCCCTTTCCTTCAAAAATCATGGTTGGGTCCTGGTGATGCCTGGGCCATAATTGAAAAAGTGAATTAATTATACTAAGTGAAAACGCTGTGCAAACAGTATAATAAGGACCGAAAAAGTCACAATAGAAGACATAAGCTGATAGAGAAAATCAGAAGTATATTTATCTACTGAAATTATAAAAATATATATTCACAATGAAACAGGGCGATCCGCGAAATGAAAAAGAGTTGCAGTCGCAAAGGAATGATTCCTCTGTCATAACAGAGTCAGATGAAGACGGGGTGAAGTCTAACGACAAAGAAACACAGCTACCACAGCGAGCAAACAAAAATTACCAGCCGGGAGATGAACTGCTGCCATTTGACGCCGAAACAGCATCACGAATGACGATACTGGTTTTAATAGATCAGATGGTTAGACATCAAAAGAAACGCGACAAAGGAAGTAATGAAAATGCACAAAAATACCGAAAGTTTTTGGAAGAGAAAGCGGTGGAAATAGAGAAAGAAAGCGTAAGACAACACGACAAGGCTGAGAAGGAAGAACACCAAGAACGAGACACGTTTTCGAAAATTGCAGACCAGGTACTAGAACTCATGCACCAACTACAAACGCAGTTAGCGTCAAACAAAGAAGTAAAGATAAAGAATACCATGTCATCAGTAATCAAAAACTTTAAGCAGCTCAAACAACAGACAGAAGAAAAAGATCACTTAATAACGAAACTCAGCGAAAGAATTAAATTCCAAGAAGAGTTAATCAAACAGACAAAACAAGATAAAATCGAAAGAGAAGATCAATTGATCAATGATATGAACAAAATCATACAACAGAACCATGAACAAATGGAAAAAAGACTCGTCAAACATGTTACCACTCTTCAGGCAGAAAACCGAAAGGACTCAATTAATCATAGAGAGGGAGAAACAGCAATAGAAAATGACCGACCAACATATGCAGAAATGACAAATTTTCCACCGCTCCCACAAGAAAGACCGACACTAATATTAACACCAAAAGACAAGGAAACAAAAATGCCAATAATAAAGAAAGTTCTCAATTCTATGAATATGGCTGAATTACCACCAGTATACTGTCAAACAACTAAACAAAATAAAATAATAATAACATGTAAAAACAAATTTGACCTAGAACAGGTGAAAGATAAAATCTGCACTACAGAAGACATGGCGGAAAAACTGGATATTACAGAACCAAACCCGAAAACAGCCCGAGTGATAGTCTTTGGAGCCCCAGAAGCCCCAGTAGTCACACAGAAAAACGTCGAAAGAGAAGCAGACAGTTCACAGAGCAACTTAGAAGAGCAACAAGAGCTATATGAAAAACACGTACTCTGTCCGGCTTTGAAAAGAGCTCTGAGGAGGAAGGTGCAATATAAGCTGATAAGAGTATTGAAAGGAAGAGAGGGCGAGGAAACCTCGCACTTGGTGTTGCAGCTACTGGAGAGAGATGCACTGCAACTAATGGCAGGTAAATTGTGCATAGGATTTAACCGGTGCACGGTAAGACGGTATGTCTTCATTCAAAGTTGTTATTATTGTCAGAAAATAGGGCATACAGCAAGAGTGTGCCAGAATGCAGAGGCCTGCGCTAAATGTGACAAAGGCCACAACATCAAGGATTGTGCCTCAGAAAAGAAGAGTGTGTTAACTGCAAAAAAGTGCTCGACTACTACAAGGGGGACCATAGGAAAGCTGGACTATATGAAAAACATCCATCTTACGATCCATCCTGCAGCGTGTATCAGCTAAAGAAACAAGAAGTGCTAGCGTCATTGTCTTATAGAGGTAAAAATTCAAATTAATTCAACAAAATTTACAGAACAACAGATCACAAACCGCTGCTTTTATGAAATTCCTCTCAGACTCGGACTATTCCCTGGTTTGTCTTCAAGATGCATACCTTTATGAAAATAGACCTCTATCACTTCCTCGAACAACACCATGCTATAGTTCAAGCTCTAAAAAAGCCCATAATTTAATCTTAGACCAAAACTTAAAACATAATCTCTCTTCTAAACATTATAACTCAGTTTTTATAAATTTAGACCTTAAGCCTTTAACCTTAAGCATTGGCAGCCTGTATAGCCCCCCGTGTGCTGACTTTGATGAGGATATTGAGAACTGGCTGGGTTCTAAAAATCAGAGCCCATTGCAGTTGGTTCTCGGTGATTTTAACGCTCACAGTCAGCTTTGGGGCTACAGGAGTGAAGACACCAGGGGAAAATTTCTTATCGGTAGAGTCATAGCGTATCAGCGAGTTATTCTAAACTCTTCATCCAGTCCACCAACGTATGAGTCGGGGAAGAACCTGGGAAGGCCGGATCTGTCCATCTGCACGCAGGCTATGTTTTCACACATAAAACACTGGGAAGTAATTCCTTCCCTTTTTGGAGACCACTACCCAATAGAAACAGAGCTAAATTTCACAATACCCAAACTACCAAGAAGAAGATTCAAAACAAAGGTAATCCCTTTGACACAATTTTCCGAACAACTAACTCGAAAATGCTCACAGATTAACTTTAATGACATAGAAACTATAGACCTGTTTAACGAAGAATACGAAACTTTTAAACAAGAAATATTATTACAAGCCAATAAATCCTTTAAAAAGAAAGCCCTTTCAAGAAATTTAAAATTTCCTGGTGGTCTCCACAATTGAGGGCCCAAAGAAATAAAGTATCAGCTCTTTTAAAAAGAGCAAAAAATTCAAACTACGAGTCAAATATAAACCAGCAGTACAAAAGGGAAAGGGCAATTTATCAAAAACAGATTTTATCGGAGAAGGAAAAAGCTTGGACAAACATGTGTCGCAGAGAGACGGATCCTTTTGGTTTAATTAAAAAGTTAGTCTTCCAGCGATTCCAGGACTCACATATCAGTTACCAATTTGATTCTTTGTCACCCACTTCCAGGTCATCAACCCTTTTAAAACTAACGAGGGACATTTTTGGCGATGAAACTCCAAAGCAACTACCACAGCGACTAAACTCGCACGACCAGGCAAAATTCACGAAAAGAGAGTTACGAAATGTTATTTTCTCATTCAATATTAACAAGGCGCCAGGACCTGATCAAATTGATCACAGGATGGTCAGGTGCATCTTTTCAAAAATTCCTAATATTCTGTTGGATATGTACAACAGTCTTTTAAAGTTAAACTGTTTTTCCTGATGACTGGAAATTGGGAGAGCTCGTGTATTTTAGAAAGGAGGGAAATGAGAGCTCTTCATATCGCCCCATCACTCTATTACCAATATTCGGAAAAATCTTAGAGAAATTAATTCTAAGACGAAAACATCACGCATTAGACAAAACGAATTTCCTATCGGGTAAGCAACACGGCTACATGCAAAATAAATCTACGGAAACGGCTTTGGAGCAAGTGATTTCAATAGTAGAACAACACAAACAAAATAAACAATACACATCACTGGTGTCACTGGATTTCAGAGGAGCATTTGACAAACTCCCTTGGGACCAGGTGATCCTAGCATTGCAAAGACTAGGTATTTCTAAACAACTCATTTATCTTGTCGTTTCCTTCCTTTCGGGTAAGCGAGCTCAGGTGGACTGGATGGCACCATTTTTGTTGTACTTCTTTAGTAAGGGTTGCCCGCAGGGATCGTGTCTGCGTCCTTTTCTTTGGTTGGTTCTGTTGGAGACTCTGTTGGGGACCTTTGATGTACAGGACTGTGAACTGGTGCCATACGCGGATGACGTGATATTACTGATCTGGGCACAGTCGAGACAGCAACTTGAACAAAAAGGTTAGAAAGCTTTAAAATTTATTCAAAATTGGGCAGAAACCAACAAAATAGAAATTTCACATGAAAAATCCTCATCATTAACTTTTTGCAAACCCAAACACCTTAAGCGGGGCCCCACATTTAAACTTCAAGATAAATCAATAAAATCAAAAATAACACTATAATACCTGGGGGTAATATTAGATAAACAATTATCATTTCTCCCACATGTGGCACAAAAGAGAATAGAAATCGGAAAAATAACTCAAAATCTTTATAAATTTTCATCAATCTCAGGTCGACTCCCTCCGGAAATTTTTAAGATTTGGTACTCGGCGATCTTACAAAGGAAACTGGCCTACGCGTGTGCTGTCTGGTTTCCGCGTATGGCGCAATATCACGGTCCTCGACATTTGCTCTCGGCACAAAGGAAAGCTTTGTTGCTGATAACAAGAGCATATCGCAATACGTCAACAAACGCCCTGCAGGTCCTCACAGGTCTCCCCCCACTGGATTTGCAGTTGGAGGCGGAGGCGGAGTATTCGGGGATGATTCGTCTCGGCAAGTCAACAGAAAAGGCTTTTGCTCCACTATACTATACAAAATGCTCAAAATACAAAACATCACCACTAACAAGTGAAATACAAATTTGTGAAATAAACGACTATGTAGGCAAAATTACAATATACACGGACGGTTCCAAAATGTCCGAAGGCACATTTTGTGTGTACGAAAAAAACAAGCAAATCTATACTTGGAGAGCGAAACTGTCCCAGGATAACTCCGTCTTCCAGTCAGAACTCTTCGCGATCTCTTCAGCATTAGAGTGGATAGAGTCGGACAAACATTCTCAATACTTAATCATAACGGATAGCCTATCAAGTTTAAAAGCATTAAACTATTTTGACAATACAAACTATTTAATACTAAAAATTCTTCAACAATTACAAACAACAGTAAAAGACATACACTTCAATTGTACAAAAGGACATTCAGGTATTGAGGGCAATGAGGCAGCTGACCAACTGGCAAAATCGGCAGTAACGGATGAAACACTAATACATACATTTTTACCATATCCAGCTTCTTCACTAAAATCACAGACAAAGCAGAATCTGTTAAAAAATTGGCAAAAACGCTGGACGGATTCAGACACAGGCCGATATACGAAGAAATTCTTGCCATTGTTTGACCACAAGTATTTCGTAAACAACAGATACTTACACATATTTTTAACAAATCACGGCCCCTTTCAGGAACACTTATACAAAATTAACATAAGAGACTCCCCACTATGCATTTGTGGCTTGCCGTCAACATCGTTACACTATGTATTATACTGTACATTAACATCGCATTATCATCTGAAAAAACACACACGTATGAATTTAGCAAGTTGGTGGCGGGATGTAAAAGAGAAACCACAACTACTCAACAAGATCATACAATGCACGAGGTTTATAGAAACAAACGAGTACATCTTTTTAAATCCAGAGACATTCTAGTCCGACTCCATCACTAGGGTGTAGCATGGAGGGAGAAACGGGTTATTAGCGGGTGCCAGAAACTTCTATCACTTTTGAATTTTTATCTTGTGCATATCTCCAAACTCTAGTATGTGCAAATTGTAAATAGTAGGTGTGTTGTAATGTGTTTCTAATTGTGATGTTCAATATTGTGTGTTTAATGTACTGTGAAATCCCTGTAAATCCATGAAAAATGTAAATAATTATGCAATCACATTCAAATGATCCTCATGTAATCACTACATACAGTCATGTAAATAGTAGGTGTTTGATATTGTGTTGTAATGTGTTTCTAATTGCCATGTTAAATATTGTGTGTTAAATGTACTGTGACGTATATATATCCAAGAAAATTGTAAACAATAATGCAATCACATTTGGTGAAATGATCCTCATGTAATCACTACATACAGTCATATATCTCGATGTGAAATCTACGGTTCGCCCAGAAAATTGGATAACCAATTGTGATTGTAATTGTAAATCTCACAGTAACCGAAATAAATCTCAGCAGCTTGATCAGAGACCCGACGCTCCCTCTCAGACTCTGGTTGAGAGTCGGGAGGAGTGGAAGTGGTCTACCCCTCGGATTTGCACTAACACTCTAAAGCGAAAGCTGAGTTACCGAGGTGGTCATCGCTGTCATCGCTGTCCTACTCCTCTTTGTGCTTTCAAGCAAGTACTGAATGATGTTTTTTTTTTCTATGATAGGAGCAGAAACAAATAGATATGCATCGCAAATGATTGCAAATGAGAAAACAACTAAAGGTGAAGATTGGTTTCCTGTTACAAGTGGCGAATTGCAAGCATATTTTGCACTATGTATCGTGCACTATGCACGATAAGCTAAAAAAGTTCGCAATGTGGTTGATTACTTGAATGAAAAATTTCTTCAGTTATACACCCCTAATGAATCTGTCGCAATTGGTGAATCACTAATGAAATTTCGAGGAAGGCTGAGCTATGTACAGTTTATTGCTTCAAAAAGAGAGCGATTTGGTAAAAAAAAATATAAACTTTGCGAATCAAAATCTGGCTATTGTTCACAGCTCAAAATTTATGTGGTCAGTGAAATGGTAAATGATAAGAAAACGCCAGTTTCTCAATATCTGGTGATGAAATTAGCGGAATCAATTTTAGAAAAAGGATATATCTTGGCCGGTTCGGGTTACATGATACTGATGAAGAAAGAATAAAAGATCTGACTAAAGCAGTGAGATCTAAGCAGTGATATGATTAACTAAGTTTAATCTATGTACATTAGACGAACAAATTTGCAACAACGCACACACATAATATTAGCATATAATAATACTCTGCAGGATTACATATGTTTCCCAGCGTCCTTTCTCGAACACATCCAAGATTACATCCAAGATTATATCTCTCTTTCCCTGGCTATTGCCATTTCCTAAAAAAAGAGTATTTGGACCACGGAGTATAGACGACTTTCACAGGATATACGCTATAATTGGATAACAGGTATTCATCACCAGCACTGCTTGATCTTTTGAGAAAAAATAACGTGAACGCAGTTGGAACTGTAAGGAAGCAACGTAAAAATTTGCCTAAGCAAATTTTTACGAAAATAAAAAGAGGAGACGCACGAACTTTGTCTTCTAATGGTGTATTGTCCTTACAATGCCATGAGAAAAAGGATGTCTACATGGTTAGTACAAAACATGTTTCTGCCGAAATGACAAATACTGGGAAGAAAAGAAAACTGAAAAATGGGAAGAAGAACAGATTATAAAACCGAAATGTATCATCGAGTATAACAGCGGAATGGGAGGTGTGGATAAGCAAGATCAAATACTGGCTTCTTTTCCAATTATACGAAAATGTGTAAAAGGATATGAGAAAATATTTTTTTACATGATTGACATTGCTGTTTATAACGCGTACGTTCTATATTCGAATACTCCTAATGCAGAAAAACTAAGGATAGTGAATTTTCGATTTAGTATCGCCGAAGATATGGTATCCACTATATCGTTACCAAATTATCTCAAACGTGGGCGTCCATCACAAGGAAATTGTTCGACTGGTCTGCAAGCAAAATATTGGGCACATTTCCCGGAACATATACCTGTTACTGATAGAAAAAAAACACCCTATGAAAAGGTGCATTATTTGCACAAAACAGAATATAAGAAGCGAAACAACTTGGCTGTGCAAAAAGTGCCAAGTACCATCGCACATTCCGAACTGTTTTGAAAATTTTCATACATTAGAAAATTTCAATTAATAATTTGAATCTAATTTAATAGTTATAAAATATATTTATTTTTTATTGTAACACTAAATTTGACGTTTTGTTATTCAAATAAAGTATTTTAAACAAGATACAAAACTACATTTGAATGCCATAACAACCGATAAATAAATAGTATTTCTAGACACATTACTTTTGTGTTTAATGATATGTCAAGGAGTTAAGGTACTTTTAGCTCAGATTTGTGTATTTTAGTTTTAAAATATCAAAACACTAATCCAAGATCATATTCATTTAAGATAAGGAATGGTGTCCACCTATGATCAGTAAAGATCATCATTACGCACTTTATTTATGTGATATGATTTTTTTAAAAACTTACTTACTTAGATATATTGTACTAAATATGTATGATTTTCAATCCTTAAAATTTTTCTAAAAGTAGTAGAAAATTAGTATTTTTATTAATCTGATCATTAAATACAATTTATTTACCATGTGTATTTTGCAAAGTTTTTTGTTTAATAACAAACTCAGAAAACTAAATAGTGTTAACTATATTTAAAGAGAAAGAGAGTAAGAAAGAATATTGTTTAATAGTATGTCATGATCATTAATTAAAAAGCGTGAAAAAAAGCTAATTAATTTATCCAAAATATTTATTTAAAAAAAAACTTTAAGCAAAGTCAATTTTCAAAGTCTTTATAAGCAAAGTCATTTTTTTAAAACAAATGCTTAATTTAACAGGCTAAAATAAAATCATGTTTGCTTATAGAAAAAATATCATAGATATTTTCATTAAATAAATTAATTTTTTTTTCAAGTTTTTAAATTAGAGGTTATGACAATACTAAACTACCATCATGTTAACAAATTTTTAATAAAAAAATAAAAACTGTTATTATAAACTCTTAATATTTTTTTTTTATTTCATATTTTATAACATCATAAATCATAAATATAACATCATAGATACCCCCCCCCCATCTCAAACTATCATAACATTAATAAATTTTACTAACTACATAATTTTGAAATAAAAAATAGCTAATTAATTTATCCCAAATAACATTCATCAAAGGAAAATTTAAACAACATTAAAAAATATGTAGAATAATATCTGAATTTTAACATTTTCATTCTTCAAATCTGGCTGCCATATTTGTAAATAAGTATAAAAAAAACAATATAGCATTAACGCTTTTAGTTTCTAAGGTTATTACTATATTTAAAAAAATCCATCATTAGGCAAGGTAAATAAATTTATTTTTTATAATATTATTAAAATATCAATTTTTTTTCTGTTCTATAAAAAATTTTAAATGATTGAAAAACGTAAATATTCAGTAAAAAATATATAGGTAAATAAGATATTTTAGAATTACTTCGCATAAATATGCATTAATAAATACATATATTATTATATGTATAACTAGGGGGCTCTACTCCTGCAAGCTACGCTCACCAATCCCCGTTCAGACACCGCAGAATTTTAAAACACGCTAATCTAGCGGGTTTTAAAAATATTAGAGAAGATTGAATTATACTGAAAAAAGCTGTGCAGATCTCCCTGTAAACGGGTTTCCATTCAATTCCCTTTTATTGAAAAAAATTAAGGCCGAATCAGTTGCTGTTAAGACATCCAATTGTTGTTTCCGTTTTTGATTAAAGAGGATCAGTTAAACATTTGAAAATAAGCAAAAATAAAATAAATTAAGTATACAAAGTGTTGGCTCCTGGTATTTTAAAACAATCTCTATAACAATAGCCTAAGTCATGTGACGATCATCAACAGTTTTAGGCGTACCACTTCGCTTTTTATACTCTAGGTGCCATTTTGGTACTTTAATGTTAGCCAGGCACAGGTGATAAGTCGCCAAATATTATTCTATCGCCATCATTTCATCCAAATTATAACAATTCAAGTCATCAACTGCCATAAACAAGTACGGTCTGATCCCTTCACCGTTCATATGAAAGTTGGGCACAGATGTGATATACGTCCCATATTGGCGCGATTTTTTAACGACGCCAATATGGGGAACGCATCAACAGCATAAAACACAACATCCGGCTTACGATATCAAGCAAAATAACGATACTATGGCGCCAGTTAAGTGCCCGTTCCGTATATGACATTGGCGTCAGAAAAAAATCGCGCCAATATGGGACCGCAAGTTTTTCATTTTGATTAAAAATCAAAATTTTTTTTTTCGAATAAAACTACATAAAATTTGCCATGGTTGCAAAGAATTCTTGGTACTGTTACGCTAGCCGGATGCAAATCTCGCCAATAGCTTTTTCTGAACTCGCCAATTAGCTTTTTTTTTTTTTTTTTTCGAGAGGTAATATTTGGCCAAATGTCATATACGCACAGCAGGTTTGGCGTGATTTTTTTTTTTTTTTTTTGGGGGGGGGGGGAATTTGGCGAAAACTTCGTTTTCAAATACCACTTACATATGCATTTTTGGTATTACTTAGTTATCCTGTTTCATTCACTTGACTTTCAGCAAGTTACACGTGTTTACGTCATCAAGTGATTTTTATTTCGACTTTATATTTGTATATTTATTAATGTTATACTAATTCATTTGTTCTTTCGTTATTTAAAATAAAAATTATATCAATTTGTATAATTTGGCGAAATTGGTCGACGGAATAACTAAGTAGTACCGTATTTTTTAATTATTTTCTATTATTTTCTAACGAAATATTAAAAAATTAATTAATAATTATAGAACAAAATAATTTATATAATTTATAAAAAGAAATAAACGTAAATAAACATTTATTATCAAATAAACAACAATAGCCGGGTTACCATGTCAACCTTTTCTGAAATATGAAAAAAGAAATATCTGTTTGATTAAAATTTGAAGTGCCATTATTAGAAAAATATATATAAAATTAGAAAAAAAAATAATATTTCGAAAACTAATTCGAATTTAAAAATTATAATATCAGTTTCGAGATCTGCGGATCAAAGCTGATTTTTGGTGTTAATTTCATCGCAAAGTATTCCATATTTTAGGAGAAATCGCTTGAAACATAATCAGTTGTTTAATCAGTCGATTCATATATCCGTTTCATAACTTCGTTTCATATATCCGTTTCAAAAAACAGATAATCTTTACTGACAATAGATGGCGGCACCCCTAAACTTAAACTGATAGGATTTTGTGTATGAACACTATCGTTTCTAAATTTTAAAACAAAAAAGCATAAATTTGAATTACAAATAACTTAATAACATTTATACAAATAATAACTCTTATATCAATGTATCCAAATCAAAGAATGAAAACTTCAGAAAAAAATTATTTTAAAATGATTTTTAACATTTTCCAACAAAGTTGAAAAGTGTCTATGACTTCGGTGTGTCTGTCCGTATGGCCGTCTGTCCACGCTCTAACTCCTGTAAATATATTCTAATTGCCCTAAAATTTTTGGATATTATTGACGTTCACCATAGCACGTTCCCTATTTCAAATGAAGTTTGTAGCATGTTTAGTTTATTTACAGGGACTGTCAAAAGTTTTCCGTTACATTACGGCCTATGGGAAGAAATCGTTTCAAAATATTTTTAATGATGTTACACGCTTTCAAACATCAGAAAATTTATATGCATTTATGAAGTAACCTAAAATATGTATTCTGTAGGATATACGATGCAAAGAACAGTTATTATTCATTATAGAGCCACACATAAGAATTCTGTTACATAAAGATATAGTTTTAGAGGGAATTGTTTGCGACGTATTTTAACTATGTTAAATTATTTCATGTATAATGAAATTGATATACGTCGGTGAGGTTTACTATAACTTATTTCATGTATGATACGAAGTGAATAGCATTTACAGGGACACACAAAAGATTTCAGATACTATATTACTATATTGTATCCAAAAAACTGTACAGTAGCGATGATTTCTGGAAATGCATTTTTAATTATGTTATGCACGTTTATGTTTCACTATATTTATGCATACTATATGGTGTGTATAATTGCTATAATTACATGGCTACACAAAATAATTCGCAAGGGTTACTGGGTATGAGACAAAATTGCTTAAAAGTTTTTTTTTTTAATGAGTTATGCATTTTTACGCTGAACTGCATTCAATTTACTAATAAATGTTTGTAGAATATGGATAAAATGATATACAGGGTTACGTAAAGAACTGGCCGTCTATAAATGATAATTTCTGGAAATGTGATTGCAGTAGTTTTAAAAGTGTTTTAGTTTGAATTAAATTTTAGCTAAAAGATGGCGTGTAATAAGGGTTAAACAAAAGTATTCAAGAATGTT
Source organism: Maratus speciosus (assembly GCA_963932465.1). Classification (NCBI taxonomy): domain Eukaryota; kingdom Metazoa; phylum Arthropoda; class Arachnida; order Araneae; family Salticidae; genus Maratus; species Maratus speciosus. The sequence goes on from OZ010795.1 coordinate 268,675,000, forward strand.
TTCATCTATTAGTATAAATTGCTAAAAGAGAAATTTTAACCTGTTATGCGTTTTCTTGCTAAACTAAATTTCCCAATTATATAGTATATGTATCAACCTAAAAATCAAGTACAGGGGTGTTCAAAAGAATTGGAATACATCTTTGCTATGGACGGTAACTACTGAAATCACTTTTTTAAATGTTTTATACGTTTTCTAAAATATTTACTTAGTTATCTTATATACCCTATTTCCCTAAATAACTAAGTTTTGTTAAAAAATTCAGGAAGTGTTGGAAAGTGTTTCATAATCTATGCTTAAAGCATGATTTTTCATTCTTGTTTACCTTAAACTTGTTTACCCTCATGTTTACCTTTCATAAGTTAAAAGAATTCATGATATTATTTATTAAGACTCAAAAAGTGTGGAGCAAGCGAAGCGAGAAGGAGATGCGTAGCAGTCCCAATGTGCATTATGTTGCAATTCACGAGGGTTGGCGAGCGTTAGTGAGCAGTGGGGAGGGCCCTTTAGTAACATTAATTTTAATATTATTGTTAGTGCTGTTAATTTATCATATTTGTCTGTAAAACATGATTGTTAAACAAAAAATTTTACTTGAGATTGGATAGGATCCGAACAACCAGTCCAGGTTGAGAAAATGCATTAACCATTTGCGACCCTATGCCTACTTTCAGCCATGGAAGCTTTTTCACCGTTCTTGTCGTATATCCGTACTCAGTCATCACAGCCTTTTAACACTTTCCAACAAAGTTGAAAAGTGTTATTGACTTCGATTTGTCTGACCGTCTGTCCGCGCTCTAACTCTCGTAAATATACTCGGATCGCCCTGAAACTTTTGGATGTTATTGACGTTTAGCCTAGCACGAACCCTTTTTCAAATGAAGTTTGCAGCATGTTTAGTTCATTTACAGGGACATTTAAAAGTATTCCGTTACATTAGGGCCAATGGGAAAAATCGTTTCAAATGAATTTTAAAAATGTTAATCCCTTTCAAACATAAAATAAATGATATGCATTTACGAAGTGCACTAAAATGTGCATACTGTAGAATATGCGATGCAACGAATACAGTAGAGCGCCGATTATCCGAACAAGTCGGGACCGATCCTAGTTCGGATAAGCAAAAGTTCGGATAAATGGACAGACAATTTCAGGGATGTTCCTGACTATACTGAAACATTCACACTTTATCCAGGTTTAGGACTGGCAGCACCAGTTAGTGCTAGCGTGTTTAAAAACTGTTTTTTTTTGTTGTTGTTGTTGTTTACTTTTTCATCATTTAAAATTTTCTTTTTCTCTTTTTATCATTTTCTGAACTCCAGAGATTATCATTTAAGCAAAAAAGCATTCGATTGTTGCTTGCTTCAAAGAAGAAGTTCTTTCCAGTGCTGCCATACCTCGAATTCTTCTTAAATACGTTTGTTGAATGGGATCAGAGTTCTTCTGCCATTCGGGCCATTTCATACCTGTTTCCAAACATTCAAAGGCTTCGTTATGTGATGGACCTGGCTCATTTTCAGGGCATTCGTTTCCATTTCTTTAATTTCTTTTTCATCTTAAGTCTCATACACAATCTCATCATCATTAAAAAAAAAATTTTTTGAGAGAAATAGACTGTTCGGATAGATATAAGCTCGGTTAAAAAAATTTTTTTGAGAGAAATAGGCTGTTCGGATAATTCGAAGTTCGGTTAATTGGAGTTCGGCTAATCGGCGCTCTACTGTAGTTACTATTCATTTACAGGAACACACAAAATAATTCCATTACATAATGGTACAGAGGGAAATTGTTTGCGGCGTATTTTAATTATACCGTTTCATATACAATGAAATTGATATACGTCGGTGAGGCTTCATGTATAATACGAAGTGCATAGCATTTACAGGGACATACAAAAGATTTCAAACAAGTATATTCTATCCGAAGAACTGCATATTAGTGGTGATAGCAGGAAATGCATTTCTAATTATGATATGTGGTTTTAAGTTTCACTATATTTATGGATAGTATATGGTGTGTATAAATGCAAAAGTATTCGTAAAAGTTACTGAGTTTGACCGTAAATTGCTGAAAGGTGGTATTAAAATGTATTATGTATTTTTACGTTCAACTGCATTTAGTTTACTAAGAAATGTTTGTACAATATAGAAAATGATATACAGGGCCACGCAAAGAACTGGATACATGGCCGTCTATGCATGATAATTTCTGGAAATGAGATTTCAATATTTCTAAGAGTGATTTCTTTTGAAATAAATTTTAGCTAAATAGTGGCGTGTAATAAAGGTACTAAGTAAACTACAGGGCTGTATAAAAGTATTCAAGTATGTTTCCATCTATTAGTATCAATTGCTGAAAGAGAAATTTCAACATGTTATGCGTTTAGTTGCTAAACTAAATTTCCCATTATATAGTACATATATCAGCTTACAGATCAAACACAGGGCTGTTCAAAGGAATTGGAATAAATAATTGGCTATGGACGGTAACTGTTGAAATCAGTTTTTTTAAGTATTTACTTAGTTATCTTATTTACCTTCTTTCCCTAAATAACGAAGTTTTGTTAAAGGTTTCAGGGAGTGTTGAAAAGTGTTTCATAATCTATGTCGTACGCATGATTTTTCTTTCTTGTTTACTTTTCGAATCGTATGTCTGCTCTTAATCACCACAGCAAAGAACCATACAGATCCTGTATTATATTAAGTCGACTAGCTACGAAAAATCTGTGTGAAATTTGAAATAATATTCTAGAAATTGCGTTTAAGTGTCATTAGGCATTTTCGATTCATAAAATATATTTTATAAATCGTATTCTAAAATGGCAAAAAAAAAATTACAGAAAGAAATGTAACGTTAAATTGAAAGAAGTTAAGAGTACAGTTTGTTCTGTGTGTTCAAACATTAAAATTAAGGGCTGCCTATTGGAGACCGCTTTGAAATATATCACACTGCAAATAGAAGCGTCTTAAATTTAGACACATATGTGACTGAAAAAGAATTTTAGACACTTAAGTGTCTTAATCTGAAAATTAAGACACTATAGATGTCTTAATTTAAGATACATAAGCGTCTTACTATGACCATGGTGTAAACGAACTGAGAATAATGTCTAAAATATCCGCAAACGTCTTATTTTAAGACACTTCATTGCTTTAAACGTGTCTTAATTTAAGACGTTTTGATTCTTCCGACGCAATAACCACCAGGGGTCACTAGCACTCCCAGTTGCGCATGCGTTTTAGATGTCTTCGTTCGAAGTGGTATACGTTGTAATTCAAACAAAGTTTGTTTTTATGTACGCGTGTATTTTAATTCGTTTTTTGCCAAATGTGAAGTACTGTGATTTTAATTCGTATTAACTTGGAGTATTTATTTATTGAATACATACATCTGACGTGTGTGCTCGACTTCAAATGTCTCTTAGAAGCTGTCGTCGATACAAGGGCGGGATAGACACAGAACAGAAGTAGACGACGGTTGAAGATTACACCCGGAAATTCTACAAAGCGTGTGCAATGGGCTTAGTGTTAACTCGTATCAATTTATATCAATAATATTGTGTTATTCATCTTCGTCCTGTCGAAGCTGGCAAAAAAAAAGAAACTTTTGTCTGGCGGGTCCTGTTTTTAGGATGAAACATCTCATTCTTTAAATATGGCTAGTCGGATGTATTATGGGATTACCTTTTAAACTGATGAAAGTCTTTCTCCCTCACTGTGGTTGTGGTAGTTTTTAAAATTTCAAATCGAGGAATATTTCTTACCTCTTGCAGCAACTCAAGTAAGTTTCTTTATAGTAGTAAAATTAGTGTATTTTATGATTTTATTTATTGTACTAAACAAAATCCTGCATGAAATTTAATTAGTTTTGAATCTGTTCGCAAAAAACCCCACTAATTCTAGAAGTATATATTTTTAAACTTATGACGTTCTTTTTTATTACGAATTATATATTCAATGTCAGTTCTTAGTTTCAATGGATAATTTTTATCTCGCAGTAAATGACGGCCACAAGGAAGTAAAGAAAAAAAAAACTTTGAAAGATGACCTAATGCTTTCTTACTTCCTGGCATAAAACCGCAGATTAAAAAAAGATAAACAAAGTAATTGAGACTGGTCTATTATATGAAGCTGCCTGTAAAAATATACATATGTATTTGATTTTCAATCAACTCTAATACTGATTTTTTTATTATTTTTAATAAAAAAGTAATTTGAAATTTATAATGGGAAAAAGTAAAAACCTCTAACTAGATTTCGTATTTAAAATTGTGGTAACTTTATTTATATGCACTTATACGAAAAATACAAAAATGACAGATGTTACTGTATATATTTAAGACGAAAGAAGTTTGGAAATCATAAGTTATTTTTTCCTCATGTTTTTAATATAGAATATGTACTTATTTGTTTTTATTGATAGTTGAATAGCTTTTGTGAGTACCCTCTGATCTACATAAAAACTTGCCCATGTGGAAATATAAATTTTTTAAAAACATAATTTTTAAATAAGTATTTTCATTTTTTTTTTTTTTTTTGGGGTGGGGGGGGGATTTTGCATGAATTTTTGTAAAGCTGATATCTTAAATCTTGTGCTGATTATAATGAAAGTTTTGAACTTTTAGAGTAGGACAAGTTTAAAAACGCAAATATATTTAACAAAATACCAAAGTCATTTTTTCCCCAATGTTATTAAAGTAGAATATTTATTTATTTATTTTCATTATTCATAGTTAAATGGCTGTTGCGATTATCAAGTGATGTATATGTAAAATTGCCTATGTGGCAATATATTTTTTTATATTTTCATTTTTTTTGGGGGGGGGGGGATTTTTGCAATTTTCGTACATCTGATATTTTAAATCTTTTTCCACATTCAACCGAGTATAATAAATATTTTGAACTTTTAGAGTAGGACAAGATTATAAAATATATATATATATTTATCTATGTACCTTAAAAGCCCTTAATAGCGAACACTTCGGGACCGCGGAATTTGTCCGATAATTGGAGATGTCTACTTTTTTGAGGTAAAAATATACAAATATGTATGTCTGCTGATTAAAAAAGTATTCGTTAAATAGAGGTGTTCGCTATTCGAGAATGTCCATTAACCTCCACAACGGATACTCCCGAATACCGGACATCTCAATTTAGACAACTATAATGCAGGGTTGCGTTTTTTGCAAAAGTACTTCTTGATTAAAGGAAGGGCAAACTGGGAAGTGCCCCGTCCCCCTACGACTGTAGTGCCCCCAAATTTGATGTGCAATATTTGTAAAGCTTATATTTTAAATCTGTTTCGAAATTGTACTGATTATAATCAATATTTTGAACTTTTAAAGTAAAATAAGGTTAAAAACAAAATAAATTTAAAAAAATCTAATATTTAGATAAATATTTTTTGTTTTTTAATCTTGTTCTACTCCTGAAGTTCAAGATATTGATTATAATCAGTACAATGTCGTAAAAGATTTAAATTATCAACGTAACGAAAATTGTATACCAAAACTGAGAGAACCAAAAAAATCAGGCTGTATTGGGGGGGGGGGGGGAGGGGCAGGACCACAGCCAAATATTTTTCCAGGATTCAACGTGGTCAAACATGGCTACGTATGATGCTTACAAAAAAATGGATGCGATTCAGACGTTTGAAGTGTCTGAAATTCAGACGCAAAAAGTGTCTGAAAAAATTCAGACATTTTAAAATGTCTGAAAATTGAACACTCCATTTCAGACACTTAAGTATCTGAATTTCAGACATTTTAATTTAGAGTGTATCACACAATGGAAAAGTATAAAATATGGTTTTTGCATAAAATTAAAATATATTACTGTGTTACATGCGTATATCTAAAGATTAAAAAACAATTTATAAATATAAATTTTCCTTCATAATCTTGTATGTTATGTATTACAGTTCTTTCAACGAAAATTAATTCCGACCAGCATGACACATATATATAAGCTTAATACTATCACAAAGGGTTAATACAGCATAAAACTGCTTAGAAACGTTTCCTAAAATCAGTGGCAGCAGAAGAAGTTTGTTTATATAAATTTTTAAAATATATTAATTTATGTGGTTTCTAAAGGTAAAGAACGCTTTTGGAAATCGTGGATAGTTCGGAAGAGGTCATTGTATAGTCTATCGTTTATGGTTATATTATATTCTCCTAGATTTATGAAACATTTATCTTTTTTACAGTGTAGCTAATATAATCCTAAAGATTATTTCTACGTTGTTATGAAAAAACAAAAACCTCTAGAAAAATGAATATTTTTTAAGAAAATTTATCAAAAATATTGATTGTTTCCTAAAAGTACTGATTTTCAATTGAACCGAAATATTTTTAAACTCATGTTTTGTTAAATTTCGCATATAATGATCATTGAAAAGAATATATTATAATATTTTGAAATAAAAAATTACTGAGATTTTGGGTAACAATGTCTGGTTCAAATTATCGTAAAATAATGAATCATTAAAATAGAAATAACATTTTGATATTTTTTTAAGCTTTGATAATTTTGGAATTTCGAGACTGAATAGTTTCACGTAGACATACTTGGAAACGTGCTATATTTTACGTGCTATAACTATTTCATTTGAAAAGAAGTATTATTATAAAACTATAGATTTTATATACCACTTTAGGGTTATTTCGAAAATTTCTTATTTCGCCCTAATATTAAGTTAACAAAATAGATTTTATATCACGAAAATCAGATTATACACAAGCAGCGAATCAGTCAGCCCCATTGCAATCAAATATAAACTTTTACATGATAATCTTTTTTTATTAACACTTTCTTTAGTTAAAAAGTGTTTATGACTTCGGTTTGTCTGTCCATCTGTGCTGAAACTTGCGTAAATATACTCGGATTGCTTTGGAATTTTAGTATGTTATTGTCATTTACGGTATCATGATCCCTACTGAAAATAAAGATTGTAGCATTTATAGTTCTTTTACAGGGACGGTCAAAATTATTCCATTACATTAAAGTTAATGAGAGAAAATCTTTTCAAGTGCATTTTAATGAAGTTACACCATTTTAAGCACAATGAAACTGATATGCCTTTATGAAGTGTGCTTGCACTAACATATGGATTCTGTGGAATATGAGGCGCTAAATGTTTAGTATTTATTTTCAGGGCCACACAAAAGAATTCTATTACATACTGTTTTACGGAGTTAACTGTTTCGTGTATTTTAATTATGCTACCCTATTTCAAATATTGAAACTGATATGCAGGTTTAGTACAGCAATATGCTTGCTGCGAAATATGATATGCATATCATATCGTTCATTTACAAGGACACACAAAAGATTTCAGATATAGTACTGTATTCTTGCATATTACTAGGTATGTATATATGGCATAAATCATATACACAAAAGAATTTGTAAGCATTAGTGAACATCAGCTTGAATTGCTTAAAGATGGTTTTTAAATGAGTTACGTACTTTTAGGCTGAACTATATTTAGCATATTAAGATACGTTTTTAAAATGTAAATAAAATCATATACATGGCCACACAAAGAACTGAAGAAAATGATCGCTTATAGTTGAAAAATTTTTAAATTATGATTTTAGTAGTTTTAAGCGTGTTTTTTGATTGAATTAACTTTTAGCTTAATATGTAGCGTATATAAAAATCTGTAGGTAATATACAGTAGGTTATACAAAATAAATCAAGTATTTTTGCGGAAAAGAATTCAAGTACTTTTTAGACCATGGACGGTAATTTTTTTATCCTGTTTTTCAAATATCTTATGCGTTTTCTAAAACGTCTATCTTATATTATTTATATTATAAAATCGCAAACTATTGTTAAAGTATTCTGCAAGTTTGTAAAGTATTTCCTAATTTAAGCTTGTTGCATCCTTTACCTCTCTTGTTTAACATTAAACAATATAAATAATCTCCGTAAATGACAGTTTACGCAAAAAAATAACAATGAGAAAGAACGCAGATTACAAAATGTCAGGCGAAAAGGTTCTTACTTTTAAGACTACAGAATAGTTTATAAAAAATTCAAATTTTAAAGCGTCAAATTAGCAAAAAAAGTACTAAAATTATTATTGCTTTCTAACTACTTAAACGATTTAACAAATTCTATTACTAATTAGTATACTGCTGACGTTCTTTTCTTAAAACTGGGCCACTTTTTACTTCTGAGAAACTGCTGTCAAAAGGGTGAATGTGAATTAACTATTCAAACATTAAGATTTCTTTAAATATGTTGAAGCTAGAAATATGAAACTTGAAATTGTGGTTACTTTAAATCTAAATGCTTTCTAAGAGAAGTTCTAAAAATATAGAAATTTTAAACGTGTGAAAGGAATCGAAAATGCTCTGAAGACTTTTTAATTACAATTTCATTACAAATGTTAGGCTTAGAAATGTGATATTTAACAGGGTAGTTTCTTTTTAATAAATATATGCTTGCTCAGGACAGTTCTGAAATTTTAAAATTTAAAAGGGACTAAGCGGGGAAATGGTCTAAATTTACGAATAATTTGGACCTAATGAACCAATTTAAAATATTCTCGCACGCGAATAATTTTGACAGTACGAGAACATAAGAAGGCTAAACTGCCCCCAAGGAAGTGCAAGAGTTAAAACTTTCTAACATTCTGATTTCGGAGAATCTGCTGTGACCCAAAGCATAAAAAATGATATTCTAATTACTGTAGTTTCTTTTAAGACTTATATGCTCGCTCAGAATATTTCTAAAATTAAAAAAAAAAAATTAAAGGTTAAATGAGCGGAAACTGTTCTAAATTTAAGACTATTTTAGAGCTACTAACCCAATTTCAAATCTTCTTTCAGGATTGCAATTATGACAGCTCCTGCTTAAAATGTAGCCCAAATTATATATCTGTAAAGACTGTCATCCAGGGGGTGCAACAGTCAAAAAGTTCAAAAATTCTGATTTCTGAAAATCTGCTGTAGCGCAAAACATGAAACTTGATATGGTGGTTTCTTTTAAGACGTAAATGCTCGCTAAGAACGCTTGGTGTAATATATGCGAGTTTTTAAAGGATAAAATAATTGGAAAAATCTCTATAATCGATTTTTATGAAACTACAGGGGATGGAATCTTCAGTTAGAATATGCAGCTTTCTATAAAGACGCTATCCTCTCAAAGATAAATTTAAAAAAAATAATAAAAATTAAATTTAAAAAATCAAAAATCCCAACTGCGTAAAAAGCGAACTAATTAATTATTTCTCATCAATGTGAAACTATATTTTATATTACTTATTTTTTTATTTACTTGTATTGATGACTTATAAGTTGTGTGTAATTGTTAGTTCTATCTATAAACACTGTTTTGATGAGGGCTATAGATGTCTATGATGGTTACAGTTGAAGTAAAGCTAGAACTCCTACATACCCAACTTCCAGGTTGTGTAATATTTAAACGGAGCTTCTGACTGTAAAATAGTCAATGAAACATCGTCTTCATTTTCAAAGACCTATCCAATGATATGCCACTCAGTACGGTGCGTAATTTTGTTTTCGTCTCTACCGCCATTTTGAATTTATAATAACAAAACCTAGCCTATAACCATCGGACGGTTAAGACAAATAGATAGAGCCCCCATTCGTTAAAATCCATCCAGCCGTTGGGATGTTTCGAAGGTATAAAGAAATCCACAAACCCAGACGCGCGTGAAACACATAACCCCTCTTGGCAGTCGGGTAAAAATTGAATTTCAAAATGGGTTATATGGCAGAAAATCGTTAAACCTTTATAATTTAACTATGATTTCTCTGAATTTGTCCGCCTCGAAACTTTAAATTTGATATAACGATGCCTTTTAAGTCGGAGATATATACATAAATGTTTTTTTTATTTAAATTTTAAAAATTGAAAAGAGAAGAAAAATCAATTATTTGTCATGCCAGTATAAGATACAATATTCTGAGTAATAGGATAAAACGCAAGTACCAGTAACTGCTATAATTAATTAAAATGCATAGTCATAAAGAAACGTGATGGCAAATAGTTATGGAAGTACTTATTATTTAGCCTTTTGTTATACAAAAGTCAGTAAGAAGAAATCATGCGTCAAACATAGATTATGAAACACTTTCCAACACATTCGGAATAATGTAACAAAACTGCACCATTAAAAAAATTAAAATATTACGTTGAACTCAACCATATGGAAACGCACATTTCAAAACCCAATTTCATATTTCCCATCCACAATCGGAAATTATGCGAGTTTTTTTCAGCAGCCATGTATATGATATATAGATTTGAATCTATTAACTACATGCATGCCAAAATATAGTTCACTTAAGAGATACATATATACTTCAGTTGAAAATTTACCTTCAGCAATTTCCTGTAATAAGGAGACCGGTACGTGAATACTTTTGTGCAGCCCTGTATTTAAGGTATAGAATTTATATAAAACGAGTAAAATTAATTAAATTTAAAAGCGCATACCAAATTTTAAACCGTACACTCTAGAAATTATTACTCAAACAAAGTACTGTACTGTAAACGATTTCTTTTGTGTGTCCCCGTAAATAAATAAAAAATGCTATGAATGGCCTGTTGTAACGTGATCGTAGTGAAATTCAGTGATTTATATCAGTTTCAATACGTTTGAAATAGCATAATGCCATTAAAATACTCTACAAACTATTTTTACCCATATACCATAATGCAATGGAATACTTTTGGGTGCCCCTGTAAATGAATGATTAATCCTACATACTTGATGTACAATACCAAACATGCTTTGTTAACCTTAAATTACCTTTATCAATTTCATGAAAATCCGAGTATATTTACAGGAGTTAGAGCGTGGACAGACGGACAGACGGACTGACGGACGTACGGACAGACGGACGTACGGACAGACGGACGTACGGACAGACGGACTGACGGACTTACAAACAGAAGGACTGACGGACTAACGGGCAGACGGACAGACAAACCGAAAGCAAAAACTCTTTTCAACTTTGTTGGAAAGTGTTAAAAATGACGGTAACATATACTAAAGAAATGAATTCTTTCATTTTACGATAAGTGAAAAACAGAGTTACTAACAAGGGAACCACTTTTGGAGTTGCTCGCACCTAGCATCGAGACCTGGTGCGTTTTGAAGCCCTAGACATAAAAGTTAGAGAACCGAAAAAATTCCTCTGCTAAAATAATATTTTATATACTTATTTAAACTTTTAATTTTTTTTTATTATTACATATTTATTTGTTTATTTCACGCCGAAAGTGAGTTAAGTCGCCAAATAGGGCGCTACAATTTTTCCGCTCGCTTTATCCAAAGAGAAAATGTACAGAACATATTACTAGAATTATATCAGACTGCGATTTTTTTTTAAATAATTGATAGCATAAGAAACAAATATTAGGTTTTTATTTTTTTTCTATGCAGACGATAAATATATAAGCAATAAATATAATTCTATAAAAGCTTCGAAGATCAGTGAAAACTATTTTTTAGTGAAATACAAAATGAGCAAACTATTTCCTTTTGAAATCGAATGAAATAAAGTTTTGAATGTTTAAAATGAAATATTGCTGTATTAAATGGTCCTTCGGTAAAAGTAATCATAAAGTAAATTAATGTTTTTACACAATTTAGAAAAATTACTGTGGCGAAATAGGTCGGACATTGCAATTGTTAGCTATTACAAATTCAGCTATGACATTTGGCTAGGGATGCCGGAAAGCTCTACTTTTGAAAATAAACGCCTACTGTTTCCCCGCCAAAAATATGAATATTAAATTGCAATGTTTCAGAATCAAATTCGTGGGTTTTTGAAGGAATTTTCAAACTTTTTTCAACATTTTATACTTAATATTAACTAATTTTTATTTTTAAATGCTTTTCTTTAAAAAAATTCAATGTTAATAGTCCGATAAGTGGTCTCGAAAATATCATTTTCAGAAAGTGATGCTGCTGTATAATCAAGAAATATTATTTTAACAGAAAAATTTTATCGATTCTCAAACTTCATAATATAGGGCTTTAAAATGCACCAAGTCTCAATGCTAGGTGCGAGCAACACCAAAAGTGGTTCCCTTGTAAGTAGTGCATTTATTTATTTATTTATTCGAAGGGGGTGGCTGAAAATGGGTTGAAATGAAAAGTTTCTCATCTTCACGTTTATCTAATGCGATACAATAAGAAAGATTGACAAAAAATATGAGATAATTTATGATATTTAAATTAACCGTTGCACTGTTTACTCCCCCTAACATTAATAGGCCCATAAGTATCACTTCGCATATTTCAACAATCACGGATAACAAGCGGCGGTTTTTCCAGTACTCTATAAATGTCAAATGAATGTATAAAATAACTGATGCGTAATTAACTGAAAAAAATTCTCAACTGAAATGAGGGTAAAAACTGTTTTTCATACAGAAAAATAATTTTTTCTTGTAAAAAAAAAAAAATACTTGGGTGTGATAAACAGAAAGTTCGTGAAAAGAACAAATTTTTTTCGTAAATTAAAAGGGTTTTTTTACTACCATTTCATATGACAGTTTTCTTTTTCAGTCAGTTTTATACGGTTACTTTATTTTACAGTAAATCAATGTAATCAGTTTAAGTTTACCTTTTGTGAATTATTTTTCTCAGAAACTCATGGATAGCTAAAAATCTTAAATGCAATATATTCTCTCTCTAATTTCCCTTTCTAACTCATATATCTTAAGACAACTAAGTCTCTCACAAAAATGTACAAATAATACAAATATGCCATCGCATATGCATAAATATCGTCTCCAGTATTTTTTAATGATGCCATACCTCACAAACAGTATACTAATAAAAATTTGTCTGTTGTTTTTGTTTATTAGCATATCTGAGTACAGCATAAATACATCTGAATACACTCAATACAGCATTTTGTATAAGCATCTAAATTAATATTTTTTACACCATATTGCTTTGAAAATGCATTTACTTATGGATTATTTGGGTGCCAGGTATGTGTATATTTTAAGGAATATTTCACTTACAAAGGAACCACCTTTGGTGCTGCTAGAACCTATAATTGAGACCTGGTGTATTTTAAAGCCCTATATTAGTAAGTTTGAGAATCGATAAAATTTTTCTGTTAAAGTTTTTTTTTTTTTTTTTTACAGCAGCATAAATTTCTGAAAATGCAATTTTGAAAGCCAATTATCGGATTATTAACATAGAAATTTTTAAAGAAAAGCATAATACAAATTAGTCAATAATAAGTATAAAATATTGAGAAAAAGTTTTAAAATTCCTTCAAGAACCTACGAATTTGATTTTGAAAAATTACAACATTATATTAAAATTTTTTGCGGGAAAAAAGTTGCCGTTTTTTTCAAAAGTAGAGCTTTCCAACAACTCTAGCCGAATGTCATAGGTGCTTGTCGCACGTGAGCAATGGTTTGGACTTCACTAGAAACTGTAATGTCCGACCTGATTAGGCAAAGTAAAATTTCTAAATTGTATAAAAATATTAATTTACTTTATGATTACTTTATTAAAAGACACAACATTTAATTCAACATTTCATTTTAAACAATCGAAAATTTATTCCATTCGTCTTCAAAAGAAAATAGTTTGCTTATTTTGTATTTTACAAAAAAATAGTTTTCAATGATTTTGAAAGCTTTTACCAGACATATATTTACTATTTATACATTTATCGTCTGCAACGAAAGAAACCTAATTCTTGATTTTTGTGGTATCAATTATCAAACAAATCTCAATCTGATTTAATTCTAATGCATATCGTACATATGCTCCAGGGATAAAACGGACGAAAATGTTGTAGCACTAAATTTCACGACTTAACTCACATTTGGCGTGAAATAAATAAAAATCCAATAATAAAAAATTAAAAGTATAAAAAAATGCATAAAATATTTTTTTAACAGAGAAATTTTATCCGTTCTTTAACTTTTATGTATAGGGCTGCAAAATGCATCAGGTCTCGATGTTCAGCGCGAGCAATACCAAAAGTGGATCCCTTGTTAATGTTAAAAAAATGAATTTCAAACAACATTAAAGTGATAGAAAACACATGTACTATCTATATATTGTAACGGACAAGAGTGTCCGTCCATAACAATGTCATCATTTTGAGAATGGCAACACTTGATGATAAAATTTCGCTAATACAATTTTCAATACTGCAATTTTTTATTTATTTTTTATTTATTTATTTATTTATTTATTTATTTATTTTGTCTTTTAAGCACTGCACATTTTCGAATTTTATACCGAAGTATACACTGCAAATAAAAGCGTCTTAAATTTAGACACATATGTGACTGAAAAAGAATTTTAGACACTTAAGTGTCTTAATCTGAAAATTAAGACACTATAGATGTCTTAATTTAAGATACATAAGCGTCTTACTATGACCATGGTGTAAACAAACTGAGAATAATGTCTAAAATATCCGCAAACGTCTTATTTTAAGACACTTCATTGCTTTAAACGTGTCTTAATTTAAGACGTTTTGATTCTTCCGACGCAATAACCACCAGGGGGCACTAGCACTCCCAGTTGCGCATGCGTTTTAGATGTCTTCGTTCGAAGTGGTATACGTTGTAATTCAAACAAAGTTTGTTTTTATGTACGCGTGTATTAACTTTGATTATTTATTTATTGAATACATACATCTGACGTGTGTGCTCGACATCAAATGTCTCTTAGAAGCTGTCGTCGATACAAGGGCAGGATAGACACAGAACAGAAGTAGACGACGGTTGAAGATTACACCCGGAAATTCTACAAAGCGTGTGCAATGGGCTTAGTGTTAACTCGTATCAATTTATATCAATAATATTGTGTTATTCATCTTCGTCCTGTCGAAGCTGGCAAAAAAAAAGAAACTTTTGTCTGGCGGGTCCTGTTTTTAGGATGAAACATCTCATTCTTTAAATATGGCTAGTCGGATGTATTATGGGATTACCTTTTAAACTGATGAAAGTCTTTCTCCCTCACTGTAGTTGTGGTAGTTTTTAAAATTTCAAATCGAGGAATATTTCTTACCTCTTGCAGCAACTTAAG
Source organism: Maratus speciosus (assembly GCA_963932465.1). Lineage (NCBI taxonomy): Eukaryota > Metazoa > Arthropoda > Arachnida > Araneae > Salticidae > Maratus > Maratus speciosus. The sequence continues at coordinate 268,690,057 of OZ010795.1, forward strand.
TAAGTTTCTTTATAGTAGTAAAATTAGTGTACTTTATGATTTTATTTATTGTACTAAACAAAATCCTGCATGAAATTTAATTAGTTTTGAATCTGTTCGCAAAAAACTCCACTAATTCTAGAAGTATATATTTTTAAACTTATGACGTTCTTTTTTATTACGAATTATATATTCAATGTCAGTTCTTAGTTTCAATGGATAATTTTTATCTCGCAGTAAATGACGGCCACAAGGAAGTAAAGAAAAAAAAAACTTTGAAAGATGACCTAATGCTTTCTTACTTCCTGGCATAAAACCGCAGATTAAATAAAGATAAATAAAGTAAATGAGACTGGTCTATTATATGAAGCTGCCTGTAAAAATATACATATGTATTTGATTTGCAATCAACTCTAATACTGATTTTTTTATTATTTTTAATAAAAAGTAATTTGAAATTTATAATGGGAAAAAGTAAAAACCTCTAACTAGATTTCGTATTTAAAATTGTGGTAACTTTATTTATATGCACTTATACGAAAAATATAAAAATGACAGATGTTACTGTATATATTTAAGACGAAAGAAGTTTGGAAATCATAAGTTATTTTTTCCTCATGTTTTTAATATAGAATATGTACTTATTTGTTTTTATTGATAGTTGAATAGCTTTTGTGAGTACCCTCTGATCTACATAAAAACTTGCCCATGTGGAAATATAAATTTTTTAAAAACATAATTTTTAAATAAGTATTTTCATTTTGTTTTTTTGGGGGGGGGAGGGGGGTATTTTGCATGAATTTTTGTAAAGCTGATATCTTAAATCTTGCACTGATTATAATGAAAGTTTTGAACTTTTAGAGTAGGACAAGTTTAAAAACGCAAATATATTTAACAAAATACCAAAGTCATTTTTTCCCCAATGTTATTAAAGTAGAATATTTATTTATTTATTTTCATTATTCATAGTTAAATGGCTGTTGTGATTATCAAGTGATGTATATGTAAAATTGCCTATGTGGCAATATATTTTTTTATATTTTCATTTTTTTTTTGGGGGGGGGGGGGGATTTTTGCAATTTTCGTACATCTGATATTTTAAATCTTTTTCCACATTCAACCGAGTATAATAAATATTTTGAACTTTTAGAGTAGGACAAGATTATAAAATATATATATATATTTATCTATGTACCTTAAAAGCCCTTAATAGCGAACACTTCGGGACCGCGGAATTTGTCCGATAATTGGAGATGTCTACTTTTTTGAGGTAAAAATATACAAATATGTATGTCTGCTGATTAAAAAAGTATTCGTTAAATAGAGGTGTTCGCTATTCGAGAATGTCCATTAACCTCCACAACGGATACTCCCGAATACCGGACATCTCAATTTAGACAACTATAATGCAGGGTTGCGTTTTTTTCAAAAGTACTTCTTGATTAAAGGAAGGGCAAACTGGGAAGTGCCCCGTCCCCCTACGACTGTAGTGCCCACAAATTTGATGTGCAATATTTGTAAAGCTTATATTTTAAATCTGTTTCGAAATTGTACTGATTATAATCAATATTTTGAACTTTTAAAGTAAAATAAGGTTAAAAACAAAATAAATTTTTAAAAATCTAATATTTAGATAAATATTTTTTGTTTTTTAATCTTGTTCTACTCCTGAAGTTCAAGATATTGATTATAATCAGTACAATGTCGTAAAAGATTTAAATTATCAACGTAACGAAAATTGTATACCAAAACTGAGAGCACCAAAAAAATCAGACTGTATTGGGGGGGGGGGGGGAGAGGCAGGACCACAGCCAAATATTTTTCCAGGATTCAACGTGGTCAAACATGGCTACGTATGATGCTTACAAAAAATGGATGCGATTCAGACGTTTGAAGTGTCTGAAATTCAGACGCAAAAAGTGTCTGAAAAAATTCAGACATTTTAAAATGTCTGAAAATTGAACACTCCATTTCAGACACTTAACTGTCTGAATTTCAGACATTTTAATTTAGAGTGTAGGGGAGAAAATATACTTTCAAATTCAATTTCTTTGAAAACTGTATCTCAATTTATTCATTCTTTCCTGATTCACTGTTAGTTAAACAGTTTTTCAGAGAAGTATTATTTAGTATGCAACATACCGTTTTACGTTGTTTAGTTATCTAATTATGTGGGGAAGTTCAGTAATCAGGTAAATACGTTCACGAAAGATTAGCCTTTAAAAAAAGTGTACTGACCGGATTTTGATGAGACTTTCTTTGTTAGATACTTTTTTAGGTAAGGTGTTAGTATATAGAATTTCTTTCTACGCTTATTAGTTATACAATTATCCGAGAAAGTTCAACAATCGAACGAAATGGTAACGGTTTTCGTGCGAAAGCCTATTGCAGTACGAGCCTATAAAAATAGTTCTACTTCCCGGATTTTCTTTTTTTTCAACTTAATTAAATCTTATTGTAAATGATCAGCTAGAATTTTTGGACTTTAAGAGACCAAATTTTGTCTGACAAATAAGAAAATATAATAGCAGAATGGCATTCGTATCGTTTTCAGGAATGAGGAAGTACATTACAAAAGTAAAGTTCATATTGCTTTGTAATAACAGGTCAAATTCACCCATATATTTCGCTTGATTCAAGATTCATTTCGAGAAACTGACCGGAGTAGCGGTCAAAGCCTGCTATTTTTCAATAATATTTAAAATGATCAGCAGACACGTACCAGGCTTCTACACTGCAATCTTTGGGATTATTTACTTATATATTCCGTAATTAATTGCAATTTTTAATCAAAAAAACATATTTTAAAGTAATATGAATGAACTATGTGAAAAGCTTGTTAAAACATTTCGTATAATGCGTTTCCATTTGCGTAGAAATGGAAAGTGCGTAGAAAGAAGGGTGTTAACATCAGAAATAACATATATGATTTTATTCATAAATGTGTGTAACAAAGTATTCTTAGTACGAAACAAATCGTATAAAAGTTTATATTTTTTATGTTATTATCAAGAATGTATCATTATCATGAATATTATCATGTTATTTCATTATTATATTTCGAATTTATGGCAACTAGTTCTTAATTTAGATTAATGAAAAAATTTTTAATCTATTTTTTGCAAAATTAATATCTTCAATCAGGCAAAACTTTCAAAGAAAATAGCATAGAACAAAAGTGTATAAAAATGCAATTTTACTAAATGCATTGATTCAGATTTTCTGTTTAGCAAATAAAATATTTATTTCTTTGTTGTGGAAACACGCTGGTTTTTTATAACCACTTCGATCCCACTTCACTTGATTAGTTTCTCCTTCATTAGAAGAGAGCTGGTGAAAATCACAAGAGTCATCCACTTTAAATAATTAGTCATTATCTAAAATTAGATTCCCGAATTTTTTTAAACCTGTGTTAAAAAACTCTAAAAAGCCATATTAGTATATAAAGACGGTTTTTTATACGTGATTTTAATTCGTTTAACTTAAGTTTAAATTAAATTCTGAATTAAGATCATTCTAATATTTTTAATTTTATTTCTACATAGGGAATTAATTACCTTTTAAACATTTTGCTTTTAATGTTTTACAATTAAATTCATAGAGTGTAATTTTTTTTATACCTGAAATAACATTAAGAGATTTTGACATTATACCTAGTATCAGTCGGAAGAAAAAATTTGATTTTAAATGGAAGCAAAAAAAAAACAAGTTGAAAAATTGCTAGTCAAACGTGACAAATGAGGTGCGTTCGTACTATAACTAGTTTTATAAATATCTTTTGCACCGCATATTGTACTGAATGTATATTTTAGTGCACTTCATAAGTGCCTATCCATTTCATTCTGTTCGAAAGGCTATAACATCATTAATTTGCACTTGAAATATTTTTTTCCCATTGGCCGTAATATAACGGAAAACTTTTGACTGTCCCTGTAATTAAACTATACATCCGATTTTCATAAAATTTGAAATGACTCGACAAAATTATGCAACAATTATATATTTTAAATTTCAAATAACTCGGTTGGGTAGTTTTTGCTATGTTATATGCGGACAGACGGACAGACGGACGGACTGACAGACGGACTGAACGACAACTATAGGTGCTACGCATTTATATAATTACGAACGCACCTAAAAAGAAAAAAAATGTTTAGAAATTTAAATAGTCAAATGTAAAGTGGTAGTACATCAAAAATTCAAATGCATAACATTTCGGGATATTAGGGGATTCAAATGCATAACATCAGGGACTTTATTGGGATGTAATTCTTGAAACAATCTCGGCAGGTAAATTTAGTCCGATTAATATGCTTCATGGGGAACTATTGAAGGTGTTGGTATCTAATTAGCACTTTCTGTTACAGGGAGAAAAAAGCAATAACCTATACTTCGCAAGTTCCTAATGCATTGTCCAGAATGCGCTTCTTTATTGTGTTGTAGTACTTGAAACAATCTCCACAGGCAAGTTCCGGCAAATCAATATACACCATGGAAAACTAATGAAAGTATTGGTATCTAATCTACATTTTCTGTTATAGGGAGAAAAAAGGAATAAACTACCTTTATTTCATAAGTTCCTAAAGCACTGCCCAGAATGCGCTTCTTTATTGCTTTAAACTTCTTGGTAGTACATCAAAAGTGGTAGTACATCAAAAATTCAAATGCATAACAAAATTTTTCAGGTTAAAAATATATATATATATATATAAGTCTTCCAAGTCTCATACTTTGAAGAAAAAATGCAATAAATATCACAATAAAAATACATAGAAAAAAGCAATAAGCTATTTTATTTCGTAATTTCCCTATGCACTGTCTAGAATAGGCTTCTTTATTGGGATGTAGTTCTTGAAACAATCTTGGTAGATAGGTTTAGTCCAATTAATATGCTTCATGGGGAACTATTGAAGGTGTTGGTATCTAATTAACACTTTCTGTTACAGGGAGAAAAAAAAGCAATAAACTATACTTCTCAAGTTCCCAATGCACTGTCCAGAATTCGCTTCTTTATTGCGTTGTAGTACTTGAAACAATCTCCACAGGCAAGTTCAGGCACATCAATATACACCATGGAAAACTAATTAAACGGTTGTTATCTAAATTAATAAAATTAGTCTATATGATTATGTTACAGAGAAAAGTTTTTCCAAGTCTCATAGATGTTAGGAGACCATGAAAAAAATCTTTTAAAAAGGAAAGGGCCAACATATTGGAGGATTACTTACGACCCATTGCTGATTTTTTCTTAAAGATGTCGCTTTGCATAAAATCAAAAGTCGGCCACTTCGAAAAATCGTAGTTTTTCTGAAAGACACAGATCATTAGTTTGTCTATTAGAAATAGATTTCTTTTGTGTGGTTAATAAAATATTTATATGCTTAAACGTTTGTTCAAGTTTTTTTCAATTTGTTTAACGACGTGCTTTAAAAGAATACATATGCTAAAAGGGATTACAACAAACATAAAAGCTTGAAAACATTTTAATTAATATATCGACTAGTTTTGTACACGCAATAACAGTGATATTCTCAAGATCTCTAACAATAAACATAATATAATATAATAATCTTATATAAAGCATGTTTATAATTCTATAAGATTCTTTTTACAATTTTCTAATAACTTTTAATAATTTTTCTGAACTCCATCATACCCTTTTGAATCGAGGAACTTCAGTATTGCCTAACTTCCATACCTAACATGTTATCTAACACCACATGTAAAAAACGAGTACTGACATTTTTTTTCGCGATTCACCGTTAGTTTAATAGTTTTAGATGCATTGTGTATTAAATTTTCAAGCAATTAATTTCACAGTACCCAATGCACATTGTAGTGTGCGGTACTATAACTATAGAATAAAACCAAAAGAACATTAAAACTGCATATGTCTCATTTAGAGCCTAAACAACAACATACAAGTAACAAAAAGGAAAATGACCAGTTAAACTGATCGCATTGAGCTCACAGACTATTCACATTAAATGTAAATCATACTCTTGCTCTGCAAGAAATACCTATTTATCTAAATTAAGGTGGGTTTTAACTCCCCCCCCTCCCTTTATACTTAACCAACGAAACTACAAAACTAATAAGGGAAGCGCCTTACAAAAATAAACTGGTATACAAAATCTGAAGCAAATAGGATAATTCTGCATGAAAACAACATTTATCTAAATTAAGGGAGGTTAGCTCCCGTTCCCCACTTTATACTTAACCAATGAACCCCCAAAATTAATCACGGAAGGGCCTTATCAGACGGAATCTATTTAGAAATTTAAAACAAATCGCATATTTCTATCAAGAGTTATCGCGTTACATACACATAGAAACTGTGGGCACATTAACTCTCAGACTTTAATAGCCTGTGAGCTAAAAAATAGAATAAAATAAATTAAGGTAGCTTACACGCGGAAAGTGAACTTGATACATAAGTTCATGCTTCCTAGAGCGGAAGCATCGACTGCTAAAGCAGGGTTAGCAAAAGAATTTCCAGAAATAAGAATGGATTACAGGAAGAAGATTGATAGAAGAGAAATAGTGCAAAAACGAAAAATACACAAATTCAAAAACTTATAATGGAAACTTATAAAAGAATAATAATTAATATGGTTCAGACATACATATAAAATTGTTAAATAAAATTTTAATTCCCAAAAGGATCCCACCGAAGAAAAAGTGGAAAGAAAGATTTAAAAAACAATGGCTGAAAATAAGATGAAGAAATATAAGGTGTAAGATAGAAAGCGATGGATAAAAAGTAATAAAACTTTTCTATCTAAAATAAAGATAAGAATGCGGAAAATCCATTAAAAAAAAAAAAAAAGTCAATAAAACATTCTAGAACGGGAGGCAGCTACATAGACAATCACCTCATTGAGTTGACAGCTGCAATCTCAGGATTACACAAAACTCGAATGCATTTGGATCGCCGACTCGTTACATTCTGGAAACAAATAATAGATCCAATTTAGTAGTTGATCGGTAGGCTTATCATTGTGTTTTCCTGCACGCAAAAGTATGGAAACATGGAAGACTGAGAGCAGGAAAGCGCAATGGTAAACCTACCAGTCAACCACTAAAATCGGGTTTGCCGGTGGTTTCCACCAAGGTATGACTTGGCAGATTGGTTGCATTTTAATATGCGAATCGAGTTTTAACTAATCCTTGAATTTCAGCTGCCATCATGTTTAGGTGATTGTCTGTGTTGCCACCTCCCGGTCTATTAGTTTCTTCTTATAAAATAATTTTGTAGCTAAGGGTCATTGGTTCAATTTTTTTTTAATTTAAGAAAGAAAAAATAAATTTACGTTATTTTTAAAAACCTTTTAAATTTTTGTCTAAAACTTTGACTTATTGAAAAAACATAAAATGGGGAAATTAAAAAAAATGGCTCAATAGTTTTTAGACAATTTAATTATGCGTTGATGAACGGAAACTTTATCCAAAAATAATGAAAATTGCTTATGAATGAATAATAAAAAATGTATTGAATTGGTGGTTTGTGCAGCCGCCTACTGTTCTATTCAGTCAGAATTATTTATTGTAATAGCAAATAAATAAAAACACATTTTATGTTAAAGTATTGTAGTTTTTCATTGTGTTAGATTTGTTAATTTTCACTCTAAGTCTTTTAAACTCAACATTCACGATAACTTTATGTCACGTTGTGTTGAGAAACAATCCAGTCTTCAATGAACTACGGATGTTTCAATATTAAAAATACGTACATTATCACTTTTCTAACTAATCGTAAACCAACAGAGTGAAAATGTCCAAGCTGGGAATCGAACCCGGACCCCTGGAATAGCGCTCCAGTGCTCTACCATTTAAGCCACGAGGACGATATCCAGCTTGGCATCTTTCACTCACACCCGCACCTCTCATGTTACGCCGCAAGATTGTGTGTTCATGAAGACTGTTTCATCTAATGGCTGCACTTACCGACTTATGTGAGTGAGAGATGCTAAGCTGGGCATCGTCCTTGTCGCTTAAATGGTAGAGCACTGGAGCGCTATTCCAGGGGTGCGGGTTCGATTCCCAGCTTGGACATTTTTCACTCTATTGGTTTACGCTTAGTTAGCAAAGTGATAATTCACGTATTTTTAATATTTAATAATTTCACTGCTGAAAAGTAGTGGAAGAATTAATTAAAATGAATGTTATTTTCATTTCTTTATAACATGCAAAATCCATATGAATATCAATAGTTCTTGTGAAATACAATATATGGTAGAGCCATTTCCTTTTCGAATGTTATGTTCACCTCATATTTTCAGGTCCACTTTGAAAAATTTGTTTTTCGGTGTGGCAGAAAAGGGTTTCTGCTCTGGGATCTAAACAAAGAACATGACCGTTATTTTTTCTCTCAATTTTGTATTAATACATCAGAAGTTTAAAGTATCACAAAAACTAGTTACTAACTATTAATACCGTTTTTTTTAATGCTTGTAAAGCTCTCATGAGCTTTGTTATTTAATATAATAATACATTTAATTTTTTATACATGCTTTGTTTTAACTTACAATTCTGTTTTTATGTGGTAGTAAAATCTTGTCACTCATTCTTAACAGAGTTCCTGTCGACATAGAGCTTTGAAATTTGGAATATATATGTATTCCTGAGGGCAATGCATGAATTACACATGGATTTTTTTTTTTTTTTTTCGATCTCCAAGGGGAAGGAGGGGGTGAATTTATAATAAAAATAACACTATATCATGTATCAATGGGAATAAATTTCGAAACTTGTCATGTATGTAGTATAACTAAAATTAGTAAACATGTGTTTCGGAATTTTCCAAAATTCCACCCTAAAGGGAGGTCCTGCCACCAAGTGTTCTCCGTTTTCGAAAGACATCGCAAAAACACTACTTAAGCTTAATGGTTACTTAATTATAAATTGTTTTCCTATGTAGATATCAGTATCCGCTTCAACAATGAGTATTTGTTGGAAAGTACTAATGGTAATGTTACCACAATAGCGCAAAATTTTTGCCAACGTGGCATGATATAGCCAAATTTGGTGGCGCATTTGAAAAATATATTTTGTTGTACATTTTTATGAAATTTAATGAAAGCATTACTTTTTTTTTTTTTTACATTTATATTATTATTTTCTTCAACTTTATTTTCTTCAATAATTTATTTTAAATATATTTTAAGTGCAAGTTTAAAAAATGCGTGATTTATAATGTTAAATATACTCATTGTTTCAAATAAATTGCAGAATTTTTAAACACTATGTCAAGGTATAAAATTTTGCTAACATTTTTAATTTAACATTAAAAACATACTAATTATACTACTTAACTAACTAGTACTTTAATATCAAAAGACAGTTCTATGAATTTGTCGGCTGTTTCTCAATTTCGTCTCTGAATTTTAAACTAATGGATTAAATATGAAAGTAATTAACAAAAAGTCTTGTATTCTATTCAGACGTCATTGTGTAAAAGTAAAGTAAATTATGCTTGATAAGAATTAATGCATCAGGCTGCTTGCATTATAAATGTTTATTTTATTCATACGCAAATGGAATTTACACTGATTATTTTCACACAAATGCTTATTACGAGTTTAAATGAGAATCGTAATTCGTCTGTTTAATATATTTTGTTATCTGACTCTTAAGCAACTAATCTTAAAAGACAAATCCCATTCCACATAGTTTGAAATCCTTTTTACTCAAAATTTCATGATTTAATTTTCAAAAATGTCAAATTTTACTCTTAAAATATAAAAGTTATATTCATTTTATAAAATGCATAAAAATTTAAACAAGAAAGATTGTTAGGTTGTATGTTTATTTTTATTTTTGTTAGATATTTTTATGCGTAACAATTTTCATTTTATAGCTTTACATATGTTCTCTCATTTTAATTAGATAATGAAACGGTGGATTTTGATATGATCAAACATGGCCCTAAAATACTATTTTTTGTTTTTGTCTTAATTTTTTTTTTATGAAAAATATATCAATAAATTTCAATGTACTTGACATATATGCTATCAAACATTTAAACAGGAAAGATTGTTAGATTTTGTTTATTTTTATTTTTGTTAAATAGTTTTGTACGTAAAAGCTAACATTTTATATTTGCATATATGGGGCATTCTCACAATCTTTTGACTTTTATGTACCTGAATAATAATTTTTATTTTAGTTCATGTTCTTGTGTTTTTATTTATTTTATATACTGGGTAATATCTCATTGCATGATTGCAAAACATTATTAACGAGATAAATAAGTTATGAACGATGTTGGGGGTCCAAGTACCAGGAAAATTCCTATACCGCCCCGTGTCCCTGATGCTGATTTTTAAGTTTGGAGCTATCTGCATAAAATTGTTTCAATAAATATAATTCGATGTAATTATTTTCCGAAACTGGAACTATTGATTTTTATAAATATGTAGCAAAAAATTAACCTGCACACAGTTTTAGGGTTGTTATTATTTTTTAAACTCTGTCCCTGGGTTTTAGATTCCTTACAGTCCATCTTCTAAAATTATACAGAAAATCACTTCAGATGCAGCCACAGAATTTTTTTCAATTTTTTTCTCCTGCAGAAGTATGCTAGAGAAAGAATGTCTAAAATTCTTCGGCAGGAAATTTACTGCAGAATTTAAATCAGCATTTATATATCAATTTCAAGCACCGTGGCTTTATTGGTAGTCTTACCGTCCCCATGCTTTATTCCTGCACTTTTCGAGGTAAATTAGTATTATTTTTTAATTTAATCCAATGTAAATAACTGTTTCTAAAAATCAATGAACACTGTGGCTACCACTTAGTCTTAATATGATTTGCCTAAAATACGTGGTAATTTGATATGCAAGTAAGAAAAAGGTCTTGTATTCTCTTCAGAGGTCAGTGTTGAGTACTAAAGTAAATTATACATGATAAGAGAATTAATGAATTGAATTGCTTGCATTATAAATATATATTTTATTCATACTGAAATGACATTTACACTGATTATTTTGACACAAATGTTTATTACGAGTTTAAATAAGAATCTTTATTTGTCTGTTTAATATATTTTGTTAACTGTCTCTTACGCAACTAGTCTTTAAAGACAAATCCCATTCCACATAGTTTGTAATTCTTTTCACCCAAAATTTCTTGTTTTAATTTTCAAAAATATCAAATTTTACTCATAAAATATGAAAGTTATATTCACTTTATTAATTCGCATAAAAAGTTAAACAAGAAAGATTGTTAGATTTTATGTTTTTTTTTTTTTTTTCTTTTTCTTTTACAAATTTACAATTTATACCTTTGCGTACGTCCTCTCAATTTAAGTAGATAATGAAACGGCGGATTTTGAAATGAGCAAAAATCGTCCTAAAATAGGATTTTTTGTTTTCGTATTAAATCTTGTTAAAATTAAAAACATATCAATAAATTTCAATATACTTGACAAAAATGTTTTCAAACTTCTTACAGGTCAAAAATGCAAATAAAATAACATGATGAATTAAAAACGTAATTTTCTCCCAACAATTTTTCTCTCCTTATGCAATTTGAGTATGCTACATGCGTTTTAATTTTTGTTCAAGATTTTCAATATTTATAAGGGACAATATTGAGACATACCACTTCAAATTCCTCCATCCTTTAGGCCCCATTCAACACAGTGGCATGAACACCCATATCAAAAGTCTCTTTTTTTTTAAATTTAATGTGTCTTAAATGAGTTTTGATTAATAAACTATAAAAAGTGGTGAAAAGTGGTTATGTGCAAAGTTTTGCAGTACATTAGTTTTGTTTATTGTAAATCGTTTTTTTTTTTTTTTTTTTTCAAAAAATACACCTGCGTTTATGGGATTAAAAAGATCAGAAACTAGAAGTATATTTTTTGCCTATATGCAAATAAAAACTTAGACATCACCCAACTTAAAGTTATATTAGACTGTAAAATCTAAACTAAAGGTACATTTTCGTCAGTTTCAAATTTTATGAAAGTTTTATAGTTCTTTTTATATTTCCGCATTCCCCAAATTTGTAAGTACAAAAAAATGAAATTTTACCTCCCAACTATTCTACAGTGGTTAATAAATAAGTGGGTAGTGTGTTCAAAGAAATGTTTTCAAAATTTTAATTGTGTTCATATTTAAAATTACTTACAGAATATAATTAAGGAACTTTAGACTGTTTCCATTCGTTGTTATTGAATGAAAGATGGATGTTATTGGACCATTACTTCTTTGTTGATTTAAAAGAGTGAAAAACCCAATTTCGGGACATTTTGTGTGTTTTTACAGGATACTTTAATTTTCATAATTTTGAATGAAATTTTATATTAATTTAGGTTATCATAGTTTTAGGTTTATAACGGCTGTGATGTGCTTGTTTATGCAGGGTGCCCACTCTCAAAGATCTCCAATGGCTAATCCCAAAACCTTTAGGAATGGACATATAGTTCCAATTACAAAAATGTTATAAATGAGGTAAAAAATTATTTTAAAAGCAATTTTGGTCAATAAAAACATTTCTTAAAAAATTACGAAATTTTAATTTTTTTACGGTCCCCGGTCCTATAAGTTATATTTAGTAAAAAATCATATTACACCAAGTAGTAACACAAAAAAGTCCCATTCTTCTACGATTAAAATTGACTGAGTAATAGCTGTTTGAAGTTGAAGCATCTTCTTTTGCTGTGAAATATGTGTCATTCACAAATATACTGGAAATATAAATAATCATCACATATATAAAGAATAATAGTTGAGATTAAAGTTAACATTACAATATAAATTAGACAATCTATTTTCATTCTGATATATTAAAGAAAAATCCAGAACTTGTACTAAAAATTTAAGTTAAAAAATAACAGAATTTTAGATAAATAAAATGGTGAAAAGCAGGAGTCTTAAATCTTTACAAAATGATACATATTTGTAAGTGCTATTCGATTTTCTAATCATAAACTTATTAATAAAAATTAAAGTTATCTCTAAACTTGCTCGAAGTGACTCCCTTCGACTGCAGTGTAGAAATGTACATGCGAAATAAATCCTTCTAGTGCTTTTAACAAATTGAGTACGATCCCTCGAAGCATGACCCAACTCATATGCGTTCAGATGGAAAAAAAGGGCATACAATTCAAAGTTTCAAAACTTGGTCAATTTCAGTGTTAGATAAATGGAAATTTTTTTTGTTTTATTTGTTGGTGTTATAGGAAATTTTTGCTAAATATCACTTATAGGACCGGAGGCCCGAAAAAAATTTAGGTTTCGTAACTTTTTAGGAAATATTTTTATTGATCAAAACGGCTTAAAAAATATTTTTACCTCATTTTTGTAATTGGAAATACATGCCTATGACTAAATGTTTAGAAATTAGCCATTGGCGACCGTTGACAGTGGATACCCTGTATATAGATACATTTAAGAAATGTAATGCTACCCAGAATTCTTTTGTAACTTGCGTATCTACGTAAAAAATGAATAAAAAATAAATTTCTTTTTTTTTATATTAATTTCATTTAAAGTTTTTCTATTACTATCCATTTAACACAATAGAAAAAAGTTATTTTGAAAAAAAATATTGATATGCTTTACAGGTTTAAAAATTAACAACTCCAATCCCGATTACATTTCTCATTGAAATACTGTTAATTTTATGCGTTGTTGTTTTAACAGATAACAATATTCATTTTCTACTCTTGTATAACTACATCCGGATGGGATAACCATTCCTGAGACCATTTCTCATAAAGCTTTGTTTTTTGTTTTATTAAATTTTTATTAATAACGGTTTTTTAGCATCACTTTTTGTGGATTATTTTAAGTGTCTTTTTAATTGTGTTTTTTTTTCTTCTTTTGGAGCAGCATGTCTCTAAAGAAATTTTGTGCCGTTAACACGTTCACGCCGGCGCGGTGGGTCACAGTCGACTGTCTCAGAGTTTTCAAGTCTCCGGCTTTTTGCACACCACTATTATTTTAGAGAAAATATTGCTCCTTTAAATCGCCCAATTGTTCTAATTAAATAAAATAACATTTTCTGTATAAAAATACTGGTACCAAACAGGCAAAGACTTGGCAGCTCTGAGACAGTCGAGTGTGACCCACCGCGCCGGCGTGAACGTGTTAAACCCTATACAACCAACCAACAAACCAATGGTAAAGGTTATCATGAACAGAATTATAACAATGCCTTCAAAACAGTCAATTTGAGCTTTTAGGAGGAAAAACGTGATTTTTTTAAGTTAAAATTTAAAAAAATAATAATATTTTCTTTACATGACTTGGTAGGCGCTCAAATTTTGTCATTCTTAAGAAATAAGTCGGATCTGTAAAAATTTTTTTTAAAGGTAAATCCGAGTTGGGAAACTGGATCTTAAAATATGTCTTCAAAGAGAAGCATAAATTTAGAATTGCAAATAGGAAACAAATCAATACATGTAAAACATTTTTATTCCAAATTATCTTACCGGAAAGGAGAATAATTTTTAACAGACGCTTTTCTTCATAAAAGTAATTAATAAATCTTTAGTTAAGACACAGATATTCAAATACACTGGAAAGATTAAGTGTTATCAGTCTTTTATTTGGCAAGTAACCGAAAGCATGTTTATTTCTGTTAATTACGTTTCAAGATTTCACAGAAACACAATTTATTTCTGTGAAAAAAAAATGTATATCATTACTGAAATGGTAAATGCCATTTCGTTTTACTTTATTTTTCATTTTCAGCTTTTAAAATATTTAGATAGTCAAATCAGTTACTTTGAATTTATTTTTAATTGATATAATTTTTAATTTCCATTGGCAGAAATGGTTGAATTCGAAATTGCCGAATTATTAAAAGGGATTTTTCACATTCACCTAGAATATAGAAACTTAGAAAAATATTAACTTTAACGCTGATGTAAAAATATCTACTAATGATCTTAAAAGGACAAACAATTACTTTCACTGTCATAATACTGTGAATATACTCAAATATTGAGCAGGAAATAAATAAATTTATTTGTAAGTAACTGACATTATATCACTTAAATCATCTGAACCCTTTGTTATCCATATAAGCCAAAATATAATAACTGATAATTGTTTTATTTTTTACCATCTAGGCATATATTATAAAATATGTTTTAAAATAACATATTGGTTATAGTTTCAGATGCTATGAGAAAAAGTTTAAAATTATTCAAAAGAAACCCAAGTTATTTTTTTCACTATTTATAATTACTACACATAATCTCCTTTCAAGTAAATTCTATCTAAGTAAGAATGTACTTTCAATAATAATAATAATAATAATAATAATAATAATAAAAGAAGATAAGAACAGATAAGAAATAACATCTTTGTTGTATTATTTTCGAAAATATTTAGTTGTTTCTTTCTTTTTTAATTTAATCCGTAAAATCTAATATCTTTATAAAGATATCGTAGTTGTTCGTAACAGTAAGAATTCTTTCTAAACGCATTCACAGAACGAATGACAAATATTTACACAAAAATCTTGAAAATGTTTTGATGAAAATTATTTTTCAAGCTTGTTCATGCATGTTTTTCTGAAAATTAATAAGGCTAACTTTTTATAGCATATTTAAATAATTCATTATTTTAATTGTGCATAAAATCAAGTTTCTATTCTTCAGCGATTTATTTATCCTTTAAATTGCACATTTCGATTTCATACCGGGTTCTACGTAGGGTATAGCCAACCTTTTAGTTGAATAACTCTTCAACGGGTGGAGCTAGTGACGTGAAATTGTATACGAATGCTTTATAAAAAGGAAACAAACATAAACTTATTTATCTACGCTGGTTAGTGTGGGGTAATATTTTGTTTTTGCCAAAATGAACCGACATTCAATCGAAGAGCGTGTTTTTTTTAATAAAATGTTTTATATTTGTCATCAGAGACCTGCCGAAACACTCAGTGCCTTTAAAAATAGGCCAAAGCAATATTCAAGCATGTTAAGCGCATTATTTGCCAAGTTCCTGATGCCTACCACGAACACTGTATCCAAGTCACGTGGTTTCATCAGGAGGGATCTCCTCCACTTTCAATAGGTGACGTCCTGGACTTGCTCAGAAGTCTCTATGATAAACATGTCATCGCAAGAGGGTTCCCAAACAGCTTTGGCTATGGAATTTTTGCCCCCCCCCCCCGCCTTAGCACTGACATTTCTCCACTACACTTCTTTTTATGGGGCTTAAAGATCAAGTCTACAGAGGTTGACCAAAACCAAAAAATAGTTGAAAACAGTGATAACAAGTGTGATAAGGTCGATACCAACAGACCAACTCAAGCAGGTTATAGCGAATTTTGTTTTGTTGTCACCTCAGATGGACAACATTTTGATAACCTCATATTTTAATATAGGGTGACTAGGGAGGGTTGACCCACTTTTTACAAAATGATTTTTTATTTTTTAAATATTGAATGTAGAATAAAGTTTTATATATGATTTTATTCGTTATACAATCAGTTATAAAAAAAATTGCTACATAAGTGTAATATGTAAGAAATTTGAAAAAAAGATTGATTTTAATCATGAGAAAATAATGGGTCAAGGCTCCCCACATATGGGAGTGTTGACCCACTGTATGGGAGGCTTGACCCACTTTGTTTTATGTTGAAATATTTGTGAAAAGAAATAAAATGAGTTTAAAAAAAGCAAAATAACTTTATGCTACATGATTTAATTATTATAAAAAAATATTTTTGAAAATATAATGCTTTGACTAACCTGCTTAGGATGTCAGAGGAGAAAAAAATTGTTTTAAACAGGATTTTGTCTGTGCGGGTATAATTGTACAACAGGGAAAAGAAATTAACATTTAAGACAGTATTCCGCTAGAGACAGGTTCCGTTTCCGTAGGGTTTCATGCATTATAATGACCTGATTTAGTAGCCACTGTCCCGCTTTTTTTTGTTTCCTTGTCCTACTTTTTGTGACATTCGACCTGACAACTGTAGTTGTCACATAGTTTGGCTTCATCTCACTCTATTCATTATATTGAAATTTGTCTACATATCTTCCTTATGTTTTTCGATCCATGCTATGTTCTTTTGCAGCCGCATGAGTACTTAACTTATCATTAACATATTTTAACCCTTTCAGAGGCAAAGTACTGTCAGTACTATAATGTTGAAATAAACGACTGCACCGGAATATACGAACAAATTTATTTGGAAATATAAAAAAGGCTATATTTCACATACATATTAAATTGAAAAGATTTTAGCAAACTTCTGGTGCCAGTGTGGAGTTTGGGAATTGAAATAAAGTGGTTTCATAAACATACCATTGCCCCTTAAACTGTTAAGGCTGCTGCTTTCGTACTTTCTAGTCTTTTCCACTGTTTCTATTTACCTATAGTAAGAAATATTTAATTGAAATAAAAAGTTCCTACCAACTTTCGCATTTATATTATTTTTTTTTTTTCGTGCAGTGCAAATAGCAATTTTTTACATCTTTCTTTAATCAGTTTTAAAACGTTTTATTTTCCATCACCCCATTTTACTGTACATTTGCAGAATAAACATACATTCATTTTTATATATAACCATTAATCTTTCATTATGCACAGTGTATAATAAAAAGATTTCCGAAACTCCTTAATTAACACATTGCCGACGGGCAATTTTTATCAAATCTGAATTTTAAAACAGTAGAATATCCTCCCTAATCTGAAAGTCTTTTGTAAATTGGTGTTCTAGATAGGTTTCCCAAGTTTATGCATCGGTAAATATTTTTCAATGAACGAATTTAATATAAAATGTCTTACAATCTAAAAAATTATGGACAACATGATACAAATGCATTTTCTGTAAGGTAGAAGCCACGCCCTATATTAGTCAATGATGTATTTTGAATGAAAACGAGAATTCTAATTTCCCGTCGTGAATGTGTTAAGGGAGCCTTGAACACCTGGTCAACCCTCCCTCACACTGACTGGGTCAAGCCTCCCCACATAGCCTTTTTCTAAAGAATAGCACATTGTTATATTAAGCCTAACTTACTGTGTAATCTTTAGGCCTGGAAGGAAAGCTCGATAATTCTGCATTACTCAAAACCTACTTACTTAAATTTCTGTGATACATTTTATCTGAAAAAAGCTTACAAAATATTTCTAAAAACCACGACTTTTAGGTTGAAAACACCTCACAATTGATTTATTACACACACATTTCGATTACCTGAATAAAGCAGAGACTGTTGTTTGAAAATTCGGGTAGCTTTGGTTCACACCTATTGATAAAACTCTGAAATTCTTTTAAATATAAAATCTGATGGGTGGGTCAAGCTTCCCGTATGGTCAACCCTACCTAGTCTCCCCTACTTCATTCTCATGTGTAAATCCTGAAATTTTGAAATAATTTTTTTTTTCCGTTCAAAAGTTATTCAATGTTTTCTTTTTGTGTATCATGTGAAGCACCCTGTATTTTTATTCAATGTTTTCTTTTCTTATATCATGTGAAACACTCTGTATTTTTATTCAATGTTTTCTTTTCTTATATCATGTGAAGCACTCTGTATTTTTATTCAATGTTTTCTTTTCTTATATCATGTGAAGCACTCTGTATTTTTCCATCGTTATTTCGATATCCTTCTTTTTTTTTCCAAAACATACATGTCCTGTTTGCAAATTCCGACACACAATCTCCCAGATATTTCTACTCCTGTGTTAAGGACTGTGATTTGGTATCAATAATTTTGATTTAAGTGTTCAAGTGTTATCAAGTTTATTAAGAGAGATTTCTGGTATGAAAAATACAAAGAAGCGAAAATGTTATTCAGAATTACAATATGCACTGTAAAAAAAAAATAATAATAATAATAAAATCCGTTAAAATGCGGAAATTATACTGGCAATCGAGACGCCAGTACTATTTTCGTATTTTAACGGAAAAAAAATTCCGTAAATTCCAGAAAATTTTCCGTTTTTGTTTTTCATATTTCCGTATTTAAAAAATTTTGTTTATAAAAAAAAAAAAAAAAAAAAAAAAAGGTAACTTTTTAATGAGAAACTTACATTTTTATGAATTTCAATTTTTATAGACCCCAAGGTCAGAATATCTTATTTAATTCAAACAACAGTAATAAAACAACACTTACCTCCGCGGGGGTTGAACTGGGGACCTTTAGTTTCTGACAAATTAGCGCTCTTATCCATTATGCCACGGAAACACGAGTCACGTTTTCAAATATCTCTGTTTATTTCAGACGCTTTTTATAAAGTAAAGGAAAGATATTAAACAAGGAACATATTTTCGTAGAAGTATTTTTCAATTGAGTATACAATTCTAAATGTTTCCACAATTTTGAATATTTAGCTTTTTAATTTCATGCTTTATAAAAGAATAAGTTTAGCCTTTAAAATATCATATGCATGAAAGAATGAATTATAAGTATTAATTTCTTCTTTTTTGAAAGATTTTTAAAATTTTATTGTAATAGAGTCGGACCTCTATACGAACTTCTATTTTGCGAATTTCTCTATTTTGCGAACTTTTCCTTGGAACCAAGAACATTTTGCGAATTTCTTCGTAAAATAACCTCCAAATAGCGAAGTGCATTCTCTATTTAACGAACTTCTTCTTGTGATCTACTTTTTTTTTTTCTCCCCATTTCTCAAAATATTTCTGGACATTTCAAACTTATTCTTTGTTTAAACACATTTTATGATGCTCAATGGCCTTGAACTGGTTTTACCATGTCAGCAGTGAGAATTCGGTACGCACGGAAGACGGAGACGATAATCCCTTTTAGAGTAACTTTAAAACAATGTGGATACAGATGAGAAAAAAAGAAGAAATTAACCATGATGTGCTCATTGATGATTGTATTTCTCTTAATTCTGAAATTGAGACCTCTTAAACACTATCCGAATTGGATATTTTCGACAGTGTGAAAAATAAAAACAATACAACAATGAATTGCAATGAAGACGAATATGGTGATGATGGAAATGAACATGATTCAGGAATTAACAAAAGTTCGTATGATGAAATGCTAGAATCATTTGAAAGAATCCGACGCGGATTATAGTTAGAAGAAAATACGCATGAAGGGGGTTTTGGTGCATTGCAAAGATGCGAGACGTATTATGAGAGAAAGCACTTTAAAAAAAAAAAAAAACTCAGGCAAAATTAACAGAGTTTATCAGAAATTAAATTTAACGACGCATATGTTAATGTATGGTTAAAATTATTTGTTATAATAATAATAAATACGATAATGTCATTAAATTTTGTTAATTTTAATGCAAAACTATTTACTTTAAACAGAAAGTACAGTGTATTCCCGGACAATGTTTTCTTTTCCTTGCAGATTTCAGAGATTTAAACACATGGAAAAAATGAATTGATGATGGATATTGGTGGTAAAATAAATAAAACAAATCGATATAATTTATTAAAATGTGATTAATTACTTTTAGTAACAATATTTAGTGATTATGAATTTAAAATCTGTTTTATGTAGTTTAAAGTATTTTAAAAGGTGAATCTCTATTTAACGAATTTTCCATATAACGAACTCTTTTCCGGGATTTAGCGACTTCGTTACATAGAGGTTCGACTGTATTATTTTTGATTATTCATTTATAAATTCATTTATTTTTTTTTTCAAGATTACCAATATATTATTTTCAAAAATGCACTTAAAAAAATTATTTGGGTGATGATATCCTGTAAAATCAAATGAAGGAAATTACTAAATGCTACTAAATAAATTATCTTTATTGCTTATTAACCTAAATAAAAATCAATTTTATAATAATTTTGTTATTATGTTTCAGCTATGTTTTGAGTTCATGTGCGAATCTCTTAAAGTGAATAGGTTAAAAATATTAAAATTATAAATAGATTTTTTTCATTTTAAAACATCCTTTAGAGATTTAAAAAAAAAATAGCTTGCTATAAATAACTCAAACATTATTTTAAAATCATAATGAAAAATAAACTTAACACTTCCTTTTCAACTGTCTCAATATTAAAAAGAAATAATAAGATATATATATATATATATATATATTTAATATCGTAAATTTTTTTTTAAAGTATTTTAAAGCTTTTAATTTAAAAAAGAAAGAAAGAAAAAAAATACTATAACCAGTTATTTAAATTTACATACATAGATGACGCCATAACTTTTATCGGTTTTACTTGAAAAACCATGTAAAAAATCAACATTATTTAGCCAAATGTAAGTAAGAACGAGTAATAAGTCTTAAATTATTTAGCCACTGGGAAATCATTGGAAATTGGATATATTTTCAATATAGAGCCACATTTCGCCAATATTAAGGTTTTCTTGAAATAATATCACCATAAGACAAGTACATACAACAATTAGTTCGCTTTTCAAACACATAGCAATTACTTCGGAACATCATTTACGGAATTTGTACTGTTTTGAAAGCAATACAGAAATATTACGTAAAATGTATGGAAAACTTATTGGATTTATACGGATTTGCATCTCATAATGTCAATTACGGAAATTGTACTGTTTTCTTAGAAAAATGAAACTATTCCATAAAATCTTACTGAAAAATTTGTGTATATTGACGGATATTTCTTACAGTGTGTAGTCATGGGTTTATTATACGGCTGATATCGTATAAATCGGGAAACACTGGAAGTAAATTAAGATGTTTTTTATCAGGGTTATACTTATCTACAGTCGATGTGTAAAGAAAGATGCACACCGTACATTTTAATCGTCAAATTGCTTTAGAGTAAAGCAGAACTAGTCATCCAGTTAAATATTATGTCTTATGTCAATTTATATCTTAAACGTCTCCATATTAAAATTGAAACAAGCCTTGAAATGTCCAACATAAATACCGAATTTTCACATCATATTTGTATTTTTCAATTTGGCTATTAAAGGTTATGGAGTGTATTTCCTTTTGTCCCCAGACATACATTACAAATTTCTTGTATACGTTTACACACATACACACATGGATAAACTCCCCATTTGACACTTTTATTTTGGCTTTTTAACTTTTTGAATAAAAACACTTCTTTTTCAAACTCTAAATCAAACTATAAGTTTGAATATATATTTTTTTTAATATAGACACATCGTACATTTTAAGCGTCAATTTGCCGCACAGAAAATCAGAACTAGACTGTCGATTAGGAATTATGTCTTATGTCATTTTACGTTTTAAAAAATGGAAGAACGTCTTCATATTAAAATTGTAACAAACCTTGAACTTTCCACCCTGAAGACACAAATTCGACATCATATGTTTGGATTTTTTTCGGTAAATTTTACGCTCCGATAACCAACAGGAAGTCATTTGATGAAGTATTTTAGGAATTATGCGGATGTAAAATTTAGAACTCATAATGTTCAATGTCATAATGTCAAACTGCAACGTGGGTAGTTTTTATGTAGAGATCAAAAACCACCTGGAGAAATAGGGAATTATAATTTTGGATTTGTGTGTTTAAATATTTTACCCATCAATTTATGTTAAAGAATAAAAAATTCACAATACATTTTTTTCTGATATTAATTTCGAAGTACATGTGTTATTGCGTTAATATTTGTAAACATATATGTAATAATAAAAATTTTCGCCTCTTTTTCTTAGTAAAACTATTTCAAATTCTTAATATTTTTTTTTCCTTTTTTACCTATCTTTAATAATATCTTAATATATTTTGTCTTTTATTTCATGCATTTAAAATTGCGTATTCTTTTATTATTCTAAAAAACCTTAATCCATTCGCCTAATCTTATAAAACCCATTAAATTACTTTTTCATTTTATTCTAAAACTAAATTCTCTTTCTTTCGAATGTTTTAATATCATTTATTCTTTCGTGTTCTATACCCACAATAGCATGCGTCCGCCAGCGCTATTTGCACTTTAATTCTGACGCCGTATAAAAGAGTTCTTTATCGACGTCATCCTTTCCCATAGAATCGTAATTTGTTCTATGTCCCATCCTCCCCCACCTCTCTTCTAGCATTGGTCTGTTACCTTTCTGTAACCGTCCGCGCATTGTTGTTCGGAGTACAAGTATTGTTACATCGGCGATGGAGAGAAGATTTTTACGTTTTTCTGGTTGTCTAATTAAGCTGAGTTGCTTGGAGTGAACGTTCTAATGTGTAGAACTTATTCTTATAACATCTAACGTTTTATGAAGAGATGATCGATTTTTGAGAGTGGATGGAATAACTACTGGGAGTGTTTTACTATGTTTTTGTCAATAAAAACAGTTTAAAAAGTGACGATGACTCTCTATATTCATTACGTAAGGGAAATTATCAATGTTTTTTGAGCCTGTTTTTTCTCGCCACCCTGACTGCAATCCGGTATTTTCAATATAACGGATAGATGGTTTTGATTGCTCTACTACATTTTATGTCGAGGTGTACTGGTGTCGCCTAAATATCTGAAAGTCGGTAGCAAAATTCTACATAAGCCGCACAGGCTGATCACTTGCTTTACTAAAGTAATGATTTGTAGAGAAACTCATCGAAACTTCAGAATGTCAGAAATGTTTTGACTATGCAATGTGAATTATTATCATCGACTATCAATAAGTATGATTACGATGAGAGATGTTTTCATGAACGAATGTCAGTAAAACTCTGACAGTGGAATATCACTAAGTTTCAACGACTTAATAGAATGATTAAAATTTCCTGATACCTCCAAGTGGCGGAAATAGGTCTCACATTAAATTGACTGCACGATTTTTCTTTTTAAATAAAATTCTAGCTCTCCGGCCAGAAGTTATGTTAAGAAAAAACACATTTCTGTGGGTGAGAATATATTATTTATTATAGTATTTTAGTAGATTTCTATTTATTTACAATATTGTTATTATTATTATTGTTAGAAAATGAATTTTACTTTAGTTGTTGTTATTATTTATTAAGAAAAAAAATATATTTACATTGTTTATTTAATTTAAAGTAATATATTTTTTAATTATGTTTATACTATTGCATTTTTATATAAATGAGTTATCCCTCCTATATACAATTAAGATCTAGAATTGTTAAAAAATCAAGTAACACCATGAGTGAAATAAATATTGTTCCCTTTGACCCAGAGCCCGGTATGAAAATACAACCTTGGTTAATGCATTTTGAGAAATCTTGCATTACCGAGAAAAAAGATGAAAATTGGAAATTAAATAATATTTCTAAATATTTGAAAGGAGAAGCATTGAAGGTTTATATAAATGATTGTCTTCAGTGCACTAGTTTTGAAAAAATTTCTGAACTGCTCACTGAAAAATTTATTAGTGTTTATGTTCCAAGATTTTCTGAATTTGCAGCTTTAAAGTTAAATGACTTAAATGAATTAGAGCAATATTTTCATAAAAAGGTTGAAGTGGGTAGGAAGTTACAATTATGTGAAACAATAATTGTGCAGGGACTCACAGATGGGCTAAAGCCCGAATACCAGAATTTTTTGATAGTAAATCCTCCAAGTAATACCACCGACTGGTATCGGATGGCAAAACAACTAGTAATAATTCCAACTTCTCCAAAAACGGTGTTAGGAATAATTCACAAAATGTTAGGCCTTTTTAGCCTCATTATAATGCACCCAGTCATTGGATTCGTCAGGAGAATCCTAATTTAAATACAAATAATCCTCGACTTACAACTCCTAGAATGCAAAATACTCATTTCCAACAACGATACCCCACTAGACCTTGCAGGATTTGTCTTAACAAAGGGGTACTTAATGCCTATCATTGGGAAAGAGAATGTGTATTTAATGTTACCCCTGTACCACCATATGCTCCTACTAATCAACAACAATCTTCTACTAATAATATATGACAATTGATAGTCTCTAAGTATGCAAAACAAAAAGAAATTCCTTGTGTTATTGATACGGGATCCACTATTTTGATTTTACCTATTAAATTTGTAAATTTATTACATGCTAAAGTTAGAAATATTTCTCCAATTATTATTGGCCAAGCTAAATGGTCTATACAAATTAATCAATCATGTAATTTATTTATTAAAGTTGGTAAAATTAAGCAGAATGTAAAATTTTTAGTATGTGACACTGATCTTGAGTACGCAATACTAGGGTTGCCAACCTGTGCACTCTTTCAATTAAATATAGATTGTGTAAATTGTAAAATTATGCAAGGAAGGACTATAGTAAAACAATGCATATCCAGAAATGTACTAAGATCTCTTCATTTTAATATGAATTACCAATATGATGAAATGCAACCTGATTATGGAAAGTTAGTGACTCCTCAATCCTTCGCGCAGCCTAATATTAATGATAATAATTTAACTGGGGAAATAAATTCTGTAAAAAACAAAATTTTAAGGGATATTTTGAGGGATTATTTGGATATTTTTTCAAAAAATAAATATAATGTAAGAAAAATTAATATTGAGCCACAGCGCATTTTTCTCAATTCTGACCTACCTATATCTATGAGGCCTTACTGCACTTCAATAGTCGAAGAAAAAGAAATTTCTTAACAGATTCAATCATTATTAGCTGCGGGATGAATTGAAGAAAGTTATAGCCCTTACTCCTCCCCTATTACTTTGGTAGAAAAACGCGATGAAGGTAAGAAAACTAGGTTATGTGTAGACTATAGGAAATTAAATTCAATAATGAAAAATGATGCTGAACCATTACCGCGTATTGACGGAATTTTAGATAAATTGAGTAGTGCTCAGTATTTTTCCACCTTGGACTTAACCTCTGGCTACTAGCACATACCCATACACCCAGCAGATACTGAAAAAATGGCTTTTACTACCAACTCTGGACTTTTTGAATTGAATGTTCTTCCATTCGGTGTCAAAGTTGGGCCCCCAATTTTCAATAGAACCATTAGAAGAATCCTAACTAAATATAAAATAGACTTTGCATGCTATTATTTTGATGACATAATTATTTCCTCTTCAACTTTGGAAGAACATCTACAACATCTTACCAAAATTTTTGAATTATGTAGATTGGAAAATATCAAACTTAAATTATCTAAATGTAACCTTGTCCAAAATAAAATTAATTTCTTAGGTTATGAAATAAAAAATGGTACCTTAACTCCAGCTAATAATAATATAGAAGCTATCAAAAATTTAAAAAACCCCTCAAATGTTAAAGAACTCCAAAGATTCCTAGGATCCATTAATGTCTATCATAAATTTATTGATTAATATGCAGAAATCAGACATCCCCTCAATAGGTTACTTAAGAAAAATACCATATGAGAATGGAATTCAGATTGTCAAAATTCCTTCCAAAAACTAAAAGATGCCCTACTTGCTAAACCTGTTTTGAAAATTTATGACCCTAAATTACCCCTCCATATATTTGTTGATGCCTCACAGGTGGCGGTAGGTGCAGTCCTTAAACAGTCAGATAGTAATAATTTTTTACATCCAATTGCATACTATTCAAGGGGATTGAGAAGTTATGAAAAGAACTATTTTATTACCGAATTAGAGTGTCTTACCATCATTGACACATTAGATAAATATTATCACTACTTTCATGGTGTTAAGTTTACTATACACACCGACCATGCATCTCTTGTATGGTTAAAAAATGTTAAACATCTAAGGGGAAGATTATACAGATGGTCATTAAAACTATCTATGTTTGAATATGATATTGTCTATGAACAGGGTTCAACAAATGTCGAAGCTGACATGTTGTCTAGAAATCCTACTACGTATTTTATTCAACCAGTTATTATCCTTTTAGATGTTAGAGATGTTATAGAGATGCAGGAAAAGGATAATGTTTGTGGAAAAAACTATGTAAATGAAAATGGGCTTATGATAGTGAAAAAGAAAGGTTTTAGAAAAATAGTAGTGCCCATGTCCTTAAGAAGAAAATTACTAAATGTTGCTCATGAGAAATTTGGTCATCCTGGTAGCCAAAAAATGTTAAATTTAATATCCCCTAATTATTATTGACCTGATATGACTCAAGATATAACTAAATTTGTAAAGCATTGCGATATTTGTCAGAAAAATAAAAAACCCAGACAGAAGAAATTTGGCTTATTACAAGCTATGCCAACCACAGATCAACCTTTTGAATGTCTTTCTATTGATACTGTGGGAGGATTTAATTACTATAACTCCACCAAAAAATATTTGCATATAATAATAGACCATTCTACAAGATATGTTTGGGCTTTCCCCTCAAAAAGTGTTACCACAGAAACTTATACCAACTGTCTAAATCAAATATTTAATATTCAAACTCCCCAACAATTGTACAGTTTCAATAAAATTCTTAATGTACAGGTTCCCCAAAAGGTGCTCAGTGATAGAAGTGCAGCTTTTACTTCATCTAGATTAAAAAAACTTCTTCGTAATCATAATATAAATAGTTTAACCTCCACACACCATCCTCAAACGAATGGGAAATGTGAAAGATTCAATCAAACAATAGTTACTAGATTAAAGTGTAAGGTTAATTCTACCAGTTCTAAAGTTCCTTGGACAAAACTTCTGACCGAAGTAGTTAATGAGTATAACAATACTCCGCATTCCATAACCAAACCCCCCCTGCTTATTTACTTTTTGGCCAATTACCGTATGATTCCCCCTTCAATAAGATTATTACCCTTCAGTTCAAGTAGCCCGCAAAATTGCTAAAAAACGCACAGATGAATTTTATTGGCGAAGTAAAAAAATATTATGATAGAAATTATGTAGAACCTAAATTTGAGATAGGAGATCTAGTAATTTATGAGGAATTCCAATACCCAAATACTAGGAAGCTATCCCAAGTTTTTAGTGGCCCATATTGAATCCTTAATAAATTATCTGATGTTAACTTTTAGATAGATAGGAAAATTCAAAACCGAAATACGGAGATTGTGCATGTAGCTAAATTACGAAAATATTATTCTCCAGATCAATTAAAGTTATCCCATGAAAAACCCCAGCAAACTAATGTTAAATCCATAGCCGTGTCTTAAATTTATGATAATAAGTAATCTAACTAAACTAAATAAATACATTTATAAGTTAGTAAGCAATTATTTTCTATATAACAGTGTGTTCTTGAATCGCGCGACAGGAATATTACTGCTGAGATGTTTTTTTTACTTGAGTTAATTATTTATGCTGGCGTAAATTGGTTGATTTAGGTTGAGAATTTCTTGTATCGAAATTAATTGAATTAATAGCTTAAACTAAATTAACTAAATAAATAAAACTAACTGGATTAGAATTTAATTTAAATTAAATTTGAATCTAGGATTAAAGTTAATTACTATAATTCCATAATCTGGATCTTTTATCAACCTTTCTTAAGTATGCTACAAAGTTTCATGTTCATTCAGCAACTACAGCTTCTTGTTTGATTGAAAACAAGATCATTGCATAATCATGCTGAATTGATATTTATTTCACAACATTTCTTATTTATTTTTGTTACTTTATGTTATGCCCAATATTTGAGTATATTGTCATACCTCATTCGCTGTGATACGGATGAGATATCAATTAGATACTTTAAATATTAGTTAAAGAAATTTATTTGATACTTTTGAATACTATTGACTGTGTTGTTGAATATAGTTGTTATTATTATTCATTATACTATGCATTATTGATATTGAGAGAAAAAGATCATAATGAATATTGATTACTATAATAAGGGAGATGATAATACTTAGCATGGGAGACTTACTTGAGAGAGTATTTATGCTATGAGTTGTGATAACCCGATTAGTATGAATTTCAATTACTCATTGTAAGTTAGTCCTAGAAATTGATATTATAAGATATAATATGCTTATTATTAGATAATTGGAAGATAATTACCGTGTAACTAATTAATGGACAGAATATGAGAAAAAAAATCTTATGAAGTTTTAGATTTAAGAGTTTTTGTTAGTTTATGAGACTATCTGATTTAAATGGTTTTAATTGTTATGAGTTAGAGAGTTTATTAATTATGAGTAATTAATTTATGAGTTAGAAATTTTAGATTATTAAAAATTTTTCAACTTAAAGGAATTCCAAAGAAGTTTCTGAAAAACCTATGATGACTGTAATAGGTAAATACCATGTGGTAAATAGTAAATAATAACAAATAGTAAAAAGGTACCCGCAAAGAGATGGACCATCAATACCATCGATATATGTGTGTCAATACACTTCAAAGATACTGTAAATAGGTTTATTTAAAGATTTTTGTTATTATTATTTCTATTATGAATTTTATTATTATTTATTTATTGTAATATATTAATTTCATTTATTGAACTAAAGATGAACTTAGATTGGAAAAACTGAGTTGCTAATGTAAGGATAAGTAGATTCAAATGAACATTATATTTACGAATCTAATTTTGAACTTATATTTTGAAGACATTTTTCAGAATTCCATTAGCACACTTATATTATAAAATGCCTCGTTCAAGTCTTTACAACTGAATCATGAATGCTTTGCACATTAATATGAGCCATGAATGGCCGTAAATTTATTATGTAAATAGCAAAACTATGTTAAAAAATTATCCTCAATATTTATAGTAACTTTTTATTTTACATCTTTGTAATTTGTAAACAAGATTAATATCTTGTTATTGTATTTAATTGACAATTCCAGTAGTTCGCGTTCTAAATTTTAAATTAATATAGCATTAAAATTTAAAAAAAAATGTTAAATCTTCAGGGTTTACTCCAAGTGGCGAAATTGTAACCAAGCCAATGTAACATTTCCTTTCTATGAACTTATGGGTCTTAGGACCTACCAGTTCATCCAGTCTTTTTGAGTGGGGGGATATGTAATAATAAAAATTTTCGCCTCTTTTTCTTAGTAAAACTACTCCAAATTCTTAATATTATTTCCTTTTTTACCTATCTTTAATAATATCTTAATATCTTTTGTCTTTTATTTCATGCATTTAACGTTGCCTATTCTTTTATTATTCTAAAAAACCTTAATCCATTCGCCTAATCTTATAAAACCCATTAAATTACTTTTTCATTTTATTCTAAAACTAAATCCTCTTTCTTTCGAATGCTTTAATATCATTTATTCTTTCGTGTTCTATACCCACAATTCCATGAGTCCACCAGCGCTATTTGCACATTAATTCTGACGCCGTATAAAAGAGTTCTTTATCGACGTCATCCATTCCCATCGAATCGTAATTTGTTCTATGTCCCATCATCCCCCACCTGTCTTCTAGCATTGGTCTGTTACCTTTCTGTAACCGTCCACGCGTTATTATTCGGAGTACAAATATCGTTACATCGGCGATGGAGAGAAGATTTTTACGTTTTTATGCTTGTCTAATTAAGCTGAGTCGCTTGGAGTGAACGTTCTAATGTGTAGAACCTATTCTTATAACATCTAACGTTTTATGAAGCGATGATCGATTTTTGAGAGTGGATGGAATAACTACTGGAAGTGTTTTACTATATTTTCGTCAATAAAAATAATTTAAAAAGTGACGATGACTCTCTATATTGATTACGTAAGGGAAATTATCAATGTTTTTTGAGCCTGTTTTTTCTCGCCACCCTGACTGCAATCCGGTATTTTCAATATAACGGATGGATGGTTTGATTGCTCTACTACATTTTATGTCGAGGTGTACTGGTGTCGCCTAAATATCTGAAAGTCGGTAGCAAAATGCTACATATATATATTGAACATATAACTATTTTAACAAAAATCACTTTCTGGAAGTTTTAAGTGTGCGAATTCACAATTACAGCTCATTCGCCGTGTAGTGTTTGAGTTATGCTTAAAAAAGTGTTCGCATTACTACTTGTTTTTCATATATACAAAAGGACATTACGATATCTAAACTTTAATCAACATAATTTCTAAATTGATTCACCGAATTATTCTCGTATAGCACTTAAAGTAAAAATTTACGAAATAACTAAATATGATGTGCAAATTGGCTATTCGTATTAAAAATGTCAAACATTGTTGAAATTTCAATATAAATACGGTCTCCTCAGACTCTTTAAAAATAAACTGAAAGAAAAGATAATGCTTAATAACATGGATTTTTTTGTTTTTGTATTTTGCTATTAAAATTTATGAAGTATAATTTCTTTTGTCCCCTGACTTACATTGCAACTTAGATGTATACATTTACACACATACACACACGAATAAACTTTCCATTTGACAACTTTTATTTTGGAGTTTTAAGTTTCTGAATAAAATCTTTCCTTTGTCAACCTCGAAGTCAAATTATAAGTTTGAATATATTTTTTTTTATATATACGCAAAAAAATTAAACTGATTTGTAAAAATATTCATCAGGAAAAATACATTTTTTCAGGAACAAAACAACAGAAGATAAATGTGTTTTAAGGTATCTTTAATTTTCAAAAAATATCATAATACAAATAAATAATTGCATGCATAAATCAAAACAAATTGCTTCTGAAACTGAAATCTAAATTTCGAAGAAAGGCGTTCTTGTTTTAAAAATAAAGTTTTTCTTTTAAAAATAAAATACATATAGGAAAACAGATATTTCAAAGCGACAGCTAAAGATTTATTAACTAGAAGTTGTGCAAGAGGTGAAGAATACGTATGAAGACGATTTTTTCTGTTTGACTTAAATAAACGAATTTTTTCATATTATTTTTCAGTATTATGAAAATTTCACTTGACGTAGAAATCAGCCTTAGTTTTACAGGATAGTGAAGAACAAAAAATATTTATGGTCAAATTATTTTGTGTTTTAAGTTTAAGTTGTGTACATAATTCCCTACATACCAAAACAGTACCTAAATGAAATATTAGGTTGAGCAAAAAGTTCTGGGAAATTTTCTATCTAATAGGCTACAAGTTTGCACAGTTGAACGGCGTCGAAATTTCCCAGAACTTTTTGCTCAACCAAGTAACATTTTTCTTCTAAACAGTATTTGTCATTTATGTTAGTTCGTTTTGATACTAATGAAATATTCGAAACTTTCTAGTCGTTTTTTATCGATTTTCTTGCGATGCACTTCTACATCGTTTTCTAGAGACGTGCAAGAAGAAAAGTAAGTTGCACTAATTTTGTTGCCTTAAACAACGTTCCCTTGTAGATCTCTTATATAAATACTCTACGACGAATCATAAGTTTTTTAGCAAAAATAAAATAATATTATACAGACAGATATCCAAGACAAATTGTAATTCTTTTTTAGGATTCCGTAATAAGAAAAAAAACGGAACTATTATAAGATCACTCCTGTGTCTGTCTATTCGTCTGTCACAGCCATTTTACTCGTAAACTATGGAAAGTGGAAATGTTCAAACTGGGGGAAGTAATAAAGACATACATATTTATGTGTATTGATACACATATGTATATATTGACACACATATTTATAGATTATTAAACATGCACAAATATATTTAGGAAAAATGTAGAGGTCTAATCAAGCTACTTGAAAAAAAATTTATTCTTTGTATATCGTGTGGGGAATCGTTTGAAAGCTTTCGTAACGCTGAATTCAAAAACGCATTTTTTTTTTATTTTTTTTTTTACTTTTAGGTATTATAGATGCAGAGATATCGTCGAAAATGTAGTGCAAAATTATGCCCCCTCTTCTCTATTTCAGAATCTACTCAAACTAAAATTATGAGAAAATTAGAGGTAGTATCATGACCCGGTTCGGTATTCCAAGATATTGATGAAGAAAGAATACAAGCTCTAATCAAAGCAGAGAGGTCTAAGCAGCGATATGATTAACTTAGTTTAATATTTACATTAGACTACACAGTTACAACACACGCACACATAATATAACATAATAATAATCTTCGAATTACATATTTCACAAGAGAGTCTTCGAACACAACCATTCAAGAAAGTACCTCGTCTCTCTCTCTGTCTGGCTGTTGTCATTCCGAGTTTCCTAAAGTCTTTCGACCACAGAGTATAGGCAACCTTCACACCTTCCCTCCAGTTTCTACATGTTGGACTGTGTCCCACATTGTGAAACTACATTTAAAAGTCCTAACAAAAGTCTTACTTAAAAAGTCCTATCAAAAGTCCTAATTAAAAAGTTCTATTTAAAAAGTCCTTTACCTGTCCCATCGAGAGCATTTACTTAAACTACTTAAGATATATAAATTCTTATACACTATATACTAAAAATACACATATTACAAATACACATTATACAATAAATAATAATGAAATAATACAAAATATATACATATATTTTTTCCTACTCATAAACGCGAGATAAAACATCTGCCACTACATTAGAACTTCCTGGTTTATGAGCAATAGAAACCTGATAACGAGATAGTGCCAACGACCATCTCTGTAATCGAGCGTTCTTAGGAGTTCCCTCTGTTAAGTATTTTAGAGGATTATGATCAGTATGCAATAATATGGAGGTTCCATAAGTCCACATTTCGAATCTCCCAAGTACCCAGATTACAGCATATGCTTCTCTTTCAATTGTGCTCCACTTTGATTGAGTTGGAGTAAGCTTTTGACTGGCAAAGGTTATGGGCTTTAACATGCCGTCTTTGTCCCTTTGCATTAAACAGGCACCAATACCCGATATGGAAGCATCGGTAATTATTTCGAACGGTTTGGACATGTCTGGGGTATAAAGGATTGTAACTTTACATAAGCTTTCCTTTAACTTATTGAATGACTTTTCAGCATCTTCTGACCATGGAATATCATTTGGAACGGTTTTTCTGGTCAGATCTGTCAAAGTCATTGCAAGGTACAAGTCCTTAATGGAAACTATAACTTCTTTACCCTCAGTGTCAATTTTGTATTTGCTTTCTTGTTTAACCTTCTGAACAGAATCAATATCATACTTTATACCTTCTTTCTCGATTTTTAGAGTCTCCAGAATACTACAATACAACTTAAGATAAAATTGAATTCCTTTTTTTTTTCATTCTTTTAACTGATTCAACAGTATCATTCAATTCTCTTTCTTTCATGGAAATTTTTGTTTCTATATCTTTTTTCTTCTTCAAAACAATGCTTTTCCTCATTTTTTTTCTCATATTTATCGTACCAATTATCTTTTTATTTTTCTAAGTAAGATCTTCCTCAACTTCTTCCATTTTGACTTCATAATAATGATTAACACGCTCCAGAGTCGTTGATTTAGTTTCTATCTCATCTTCATTCTCAATATTCTCTTCCGAATATTTGACAATATTAAAATCTTCATTAAAGTCAAACATTTTTTCAATTGTTACAGATTCATTCATAACTTCTTGCTCAATCATAGATCTTCTTTTAAATTTCCAATTTTCTTCTCTTTTAATTTCATAATACTTAATAAACTCTTTACATGTTATTTCTGGAAATTTTTCACTAATAACACTTTGTCAGAATATTACTCTTTCAGTAAACTTTCAAGTATTTCAATTGTTCTTGATTTTACATTTTCTTCTACATTTTGCATTTTTATTTCATTCTCAAGTTTAAGTTTTTCCATGTTAAAGGTTGAAATCATTCTAGGAATTCCAGTTCTAACAAAAATTTCAATAAACTCTTCACAATCTGTTTTTGCTATCAACGATTTAATTTGGATTGCTTCAGGCCAACGACTATGTTGATCCATAATAGCCAGAACATACCGATGACCTCGAGAAGACTTCGGCTCAGCTGGTCCTAAAATATCTGCATTTACAACTTGAAATGAGAGTTCTGGTCTTCCGACCGCTTCAATAGGTGTTCTGTCCGTTACTTTTGTTTTTCTGCGCATTTGACAATCATGACAAGCTGCGCATAGTTGTTTTACATCTTTTGGCATTCCTTCCCACTAAAACGACATAGCAATTCTATCTCTTGTTTTCTTAGCAGCTAATTGCCCATCAGTTGGTGTTTCACGTGCTAATCTCAAAATTTCTTGTCTTCTACAGGCAGGTACAACAAGTTGAACATAATTTTGCCCTCCAACCTTGTCTCGATGATACAATAAATCGGATTCTACCCGATAATTATTTTTCTGCCGTTTTACATCTTTCAAGCATTTTTCTAATGTAGAACAAGCCAATTGCTCCTTTTTCAACAGTTGCGCTTGTGAAACGGTACAACTTTCCTTTTGGTCCTCGTTACCAACATTTTCGGACAAAACAGTTGCCTCGAACGGAGTAGGAATCAGTTCCAAATCTGAAGCTTCCTTGTCTTCATCTTCATTATTTAGGTTCGTTTCCAGGTTTTCTTCTGGACACCTTCCCTCCACATTGAATACAGATTTTTCTTTATTTTCTTCAACCGGGGTGATATCTACCTCATCCCCTAAATACAACTTCTGCTGTTCTTTTAACAGAGCGAAAACCTTGGGAGTGATCAAAGCTTCTTCGTGTAATCCTTCCACTACCGCAACCTGTACTCGTACATACGGAATAACCTCATCTTCTGTCCGAAGAGTGAGCGGAACGGAAACAAGCTTTGCTTCTACAGGACTCCCTATTGCGGGTCTCAAGAATACTTTTCCACATGACTGTAAATTCTCTCCCGGCACCACCGACTTCCGCAGCACTGTAATCTCCGCACCACTATCGATGATTCCCTGAAACTTCTGGTTACCGATTCCTAGATCTACCTTAAGGAGTCTCCCATCTGTTTCTTCAACCGGAATATTCACATTCAAACAAATTGCATTTAGAACCTTTTTCTCAAGATCGCTTTTGGAAGTTTTTCCTCCATCTTGTTTCATTGCATTCAATTTGGAACAATACTTCTAGACATACCCTTCCTTACCACATGCGAAACAGGTATATTTTGTGCGAAATTCTCTTTTTTCTCGTTGCACTCCGAGAGATGCTTCAGTCTTGGGTTCAAATTTCGGTTTACCATCTCTCATATCTTTTTTTGATTCCGAACTGTAACTATTCCAACTTTGATTTCGAGAGTTAGATAAATTTTTCTTTGGAAATTCTTTTCTTTTAAAACTGTCGGTAATGCTCTCGTAATCATCAAGTTTTTCTGCCAATTCTAACGGCGTGGTAAATGTAAGCCAATTTTCTAAGAAATGTTCTCTTATTTCTACAGGCACGCGAAATTTTAATTGTTCGGTTACTATTAAGTCTTTTAATTGCTGGAAAGTGTTAATATTTAATTCTGTGATCCATTCGGTAAAATAACTTAAAAGCTCTTGTGTATAATTCCTCCATGATTTTTCATGTGTTTTGTGATGTTTGTAAAAACATTGTTTTAATTTTTCACTGTTTAACTTGTATCGCTTTAAGATAAGAGTTTTTAAAAAATCGTAATTAATTGCATCTTCCGGGGGTTCTCTAGCTAGCATATTTGCAATTTCCACCGGTAAAACTGTCAATAGGTAAGCTACCCAGTCTTTCTTCGGTACTTGTGCCATTTCCGCTCTTCTTTCAAAATTTATCAAAAATAATCCCATCTCATCACGTTTTTCATCAAACTTCGGGACAATCTGTGCTAATTGAATTTTTGGAGCTATCTCAACTTTTGATTCATTTCTTTGATCCGGAAATTTCTGTAATTGTTCCAGTCTTTTCATTTCCAATTCATGTTCTTTCGCTTCTCTGGCGAATTCGCTCCTCCCTTTCCTCTTGCCGTATTTTTTCTTCTTTCGCTTCCCTGGAATTCTCTCCTCCCTTTCCTCTTGCCGTATTTTTTCTTCTCTGGCTTCCTTGGGAATTCGCTCCTCCCTTTCTTCTTTCTTTTTCCTGTCCTCGATTACAGAACTCAAAAATCCCTTAACAAGATCTTCATCATATTCTTCCACTTCTAGTATAGCCTTTTTCAGATCTATAATTTTTTAATTTTCGACATCCTGAACTCCAAGTTCAATCGCTACTTTCTGTAAATCTTCTTTTCTACTACCTTTGCTTAAAAACGCCATACTTGAAAAACCAAATTTAAACAAAATTGAAGCAATCAGCAATATTTAAACAGTGTCTCTACCCTAATTGGAACTTTCCCTAAGAACGCCTTAAACCAAATTTAATTTAAACCTGAACATTCTTTTGTACATAACTCCTCAAACTGAATGAAATTTATTTTATTTAAATACTCATATTAGTATTACTGACTAAATTCAAACACATTTGCACAATAATAACAAAAAAATATATTTAGAAAACAATTCTTGCAATAATTAAAATATATATATTTTTTACCAATATGTCAAGTTAAATAAAATAAAATATTTGTGTTCTAACAAACCAAGAATTTGTCAATGCCTTGCGTATTAATTTTTAAATACATCCTTCAAAAATACATAATACATTAACATATTTTTTTTTCTTTTAACACTTCAATATCTTATTAAATTATATTTAAAAACGAACCAAATATTCATAAATCACAATCTTAAATTAACACCTTTTAGTTAAATTAAATTGTATCCAAGATCTGAAAATCTTTCTTTTATTTTGATTTAAAACTCAAATTAAATGTCTATATTTCCTTTCAGTTGGTCAATCGAAAATAAGCAACAACAAAAACAAAACAAACAAATGCTTAATATTCTGCCACAATTTAAAAAAAATAAACAACCCAATCCGTAATAATCAAATTTATACATTATCAGTTTCACTGAACTGAACAAAGATTACTCAACTTTTATTTCAAATTTAATCTGAATGAGTCATTTCAAAGAATTCCAGAATAATACGTAACAAAACAAAACAAAAAAAAACACTTCCTCTACATACTTTGAAATAGCACCTTTTTATCTTAATCACAAAAATAAAAGAATAAATAAAAACATTTGAAATAAATCTGTTTTTCCTTTTTTTTCTGCAAACGATAATACACTTAGGTAACACTTTTTTTTTTCACAAAGTTTATTCTTAGCTAATAAATAGCTTCATAGACAGACGTGTTATGAACTTTTAAAATGACAATTTTAACTCATTTTTATGTTTCTTTTTCTTTTCTTTTCTTTTTTTTTAACACAATAACTAGAGAATATTTATTTAAATAACAGAATTTAAACTTTCATGCTAAACATAGTTATTTTTAAACACCATTCTATCTGAACATTCGATCAATTTAACAATCATGTTACATAATTCTGCATTCATATTATGAAATATACCATAAAAATATAATTCTTAAGTCTTACAAACAGCGCAACATCAATAATTATTCATTTTTCAAACGTAATTACTGAATAAGATACTATATTTATTCTATTAATTGAATAAACATTAACCCGTTGTTTCAAAGCCTAATATAAAACATTTACACTTTAAATAACAATTTTAATAACATACATTTGAAATATGCTCTCGATGGAATAAAAAATATATATATATACCTTTGTGATAGCCAGGCCTGCCATCAAATTTTCTTTGATGTCGATGAAATACGATGTACGCAACTTTCTTTGCTGTCAATCAATTACTATCGAAACAAATTTATTGCTGTTCACAACACCATTCCACGATACCATTTAATCTGGCAGTAACACTGCTTTTGATTTTTAAAAGCTGAAAATTATCATCCTAGTCGTCTGCGACATTATCATGACCCGGTTCGGTATTCCAAGATATTGATGAAGAAAGAATGCAAGCTCTAATCAAAGCAGAGAGGTCTAAGCAGCGATATGATTAACTTAGTTTAAAATATTTACATTAGATTACACAGTTACAACACACGCACACATAATATAACATAATAATAATCTTCGAATTACATATTTCACAAGAGAGTCTTCGAACACAACCATTCAAGAAAGTACCTCGTCTCTCTCTCTCTCTGTCTGGCTGTTGCCATTCCGAGTTTCCTAAAGTCTTTCGACCCCGGAGTATAGGCAACCTTCACAGACGTTAACTTAAATCTTGCAGGAAAATTATAGCGATATTAATGCAGTTAATAATACAGTTAATAATTCACATATTTATTGTACGGAACCCTCAGAGCGCGAGTAATACTCGCACTTGACCGTTTATTTAATCTATTTATACTTTGATCCTATTCCTAAGCATAGCTCCTAGTTTAAAGGATAATAAAGTATTTTTCCAAGAATTTCACAAATCGTATTAAGATCTATCTATACAGAGATCTTAAATCTAATTCCAGAAAGTACCTTTAATTAAAAAATAATAATAAAGTATTTTTCCCCAAAATAAACATTTTATAAGTAGAAGACCATTCTTTTATTGTTTATTGTCTGTGTATGTAGCAATCGTGCAACTAATCACGGAAAATATATTTAAATTCAAAGTATAGAAAACTTCAAAATATACACAAATTGTATAATAAATATTTTATTAACTATTTATACGGCAATGGCAATGATAGTAGAACTCACAGAAAACAGCTTTAATTTTATAAGATTATAAAGTATTTTTTCTCAAATAAATTGTATAAAAAATATATATCCTTTTTTATTTTATCTATCTATACGAGGGTGATCGTATAACTAAAAATAAAAATTAACATTTAATTTTACAGGAAATATATATTTTCTTCAAAGAAATTGATGTTTATAAAATTGTTTGAGCAAATCCTTCTAAGGAAAAGATTTTGTTTTTTTAATCCTTACCGTAGTTCTTATTACTTATGTATATTGGTTTTGATGTTGATCTCGTATAAGAATTTTCGCAACATAGTTTCCATAATGACTCTCCTGTGTATAGCTTTCAAAATACTAACAAGAAAACGCTTTATGATACATTGATATAGTTATTTTAGATAACATTTCTCGTTAGTCGATTTAGTACAGGGATACTCTTAAAGATAGATTATGTTTCCAATATATAATGAAAACCATATAAATTAAAATGTTATTTACCTTACTACGGAGAAATTGTTTAAAAAAAGTAGTTTTTCGCTAAATTAACTTTTTTTTCTATCCATTAGATGATATGAAAAATAATTGTGTACTATATTGTAATTGTGTACTGTAATAAGTGTTTTCTCTTAAGGAAACTGAGCTGTGTGATTTTTTTCTGTGAATTAAATAAATTAATAAAATATATAATATACAATGTAAAAAAAAAAAAAAACTCGGAAACGTGTCTCTACCTGGTGGGGCAGCAATGTGGCCCAACGGTTATGTTATGTTTCCGCATATTTCGGTCAGATTTTCGTAACGTTTCCGCATATTTCGGTCAGATATTCACAAAAGGTTTCCGCATAAATCGGTCAGTTATTCGGAAACGTATCCGCGTATTTCAGTAGAATATTCAGAAACGTTTCTACATGTTTCCGAAA
The DNA here is from genome assembly GCA_963932465.1 of Maratus speciosus. Classification (NCBI taxonomy): domain Eukaryota; kingdom Metazoa; phylum Arthropoda; class Arachnida; order Araneae; family Salticidae; genus Maratus; species Maratus speciosus. The sequence goes on from OZ010795.1 coordinate 268,730,166, forward strand.
TGTTAGTGTATATTTCGGATATGTTTGTGTATATTTCGAATATGTTTGTGTATATTTCGAATATGTTTGTGTGTATTTTCTATATGTTTGTGCATATTTCTTAAATGTTTCTGTGCATTTAGAAAACTTTCCTGAATTATGTTATATATTTTTGTATTTAAGAAAGTAATACGCTTTTTAAAAAGAATTAATATTACCCGATGAAATCTTATTGCATAATAATTTTAGATTTACTGTTAATCATTTGTTGCACATACAAATAATTCTTTCGAAATATATATTCTTGTCCATGAATCTAATACAATATTATATATTACAAATTTGATTAATGAATAATAATGTAGTTTTAGTATTAGTAAAGTACAAATAGCACTGTTTATACGTTTTTTCATCTTTTTGTTTTGAAATTATGTTCTAATTAACAACTTTTTAAAGGTTGAAATGCATCGTTTATATGACGGAAGAAATTGGTAATTTCACTTCTACTAATGTGTTTTATCCTTGTTTATGAATTACATATTTATAAAAAGACAATATTGAAAATTTGATTTGTATATCTATAAATAATTATTTTTTTAAATGCGGACTCGTGAGCTCCGTCTTGTAAATAGATACTTTATGAAAAATTTTAATTTCACTACGTATAAATAGATAGATTCTTTTATACCTTTAAAATAAAAAGATACACTATTTAAAAATAATTAATATCTGCAATTAATTACGTTATTTTCATGAATTGTATGCTTATAAATAGATACATTTTCTCAGGTTATCTCAGCACTTCTCAAGTTATACAAATAAAATAAATACTTTTAAAGGAATATATTTAAAATCATGATAATTGTAAAACAATATATTAAAAAGATACAAATAGACAAAGTTTTTTCAAAATATATCTATTTGTAAGTGTTAAAATCACGAAAATAAATTAATTACTCAACAGATATAAAATATTGTGAAGTATTCTATAATTATAAGATTAAAAAAACAAATATTAAAAATTATAAAAAAAAATTCAAGTTTTCAAAATATTTGCAGGATGGAACTCATGAGATCGAATTTTTAAAAAGAATTTTTTATCGATCTATAAATCAAATTTTAATAAGATCTTTTTAGGGTTTCGTTCATCTGACGAAACCCTATTCGTCTCACTCCTTTGTCTGTCTGTCCGTCACAGAGGCCGCTCTCAGAAACTATACATGTTAGAGACTTGAAATTTTGGGTACTTATAGCTGAACACCTCACATCAAACAACAAATCATAAAATTTTGAAAAAGTTGGTAATTAACTGAATTACGGGCTAATTAACTTCTAAAATTAACCAATCCCCCTTTTTCACGCAGGTTCAAATGGACTTTCTCCAAATCATCCGTGTTTCTCCTAAGGGCTGCCAGTAAAATCAGCCGATGCATGGTTACCACGGAGGAAATTAAGCCGAAAAATGAAGTGGACATTTTAAAGCGAAATCGCATATCAGAAAATAATGGTCCGAGAAATTTGTGAATGGAATAGACAGACGCGGAAAAAAAATCTACTTTCATTTGGTATAAAGTTCACATTTCTGCGATGTGTATAAGTTTAAATATCCACTAAAAATCGATCGATAAAAAATTAATTTCTTTAATTGGAAAGACAAGGAAAAAAAGATTACAATTCGGCGGCAAAAGCAGGTAGGCATGACGACGCTGTGGTTTTTCATAATAGCATATTTTAATACGAAATTTTAACTTTTTAAATATTAAATTTTTTGATTAAATTTTTTGGCATCCCTATGTCAAATTTCTCGCTGATTTCATTGATACCTATTTCTAAGTCCGATCTTAATTACAAGCTGAAATATTAATTATTATTTAATTGATCGGTTTAACTCACAGAAGAATTAATGTCGATGAACGAGTCGATAACTCCCACATGTGTATTTTAAACAATTCTTTCGAAGTGAGCCGCTAATTATGTTGGAGACATGAAATTTTGGGTACTTATAGCTGAACACTTCACATCATACGACAAATCGTAAAATTTTGAAAAAGTCGTACATTTAACCCTTTGGGCTCCCGCATGTGTATTTTAAACTATTCTTTCTAATTGAGCTCCTAATTAGTTTGGAGGCGTGAAATTCTGCATACTTATAGCTGAACACCACACATCATACGACAAATTATAAAATTTTGAAAAAGTCGTACATTTAACCCTTTGGGCTCATGCATGTGTATTTTAAACAATTATTTCTAAGTGAGCATCTAATTAAGTTGGAAGCGTGAAATTTTGCATTCTTATAGCTGAACACCTCACATCAAACGACAAATCATAAAATTTTGAAAATGTCGTAAATTTAACCCTTTGGGCTCCCACATGTGTATTTTAAGCAATTCTTTCTAAGTGAGCCTCTATTTAGGTTGGAGGGATGAAATTTTGCATACTTATAGCTCAACATCCCAGATTACACGTCAAATAATAAATTTTGAAAAAGTTTTACGTTTAACCCTTTCAACTCCAGCTCGTGTATTTTAAGCAATTCTTTCTAAATGAGCCTCTAATTAAATTGGAGATTTTTAATTTTGCATACTTATAGCAGAACACCTGAGGCCAAGCGTCAAATCATAAAATCTTGAAAAAGTCTTACGTTTAACCCTTTGAGCTACCACATATGTATTTGAAGCAATTCTTTCTAAGAGAATCCCTAATTAAGTTGGAGACATGAAATTTTGCATAAGTATAGCTGAATACCTCAGACCACACGACAAATCATAAAATCTTCAAAAAGTCTTATATTATTTACCCCTCCGGGCTCTAACTAAGATTTTTTTTTTCAGGTAACTTAATTAGTCCCTCTACATTTTTCCTAAATTTTTTCTAAATGTTTTACTGTCTATAAATATGTGTGTTAATAGCCTTACTTCAGCCAATGTGAACTTTGCACGTTCCATAGTTTACGAGTAAAATGGCTGCGACAGACAGACCGACACAGGAATGATCTTATAATGGTTCCGTTTTTTTCTTTTTAAGTAAGGAACCCTACAAATATCTTTATAGTAAAAACTATGAGTAAGTAAATTCGGTTTTGTGTTACGTTGTACTTTCTATGAAAAAAATCCTGAAATTCACGTAATTTACGGGCTCAGGAGAGGTAACCTTCGCTTAAAGTATTAAGCATGTTTTATATAAATCAGATTATGTAAATTGCATTTCCATATTTTTTTCGATCTGAAGCAAAAAAAAAAAAAAAAAGGGTAAACTTTATTTTGTACTAAAACAGGTAATTTAAAATAGATTCATCGGCAACTATCTCTAATAACATTGAAAAATTAAACCCAGTTTCAGTTACCAAAGTTAAAAAAAAATTGTCGAGATTTTAGATATGGAATTTATTTTTCAGAGGATTGTATATATTATAAATAGTGACATTTATTTTTTTATGTCCTTCAGTCCTATAACTTGTATTAGGACAATTGTTGTCCTGCGTCTAAAAAGGACATTAAAAAATCTAATTCTTTACAACCCAAGGTTACAGAGTTAAGATGGTAAAGAAAAGTTTTCTCAAATTTATTAAACACTAGTAATAAGTTTGTGGTTGAATATAAAAGAAAAAACTACAAATAAGTATGTTTTGTACAACTCATCTTATGTAAATCTCATCTCCTTATTTATTTTAGATAAGAGGCAAAAACACCCATGTTTCATACTATACCGGGTGTTTCAAGATGGATATCTCGGTAGTTATATTTAATATCGCTGATAAATGAAACATACTTTTTTTACAAAAAATAAAATAAATAAAAATCAGATATTTTAAGTATTGAATTTATTTTACAAAAGGCTGTATTACATATTAAAATAATGAAATTATCTTATTTCATGCTACACCGGGTATTTCAAGATTGATATCTTGGCAGTTATATCTAATACCACTGATAAATTAAACATACTTTCGTTTACAAAAAATAAAAATCAAGCAGAGATTTTATGTATTGAATTTATTTTACAAAAGGCTGTATTACATATTAAAATAATGAAATTTATCTTCTGCGTTCTTTTTTCTCATAACTTTCATTTAGAAAAAATGTTGTCCTTTGTCTAAGAAGGTCATTAAAAAATCCGTTTGTTTTACAACAGAAGCTTACAGTGTTAAATATGCTTTGAATTTTATCAGTTTTCTGTGTTTTCCATCTCTGAAAATGAAAAGATGCATTTTTTAAATAACTTTTTTTCAAGTGACATTAAAATATCTTCTTTATAAATGTATCGCACCAAGATGGTTATTTGAGAATGCGGAAAAGGAAAAATAATATTTGTATCCCACAAATATTATTTTAGGAAATCCATTTGAAAATGCTCTTCCTAAGTAAAAAGAAATACTTTAAATGGTTTTAGTCATAAATAAACACTGTTATAAAAAGTACTAAGGTTTTTACATTAAGTGTTTGAAACAAAAGCGCTGCAAAAATGGGTATTTGTAAAAAGAATAATTTAAATATAAGAAGTGTGACGAATTCACGATTTGTCTCAATATGTTTGATTTTATTTCATACTGTGATATGCGTTACAGCGCATTTCACTAACACAGAAAAATGAATATAAATACCAAATTGCTTTGATTTATCCCTTAAATGCATGTTTTTTTTTGTTTTTTTTTTGTTTCAAAAAAAATTTATATATAATTTTATATAATTTTATATATAATTTTATATAATTTTATACATAATTTTATATAATTTTATAGATAATTTTATATAATTTTATACATAATTTTATATAATTTTATATATAATTTCATTAATATTATATATAATTTTAAAGGTGTGGCGATCAGTTCTGGTTCAGTGGATTTCTTAATTAACTAACGCTATCTTAATTTAAATCAATTGGCACTTACTCAGGGAATTCCACGGGATATCATTTTCTCTCTTCCTTTTTATTGGAAAACATATATTTAAAGCTATAATACATCTATTTACAGTAAAAGCGAAAACATGTTCTTAAAAAACATTCCATCCACACTCACCTACTCGTACAGAGAGAGAGAGAGAGAGACCAGGTGGCGAAAAAACCCTACGTAAACAATAGAGCCAACGCCATCGATTTATCGCTCAATTGGCGTTAAAACATATAATTCTCCACAGAAGGTTCATGGCATAGGAAAAATAATGAAAAAAATATCAGAGATGCATTTTTCATATAGTACGTTAACATTTTTCTTATATGGCCTATCTGCTACAATGCGTACAAAATTACTACATGCACTGAAAAAAATATGTTTCTGACATCTAGGATCTAAATTGTGACTCTAGAAAAAAATAGTTCCATGTCATCCCTATAAATTCTAGTTCCCTTTGCTAGAAAATTCTAGAGTCAACTACTAGAATTCAAGAGCATTTTTCTATATTCTCGTGGTCAAACTTATTTAAAAATCTCTGCAAATAGATACAAACACAAGAGGTTAGTTTTAGTAACTATAATTCTAGTTTATGAAACCATTCCAGAAATCAAGCGATAATTTCTCGCTACTGAAACCATTCATTATCGTTCCGCTACCTAAAAAACATGAAACAAGAAATTCTACATCACTTCGTCTATTCGCTTAGTTGTTTACCCGATTTGCATAGCTCGAAAATCTATATTTCCAGTTTAGGGATTCATAAAAGGATTACCTATTCATTCTAGGAGAAGGGGGTAGTTTTTTGTCTCAGTGTGGCTTCATTTATGAAAAAATTTAAGTCTTTGTTGAAATACTGAAATACGAGGCATTTTATCCATGACACAAAGATGAATCCATTGCAACTAAACATTCTGCATCTATTTCTTTTGGAAGTCCAAGTTGGCTAGTGATCGACTGAGTCTTGTCTGAAATCCTGTAATGCCACAGCCCTGCTACATTTTTTCTTTCTTGATTCTAGCTGCCCTTATGTGTCGTTGCTTGGTCTCTCTCTCTTTAGGGTGCCGCTTTTTCCAATTTTACAAAAAATCTCTTCAACTTCAATCCTGAAACTTTTTTGATTTATAACTCTAATTTTGGGATCTTTTATTTCAATGATACCTCCTTATATAACCATTTGTGCCTGAATTTTTGTTTTCTCAAATTTATTGGTAAGATCACTTTAAAATATTGGAAAATGAACTGGAAAAATGCTAAAAATATTACGCTAATTTTTTTTTTGTATTTATTTTATAAAATGTAAGCGTACTAAATATGTGAATATGTATAATATTTGTAATAATATAGTATGCATAATTATATATTTTGTCTAAATTTATATAAAATAATCTTTTAAGTAGTATGTTTTATACTATAATTATTAGTTTTATGATTTACTAAATATATATATGGATTTCTTTACAGAGTCTTATAACATTACAAGTATTAGTAATAATAAACTAAGAATAATCAAATTTGATGTTTAAAAACAATTTGTGTTATAATCATCTTGAAAAGTACTTTAAATAAATAACTGTCTCCTAAATGGCTAAAAACAATATGTACTCATTACTGCCTAGCACCTTATATTATTTTCTTCACAAAACTGCATAAAAAATAGGCTTGAACATATAATTTCTCAATTAAAAAATATGTATTTCAAAGAAGTCTACAAACAAAAAATTATGACATATTTATTTGGATTCTTTGTAGAAAAAATAAAAATAAACTTACTTTTTACATTTCGTCATCTTGAAAAATGAAAAATTTGTAAACTCCGAAAAAGCCTCCATTTTAAGCAAATAAATATCCATCTTATGCTGCCATCTTTCGGTATCAGATCAAGATGTTTATAGATAATTTTTTCATACAATTTTCATGTTATAAAGAATAAGAAAAGTACACAACTTTATTAAAATTCGAAGCGTCCAAAATTGGGACGCTAGGCATAAATGGGATAATAACCACGTGTTTACTACTGCTACATCATTAAATTATGAACACATTATAAATAATAATTGAGTAAATTCAGTTTTTGTGTTACTTTAGTCTTACCATGAAAAACAATTCCTGAAATTGACCAACTTTTCGGGCTGAGGAACACTAACCTCCGCTTAAAGTATAAACATGCTTTATGTCAGTCAACTTGTGTAAACTGCATTTCCATATTTATTTTAGATATAAGGCAAAAAAAATCCTTATTTCATACTATACTGGGTAATTCAAGATGGATATCTATCTCGGCAATCATCTCTAATAACGTTAATACATAACACATACTTTCAGTTCTGAAAATTCTAAAAAACATGTAGAGATTTTTTTATGGAATTTATTTTACAAATGGTATACATGCATATACAAATATGCATTTTAAAATAATGAGGTATATTTCTATGTCCTTTTTTCCCCATAACTTTCATTTAGAAAAATGTTTTCCTTCGTCTACAAAGAACAATAAAATAACCCATTCTTTTATATCGAAAGTTTGCAGAGTTAAGATACTTTTAATTTTATGATTTTCAGCGTTTTCAAGCTCTGAACACGGAAATATATATATTTTTAGAAAACTCTTTTTAAAGCTACATTAAAATGTCTTCTTTATAAATTCATTATACCAAGATGCATATTTGAAGATGCAGAAAAGGAAAAGGTGTATTCCACAAATATTATTTTACCAAATGCATTTGAAAACGCTCTTCAAAGAAATTCGCTAAATTATTTCAGTCGTGAGTAAAAACTGTTATCAAACGTGATATGAATTTTAGATAAGGTTTAGAAACAAAAGCACTGCAAAAATGAGTATTTTGTTAAAAGTATTATTAAAATATAAGGTGTTTAAGCATTTACGATTTGCCTTCTTATGTTAAACTTTATTTTATAACATCGCGTGCATTATAATGTATTTCATTTGCATACAAAAATGGATAAAAATGTAATGATTTTATTTATAATTTATATTTTTACAATTGCTTTAACCCTTTAAGACCGGGAGACTTTTGGAAGAAATGAAAAGCTCTGGGTTTTGTTCTAATTTACAGGATCATATTTCATTGAAAATAAAATAAAATAAATACCCGATATCAGGTTATGCCAAGAGCGAATTCACGCAATTTTGTGGATACAGGATCGACATTAAATCGCACAAAAAGAGGAAAATGTTTTTTTCCTTTGTCTTTAGGATCCCCTACACAATTGCTTAGGTCAGGTCTTAAAGGGTTAAAACAGAAGTGTCAAACTCTATTACTCCTAAGAGCCATATTAAGCATTTTATATAAAATCGTAGGCCACTTTAAAAAATTACGAGCAATAAACAGAAAGTATATTTATTTGTTATTATCATTGCACAAGTTAAAGTATTTGTATAAAAATACCATAATATATTTTTTTAATTTAGCTAAAGAACAAAAGCTGTCTTTTCAAGGTTGTTAGATTCAAGAAAAAATATTGTGACTGAATCAATACATCAATTGAAATTAATATAAGCACAATAAAACGCGATCAAATCGAAACATTTTCAGCTAATCTGTACAGAAAAGAGCCAATTAGAGACAAATTACTTCTTTATCAGTTTTAAGCGGACCTGGAAACTCAGAGAGTGTTAACGTAATTTTTAACCGCGGAAAACATCGATAAGCATTATCAAGAGCGACAAGCGCAACAGGTTTCTGATAGCATGCAAGTTCCAAAATGATAAATCCAATTTAAATAACCTGCAAATATACTAATGATCGTGAGAAATTGGTCAAAAATAGCGCTTGAAGATATCGATTTGAACAGACTTGCAAGACTCGAGATTTGACTAAGGATTCTGATTGCGATAATATTGCGCTATCAGATTACTATTATAAGGGCTTTAAGGACAGCAGACAAAGAAATGACACAAAAGTCGTTGAATACACCATTCTAATCCGAAGCAAAGAACGAAACAGTGTTAGAATCCTCAGGCGAACTGTAATGTATAAAGAGCAGTTCAAACTCCAATCTTATTTGACGTCCTCCAAAATTGAATTGGAATTTTTATGAGATCAGACATCCATGACAGAATTCATCCACGAGGTGCTTTTAGTGAAGTGTGTAATTCCAACCAAACTGCATGGAATGGAATGGAAAAGGCTCAAGAACTCAGTATTCTCTGAATTTTTCACCTCTCAACTATCATTTTTTTAAATCACTGCATCAACATTTTATTTGCAAAATTGAAGATGTGACAATATTCTAGCAGTACATATAAATGGGTTTCACCGTTTCTTTTCCCCGAAAAAAGAGACACTTCGAAATCGTGATCTAGATTTTTTCATGAATTGGCAAAAATGTATGGAACTTATTTTGATTAATACATTTCAATTTTTTTAAAAATAAATATGGGTATTTCCATTAGTTTTTAACTCAGTCTTAAAACTTGTGCCTTATATATTTAAATAAATTGTATTAATAGTAGCAGAAAAAAAAGAAGTTCAAAAATGTTTTGTTATTAATTGTTTTAAGTCAAATGATAATACGAAAAGCTCTTTAGAAATTTTAATTAATGAGCTATCACTTTGATGGATTCCGATTTGTTGCCTATGCATCCCTTGCAGGGCCTCAGCAAAACTAGTTCAGGTAATACTTTGACATCAGACGCCAATCAAGGTAAGATATTTTAAAAAATTAAAAAAAAAGTTGAGCATTTTTTTTTTTTTTTTTTTTTTGCCACATAGAAAAGTATAGCAAAGGTGACATTGATACTTTGTATCGACTTTTCTAATTCAGCTAAGCGCATTTTGTCTATATATTATTCCATTTTGTCTATTCAGTTGTTTTGCAATTTTGTATATCTATTTCTATGTTTTTTAAAATAAATAAAGTATTTGTTTATTAAGAACTAAATTCTCCATTGTAGGATTATAAAATATAAAAGTTATCCATTCATTTTAAATAAGTCATTTACTTTAGCTATATTATTTATTTATTTGGAAAGATGAAATATTTACAGCCACTAACAGAAACAACTCATATTTTTATTATTATATAACTAAGGGGCTCTGCCCCCTACGAGCTACGTTGGTCAAGCCCCGTTCAGGCATCGCAGACTCTAACAGCACGCTAATTTGATCGGCTTTAAAAAGATTTCGGAAGATTGAATTATAATTTGAATCTGACAATTATAATCTGACGTAATTTTCACCAAACTTTTCTTTCTCTTTTTAATATTCACGTAAAAATACTTTTGTTAGAAATGAAATATTATGATCATCTTAAAATATAAAATAAATGTCTCGCGCAATTTTTAAATTTAAACTGTTTTGCAATATTAATTTTTGTTCAATTTACGTAATAAGTGTAATGTGGCGTAAATGTGCCGTAAATTCTCATATTTAAGGCTTCTAAAGCATGTTAATGAATTTATTATTTTACAATATTCTTTCTCTTTTAAAATTTACGTGTAAGTATAGTTTTTATGACGTGATTTTCAATGAGTTCCTGCTTTTCATATTTTCTGTTTATAATAGTCACGTGTAAAATAAATTTTTAATTTGAAGCAAACATTATTGTTTGCGCTGTTTATACAGTTGGCAACAGTTTAAATTAATAACATTTTCTAAAATTTGCAAAAAATATCTCTCGAAATGCTGAAAATTTGAATTTAAAATAGAAATAAAAACTCAAAAAATGAGTCAAATAAGAAAAATAAATGCAATCTGTACACCGGGAACTTTTAACGTATAAAATGATCTAAAAATGATTAAATTCTCATGTATAGTTTTTGCACCAATAAAACTTTTTTAATGGAACGATTTTGTCCAAATTTATAATTAAATATCTCTTAAAATAATTCTTCGATTTGAAAACTGTCTGCATCAGTGTGTTTACCAAACATTTCTCTATAATACCACCGATTTTCATATTTTTGTATGGAACAGTTTTTTTAATATTAATGATGAAAAGCGATGCTGAAGCATTCAAATTGGATGCCGATCTACCCGGAATATCTACGCAGATTTTCATTGGTCCATTTCCAAATCAAAACTTTATTTTATCTATAGAAGGATAACACTATATAGCTAAAAGTCACTTGGCACTTTTCATTTTAGATATTTTATTAAATATTTAGAGAAAACTTGACGAATTTTTTTTAGAAATTCTAGTACATAAAGTGTATGATTTACCTCATATTTTCAACCATCATTATTTGATCTCGAGGGCAAATGGGAGACCAACAACTTATTGAAGAAAACAAATAACATTTGATTTTAACAACTCTGTAAAATTAAATGCGTGAAGTGATTTGCCACTTCAGCACGCGACTTTATTGATATTGTACAAATTTGTGTTCGTTTGTGTAAGAATACTACGTATATGCATGGAGATATTAAATTTCCAGAGCAATTTCCATTAGCTATTTCCATAAATAATGCAAGGAATTTTCGCATATGTTTCTCTTTATAGCATCCAGGGTTTTCAACAAAATTTAAAGTCAATTTTAATATAAATATATTAAATATATAATTCAAAATTAGCAGTTTTATCAAATAACTTTTAACAGCGCATGCGTGAACTGTAGAAAAGATTTTTTTTAAGTTTTGGAAGTAAACTTCACAAAGCAACTAATGTGAAAAGAAAGCCTCTAACAGCATGAAAATTACTTCGGTTGCCATCGAAAAGTAGGCGGATGATCAGAAATTTTCACATATAATAATTTTTAGGTGGATTTCGTAAGAAATTCTACCTATTACTTTTCCCACCATGTCGGAATATCAGAAACATTTTTGCAGATCTACGCTCATCATGTCCCTTAGAACCAAGAACCACCACCAGTTCAAAACTTTATATGTATATATATATATATATATATATATATATATATATATATACAGTGTAACCTCTCAATAACTTGTTACTCGTGGAACAGGTGAAAAGTGACCACTCTTTGGAGGTGGGTGTTATTCAGAGGTTCATTTTAAAAATCAAAACTACATAAATTTAAATAGAAATACAAAATCATTTTAATTATCCTTATTGTTTTAATACATTTAAAAAAATAGTGTTTTTTTAGCAGTTTTTTTCCCTGCAAATAGCTTTAACCAAAGAAATAACAATATTAGTTGTTTTGCTATACAACTCATTATTATTATGATTTATTTCAACATTTTGGATTTCACGAAGGTTCTTCACAACTTTGGTATATGTGTTAATACGGGAAATTTTAGGAGATTCTTGAATCTCTTTTCTCTTCCTCTCTCTTATCTTCCACCACTTGCTTTCTGTAATCAAATATGGCAGTGACATCCAAATCTTCATCAAGACGTAAAAACACGTTGGCCTTCATGTTATTTATGCTTCACGTTCTAAGAATATTACCTTCTCATATCTGTTACATTTACTGGGCAATCTGCTGCTTCTCCAGTCACCTTGAGAAATACGATACTATATCTGGTCCTAAATTCCTCTAACCACACATTAGATGGTTTGAAATCTGGAATTTTCAATTTTTCCGCAATTTCTAACACACTTTCTTGTAACATCGGTCTTGAAATTGAAAGTGCTTTTTATCGACAATTAAACAGCCATTCTAATAACATTTCGTCAAGTACCTCATTTTCGCTCTTCCGATGCTTGATTTTTCTTTCTAAGTTCACTCCTTGGAAAGACTCATCCAGGTAATCTAAACTCATTTTTGAAATAGCGTTATTTTGTGTTCCGCAACAACTATAATTTGCTGACATTTTCCTGCACTTTTACTTTTCTTATTAAGTTCTATAACTTCTATTTTTTGTTTCAAATTTGGGAATTTTGTTTAGAAGTCATTGTGATTTTGTACTGGTAATCAAATGAATTTTAATACGATAGTTGGTAACAACGCTCGAAGAATTACGGACAAGTAAGAACTGTACTTTCAAGTTCAATGACGGAGACCAAATAAGACATACTTCAGAAAATTTTAATAAAAGAATGATCAATGTTTAACATCTTTGTTCGGTAGTATCCAGAAAACTGAAATTTTCAAATACGGTCAATCAATTCATCTCTCCGTTGTTCCCAAACGAAAATTGTTTTTCACTCACCGGCTCCCACTCCCCAATGAAGCTTTCACGGAAATTTCTATGGTAAAAGAGAATTTCAAGACATCACACAAAAGAAAAAAAAAGGAAAAAAAGACTAGTTAGCCACATTGTTCACTCAACGGATTATTTGTTGCTGGTTGTCCCGTTACCCTCAGTGAAATGAAATTTTTCCTTGCACTCTGTCCGTCTTGAGTTTTGGGAATTAATGAAAACTTGATGTGGTTATCAAAGGATTAAGATATTAGTTTTTGGAAAAGGATTAAGTGTTTAAGAGATTAAGCGGCTTTCTGTTGACATACCAAGTAAATTTTGTTTGATCTAATTCACATTTCGGTTTGCAAAGAAATATGAAATTGTACCAGAAACTGTAAATTTTTTTCTCGTAACATTTGAGCGGCCGTTGTTCAGAATTCCTTATTTAGAAGTTCAGTATTTGGCTGGTATTCGGAGGTTGTTGTTGTTTAAAGGTAACCATTCAAGGAGGTTTCACAGAATAGCACTTTTTTATGAACATGATAAATTCCATAATTCTGCGCAAATCTCTTCCAAACCGATACATAAAATCAAGGGGCAGAAAATATCGGTCAAGTTCGTTAATATGCAAAATTGAATCAAGGGGGTGGAAGTAGGGAGGGTTTTTGTGAAACCGAAAAAATCCCATAACTTCTTAATTATAATACATACCAAATCATTTTAAAGATATTATTATTTTTAGGAAAAGGGCCAAAAATTTATGTATAACAGAATTCTCATATCATTAAAAATGGGCTCAAGGGGCGAAAAAAATTGGGTTATAAGAAGAAAAAAATTCGTAACTTCGTCAATTCACAAGAAATCAAATCCACTTAAATTTATTACAAATCTGCTTAATCTTATCTACAACTTTTATATTGACAAGTATTTAATAGGAGCAGCTCTTACAGAAAAAAAGGGAGGGGGGTAAAAAGAAACAAAATCATAACTTCGTCAATTCATAAGATATCAAATCCGCTTAGATTTATTATAAATCTTCTTAATATTATCTACAACTTTTATATTGACAAGATTTTTATAGAACAAAAAAAATAGGAGTTAAAGAAAAAATTATCGTATTAAGGCTGTTCTCAAATCCAAAGACGCATTTTTATGACATAACTTTTAATTCATTCTTGTTCTTAAACAGATGAAACTGGAAAGTGTTGTTATACAGAAACTATGCAATCGAAAGATGTTTTCCGGGGTTTTTTGTAAACACAACGAATGTTTCAGAAAATACTGTCAAAGTTGGCTGTTTGAACCGAATTTCCCGACGAAAGAAAAAAAAAACAAAAAAAAAACGAGTAAACGTAGGGAGAAAAACGCCTTGTGATAGGTCAGCCAATTTTATATCTTTACGTTTAAATTGTGTGCGTCATTGTGTCAGAAAGTATCACGATTGTTGAGCAGTGCAGTTGAGAACAGCCTTAACATGATTCTGATAAAACCAGGTCATACAGAAAAATGAAATTAAAACTTGTCAACAGCGGCCAGGTAAAATTGTTAAACTGGGTTTATCTCTAATCTTGATTTAGATTTTGTTAGTGAAATCAGTACTTAACATCGAAATATACATTTGCCTGTAGGCCGAGTCGGAAGGGATTTTTTACTTGTTTGTTGTTGTTTAGCCTCTAAACGAGACGTATGCAGTTTTAATGTTGTTTTGGTTTTATTCTGTTTTTGTAGTATCCACAGTGCAGTGTGCATTGGGTACTGGGAAAACAGTGGTTGAAAATTTAATACACAAGGCATCTAAAACTACCTGTATTATAAAGGACCGTTGCGGCCGTTGTGCAGAATTCCTTATTTTGTGGTTCGTACTAATGTTAATGCAACGGATCGTGTTTGGTTCCATCAATATTTGGCTGGTATTCGGAGGTTGACGTTGTTTAGAGGTGACAATTCAAGGAGGTTTCACTGTGTATTAATTTTTTATTGACACGATAACTTCAATAATTCTGCACAAATCTCTTCCAAAGTGATACATAAAACCAAGAGTTAGAAAATCTCTGTCAAGTTCGTTAATCGGCAAAATTGGATCAAGGATGTGGAAATAGGAAGGGTTTGTGTGAAACCGAAAGAACCCCATAACTTCTTAATTATAATACATATAAAATCAGTTTAAAGTTGTTATTACTTCTAGAAAAAGGGCCAAAAATTTATGTATCACAGATCTTTGATGAAATTAAAAATAGGCTCAACAGGGAAAAAATAGAATTTTAGAAAGATAAAAAATCATAATTAAATATTAAAGCACATAAATTCAGACGTTAATTTATGTGCTTTAAAAAATCATAACTTCGTGAATTCTCCAGATATCAAATTCACTTAAATTTATTATAAATCTTTTTAATATTATCTACAACTTCTATATTGACAAGTTTTTGATAGGACCAACACTTACAGCAAAACAAATTAAACAAAAATAGGGGTTGAAGAAAAAATATTATTAACATGATTCTTATAAAACCAGCTCTTACAGAAAAATGAAATTAAAAACTCGCCAAAAGCGATCAGATAAAACTGTTAAGCTGGGTTTATCTCTATTCTTGATTTAGTGTTTGTCGTTGAAATTAATACTTAACTTCGAAATCCACCTTCGCCTGTCGAACGAACCGACAGAGATTTTTTAGTAACCGACTTCCAACAAAGGAGTTAGTTTTTGATGAATGACAACAATTAGAAGTTGGAACATACGCTTCGATTTTGATAATTCGTTTTTATAGAAATAGGCACTTTATGTTTGTTTCTCAAAAAGAACTAAAATATCAGTAAAATATTAATATTAAAAAAATTTAAATAAAAATGTGTGGATAATCTCTTATGATCCAATTCCTTTTAGAAATCATTGAAAATTCAGCTCACTCAAATGCTGATATCATTTTGAATTCTCATGACACTCGACTAGTACGTGCATGTGAGTTATTCTATAGAGTTTATTACCCAATCATGAAAAATGATGCTTGGTATCATTAGCGTATATGCGCGTTTCAAAAATTATTTTATACAAATTCATATATTTCATCAAATACATTTATATTCTAATTGGACTACGTTGTTTCTATTGTATTTTATTAAAATCACTGAAAGTAGCGTTAACTTTAGATGAAAACCCTGCATGCTATTAACAACTGATCTGTGATAATTTAATATTTTAAAGAACCTTAATGTTTTTCATCAATAGTTTTATTATGAAATAAGCTCAAAGGATATAATTTATTACGTAACTGATATAAAGCTATTTATTCCTTATTTATTTTTTTATTTTAAAGGAGGAATATAGCACCATATTTCATGCATCAATTAGAAACATTTAATTTTCAAGAATATTTCAGTTCAAATAACTTTTAAGGTTTTTGATCTTGAAAAAGTGGTTTTTTTTTTTTAGAAAGAAAAGTTACGGTTCTTTATTTTTTTCTCCATAAATTTTAACGAACTGAATTCAAAAATGAATTCATAATGAATATGGTAGAATGAATATGGTAGCATAGAGATAAAGAACAATTAAAGAAAAGATACATTCAAACGACCCTTTTAGTATACTTCGATATTTAAAAGAAATTTCCAGATTTAAATATCATCTGGTAGACAACATAACTGGTATATCTAAGTTTCTAATAAGAAAATAAAATAAAGACATTAAAATTTTAACGAACTGAATTCAAAATGAATTCACAATGAATATGGTAGCATAGAGATAAAGAACAATTAAAGAAAAGATACATTCAAACGACCATTTTAGTATACTTCGATATTTAAAAGAAAATTTCAGATTTAAATATCATCTGGTAGACAACATAACTGGTATATCTAAGTTTCTAATAAGAAAATAAAACAAACACATTAAAATTTTGATATTTAAAAAAATCAATGTTTGAAATTCAGAACTTAAATAGAAATTTACATTAAATGAATTTAATTTTATCATTTAAATATCCGATACCTAGACTGAGAGACTTCTTTTCTAAATTCATTAACATAAATATATGAATTAATGTATGATAGTGAGAAGTGCCAGGCTGGGTATAGTTCCAAGCGGTTCAGTTGGTAAAATGTCTGTGCGCTATATCGATGACCCGGCTTGGACACTTTTTCATTCTATTGGATATACACCTTTTAAGCAATTAAAATTTGAAATATTATTGAATGCAAGGCTGGAGAAATTTTCTACTGAAAAACTTCCAACAATTATGTAGATTTATTGAATTTCTTCGATGCTGGATTCCCTTTAGTTCCGTGTTTGTCCCAGAGACGGTGACTCACGGAAAAATATCCTATCTCGTGCTGCGGTTGTAGCCTTGCCAACATATGATAGTGAGAAATGCCAGGCTAGGTATCGTTCCAAGTGGTGCAGTTGGTAGAACGTTGATGCGCTATACCGATGACTATAGGTGCACCGTCAGTCGCCACTTGGCGACCAAATTTTTTGCTTTGGCGACTAACTTTTGGGTCTAAGTCTTATAATAATAAGGTTCTTATAGGGCTGCTCCTTTTTCGCCGAATGATTTTCGGATTATTTTTTTTTCTTATCAATCGCGGGATTATGTCTCCTCCAGAACCCCGCGATATTTACCGCTTTTCTTTTTTTCTTATTCCCATAATTAAAAAAAATATGATTAAACAATGACTCCACGTTACCGCGGAATCGTAAATTTGTTGTTTTCTTCTAAAAACTGTGATTGCCCATAATTAAAAAAATATGATTAAACAATGACTCCACGTTACCGCGGAATCATAAATTTATTGTTTTCTTCTAAAAAACTGTGATGTCCGCAGGATCGGGACAAAATGACGTTTGATGTGCGCCGCGAATTAATTCAACATCTGTGGTATACCAAAATTAGCTTGAGACGCAGAAAAATTGGAGCTGAGAGAAGAATATGTTTGGGCCCCACTCATTAAATTTGTAGCTCTGGGATTATTCAGATATCTTCTTGCAGGTAGACACAACATATCGGTATGCGATTCTTCTACGAATTAGCAGAATTTCTCAAATTATTATTTATTTATTTAGCAGATTTCCGTAAAATCAATTCATCAATCGGTCATGAAAAGAAATAATCCTCGAATATTCACGAATGAATATCTTCGATCAGTCATGAACTTTCTAAAAACCCTCATGGAAAAATCCGGCAAATTTCGTCGATCGCTAGCCAAAAAAACATGAATTTCATCAATCATTTACGAAGTAAAACTACAAATTTCGTCAATCTGTCGTGGAATAAACCGTGATTTTCGTCAATCTATCGATAGAAAAAAAAACACGATCTTCGTCAATCGATCGATTGAAAAAAACACGATCTTCGTCAATCGGTCGAGAGAAAAAAAAATTGTCAATCGGTCGACTAAAAAAAAACGCGAATTTTGTCAATCGGTTAAAGGTAAAAAAAAAAGGGAAATTCCATCTTTCCGTTAAAAAAAAAAAAAAAAAAAAAAAAAAAAAAAAAAAAAAAAAAAAAAAAAACGCAACTATCAGCAATCGAAAGAATTAAATTTTGTCAATCGATCGGAGAAAAATCGGGAATATAGCCCATTTGTTTCGCGATCATTTGACGAAATTTCTGGGAGGTTTCTTACGATTCTTTGACAAAATTCACGTTTTTTTCTGCAATTTTTTGACGAAATTCGCGTTATTTTTGCTATCCTTTGACAAAATTAGCATATTTTTTTCCGCGGTCCTTTGATGCAATCAGTGTTTTTTGTTATCATTTTACAAAATTTGCGTTTTTTTCCCCGATTCTTTGACGAAATTTGCGGGGTTTTTTTTTCTCGATCCTTTGGCGAAATTGGCGATTTTTTCTGCGAACGATAGACGAAATTGATTTTTTCAGTGACCCTATGTCGAAATTCGCGATATTTTTTATGTCCGAATTTTCGGAATCGAATGCCTTAAATTTTCGGAAGATTCTGAACAGAAACACCTCTGTAATAGTCTGTGGTAGGATTTTTTTAAAGATAAATTTTATTGTGTGTTTTTCAAAAACAAGTATTTGAATTTTATTTTGATTTTTATAGTGCAAAATAATATTATTTGCACATTCTCAAATTTTTTATATGTACTCTTGTAGGACAAAAAGAAAATAAGAGATATTGTTTTCCTAATATTCTCCAATGCAGTTATTGCTTAGCTTATACAAATTTTTTTAACCTGTATCTTGCTCAACTTTATATGCTGTACACAGTTTTAAATTTATATTGCACTTAATTTATACCCAAATTAAAAGAATTTTGTGATTAAATTAAATGTACACATTTGACATATTTAGTCTATGTTTTGTCGTACATATGAATAGATTAAACAAATTATTTTTCACTTTGAATTCCTGAGTTTTTACCCATATAAACGTTATTGCTTTTATGCAATTTTTTTCACAATGTGGCGACTGGATTTTTTTGGGTTTAGGAGCCACTGGCTCCTTAAAAAATTTGGGAATCTGCACCTATACCGATGACCCGGCTTCCAGTCTCATCTTGGACACTTTTTCACTCTGTTAGATGCACGCCTTTTAAGTAATTAAAATTTGAAATATTATTGAATGCAAGGCGTGAGAAATTTTCTACAGAAAAGTTTCCAAGAATTATATAGATTTATATAAAGCCTTCTAGTATCTTTCCGTGATATCTCATACCTTAGCTGAGGAAGTTTAATTCTTGGAATTTGTGACGTAATCTAATTTATACTGTTTCCCTGGCCTTCCTTACTAAATTTATTTATTTTGTACAAAAGCATAGAAAATAATTCTTCAGAAAAGCTTAGCTATAAATGAGATGTAAGATAAGGCTTCAACCCAATAACAATACTTTCACATAAATACGGTAATAATTTTAAAAAGTTCACTACTTTGTATCAACTGAAAACGTTTTGCATTTTCCAACTGAGTGGAGTCACTTTTTCATCGTAAATTATCAGACAAACATAAAACTTTGCTTAAAAGAATGCGTGCAAGTCCTTTATGTTCTGCTAATCGACGTTACACGCTACATTTTGATAGTTTAATTCTTTCATCTAGTATGTATTTAGAGAGACAATTTAATGATAAATTTCTGTTTTTGTTTCAAATATCACTTACTTGCCTCTCTTTTCTATAAGTAGAATATGGCGCTATCCACAAACGTCTTTTTTTTTTGTAACAATAATATATTTAAATCTAACTTTTTCATAATAATTATTTACAGAACACATGGAGACTGTTACTGAAAGTTAAGGGGTCTCATACCTTTTAAATTCTCCATCGCCAGTCAAAAGTGATATGGTTTCGAGTTCTGATAGCTTTTTAAGTACTTATTGAAATTGTATAAAACTTTGTAATATAGTTAAGTCATACATAAGGCTTTATAAAATAAAATAAAAAAAACACTTATAGTAAAAAATGCAGTTCCATTAATATTGCAAATAATTTTCACATGGTATGTCCCAATCCGTACGATAACTTAACTTAGAATAGATATATCAACATAAAACATATTGTTAAATGAAATTAAACTATACTTTATAGAATGAATTAATGGTATCTAAATTCTTTGACACAAGCTATTTTAAAAATTCAATTGAATTTAAATTTTTTTTATTAAAAAAATTAATTAATCATTAAAAATAAACGATCAAGTACGAATATTACTCGCGCTCAGAGGGTTTCTTGCAATAAATATATGAATTATTAACTGCATTATTAAAAAAATCGTTGCTAAAAGAATAAAAGGATTTTGAAAAAAAACTATGCAACATAGGGTTGGGTATAGCTATATATACTTGAAAAACATGAATGGGTATACCATAAAAGTTCAAAGACATATGAAGCTTAAATAATATCAAATATTGCTATTCTGTATAACGCCTTTTTTTTTTTTATCTTATCCTAATCCGTTTATGGTGAACTTAAATCGGTACTAAGAATAAAAGTAGTTCATGTTTAAACGCTTGCACTTTGGCACTGTTAGCGAATGTTAGCACCAGCCACCAGTGTTACTGTATTTGGCAGATTTTTTTTTTTACCTTTTGAATTCACACCACAAAATTTTAATTGGTATTTTTATTTTATTTTATCTATGGAAAATGAATCATCTTGTAAAGCAAAAATAGGAGTTTAAACTCCCTGATGAAAATTCGAAATGTCTAATTAAAAAATCAACCGTTTATCATAACGTACGTCATTGTCGGAAATGACCAAAATAACATGAAGTACTCTACTTACGACATAGAGCGTAAGAGATTAAACTTTATTTTGCATTTCATAGATCTAAATTCAGCGTAAATTCTGTTCTTTTTACAGTGTAGCTAAACACAACCTTTGTCCAAAGTTTAAACTTGGCGTTGTTCTAAGCGCGCTTCTGAAGGAGGTCACAAAGTTGAAACGCCGGCTTGGTTCGTGCCGCGTTTTCCAAGATAGTTTTTTAATTAGCTTTTAAAGACACGGTACAAGTTCTTGAGAGATCCACTCAATGCAAACTAGTCTCGAATCCTATAGTATTTATGTGATTAATTCTAATTAAATTACTCCGTCTTTAACAATTTGACGTTAATTGCCTTTATACTGCTACTGGGCAATGCATTACACAAATATATCATTAAATGTTGTTGTTTGCTGTAAAAATCGATGGTAAGCAGAGTATACCGCCCCTGTCATTATGTATACCCAAACCTTCCGTGTCTTTAAAGGTTAGGCAGCCTAATAGAGACTGCTCAGAGTTGGCTAGGCCTGCCCCTTAGAGCTTAACGTCTCTCCCGGTTTGTTCCCCGACACGTTCGGGCTCATTATGTGGAGTCCAGCACTTTCCGGCCGAATGCAGACTCTCATACACAAGGAACGAACGGGGCGACGTCCACCCGCCAAGTGCGGCCTCGCACCACCAACCACAGAACCCAGAGTTTATTTGAAAAAGCAACATAGTGAATTTTACAAAAATGCAAAAGTCTGCCAGGAAAACTCCTACTCGCGACAGAGGGCAGGAGTATCAGAATATTGAAGATTAAAAATTTTACATCACTGCTCCTGGCCGCCAGAGGACAAACCCCTCTCGCGACCAGGACGGTAGGAAGAGAAAAGAATGATTTGCGTGGCACGAGCAATTAAAAAAGCGTCCATAAGAGAGTAGGTTCTGATTTAGGTAAGTAAGATTGCATGACCTGATACTCAAGCGTCCATTTGGAAGGATAATCAGGATAAAGTAGATAAGATGGCACGAGCAAATACTCAAACGTCCATTGGAGATGTAATACAAGATGGAATGGTGGGAAGCACGAGCAGAAGCTCTTGCGTCCGATGCACACTTGAGGGATAGGAGAATGCTCGAGATTTTACTCGATTCTCCAAAGAAGGCTAGATGCTGGTGCTGTTTGAAGCTTGATGTGGTGGCAGTGATACTGGGTAAGCATAACCAGGACTTACGTTAAGTTTGATAGGTAAGTAAGGAAATTGTTGTGTGTTTCAATTTGTTGAGAAGGAGGGTGCGTGAAAGGACATTTTGGAGCCCATTGACTGGAAGTATGTTTGGACGCCTCAAGTGCCAGCGTTGCGTGAGACTACAACTGTAGTACGGCTGACTTGCAGTGCCCCGTTCACCGCATTCGCAAGTGTCTGTGGATCTTATCTTGAAGCGGTTTAGATATACCGTGAAAGGACCGTGTCCTGCTAAGTAGCTGGTGGTGTAGGGTGTTAGGTTATATAGTTTGAGCCTTTAAAAGTTGATATATCGGCTAATTACAGACGATTTTTTTTCAAAAATCATTATCAACAATGCTTTTATACTTCTGCTACAATAGGTACCTCAAGCGCTCCTCAACACCTTTGCTGAATGCCGCAAATTGAATTTTGTGTGTAACTGAAAAATGCGCTTTTCTCAAAAACTATGTGGCCTAAGGTAATCGCTATAATTGGAAGGTTTAAATTAACATCTACTATCTCTAATTTTTTCATAATTTTAGTTTTAGTAGATTCGGAAATAGATGGGGGGGGGGGGAGACTTATTTTTCCATTACATTTTCGACGATATCTCTGAATATATAATACCTAAAATTAAAAGAAATGTATTTTTGAGTTCAGCGTTACGAAAGCATTTACACGATTGCCCACACGATATACAAAGAAGAGAATTATGTTTTCAATTAACTTAATTAGCCCCTCTACATTTTTCATAAATATATTTGTGACTGTTTAATAATCTTTAAATATGTGGGTCAATAGCCTTTATTACTTCCCCCAAATTGAACATTCCACGTTCTATAGCATACGAGTAAAATGGCTGTGACAGACAGACAGACACAGGAGTGATCTTATAATGGTTCCGTTTTTACTTTTTAAGTACGGAACCCTAATAATGAAAAATAACTTATCTGAATAATATTAATTCATTCTATAAAATATATGTTATAGCTCATTTTAAAATACATTTTATGTTTATATATATATTCTAAATTAAGTTATCGTGCGGATTGTGACATACCATGTGAAAAAATCTTGAAATAATTACTAAACTATATATTTTATTACGTTAAATTATGTTTATTTTTACATTTTATGAAGACTTAAATATGGATAAAATATATTACAGAGATTTATGTAATTTCTGTAAGTATTTAGAAAGGTTATGAGAACTTCAAAATACATCACTTTTGCACTGGCGACGGAGTTTTTAAAAGGTATGAGACCCCTTAACTGCAAATTGTCTGTTACCTCTAATGCACCATCCCACCTATTTGTTTTGTGATTTGAATTGCTGTCTCTATTTGAATAGGGAGAAAACAAAATATTTTTAAAAGCAAACAACAAAAACTCATCAACATAAGAAAAGCATATCATATAAAAATACAAACCTAATTGCCAATCAAATGAAACTGTTTTTATGAATGAATTGAGCCACATTGGAATTTAGATTACATTTGCAAATTGCAACTATTTGTCAAAAAACTATTCCGGAGTTTTATATTTTGAGCTAAAATCATTATGAGTTTTTATAATAATGCAATCGAGATTTTAAAAATAATAAGTAAAAATTGAATATTGCTCTTTTAAAAGAGAAGAATTTAATATTTTATTGGTCTAAATTTTCAGCAATGGTCGTAAAAATATAAAAAGGTGTTTATATATATATATATATATATATATATATATATATATATATATGCGTGTGCGTGTGTGTATATTCTACTGCTCTGGGATATAGTATAACGTTTTTATTAAATCTTTTATTATCAGACATTTAAAGAAAGTGTGGCTTAAAGACTATGGCTTTAAACGCTTCATAAAAAAGGTTTTGACTGCAGACAGAAACATAAAACCTAAAGCTAAAATAAATGACTTAAAAATATCAAACAAAGCAGGAAAGACATATTCTCGTTTTCACGATTTCTCTGTCATTCAAATAGTTTTCACTGAAACGTGAGGAAATATCGAATGTACATTTATGAAACTAGCTATAAATCTTGTTTGACACATTATTTACTTAGTACTGCCTTCTTCGCTCTAAAAGTGCATCAACTGACATGTCTCTAAAATTGCCAAATAAGGCAAACTTCAAGTTTTCTTCGAGTTTGTATTTTTTGGAAAGAAACGCGTTTTAGATCATAAATATGTATTGAATTTCTAAAAATGTTTCAAAAGCAATAATTTAAATTTAATTAAAATTCATATTTTAGAGTTTTTACCATTTGAAGTTTTAAAAAAATTTAGGCTTAACACAAGAAAGACGGGAATTTTTACTCTAGTTTTATAAAAATGTTTAATACCATAATTCTTATTTAAAACTCTTTAACTTATTTAATTAGTCCTTTTTTCCCTTTGAGTCTTTTCAACTTCTTTTTTAAAGAAATTTCCGGTTCGAACCGAAATATATCCAAATGGTTGAAGCCAAAATGTCCCCTCACCGTCATTCTAGAGTTAAGCGGGAAGTGCAAAATTAGGTATATAATAATTCATTAGTGCAATTGTTAAATTTATTTAGTATGTTTCGTAGAGAACTATGAATACTGTAAATGTTGGAATTTAAGTGACGATCGAAGAAAGTGGATTTTGAAGTAGTATTATAAAACTAAAATGCCAATGGCGCTGTGATGCCATACGCAGAAGCGTTCAGTAATGATCATCCGTACACTTAACCATTTATCAGATTTAAAAAGGTTGATGCAAGTGGACGATATGAAGGATTTCTTAATAGAAGTATTGTGGACATTACAAATTCAGGCCGCAGTTTTGGTTAAATATGTTTTGGATACGTTAGATACATATTGCAACGCTTATGGAGGACAATTCGAACACTTAAACTATTTATTAGATTTCAGTACATTTAATTTAATATTGGTCAATATAAGTGTCATTTTCTATAATTTACTGAATTCCATCAGCACATACTGTATCTTTGGGCATTTTGTATGAAGGATGTTAAAGAAATTGACAAAATTTTACAAAGAAACAACTAGAGAGTTTTAACCTTCGGCAATGATGTTGTTATAATTCCAAATATAGAATGACTTTTAATATCACGTAAAACATGTCTTGAATTATGCAAAACTGTAGCGTCTACCATATAAACTCTAGAGTTTAAAACACACATCCTTTGAAATAACATACTTAGTATTAGCTTACTAAAGGTAGCAGTTAGTGTGCAAGCATTCTGAAAGTAAACAAAAACAAATTAAATTAATAGCGCAAAAATTAGTACGAACATAATGACCTTAAATGCCGCATATCAATGAACTTTTCGTATTTCATTTCCGTTGTCTTACAGGTGTATTTGAAGCATCTGTATTATAAAGGAGAAACGTGTCCGTGCAGTTAAATTTAATTTTTGTTGTAATTTTTTAAACTTCTAAATACCACTCATTTTCAATTTTTACACCGTCGAATAGGGAAAGTTTGTACTTTCGAATGCAATTTGTTTGAAATCTGTAGCGCATATTACTCAATTTTTATTGTTTTAAATTAATTTTCAAGGAAGATTTTTTTTATCAAATCTGTACGAAAGATAAATCCGTTTGCACTTCAATTAATATAATCAGCTCATAATTTGATTCAGCTTATATTCTATAACGAAATTAAAACATTAATCAATAAGTAAATAAAACAATAAAATATAATTAAAACTCACATTTAAGACATGTCATCGAATTTCGATTTTCGTTTCACTGACATGAACAGAATCATAACAGTTGATAGTAAATATCGATTTTTGGAGAATTATTCAGATGTTAACTCCTGACGTGAGTCCAGTATAAAATACGCATTTAATACGTTCATATACGTCAATACAACGTCAATACAACACATACGTCAATAATTCGCATTTAATACGTGTGAAAATTTTATTTGAACACACTATTGCTATTTTCATATAAATATGATTTTTAGTACTGTTAGTGGGCATTCTAAAAAATAGATTAAATGGGGGAAAAAAACCTATTAACGCTATCAATTAGAAAAAAACAGTATATCTGTGCCAGGATTTCTCAACACAATCTTTGAGATTATTTGATGATACGTTTCTTCATTAAATATTGTTTAACTGTAATTCATTTTACCAAACAACGTATTTTAAAGATATATAAATATACTATGTCCAAAGCCGCTTGCAGAACCTTTCGAAAAATACCTCATTCATCGCTATGCATTTTGTATGGGAAGAGAAAAAAGGAGAATAAAATATATATCAGAAATAATATATAGAAAAAATAATATCAAACTAATTATATGGTTTTCGCATTCTTCAGTAACCCGGGAAGCCTGGGTTTATCACTTTGTATTATATAGTGGCTAAAAAGAAATATCATCGAAAAGCTTTTAAAGAAACATAGAGAAGTATCTAAATAACTTGTTCTTCTACTTTAAAAAGTTTTCTTTGTGTTATGTAAGTACAGATGTTCACTTTGTGCATTATGGTGACGTGTACAGTTACTTAGTTTACAAAAAAAAAGTACTTCGTTACAATTTTTATTGGCGTTTCATGTACATTTAATTTTTTATATTAAAGAAGATTATGAAGTAGAATCATATATTGATAATTTAATTTACTCAAATCCGTTAATTTATTTATCCTCTCATAAATCTTAAAATCTATTCATTAACTGTCTAATATAACTTGATTATTATCTCATTTAAAAAGCTCTCTTTTTAAATAAAAGTAAATATATCTTGCTACAATTGACGGTTAGTGAATGCAGATGCAATCATAATAATATTTATTTCCTGTCTAAAATAAATCTTTATATTAGCTAAAGTACATTCCTTCGTAATTTAACCGTGACTTGCATTTCGCTAATCTTTGTATAAATTTTAAGATGGAAATTAAACATCTGTCAGTAGACATAAACAAAATAATAATACTTTTGAAAGATTTAATGCTCATTTCATTTAATCAATATAAAACATTCTTCATCCGTGATATCAACCCCTAGATAACGTCTTTAGATTTTCAATTTTTATATGTAGCAAGACTAATGGATTTTTGATGTAACGTATTTCGTGTTTCGACATAATATATTTCTCTCAAGAGACATTGCAACCAGCCTTAGAAGTGTAAAATAGCAAAAATCTTGCTCGTGTTAGGTCGATCACTTC
This sequence comes from Maratus speciosus, assembly GCA_963932465.1. Lineage (NCBI taxonomy): Eukaryota > Metazoa > Arthropoda > Arachnida > Araneae > Salticidae > Maratus > Maratus speciosus. Next base: position 268,757,681 of record OZ010795.1, read on the forward strand.
ACCATGCCTTATTGGCGTCGAATAAAAGAATTTTCATGGATTTTATGTGTCTTCAATCTGTTTTTAGGGTTTTATTGCAGGAAACGGATCAAAGTTATGTGCATAATATTCAATTTACTTTCTAATTTCTTTTACAGATCAACAACCTTAACTTAACCAGCAAAATGCTTTTAAATAAATATAATTGTTGCCATCATAAAGATGTTACTGTAATATATAAAACCTGGAAATTGAGCTTTTAAAATAATTGGGTTAAGCAAAAATCGGTAAATCAAACATAAAATATAATTATATCCGGTTAAAAATATCTGGAAATTTCATTGATTTATTCAAAAATATATTATGAAATAATATTTTTTAAAATCATAGAAAGTAAGCAAGGACGATATTTCCAATAAGTTCCAACATTTTTAAATACGAAAAATATTAATGTAACTAAAAATATACAAATCTGTCGTACAATTAAAAAATAAATAAAAAATTAGCGTATGTAACCTTTAAATTATTAATTATGCAGAAAAGACAGAAAGTAAAACATATTCAAAGCGAAAAGAAAATAATAAATGTGTTTAACGTTGCATGCATATATTTATAGGCAAAAACCGTTGATAAATCGATACAAGCGGACCATTTAAATTCTAAAAATATCGCTCAGGAAACGAGAACAGTTCAATGAGACTATTTTCCTCGTAGATGTCATTAATAAATTTCCGTTTAATGGACAGATGTTAATTGTTATTAAACATTTATTTGCGAAGAAAAAGAAACTTTTTCATATCAGGTAATTGCGTTTTAAGATTTTTCAAAAAAAAAAAAAATAGATTATTGATGGGATATCAAAATGTATCTTGTAATTAAAATGCTAAAAATACTTTTATATTCCCTGCAGTTACTTTTAGAATATTATGAATTCAAATGCTGTTACTTTGCATTTATTTTGCATTGATATATGTTTATTTTGTACTGATAAAAATGAATGGGTACACTGTTCAAAATAAATATTAACATATATTATATATATATGGATGGATACACACTATAAAAGAAAAAAAATAAAAAGTTATGAACTTTACCATTAAGAGGAAAAGATGTATGTGCAATTTTAATAATGAAAATAGACTTTCATTATCATAAACATTATAATGTACTAAGATTCTATGCACAATCTAAATAAGTGCAGTGGAAGGAAAGGTAAAGCGGCCACTCCAAGGTTTGATAGATTGGCCTTTTTAATCAGCAAAATTTTAGAAACAAATACCATTAGTAACTATAGTAACTTTCGATTCAATTGCTATTTATATTTTTATTATCTATTTATCTTAAATTGTTCACGATACTTTAAAAAAAAAAACAGCAAAATGTCCACTTTGCCCGCCTTGGTAAATGAACAAACCACATTTCATTGATTCAGGATGTATGGGGCATTCTCACATTATTTTGACTTTTAAGTCCCTGAATAATAATTTTTATTTTAGTACATATGCTTGGGTTTTCTTAATTTTTTATATTGGAAAACATTTCATTGCATGACTGTATAACGATATTAATCAGATGAATAAATTTTGGACAATGATGGGGTTTCAAATATACCACGAAATTCCTTACAGTTCCGTGTCCGTGGTGCTGATATTTAAGTTTGGAGATGTCTGTATAAATTGTTTCAATACAAATAACTCGACGTAATTTAAAAAAAAAAAATTTAACCTTCTCAACATTTTACGTTAGTTATTATTTTTTTGTAATTCTGCCCCTGAATTTTAGATTCCTTACCGTCTCTCTTACTGAAACTATACTGGAAAACACTTCAGATGCAGCCACAGAATTTTTTTCGACTTTTTCCTCATGCAGAAGTAAGCTAGAGAGAAAAATGGCTGTAATTCTTAGACAGAAAATTTACTGCAGAATTTAAATATCAGTTTCAAGCATTCTGGCTTTGTTGGTAGTCTTACCGTCCCCAATCATTATTCCTGCACTTTTCATGGTAAATTAAACTTTTTTTTATTTACTCCAATGTAAATAACTGTTTCCAAATATCAATGATCATTGTGGCTATCACTTATTCTTAACATGATTTGCCTAAAAGTAGGTGATCATTTTTCTTACAGTCCCATCCTTACCGTCCCTTTTTTCATTACTGAACCTTTCTTAACATCTCTTTAAGATAATTTTATGCCAACCTTTAAAAATACTACATTGTTATTATTTCTTATTTGAATGTTCAATGAGTACTATGCAAATTCATTACAAGTAAAAATTTAGAAAAAAAAAATAAAAAGTTAGAGGAGTGAAATGTCAAGGGGACGGTAAGGAAAATTAAACACGTAACTTTAACTTAATCCTCATTTAAATTTTAAAAAAAATCGCCGCTTCTGACCATTTTCTCTTTATTTTGATTCATTAAAGCTTTCGTCTATAAGTTTAAAATATTATTTTATTAAGTTTAATTTCGCCAGATTTTTATTCCGGAAAGTTAAAAAGAATGCCTCGTATATTAATCCAAAAATCAAGCTAAAGTAACACACATTAAGAATATGTATTAAGTTTGTAATATTTTAAGAATAAAATTGTTACCAGATAAAGTAAATAGATGACAAACGGAAGAATAAAAGGTGCCACCAGAAGACATGCAGACTGCTAACGTCGAGGTAAGCTTTTCTCTGCAGACGTAATTGCCCAGACCTGTCTTATTTCTTTCAAAGAAAATACTTCTGAGTAGTATATTGTTATGATAAAATATTGTTACATTAAAATAGTTTCTGGGCAAGGTAGCCTTCTGGTCATTTTGCCCGATCTTATTTGTGGCCACTTTGTCCGGAATGATGCCATTACAAAAACGATGGTCTAGCATCTAACCTACATGACTGACCGTTTTCAAACACACACTATTTAAAAGGTTATTTCACAGTAGAGAAACTGCATAAGAACAAATAATTATAAAACTACACATTATTTATCTATAATCAAATAATTGTACCATTTGTCTAAAATCAAAAAGGCGAAAAAAACAATAAAATGAGTTCAGAACTGGAAAAGTGCAGTCTTCCGCTTCAAAGTCGCAGACAATACTATCAGCATCTGTGACTACTATTACGCACAGGTTCCTGCATAGCGGGAGCACTATAGAGCGGAAAAAACTGAAATGGCCTCTTTGCCCTCTCTAGTCACTTTACCCGTGATTCTAGTAATGGTAAATAACTCATATTCTGTGCATATGAACAATGTATAAATTATATAAACATTTTAACCCTTTATCTACTGAAGGTACATATAAGTACCATTAAAATAACTTGTTATAGAATTAATTTAATACATCGATTAGTTGTAATACAGTTTAGAATGAGTTATAGATAGAGTACTTTATCTTGTTCCAAAACCATTATTGGTTTCATAAAACAAAAATATTTTTAAAGGGTTATTTCTTTTGCCTTTGCATCTTTTCAGCTTTCTTGGCGTTAAAGGGGGGGGGGGGGATTTCCAATTCGGAAATATTTGTATATTTCTATTAGAACATTATATTTGTACATTTCCTAATTCTGCAAAATACTTAGAAAAGGATTTAAAATAAAAGATTTGAGTTGGGTTATAAATATTGCACAAAATCTCTATAAATTCAAATTTAATTAATCCTTCTAAAATTTATTAATTGATTATGTAAATCTTCTAATGTATTTTAAACAATTCACGAAAAATGCTTTAGAAAATAATGTTTTCATGAATTCATAACTGTGTACATAAATGGTTAATATCTAAGCAACGGTTTCATAGTTAAGACTGAAATATCTTATTTATTTGTTCTTTGAAAAACATTACTCAAATATGAATTACTGAAGTATTTTCAACAAAAAGAACAATTGTCCAAAAACGTGAAAATAAATGAGCTGCAAACTCACAATGCTATGAAATCATACTTATATCTTCGTTATAAGACAAAAAAAATTTGCTTGTTCCACAGGCTAATAACAAACTTTCTTCTACCCGAAACATTTTGGAAAAGTACTGTTTTTATTTTTGCCTATGTGTATCATATAACGATTAATACAAGAATCAGTTTAGTACTATTCATAACAAGACCAAAAGATATCATTTAATGACACAGGATAAGTAGACAATATCCACTAATATGTCTCTTTCTTTATTCACATATATCGAAATGATTAATTTATTATTTAACACAATCTTAGGTTTTGAAAATAATTGAAATGAGTTGTAATTTTTTCCACCAGAGCGAAAATGTGGACAGACCAGCACTTCAAAGCAGAACTCTTGGCTCTAAATGTCCATGGTCTGTTATTTGAGATATCTGGAGGACATCCCAGCCAACAAAATATTTGCCCAAAACAACCAAATTTTCAAGTCATCTGGGCTGTTATTTCAAATACCGCGAAATAATAAACTGAGGGTAAAGGAACTCCAAGAAATTTAGGATGAGTAATTTACACAGTGATTATTTTTAAACACAATAATATGACTAATAAATAATTAAAATGAGTTGTAATTTTCCCATCTGATCGAAAATGTCTCCAGGCTCGGACTCGAACTCAGAACCCTTGGCTATAATTGCCAATGCTCCATCATTTGAGCTATCTGGACGACACACCATACAAATCAATATTCGCTCAGAACAACCTGGGCAAATATTGTGCTGGCAAGGAAATTATATTACGCAATACAAATATCTGTTCAGCATAAATTTACATCAGTATATAAAATTGTTATTTTCATTTTTATTTTCTAAGTATTGCGCTATTGCCTACATTTCGTTCTCAAAAGAAAAATTTCCTCTCTTGAATAGCAGAAATTTTCATCTTGAAAACGATGGAAAACCAAAACGGAATTTTTTTTGAGAAAACGGAAAATAGACGACGCATTTGTTGCCAGTATATTTTCCGTTTTAAACGAATTCTTTTTTACAATGTTTGACTCTTAGATTACGAATAATTCCGCATATTTTTAAGACGAATACGTGAACAATCTTTATGTGACTGTCTAAGAATTTCAGCAAAAATATATTGCCTTTCCTTTTTCATCCGGAAATAATAAGGCAAAGTATGTGACGTGGTATATTTTTATTATAGGTTGAAAACAAATAAACAGAGTAAATATAAATTGCAAAAGCAAATATATTTTTAAACAAAAAAAACTACAAATACATACTTTAAGTGATCCTTAAAGCTGAAATTAAAAAAGCAAATCTATGGAGAAAAAAAAAAAGAGAGAGGTGACTTATCAAAATGAAAACGAAACAAAGTGTTGTAACTGAAAAGTGTAAATTCGAAGGCATGCTTCTTTAAAAAAATAACATGCATGTATAAAATATTTTTTTCAAGTGACAGACTATGTTATTATTAAGATGTTTCTGGAATAAATGACATGCAAGTTGAAAAAAATGTAAATTAAAGAAAAAATATTAGGCTTCTCACCGAAGATCTTATAACACGTTAAAACAGAAAACGGAATTATTTTAAAGAACAATAAATTGTTTCTTATAAAAAAGAATAAATAATATCTTTTTTACATTTAAATTAGGGATTAAATAAAATACTATCACAAGAGTTTTTACTTAAATATCTGAAATTAAATCAGAAAATATATCTAATAATCATTTAATATTTAGAAAGGATATGTTCCGTGAAACTGATTCAAAATTTTAATCACTATTAATTTTTTTAATGATTTACAACAATGCATAGATTGATTAATAAATATTTTTTATTTATTTTTATCTCCCAAACATTTAAAATTAATACATGCTAATACATTCTATGTTTATCCATAAATAGAATATTTTATTGGATGTAAAATTTCTCACTACGCATCTTTCAGAAGTATAAAAGCTATATACAGGGTGTCCAGCGAATAAGACCCTGATTTCAAAATTAATCATCTCAAAAGCAAAGATCATTATTCTGCGGTAAACGGCTTGTTTATTAGCTAAGCTGTAAAAATGTTATACCGAAGTTTCAAAATTTAGTTACAAAAACCGTTAAAAGATGGCGCTGTAATCGCAATGCCTATAAATAGTGCTTTGAAGTCCAGAACACTAGAGTCTCATTACTAGATGGCTCCCTATGGAAGGACGGAAAGTGGGAAAGTCCACTTTTTCGTTGGGGTGATGTGCAGGAGACATCTGGTTACAGAATTATTGCACCAGCTTTAATTTAGTTCATTTCAATTAATAGAATTTTCAATATAAAATTTAGAAATCATTAAATAAGAACTGATTAAAATATTTCATTAAATTCAATTTTTAATGCCATATAATTATATAAATCAAAATACATATATTTAGAAAAATAATACTTTTTATTTATCATTTATATTTTTAAATCACGGCATAATATTTTGTTATTATTGTTTGCACCTGAATTATTATATATAAAAAAGTAATTTTGCACTTTTCATTTATATTTTTATATCAAGGCATAGTATTTTGGTTTTAGGACAACACATGTATTTCTATTAACTGCACCATACTTCTGTGCTCAACGATAAAAAATAAAATAAAAATGAGTTTTTAAAATTAAAATGATTTTTTTAACTTAATTAAGTTCTTAAAAATAGAATTTTGAATTTTTTCATTCAAACTATTTTCTATAATTAAAAAAAAATGATTTATGAATCATTATTATAAATGCTCAATGATTAAAATAAAAGTTTCTTTTAGCTTAATTAAATTTTAAAACTAGAAACTTTGGATTTTTTTTTATTCAAACTTTTTTTCCCAATTTAAATAAATATTAAAAAGTAAAGATTTCAATTTTTTCAAATCCTCCTCTGCTTGGATTCGATTCCATGATATACCAATTAAGAGAGAAAAGGCATACCACAGAGACACTGGAATCCAGACCGAAATAGCTTTTAACAAAATTTGAAACAAATCTCAATTCTATCAACACATGGCTCCGCTTCTGCACATCACCCCAACGAAAAAGTGGCCTTTCCCACTTTCCGTCCTTCCATAGGGAGCCATCTAGGAATGAGACACTAGTGATCTGGACTTCGAAGCACAATTTATAGGCATTGCGATTATAGCACCATCTGCTAACGGTTTTGTAACTAAATTTTGAAAATTCTGTATAATATTTTTACAGATTAGATAATAAACAAACCGCTTACCGCATAATTCTCTTGATCTTTGTTTTTGAGATATTTAATTTTGAAATCAGGGTCTTATTCGCTGGACAGCCTGTATATCTAAATGGTTATGTAAATATTCGTTTTTGCACATATTTGAATTCGGTATATACAGTGATTAGGGTAAAATAGGATATTTCTAAACATGGCAAATCAAAGCATTTTACACGAAACATAAGTTCTACTTTTGTCAGTAAACATTTATTTTACATCAATTTTTCTTTAATAGTACTTTAAAATTCCTTCGCAGCATAAAGGGTTAAATCTTTACAGTTTAAACTAATCCATTCTTAGAATAAAAGTACATACTTAAGACATTATGAAACGTCTTTCTTTATTCTTATCCTATTCTTGTTATTTATGTATGTGGGTTCTGTATTGATTAAAATCAAATACTATATTGATACTATGCTGCCAGATATTGATCAAATATCTGGCAGCATAGTTTTCTTGATGACACTTTTTCATCTCCATAGCTACCAACTTTCCAATTTTTAGGATTCCGTACTTAAAGAGTAAAATTGGAAGCATTATAAGATCCCTCACGTGCCTGTCTGTCCATCTGTCACAGTCGATTTTCTTGAAAACTGTGGAACGCCGAAAGTTCAAATTTGGCAAAAGTAACAAAGATTTTTGACCCACATATTTATAGATTATTAACCATTCAGAAATATATTTAGGAAAAATATAGGAGGACTAATTAAGTTACGTTAAATTAATAAAAGTATTTTTCATATACAGTAAAATCGTGTTACAACGAATCACTGGGGAGTATTGATTAATTTCGCTAAACTGAAAAACTCATTAAAGTGGATACTTTTATAATGAAATATCAGAATAGATTTTTTTTTAACAATCCAAATAATATTCATTAAACTGGAAAACTCGTTAAGGTGACGTTCGTTGTAACATGATTCTACTGTATATCGCATGAAACATCATGCGAAAGATCTCGCAATGCCGAACTCAAAAATTCTATTGTTTTTATTTTAGGTATTATATTTTCAACGATATCGTCGAAAATGTATTGCAAAAATATGTTACCCTCTATTTCCGAATCTACTGAAACTAAAATTATGAAAAAAATTTCGGATAGGAGAGGTTTATTTAAACCTTGCAGGAAAACTATAGCAATAACCCTAGATGACATAGTTTTTGAGAAAATCACATTTATTCGTTACACACAAATTTCACTTTGCGACATTTAGTAACGGAGTTAAGGGGTTCTCGAGTTGCCTATCGTCTCGGAAGAATCAAATGATTTTTGATAACAATTTTCGAAAAAAATTGTCTGTAATTAGCCGAGATATTAACCTTTAAAGGCACGGACGGTTTGGACATGCATAAAGACACGGGCGGCGTACTCTATGCGACATCGACTTTTACAGCCTAGATAACAACTTTTAAGCATATATTTGTGTAATGCTCCCATGGAACAATGAATGAAGAGGAGATGGTGCAGCTACAACTGTAACCGGTTTTGTAGTTGCTAATTTCCTTACGGATAAAGCTTCCACCCGTAATTTTGACTAGAAATTTTCTCATTATTTAAACGCCTGTATTATTGTAGAATTTCAGCCATAATTGTGGCCAAAAACAGATATCCATTTTTACTGGTGGAAGTTTACTTCGGCGGTAGTCAGTCTTTGCATTTCCGCCATATTGTGACAACCTAGTCAATCTCCTACCAGTGTCAGTGAAAGAGATTACAATACCACATTAACTTCCACCAGTAAAAACGAATAGAAATTTTTATGATATTTGTGAGAGAAATTGTGCATGAATCTGCCGTTAAAATAAGGGAACATTTTCTATTCAAAATTTACTGGTGGAAGTTCGTTCCGGTGATAATCAGAAACTGTTGATCCGATGTAAAAAATCAGCCGCCATCTTGTGACAACCTCTTCAGTTACTTCAATCGCAACTGGTAGATTCTACACTACACGTCCCCTCCTCTTTATTGATCCATTATATCCTTTATAACTCCATTAATGCTCCCAATATTAGTATAAAAGCAATAAATGTGAAATTGTTAAAAACAGAGATTCTTACAGTCTTATTATTGTTTTAGCAACGATTTTATGTAATATTACAGTTACTAGTTTATATATTTATTGAAAGGAACCCTGGGTGCTCGAGTAATAATCACACTTCACCGATTATTATAAATTGAATAAACACATTTTGAATAAGAAATTTATTTAACAAAATGCGCCCTGTGTCTACGACGTAGTCATTTGATTTCGATTATTAAAAAGAAATTATATTCAGACTGCATTTATTTTACTTTTAAAGAAGAAAGAAAAAAAATTCAAAGTCAAGCATACATTATGAAACACTTTCCAATACATTCAGCATTCTATATCAAAACTTCATTGCCTTATAAGCTGAAAGATGGTGGCTGAATAAACAATTTAGAAAACACATAACACATTTGAAAACACAATTTCAACAATTACCATCTATACTCGGGAAAATATCTGAATTCTTATGTGCAGTATAACGTGTAAATTATCTATAGATTTTACTATATACCACATAGAACGCTAAACTTTAGTTTAATTAGGAATGGTCTAACCCAGTTGAAAATTCTCCTTACACAATTTTCATCAATAACAGGAAATTTACTCTAGTCTTTATGTAAAGCCATGTATATGATCTATCAAATTTATACACATCAAATAAAATACAAATAAAATTAATTTAAAAAAGCATATCACAGTTGAAAACATATTTCCACCAATTACAGTCAACACTGTAACATAATTACTTTGAAGGTCCCTGTAAATGAACGATAAAAGCTATGCACGGCATATTCTATTGTAAGCATCTTGTTCATCTCAGTGGTACCCTCAATATCAATTTTACTATGTTTGAAATAATGTCACATCATTAACAAACACCGCAAACTGTTTTTCTCCAGAGACCATAATGTAACAGGATTTTACGCCCTGTGAATGAACTATAAATACTACACACATCATTTTCAATTGTGAATAAGCGATAGAAAATATTATTAACATATATCAATTTCATTGAAATCCGAGTATATTTAATTGAATCTGGGCACGGATAGACTGCAGAAAAACATTCCGAATTCATATACAGTTTTCACTTGGATTGAAAAGTGTTAAAAAACACAAGGATGGCTGTTGTGCATCTTTTGCGCATCATTGTCCAGAAACAAATACTTTAATCTCTTCAGACCCGAAGATAAAATAACAGTGCGGTTGATTTGTCGCACATATTCATTGATTTTTCACAAACAAAAAGGCAACATAGATGACAGACGGGACTCTTTTTCTGAAATTGACACTTTAGGAGGCTGGTAATTTAGTTTCACAAATACGACTCTAAAATTACTAACACCCTTAAAATATTAATTTAATTATCAATAACCAAAATTACGTAGTAAAAAATTGAAGTCCTTTAATTAATTGAATGATCTACTAATCGTCAAATATTTTTTATTGTGAACAGTTTAAGTTAATTATGAAAAATATGTTACTTTCTTATATACACTGCCTGAAATGCATTTTGTAAACTCAGATGAAAATAACATTTATTTTATCAAGAAATAATCTACCATTTATTGGTTTTGATCCAAAACCAAAAACACTCAGTACAACTGTACAACTGTACAACTAGTACAACTGTATACAAGTAAACTAAAAATGTAAAAAAATCAAATAGTTTAATTTATATCCTCCTCGGTTTGGAAATATCACATGTGATACTTCAGAACCAAGGAGGTTAAGTTCCACTTAATGTTGTTTTTCTATGGTATGTTTCAAGTCTATTTGTTATTAAAATAATTATTTTATTTCCGTTTTAATATCAGTCTGTATAATGCTCTTATAACTTATCACAAAAATAAACTTCAATTTTAAATGGTAGTAAAACATAATTTTTTTAATTGGATAAATAAAATCTTTTGCCTTTAAATATGAACATGTTTAAACTAATCTATTTTATTCAGAAAAGTATATACTTTTTCTGTAAATATATATAATGCGTGTATAAAACGTAAAAAAAGTCTTATAGTTCATCCTTATAATAGTTATTCTTTTTCTTATGTATATGGATTTTATATCGATCTAGTATCAGATATCTTGCAGCACATTTTCCTCGTTTAATGTCTCACTAGCATCTCTTATATAACGTTGAGAAGAAAAGGTTTTTTTTAAGTATAAGATTTATTTTTACCCGATTTTATATTATAATATTTCTTTATGATTACCAAGATTTTAAAGTTAATAAGAAACTAATAAAAGGAAAATGCTATTGTACTGAATTATGAATTCATTCCTTTATGTACTAAATTATGAATTCATGAACATTTTATCTTCTAAAGCATTTTTCGTAAATTTTTTTAAATACATTAGAAGATTTACATAATCATTTAATGGATTTTAGAAGGATTTTAGAAGGATTGAAGAACTTAGAAGGATAAAATTAAATTTTAATTTAATTTGGCGATTTCGTGCAGTATTTATAACACCACTCAAACCTTTTATTTTAAATATACTTTTTAGTATTTTGTAGAATTAGAAATGTACAAATATAATGTTCTTACAATAAAAATATAGAAATATTTCCGAATTGAAAATCCCCGCCCCTTCCTCAACGCCAAGACAGCTGAAAAGATGCAAAAACAAAAAAATCACCCTTTTAAAAATATTTATGTTTTGTTTAAGCAATAATGCTTTTGGAACAAGATAAAGTAATGTATCTATAACTCATACTAAACTGTATTACAACTAATCGATGTATTAAATGAATTCTATAACAAGTTATTTTAATGGTTCTTATAAGTACCGTCAGTAGGTAAAGGATTAACTTACTCAAAGGAACTGTTGTAAGACATTCTTCGAAAATTGCATATCTATTTCTTTTTTTCTTTTTTTTTTTTTTTTTTACTTCAGGATGATAGAACAATTTAAAGGCCAAATTTTAATTTTATGAAAAATGTATACAGAACTTTTGTCTAATTTCTTGAAATATTCTGTAAGTTAAAATGAATCTAAATTTTTTTAAATAAAAATATTTAGAATTGTTTTTATTCTTAAAGTCAATGTAAGCAATTCCACAAATTTTCTTATTCGCGTATCGTGATGACACTAGCACTTTTGTAATTGAAAGATGAATTTAATTGCTTTTAAGTATGGGATAAAATCATTATTATCATAACAAAATTCAGGACAGTGCGAACAGAAAACCGCGTCCGGGGCAAATTTTCAATTTAGTGCACCCCCCCCCCCCCCTCCTTGACTCAGTAAATTTAACAAAACCGATTAAGTCAAAGACCTAAAACAATTTCTAAAATGAAAGAAGCCCTTAGTTTTTAATTTGTTTTGGCGTGTTGGGTGAAGGTTGGTGCAGTAACTTTGAAACGAAAATTGTACGTACTTTCACTGGGAAAAGAATTCCCGATATGTACATATATATATATATATATATATATATATATATATATATATATATATATATGCGTGTGTATGCACAAGAAAGAGGTTCGTAGTAAACATTTAGCACCCCCTCAATTTATGCTCTCGGGGAGATTGCCCTTTTCGACCCCACTCCCCCCCTCTCTCTTTCATCACGATAAATTCAGGCCTTATGTCTCTTGAAGGACTCGGGAAAAATTACTGGGTCTTAGTTGGAAAATTTTACCTCACCAAGCTTATAGCCCCGACCTTGCACCTGCAATTTATCAACTGTTTTGATCGTTACACAATAGCTTCTCTCGCCAAACGTTCAATGATGTGGAGACTATAAAAACGGCGTTACAACAGTATTTTGATTCTAAACAGAAGAGTTTTATCGGCGTGGGATTCACTTACTGCCAGGCAGATGGCAAGAGGTCATACATAATGATGGTTCTTGCGTAAATTCATGGGGGCTCAACTTTTTGTGTTCTCCGCCTTTCTGTTTTTACTAAAAAACGGCTAGAACTTTTGCACTCACCCAATACAACAAGCATTGCGGGCGGTTAAATAACATTTAGCAGTAGAAGTGCTATTTTGCCCAACATTTTTAAAAGCACAATTTAACTTTAATAGCTGTTTACATTATGAATTATATATTCTTGAAACTTTGAAATTCTATACTAATCATTGTATTATTTTAACTGAAATGTTGTTCTTTACATTTCATTCATAAATTTACTAAAACGTATTTTGTTTAACAAAATAGCTCGAAGGGATTAGTCGCCTTTACATTTTAAATTTACGTTTTATTTATAACTTAAAAAATGTTTTAATTAATTTTAAAAGTAACAAATGTAATTTTAAAAACTAACTCATCAAATTTTCATTCCTATTTTTTTTAAATATCAGGGAAATTAACTTTTTACTACTTTAGTCGTGGTATGCAATTTAAAAAAACGTTTCTCGTCACACAAAAGTCATAAACTTTCCTATGATTTATAAAATTACTAAGCAAAAGTCATAGAAGACTAATTAAATATTTTTTCTTTTAAGATTTTGATTTATTGGAACTACACTGTAGTTAATTAAATAACATTTAACAGAAGATTTTTGTGAAAAATCGTTAAGATTAGTTAAATAGTTTTAATTTTACATGGTAAAATTATCTTTAAAGTAATATTTCTGAATCACTTTTCTGTAAAATTTTATGTCTACCCTAGTTATGTAATTGTTGACACAAAAGTGTCTGCTTCTATAAATTAATTGTATTTCATTGAACATCAATCAAAGAACGCGAATATATCTAGTATTTTCATTTTATTACTTTGACACTTAATTGTAATTTAATTTCATAGATTTTAGTTTATTTATTCAGATTTCTAACTTTGTGTTTATTTAAAATTTTTTAACTTATGCGTGCTTTTTTTCTACTTCCACTTCTTATTTTATTTTGATTTTCTGATTAGCTACAGTGACTTCTTGTTTACTTCTAGGTTGATTTCTTCTGTATAATGTCCGCATTATCTTCTTCCCCCGCTTCCTCTCCCAAACATTCAAAGATTCAAATATTTCTCAAGAAAGAAGCCGCAATGCTTTTTGTTTTGATGATTTTTAGTTTGCAGTAACTTACTTGTTCTACACTGCAAACTGATGGTTCAATTGAATGAAGCATACAGTATGTAGTCAGTTCTTTATAATGAGACACATTTGTAATTTTAGAATCATCCTTACTTACATACTTTGGTCAGATGCAATCTTGCTATCTTCTCTATTGGTGACTTTTTGAGCTACAACTATTTTTGCTGTATAAAAAGGCGCGCATTCCGACAATGCTTTTAATGCAAACCGCATGTCCGTACCGTATTTTTTTTTTAAACTTTTTAATTTGTTACCGACAAGTCTGCCATCCCGGATATTGTTCACCATTTACATTTTTTACTTTGAAACATTTAAGTCCTAACGTTCATCTTTCATGGAAGAGTAGTTAAAAAAAATTCGAAACACTTCGCTTACCTTAAATGAAAAGGAAAAAAAAAAGAATGAAGTGTTGCTGAAGAAAAGCTAAATATAATTCGAATAACTAAACAATAACCGATCATGTGTGAGTATTACCGCTGCCATCGAAATACTCAAGGCCTGAGGACACAATTTGTGACGTCATCACTAATCGACCGACTTCTCACTAGTGTTGGAATTCACACCGGGAAATTTTGAATAGCAATTTCCTTTTATTTTATTTGTGGAATATCTATCATCCTATACAACATTAGTAACTATTTAAACTTACTGGCGGGAATTTGGAATCCCCCTAATAAAAAAAATCTGCCAGACGCAGCAACACTGTGGCATTCCGCATCTGGTTGAATTTTTAGTTAGGGTTTCCGAATTCTCACCAGTAAGTTTAAGTAGTTACTATTGTTTTATAAGATGATACATATTCCATAAATAAAATAAAAAGAAATTGCTATTCAAAATTTCCCGGTGTGAATTCCAACACTAGTGAGAAGTCGGTCGATTAGTGATGAAGTCACAACTTGTGTCCTCAGGTCTTGAGTATTTCGATGGCAACGGTACTACTCGTGTACATTGGGTTCCGTACAATAAATATATGAATTAGTAATTGTGCATTGCATTACTCATATAATCATTAAAAGTTGCTACCTAGGCTTCAAAAGCCGATGGCGCATAGAGTACAACGTCCGTGTCTTTGTGTACCCAACAAACACAGAACTTGTGGGCCACTGATGGGTTCGTTATCCTTGGCCGAAAGTGTTCGATGGCGGCCCGCTATCATTGTCCGTAACGGCTCCGTCAAAAAAGTGTCACGCCGGACACAATAAGGCCGGAAGATAATTGGCCTTAAGTACAAGAAGTTGCCTGCAAATGCGCAATTAACGGTCATCTAAAACTTATATTTAGCCGCAAACTGGCCACAAGTATGCTTTAAATGGCAATTATAGATGCAAGGTAGCCACAGCTAGGCCACTAACGATCGTAATTAATAAATACTAGCCAGAACCTCGCCCAAAGCTGCCCACAATTACGCAGTTAATGACTAACATAAATGAAAACTTGCCTAAAGTCAACTATTGTTAAGCCATAAACGTTCAACCATTAATAAATTCCGCACAAAATCTAGCCATATTCATGCCGTTAATGGGTATAATTAATGGATATAATGAACAAATACTAGCCGAAAGCCAGCCACATTCATGCCATTAATGGATATAATGAATAAATACTAGCCGGAAGCCAGCCACATTCATGCCATTAATGGACATAATTAACGAGTACTAGCAACATTCGCGCCATTAAAAATTTGCTCAACGTGACCTTAATTATATATAATTAATGTCACATTGAGCAAATTTTTAGGAGTATCACCCCTTATAGATACAAATCTGAAGAATATCTAAGTAAAGATCCATTTAAAAAAAATTACAAACAGGGACATTTTTTTTTCTTTGATATAATTTAGGTATTTACACGTTCTGTGATAAATTTTTGCCTGAACTTAAACACAAGTTACTTAGAAAATATTAATGTATCTCATAATTTAACACTGTCGTTGTCTCACACTGTGCTAACTAGTTCCAGTTACTAGTTATATAAAAAAATCGGGTTCCGGATTGAAGAAATTAACTTTAAAAAAATGTTAAAATGCAGTAAAATATGCTAAATAACCAATGTTTCAGATCTTGCATATTTCAGTCATCAAACGAAAAACAAAATTTTATCAATTTATCACAGAAAGAAAAAAAGTGGATCTAATTTACTCATTGTCTTTAGTTGAAAAAATTTTAACTATGATTCTATTATATTTTATCAAAAAAATCATATTTCTAATATAACAACTAAGAGCATTACTAAGACACTTTCTTTAATTATTGAACATTAACGGTCATCCACCATATTGGCAAGAATATCTCAAAAATTTCCTTCATTTTCTGATTAAGAATACAAGCAGTGTATATGTATATATTTTAAGTTTCTCTTTTTTCATGTTTCAACATTGATAACTGCAAGCTGAAAATCACGCATAACCAAAATTTAGGCATGAAGGGTTAATTTCTTGTAACAGAAATCTTGCAAAGCTGATTTTAAGTTTAAATTTAATTCATTGACTAATTTAATAATATTAAGGAAGAAATAGCTCATTATTTTAAATCTTTATAAATTAGCATATTATTCAGAATTTTTTTTTATTATTATAAAAGATTTACTTTATGAATTTTCATTTTTTAAAAAAATATCTTGGCAGTTTACTTTTATTTTCAGTAAACAATTGGTCCGGAAATCGGTCCGACAAAATCTCTCTCCATCTCTTTCCATTATTGAGACTCCCCTTTATTTTGTTGACTGCAGAACAGTTGGAAAAGAAAGGTCAGTTGATATTTTTATGGCGTTCGTAAGAGGGGTTTGAAAAAAAGCAAGCAAAAACTGCTTATAAATAGATTTGTTTTAACAGGCTTCGTTGTTTTTCGTTTGCATAAGACATATGGATTGTTAAAAGATGTTAGCCTAGCCCCACAAAAAATTTTCAGAGCCTCCCCTGACATTACTAGCTGGTTACGGCCCTGTACAGTAGTCTTCAATTTTAGAAATATTTACGCATTTACAGCTAAAAATTATTTTATGTATGTATGTGAAAGTTTTCCATTGCTGAGTAAGTGTGTGTGTGTGGGCGGGGGGGGGGGCAGACAGGGACTGCTTTAGGCACAATCTAAGAGCGTTTGGCTGTTTTAACATTTATTTTAAATTATTTTAAATATTTATTTATTTTCTTTCAGTTATTTTTTATGAATAATGTGTGTAAAGTGGCGCCGGTGAAGAAAATGCATGTGTCCCTGTGATGTACATTTTGGGAACAATTTTTGATTTTTATAAAATATTTTCAAACTAAAAAAAATATATAATCTATTTTACTGCTTTAAATACAAATCTCACGACATATTTATATTTTTACTAAAACCCAGATTTAAAATAATTAAACTTACTTTGAAAGAAATGAAGAGAAAAATACATTTCCTCTCTTTAATTAAATATTCAGGTTAGGCGATATTAGCCCTCTACTTTCTAGACAATGACGGACCATTACATTTTTGCCGGAAATCGCCCATGTACATTTTGGGAACAATTTTTGATTTTTATAAAATTTTTCCAAACTAAATAAAAATATGTAATCTATTTTACTGCTTTAAACATAAATCTCACGACATATTTACATTTTTACTAAAACCCAGATTTAAAATAATTAAACTTACTTTGAAAGAAATGAAGAGAAAAATACATTTCCTCTCTTTAATTAAATATTCGGGTTAGGTGATATTAGCCATTAACTTTCTAGACAATGACGGACCATTACATTTTTGCCCGAAACCGCCCCTTAAGAGTTGCCGGGCAAAGTAAATGCAACAGTTCTCTCAACGCCGAAACATTAGCGGTTCTGTAATAGCTGCCGCAACTAGCGGCGGGTCATTTACGGTACAACGTTGTTTGGTTACAAATGGCCTTAACTCCTTTTGGCCGCGACATATACGCCTTTCGGCCATAAGTTGAGTGTTTGTTGGGTATGCCCACACCGTCCGTGTATTTAAGAGTTAATATCTCAGCTAATTACCGACAATTTTTTAGAAAATATTAGGAACAATCCGTTTATACTTTTGCGACAATAGATACATCCAGCGCTCCTCAACTACTGAAAGTTCGCAAATCGAAATTTGTGGGTAACGGAAAAATGCGATTTTCTCAAAATCTTTGTGACCTAAGGTAATCATTGTAGTTTTCCTGCAAATTTTAAATTTTCTTCTTCTTACCCCCAATTTTTTCATAGATTTAATTTCAGTAGATTCAGAAATAGAGGGGGGGGGGCATTTTTCCATTATATTTTCGACGATATCTCTGAAAATATAAAACCTAAAATTAAAAGAAATGTTTTCCACGTTACGCAAGCTTTCACACGATACCCCACACGATATACAAAAGAAATACTTTTTTTGCATGTAACTTAATTAGCCTTTCCACGTGTTTCCTAAATATATTTGCGAATGGTAAATATTCTATACATATGTGGATCGATAGCCTTATCATTACTTCAGCCAATTTGAACTTTCCAAGTTCCATAGTTTACGAGTAAAATGGCTGTAACGGTCAGACAGACACAGGAGTGATCTTATAATGGTACTCTTTTCACTTTTTAAGTACGGAACGCTAATAAAAATTACTACAGCATACAATATCGCAATGTGAGAAAGTATGAATTTATGTGTCTGCATCTTGAGAAAATACACGGGAAACAAACAACTTCTTTTTACATATTTAAGCTTTAATGTATCCCATTACATTTTGCCGGAAAAATAATTTCTCTAATGAATTAATGAAGTGCATTTTTGTACCGTTCCATTTACATTTTTCTTGAAAGAGATTTAATGAATTTTTTTTGCTGTAAAAAAAAATAAGAGTTTATATAATTCTAATTTACTTTCAAAATTTCGCGAACATTAAGAATACTATGAACATGTATCCCTCCTTAATTTAAACAACACCAAAATTTCACAGAGATAAAACTATTTAAAACACATTTTATTCTTTTAAGTTAAAAGGAAGTAGTTGTAGTTTAAGAATTCTTATTTAAAGATAGGTTAATTTCTATTTAAATCTTTTTGTTTTTTTAAATATTATACTGATCAATAGAAAAAAATAAATTGTGATTTAATTACTAACCTTTTGATTACGATTAGTGTTGTCAGGTGTCACGCGTAAATCGTGGCTTCAAATGCTTTAGACAAGTATTTTAAAGTAATTTTTTACGCATTATCTAATGGCTGAATTATCTACGATTAAAGATGGCGAAATAAACTGTAAGTAATTAGTGGTGTCCAGAGTATTTGGAGCCCTGATTTACGCGGGACGCCTGGCAACACTTATTGCGGGACATTATTGGTGATTATTACTTACCCATCATACGTATATAGCATAGGGCAATTTTGTATATCATATATCTTGTAATCGTTTTAAAAGTAAAATAAAAAACTTGACGGATTTACACATTTCATATACTGGAGATTCCGAAAAACATATTTTTAGAGAAAAAAAAATTGCCGTCCATCTGTCTGTGTGTCTGTAAAGCTCTATCTCCCGAACAATTTAAGATGAAGACTTGAAATTTGGTGTGTACTTAGTATGTAATAATGGGGAGACGAATATTGAATATCAGTAACCTCGATTATCGGAACTATTTTTTTCGGATTCTCGAAATATTCGTTCTGATAAAAGTCTTTTATTTTATCAGTCTCTGTAAAATTTTCGAAATTGTTTACTTTAAAAAGTGAATATAAAAGACAAAAACATAATTTCACATAAAGAATGAAGTAAGTCGGATAATTAGTTGCCAAGATATTTGAAATAATATTTTCCACACTCTTCGTCTTCTCATGACCCTGTATTTCATTCAAATTTCAATTCAAAGATATATTTTAATTGGAAACGAGACGCTTAATCCGGCACAGTAAGCTGTTAGTTAATATGATTATCATTTTCGGAGTTATAAGGATGTTTCTTTTGCGCAATTCGGTACTACTTGATTATCCCGTCAACCAAAAACTATCAGTAAACTATAAGATTAAATGCCAATAATGGCTTATCGTAAATATTACATTCACTTGGCATTAAACACGTTACACATGGTTATTACGTTATTAAGTGATTTTTAATTCGACGTTTTATTTGTATTTTTATTAATCTTTTGCTAATTTATTTGCTCTTTTCTTCTTTAAAATAAAAATTATGCCAATTTGAATAATATTGCGAGTAGTTTGGCGATTTGTGTAAATTGGTCCACGGGATAATCAAGTAGTACCCGCAATTCAGTAATAGAGCATTACTGTGTATTAAAAATATTTAAATATAAGTTTAAATTTTATTTTGAAATTGCAATACATTTTATAAACAGTTTACACATATTTTATTTTCATATTTTATTTTGTGCATAAACATGATGGTTAAGTATTACGGTGGCCCCCAACGACTAGTTTTTATACTCATTCGTATCATAATTTAAAGAAAAATAAAGATTATCTCTTAAAATTATCCTAGTATAAGTGTATGGCAGATATATTTTTTCGAAAAGTGGTACGAAATGAATAAAGAAACAGTCACTGTGTAATAAATAATTAACAAATAAATAAAGTACTATTGCCAAGCACTCTTGGGATTCCGACCATAGTTTTAATTTTCAAAATGCTAAAATTATCTTTAATGCAAATAGTATCTCTGAATTGGACTTTCTTGAAAATTTAGATATTTATCTCAATCGTGAAGTTATTGTTAATGATAAATCTGATTTCACAATGGTCTCTGCAGCTTGGAAAAATCTTTTCAGTACTATCATATAATTTACTTTTTAGTATTAATTAATATTATTCTGTTTTTATATTTTATTCATTTACGTATTTTTATTTTATATGTTCACATATTTTAATATATGTGTGTGTTTTTCTTTTATTATAATTTTTTTTTAATTTCCAATTTGCTTTCCCCCGCCCCCTTCTACTCTGTGTTCTTCCGTTTCGATTGTACTCTTCTGTGATTGGTTGTTGTCTTCTGCTTTCCTATTGGCTATTGATGTCTGATTTCCTATTGGCTGTTTCTTCAGCTTGTTTTCCCTTCCCTTATCTTTCATTTCAGTTTTGCTGCTGCTTTCATAGTAGAAGGACGTCTTCTTTGCGCCTGACGAGGAAAGACTCAGATCTTTCGAAAGGCCTAGCGCATGTAAACGTTTTTTATGGTGTTTTAAGAAGTTCTTTTAATACTTATTGGTTCACACCAGTTTCAACTTATTTGCTTAGAAAATCATGCTTGAAAAGTGTTTAAATTTCAAAAATTTACTCAGTTGAGCAACGGTTTTCAAAAAAATTTCATTTGAAAGGTTTTTTTCTATTCTATGTAATAAAAGTGAAAATTATGCGAAATATAGGAGTGAATGTTTAAGGGATGAAAGCAAAATCGATAGCGTAGGTTGTTCTCACCGTCATGATGACATAGGCATATTGCGCTTCATTAACTCTATTAAAATGATAATTTTTAAATGTGTAACATAAGAAAAGAAAATTTGCCGCTAATAAATAGCCTTACAACGGATATGAATATTTATTGGACTTTTGTAATATATGTGGAAAACTGAAACTTTGCGTCGCATTTGGTTTTCGATACGCAAATGTGGTTTTATTAATATTATTATTATTATTATTAATATTATTATTAGGGGGTTCTTCCGCAATTATTGAAAATTTTCTTTTTTTTTATTACATTAATTTGTAAATATATTTTTCAATTTATAGATATTATTATTTGGATTATTTAAAATGTGGCAACAGTAGGTAAAAAATGTCTATTTCAAACTATTAATTAACTCTCTATTTCGATAATATAATGTTGAATACAAAATTGAAAAAAAAACTTAATAAATCAAACAAATAAAAGAAAACTCCTTGGACACAGACCTCCACAATGTAGTCCATTTTGTGCCGTCAAAAGATGGTTAAATTGCTATGCATAGTTTTTGATCTTACAAAACTTTTTAAACTCAACTATCTAGATTAATTTTAACATTAAATACCGCTTCAAATAATTCTTCGACTTAAAATTGTCTTCTTTAGCCTCTATGTCGTACATTTTTGCATAAAATTACCAGTAATCCTGTTCTTATATATAATAATTTCTGAAGTATAAGCAGAGAAAAATTAAGTCGCAATAAATTCATTTACGGCCTCATCAGCATTAGATATATTATATATATTTTATTTTTAGAATATAGAGATTATTAATTGTATTAACAAAATAAACGATCAATAGATGCACATTATACATAAATTATAAATAGGAATATTTTAAATATGGTATAAAAAAAGAGTAAAAGTTACGTTTTCAAACATTTCAAAAATAGAAACAGCGATAGAATTCAATAAATGTAACAAGGAATTATATGATGAAGCGGCGACTAGAAAACAAAAAAAATCACAATAGCCAGTAACAAATGAACTCTCAGTGATAGGTAAATTAAGGAATGAAAGTTTAAAACGACATAAAGAAAGACTACATTATAGCAAAATCTGAAAAAAAATACGTAAAAAAATAATTAAAATAATACATGAATGAATTAGGAATACAAAAATATGTTACAACTTTTTTTCAAAAAATAAACAAACTAGTAAAATAAAATAAATTTATATAAAAAAAAACACCAAACTAATATAATTAAAATAATTGAAGAATTGAATCATTAATAAAATTGCTGCAATTATTTTATTAAACTAGACTACCCTGCAACTTAAAAAAAGCAATAATATAGTAGATTACACTTTTTTGGTTACAAAAACACCTAAGATATATAAGTAACAATAAATCCGACATGTTGGAACGAATGTATTTAACCCTTAAATGCCGGGTGTGGCTTTTCGGCAACATACCCAATTTAGGCTTCTAAAATACTATTATAATAATATTGAAGCTATAACGCCTAATGTTGCGAATAAAATACATTCTGAAAATATTATTAAATCTATTTTCAACATGTAGATGGCAGCACTTCTGCTGTTTAAGAATAAAGATAGATTTATTTTTTCAATTGTTGCTACATGTTCTTTTTGTTTTGTTTGGAAGCTTGCGAAATACCCTATTTCGTTCTGCAGTCAGCAAGAAAAATTTATTTCTTCGAACATTTCCAAAAATTCTTGTGTGTTTAGCATTATAGAAATTTATCAAGGAAAATTGTTTTTTCAATTAAAGACCAGTATTGCCGATTAGTACTAAACTGTTTTTTACCTGTAAATCATACTTAAAACAAAATATGTTTTTTTTAAGCATCTTCCCCATGGTTTATTAAAAAAATGGAAGCCCAAAAACATTATTACAGTGAATTTTGGAAAATAAGACATTTAAGGGTTAATCTTAATTCGGCTTGCTGGCTGACCCGGCTCTAAATTTCGTAAATATATTAGACGAGGGAATTCCCACTCTGAAGATTACGTGCTCTATGTTTTGCAAATAACGCTAATTTATGATTACTAGTGGCGCCAATTTATATGAGTTCATGGGGGCGAGCTCACCCAATAATTTGATCTCTCCGACCGTCTAATTTTAACTGATTTAATCAGTAATTAGTTTTTATTAATTATTTAATCTCTGAAATAAAATTTGGTTTTATTAAAGTTCCCAAAATTGTTTTGTTTGAAAAATAGTAAGGATATCCATTAGACTTACATGAGCACTGAAAACCTCTTCAGCGGATAGTTAAATTTCTCACGGAAACAAATTTTCTGTATATAGTAAAAGCTCTTTCATCCGGAATTCTATGGTTCGACACATTCTATAATGCGTCACGCAAGCCCGCGGTTATTTTTATTTTTTCTTTCTACGAGGGAGATTCTCAAGGGTCAGCTAGGTGGGGAGGCCTACCAAATGGCTTAAGCACTCACAAGCCCCACCCAAGAGGGATATTCTCAAAAGGTGGGATCATTAAACGTTAACTATATGTAATTTTTAAAATTTTCAAATTAAAGGCCAAATTTTTTTAATAGTATAGTATTTTGCCTATAAATATAATATATAAATATTTTAATAGTATGTCTACAAAATTATACACAAACATTAAAAGACAACAACTATTCTGGAAAATTAATGATTAAAGCATTTAATTAGCAGTTGTGTACGTTACAAATTTTGGACATTTGCAGATTTTGGACGTTGCTCTTAGTATTTAAAAAATTCTTAAGACTAAGAATGTAGTAAATGTGCCTGTATACATATATATATGTATAATTAACTTTTTGTTATCCAGTAATAATAATAATAAAATCAAATGCTTTGTTACGTACGTTACATTCGGATATAACAAAATACAGAAAAATTCTTTATAGAAAAGTCCTTCTATCTTCAAAAAAGCAATAAATCAGCCTGCCATCTCTTAACGAAATTATCAAAAAATCATCCGTTTCCTTTATGCATTCGTTGTTTACCATTAGAACCATCTGGAAAAAAGTTAAAACTCTTTTTCTTGGAGGTACATTGGAGCAGTTAACGTTATGAATGTCTGAAATTGGCCTCTTTAGCATAAAATAAAAAAAAAATTAAGATATTTATACAAAGCTTTTACAATAAATTATGTCATTTTCTATCTCTGAATAGAATTAAAAACTCAGTGTAAAAAAAAAGTCAATGATAATTAAAGTTATGTTTGAAAGGCTTAAAGTTATGACTTGTGTCCAGTGCCCACCTTTTGAGAAACGTCCACGACCACTGTTGACTGGGATCAATAGAATGCGAGCATCCACAAGATTCTCAGATTCAGGAGGTGGAATTGGATGAAGAAGGAGCCGCGGCAGATGAATCTAAAGTTTCTTGGAAACAGACTTCTCTTGCATTAGATAGATTCACAAAATTTGCCTAATCGAGCAAAAGCTACACTGCTGCTGAACATATAAATATGTCTATAATCCGTAACGATTTTTTGAAGAAGAAATCCGAATAGCGAAAGCAACATGATATCAGGCACTAATTAAAAATGTAATGTTTATATTAATTTTTTGCTACATGTACAATGTAATGTACATATACAGTGCCTTGTATGTACATTACATTGTACATATACAATATATATTAAATAATTGGATTTTAAGTTTGTATTCTATGTTTTTCTTTAATGCACACAGTTACTAGGATGACGAAATATGAAACAGTATTTGTCAGATTTTTATACAATTTGCACGAGTTAATAATACAGGTGAACGCAAAAAAAGCATTGACGTTCGATAATCCGGAAAAATCTTTAATTCGGCACGGCTGTGGTCCCGAATGTGTCGGATTAAAGAACTTATACTGTATTTTGCCATCTGCTTTGATGTCTTGAACTGATAAAGCACTTAGGTGACTAACATATATGCTTTTTTATATTTAGTTTTTTGTACTTTCAATAGTTAGCAATTCTAATGTTAAATAATTATTAAGATGCTACTTGGCGAAGACTGATATAAATTTAACCTCTTCAAGGGCGGTGGTTCATTTTTGGACCACTTAATTTTAATTGTTAAATGCCACATTGGCACCAGAATATTGAAATGAAAATTTTCCTTTTATCAAGTAAGTGAACAAAAGCATTTCCGTATTTCAAAATATGTTTGTAAATTCTGGTGCAATTCACTTTTTTCGACATTTTACGAATAGAAGTACCTTGCTCCTGAAAGGATTAAAAGCAACGTTAAAAACGCCAGAATAATATATGAGCAAGTTTTCTTTATTCTTTTCGCCGAGGACGGTACGCTAAACGCTACCGAAACTAGTCTGCTGAATGTTTGCTTATTCTGGCGTTTTTAACGTTACTTTTAAATTTAATTCTAATGGTATTTAAAATAAATATTAAAGTATTTATGAGAAAGAGCTTATATGAATATAATTTAATAAAATTATTTATAAAAATATAATGATATTATAATAATTTAAAAATTGGCTCAGAAAAACAATTTAATTTCGAATTATCAACTTTAGTCATTCGCTCCTACCCTCTCTCTCTCCACACGCATATACAAACTAAAGGGGGGAAATTATGTGTTGTTTTACTCAAACATTTTTGAGCCCACTAAATAATTTTGAGAAGTTGGCGCTATTGTCGAGCACAATTTACACCAGCCTGTATGTTAGACATGTTGACTAGTGTGAGTCGAAAAAAGCTAAAATTTTCAGATCAACTTCTAATAGAGCAGAAAAATTATACCTTTTGTTATTAGAAGAATAAAGTAAAAAATATTTTTGAAATCAGTTTAGGTTGCGCAATGCACTTGAATTTTTGAAAATATGATGAAAAGTGACGATTTTTGAAATTAATGATGAAAATTAAAAAATATTCAGAGCTACTTCTAATAGTGCGTAAATGTCACATTTTGGTATTAGAAGAATAACACAAAAAATATGTAAAATCGGTTACTATCTTTAAGTCGCGCATTGCACTTGTATTTTGCAAAATATGACCAAAATTGACAATTTTTGAAATTACATTATGAAAATAAAAATATATATATTCAGCCCTAGAAAAATATGCAGACCGAAATAGCGAGAAATGTGCGAGGTTTTTTGACACCAAGTTAAATTTTAGTGCTCACAATTACTCATAACTTAGTGACTGATCTACCCGCAAGGTTACTTCACATCCCATATTGCACAGAACAAGCT
The DNA here is from genome assembly GCA_963932465.1 of Maratus speciosus. Lineage (NCBI taxonomy): Eukaryota > Metazoa > Arthropoda > Arachnida > Araneae > Salticidae > Maratus > Maratus speciosus. Next base: position 268,784,464 of record OZ010795.1, read on the forward strand.
CAGAGAGCATTTTGTCTCTCATTGATTCAAAAGCTCTCTCAGACAGTCACAGATTCCATTGCTTTCCAAACATCTCTGATCATTGACAATCACAGGTTTTTGGGACGAGCAAACACTCTATTACGCTCAGTAACAGAGTGTATCAACTTCTCCAATTATTTTTGGGTAACCTACGCTATAATGTTATTGTCTTGAACAGATGCATTTCTCCTAGAATAATAGAATGATTCCTATTAATGTCAAACTATATGTATATATAATGCACATGTCTACATGGCGTATAAAACTATTTCAATTCATTTATAGGGTTTTCAATGGATCCATACAGTCTGAGAGTTCTGTTTGCGGTCGTTAATGAGAAATCAGCACTCGGTTAAGGATAGCAAGATTCCTAAGGACAGAAGCCTGTCACACAGCATTTACAGAAGATACATATTTTAAATCTTAATTGAAGGCATTTGGTTTATTAACAGTCATTTTTGGGATATTGCAATTGATTAATTGAAATTTGACAACAAATAGTGTTACAAAAACAAGTAGTTGCTTACACAGTTAAAAATTGGCAGCAAACTGTTTAATCATTTGACATTTTTTGTAAATAACGATTACTTGACCATATTGTTAACATATTATGACCATATTATTGACCATATTATGGTCACGATCATAAAAAAATACGGTTAATAACTGTTATCTGTAAAAACGGTCAAATGGCTGGGCAGTTTGCTGAAATTTCTTAACTGTGTACCTTCTATAGGAACAGAAAACAATGCCGGCCCTGTGCTTTTCCATCAGTATGTTGAAACAAGCGCCTAAAAGGTAATTCATTGAAAGGCAAAAGGGAAATAAACCAATGAAAGGGCATACCTTCTAAATTTCAAATAGCCCCTTATTTTCTATCCCGTATTGATAGAAGTGCTGTCACATCCAACTACAACGATTTCATCTAAGGAGATGTTCATTTCAGATAGATATAAAACAACACTTCTAATACTATCTCTACCAGCTCCAGCTGTAGTAGCCATAGGACCCAAGTATTTTGAACCCGGCTCGCAGAAATGTGCTATTTTGACAATGTTTTCCAAAGTTCAAGTGAGATGAAGCGACCTAAAGATAGTAATCGATTTTAAATAGTTTTTATGTTATTCTTCTAATTTCAAAATGTGATGTGTACGCACTATTAGATGTAGGTCGGAATATGTTTTTAAATTTCCATCATGTAATTTCAAAAATTGTCAATTTTGGTCATACTTTCCAAAATACAAGTGCAATGCGCAACCTAAAGATTTAAGCGATTTCAAATAATTTTTTGTGTTATTCTTCTAATACCAAAAAGTGTGACATTAGTGTGACATTTACGCACTATTAGAAGTAGCTCTGAAAATTTTTAAACTTTCATCATTAATTTCAAAATTCGTCACTTTTCATCATATTTTCAAAAAATTAAGTTGAATGCGCGACCTAAAGATATTAACCGATTTCAAAAATATTTTTCGCGTTATTCTTCTAATTACAAAAGGCAACTTTTCTGCGCTATTAAAAATTGATCAGAAAAATTTCGTTTTTTTCGACCTACCCTAATGTTGACACGAACTACAACAAATTTCCCACAGAAAATGTTCTGTGGAGCATTTAGTGTTCATTTACAGGTACTCTAAAAAAAATGATTGCTTTACTATAATTGTTTGAAGTACGCTTTTAAGATGTCGTTCTACTTCTGACATAATGAAATTGATATACTTTATTTACGTGTGAGGTAATATAATTTGTACAGAAAATCGTGTAGCATTAAATGTACTTTTACATTGTGAGAAAAAATTCAGATACGTTAAAGTCTATGATCGATAGTTGCTGGAAAGACGTTTTCAGTTCTAATAAGACAGTTTCAGCTATGTTTATGTTTCTAATCTGGAAAAAAATTAGTATATTATGAAGTATATATATCTTTTATAAATAATATACGGGGTTGTCAAAATAATTCGAATATACTACCATCCATAGATGCGAATTTGTGAACGTGTGTTTGCAATTGGATTATTTTCTTTCTAAATCATCTATTTAGATGACTCCTTTCATGGAATTAAAAAAAATGAAATTTTTTTAATATTATTCTAGTGTTGAAAAGTACTTCAAAACCTATGCTTGGCGCATGATTTTTCTTGTTATCGTTATTAATAAGTATCTGCCAAATTTCGTCTTTAAAGACGCTGTTACTGGTTGCATTAGAATTAGGCGCAGTCACTTTACAATATCAAAATCTAAATTCCATCATAGCTGCATTGAATTCGCTTACAAGTTATTTCGCTTTAAAAGAATTTTTTGTGCATTATCTTTATGCACGTCAGAGTAGCAAAAGTGATGTTTTTCATTCATTTAGTTCTGTCAAATTTACATTTTTCGTCATGTACTTTACGATTCGTAGGAATGCGTAACGCTTGCACCTATTTTTACGAAAAACCCAAATTCATTTAATGGCAGTTATTACGGTATTACGTAACTGTTCTGTGGTTTTATTACTGTGATGTTTCATTTATTCACTTTTAGATTTTCGATTTCAAAGCTAAATAAATTAAAACAAACAGTAGCTTAAACAGCTGAGTTAAATAAGTTAAAATGAGTCCGTTATTTTATTTAAAAAAACAATTTTTATCAAATTGTTCAACAGAATGTAAATAACATAATTAAGATTTTTTGAGTCAGAGTGATACGGCGATATAAAAATAGATTTATAAGCTTTGAAAACTATCTAATTCATAACCTAAATTAAAGTTCAATTTTGAATTTAAAATATTGAGGTTCAATCCTAATAGTATTTACCTTAATCTTATACTGATGAATGTTTCTCAAAAACATAACAGTCGTTCTAGTAACTCAGCATTTTAGAATAAGAAATATGTAATTATCTTGTATTTACTTTGACATTTGCTTAATAATTTTATAAATTATGATGCGTTTTATGACTTCTGTGTAACAAGTTGTAGAAAGTTTTCAGAAAATATATCCTATGCCGTAAGGATTTAATAAATAGTGTTCTCATAAAGTTACATCTTAATAATTACAATTGCGAGTGCTAGTTTTCATAATGCACTTATCTCATAAAGCTAATTTAAATATTAATTTGGTCCTAAATAAAACCAAAAATTTCTCCTCGAATGTTTGCTAAATGATCTTCGTGTTCGAGTGTTGACAGAAAATGAATGTACGTTATTATTTTTAGAAACTAAATGACGAAGTAAAATAATTTTCTACTCCGTAGCAAAAATGACTTTGTGGACGTTTGTATCACTCTGTTCACTTTTTAGTTTCAAATAGTTAACGTTATCCGGAGAATATCACTAACGATAATTGTACGTAACAATACTTGTAGTTTATTTTTGAAGAGACTAGCTAAAGTACCCGAGGTTGCCCGGAATTTTAAGAATGTTTGTTTTGAAAAATCAACTATTGCATGTTAATTTATGTAACTATCAATCTTTTTTTTTAGGGTTCCGTACTTAAAAAGTAAAAACGGAACCATTATGAGATCCCTCCTGTGTCTGTCTGAGCCATTTTACTCGTAAACTATGGAACGTGGAAAGTTGAAATTGGGGGAAGTAATAAAGACTATCGACCCACATATTTTCAGATTATTAAACATTTATAAAAAAATTTCTAAAAATGTGGAGAGGCAATGAAAAAAAAATACTTTCTTTGTATATCGTGTGCGGTATCGGGTGAAAGCTTTCATAATGCTGAATTCAAAAATACATTTCTTTTAATTTTAGGCAATACATTTTCAAAGATATCGTCGAAAATGTAGCGCAAAAATATGTACTCCCCCCCCCCCCTCATCTAATTCCCAATATACAGTAGACGCTCGATTTTACGAAACTCGTTTTTACGAACTATTCGTTTTTACGAACTGAAGTACTGGTCCCGACCAGCATCCCATTGAACTAATGTTACTCCCATTTATGAACTTTCGAGTTTACGAACACATTATATGAATCCCATCGAGTTGGTAAAATCGAGCGTCTACTGTACTGAAACTAAAATTGTGAAAAAATTAGAGGTAGTAGACGTTAATTTAAAGCTTGCAAGAAAATTATAGCGATTGCCCTAGGTCACATAGTTTTTGAGAAAATCGCATTTTTCCGTTACACACAAATTTCGATTTACGGGCATTCAGCAAACGTTTTGAGCAGCGCTGGAGGTACCTATCGTAGTAGAAGTATAAAAGCATTGTTGATCCTGATTTTCGAAAACATTCGTCAGTAATTAGCTCAGATATTAACCCTTAAAGATATGGACTGTTTGGACATACATAATGACAGGGGCGGCGTACTCTATGTATCATTGGCTTTTAAAGCCTAGTTAACAACTTTTAATGATATATATATATGTAATGCAATGGCCAGTAATAGTATAAAAACAATAAACGTCAAATTGTTAAAAACAGACTAATTCAAAGGGTCTCAGGTCTCTTAAAGCTTCAAAAATTGTTTAATTTAAATTTTTTTAGATGTTAATCTTCTATCTTTTCTGAACAGTTTAATATAATTGTTTCCATCAAATTATCATAAGAACAGAAGTTATGGCTTTTAGAATTATACCTGCTCAGTAGCTGAAGCGGCATTTTTGAAACTTTAAAGTCATTTTTTCCAAATGACTTTTTGGGGCATAAAGCGCACGATGTCTCAAAACATTTGAATATTTTTTTATGAAATTTTCAAAACGTACGCTTCATGTTAATTTGTATAAACTGAACCTAAAATTTCCTTTTTATTGTTCAAAAAAATATTTTTTTAAATAATTATGTTGTTGAAATTTTCAAAATTTTGTATTAGGTAAATACAACTTTGTATTAAAAATATAAAAATGCTTTAAATACAAATTTATTTAGGTTCAGGGTAATTACTACAATCGGAAATATAAGTAGGCACCAAAGTTTTATTCGAGTTGCAATATTTATTTTCTAACTGTGCGCGTAAGCTGTTATACCAATTGCTTGCCAAATATCTGACAGTTTGGAGCACCCTGTAAATGCTAATTCTGCATCTTGCAATTTTTTAAATGCACAAAATGAAAGAAAGTACTTATATTTTTCATCTCAATAAAAATTGTGTTTTAAAATCATATACATTTTAAGATATTAAATGTTGAAAATGGTCTCTTTTTTCATTTTTTTTTTCAATTTTAAGAGCCCTGAGACCCCTTAATTAGAATGAATTACATAAATACTATGGGATTCGCGACTATTTTGCATTGAATGGATCTTTAAATAAGCCTCAAGTGACTTTAAAAGTTAATTAAAAACCTATCTGGGAAAACGCGGCAAGGACCAAGGCGGTGTTGCAAATTCGTGACCGCCTTTCGAAGCACACTTAGCACAATATCATATGTAAACTTCCAACGAATGTTTTGCTTTTAGCTACACTGTAGAAAGAAAGGTTATTACAATGCTGAATTTAGTTTTATGAAATGACAAATTAAATTTAAATATGCACTGCTTTTATTGTCAGTACCGAATTAAGTTCATTATAAACAGATCAAGATAATATTAAACTAGTCAGATGTGTCAATCCCAAAACTTTCTTTTATCTCATACATGTTAATACTTCTTGATAAATGCAGCACATCATCGCCACCGGTTAGGTGATTTATACCAAAATCTAATCAGGGACAACTTACGTGAACTTCTAATTGAATTTGAAGTTTAATGAAAATCCATGCGTTAGTTTTTGAAATAGAGCTATTGCGGAAATCGTGAAAAGTTCTGCATAGCAGTGGCATCTCTTGGGCAATTTACACCAAAAACTTATCAGGAAAAATTTATACCAGGGAATAACTGAATCTAAAGTTTAAGGAAAATTCATGCATTAGTTCTTGAGTCTATTGCGGAAATCGTGAAAATTGCAGCATAGTATAGAACAGCAGCATCTGTTGGGCGACTTACACCAAACACTAAACAGCAGTAATTTATATCAGGGGCTAACTGGATCTGAAGGTTGATGAAAATCCATGCATTAGTTCCTGAGATAGGGCTATTGTGGAAATCATGAATAATGTAGCAGAGCAGCGCCAGTTGCTGTGCGATTTACACCAAAAAGTAATCAGCACCAATTTTATATCAGGGACTAACTGAATCTAAAGTTTTATTAAATTCCGTTCAATAGTTCTTAAGATAGATTCAAAATTTGTGTCACACACAGACAGGCAGACTCACAGACAGACATTTTGTAAAAACATGATTTTAATTATCTCTGTCCCCTAAAACGTATAAATCCGTCGAAAACCGGAATTCGAAAATTTTCACGAATCCAATACTTTCTTCTTGTAAAGATAGAAGAAAGTAAGAGTTATAGAGAAAGCTATATTTGATATTATTTAGGTTCCATATCTGTCTGAACTTTCAAGATATATCCATCTACATTTTTCCAGAACGTAAATTTAGTAAATTTCATTTAATCTACTCTGAAAAAATAATTTTTTTTTTTTTAAATGTAAAAAAAAAAATAATAATAATTTTTTTAAATACAGTCTTTTTTTTTTAAACAAAATTTATTATAAATCTAGCAGAACTACCTGGCTTCGCCCGTGTCAATTATAAGGAACATTCCAGGTAAAATAAATTAAAACGTAGAACTTTTTCCTATTCGACATTGTACAAAATGAAATTGTGTGATGTTTAGAAGTTAGAAAAATTGCAGTAAAGGTACAATTTATGGGGCACAATTTATGGGGTACAATTTATGGGGCACAATTTATGGGCACTGATATAATGTTTTTACTTTATAATGTAGATATATACCATACAAACGAGAATTTCATTAAATACTGCGAGATTTGGTGGCTTTTTTTTTTTTTTTTTTCGTATTGTCAGGAAAATCACATATTTTTCTCTTACACTCGCAAAAAAAAAAAAAAAAAAAAAAAAAACGCGCATTCTTTTATTAAAACTCAGCGGCAATCACAATAACTGAATTTTTTTTTTTTTTTTTTTTGGCGACTGTGAGAGAAAAATGTGATTTTCCTGACAATATACCAAAAAAAGAAAAAAAAATCCATCAAATCGCGCAGCATTTATTGAAATTCATTATATGAAATTCTCGTTTGTATGGTATATATCTACATTATAAAGTAAAAACATTATGTCAGTGCCCATAAATTGTGCCCCATAAATTGTGCCCCATAAATTGTACCCCATAAATTGTACCCCATAAATTGTGCCCCATAAATTGTGCTTTTACTGCAATTTTTCTAACTTCTAAACATCACACAATTTCATTTTCTGCAATGTCGAATAGAAAAAAGTTCTTTCAAATGAAGTTTATTTGAAAATTGTATCTCAATTTTCTGATTTTAATGGATTTTAAAGTAATTTTCTAAGCACGGTTATTTTTAAAGTTGCGTGCAACCGGATTAAGAAAGATGAACCCGTTTACTCTCAATGCAATAGTATAAAGAAATATGTGTCTATGAGTAACGCTGGTGTCACATTTTCGGTGGCAACAAGCTAACACAACACTAAATTTCCCTTTTACTGAAATTTAACCTCTAAAGATCGCATATTCGATTGTTTTTAACATCTTATAGAAAACTAAAGTACTTTCAGCATTTGTTTGTAATGTTTGTCTCAATTTACAGGTTTTTTTTTAAATGGATTTTTAAGTAATTTTCAAGCATGAATATTTTTTAAATATGCTTGCCACCAAATTACAAAATATTAACTCAATTGTTCAAAAACATTGTATAAAATTCAGAATTTGTTTGTTTTCGTGTAATATTCAATACTAAATTGGCAAACGAAATTAAACCGCCAAAAATAAAATAAAATAAAATACGACTTCGATAGATATCAAATCAAACAATCAAGAATTTTTTTGAAAAGTGAAATAACTTCTCTCTTTTCAGTATAAATCACAGAAAATGTTACCACTGAATCTAAATCAGTACAACACTTAACTATAACGTATAGCTATAATATATCGCTGTAGTATACAATCGAGGTAGTAAAAAAAATATAGGAGCTATTTATTTACAGTGAGTTTGACTATACGTTGGAAAGAATTGATAGAATGTGACGTCATATCTAGCTTTTTTTTCTTTTCCCTAAATTGTTTTCATGAAATTTGACTGTCTGTATTAAAGATGTTTTGGTTTAAAAAAAAAACATTCAAATTAAGGTGCTACGTCATTTTACCGCTTTTATAATTAAAGTTTTTATTTTATATGTAATAAAAAATGTGCATTTTCTGTTAAGATTGATGTCAATTTCAAAAATTCAAAAATATAGCAAGAAAGTGACGTCATATCTAACCTTTTTTTCTCCTTTTCTTAAATTGTTTTCATGAAATTTGATTGTCTGTATTAAAGTAGATGATTTAATTTTTAAAAAAAACATTCAAATTAGGGTGCTACATCATTTAACTTCTCATATAGTTATTTTCTGTTTAGAATGGCGTCAATTTCAAAGAATGCAAAAATATAGCAAGAAAATCTGAAAACAAAAACATGCATTATGGATATTTTTTTTACATGATTGTGTCATTTTTTAGGGTGTGGCAACAAGAAAGAAATGACTGAATAAGAAAATTTAAAAAAAGATATTTCTAAAATGTTAAATTATGGAATGTGGTAGAAAAAATGGATAAATAGTGGTATTTTGATTTTTTAAAGTATACAGTGATCTTTTCCACGTTCTAAAACGTATGTACATCAAGTTTGTGCAAATCGGTCAAAAATTGAAGATTTGTATAAAAGACATACACTCGGAGAACGGCTTTTATATATATAGATAATTTCCGAAAAACTACATTCGATATAACAAATGTCTGTGGTAGATGGTGATTTGCACTTCAATGCTGGTTACTTATTTCAGTATAAAAACATTTATTATACTATTCGTTTTATTGTTTATCGCATTTTAACCGTGCATATTTATTTCGGATAAGCATTGTTGTTAATTTGTTTAACTTTTGTTTAACTTTGGAGTTTATTTTGCGCATATTAAAAATTACAGTACAAAAGCTCTTTCGAAGGCAGTTTAATTTCGTAAGATGTATTTTTTAACTTCAGGTTTAGTTACATATTCTTATTTTTTCTAATGACCTAAATTTATTTCCATATAATAATTTCACTTTTTTTTAAAAATCACATTTTATTATGAAAATCTGTGAAAGTAAGGGCAAATTAGAATTATATAAGTGCATATATTTTTTTACATTATAATGCAGACACTTAATGCAATTGGACTTTGCCAAAAATATATCAGAGAGATATTATTTATTGTTAAAGCTTTGTGTAACTGTTTTTTAACCCCAGGACGTGGATAATTTGTAACCGGCTGGAATAGTACATTACTATGGTGATAGACATACGCATGTATGCTACAGTTAACTTATAAATAAAATAAGATTTCTTTTTTCTTTCATAATCGAAAAATTTGATGTTATACAACGCAACATGTTGGGTTTCCCTCATCTAGTACATCATTATTCTGATGTAATGAATATCAAATTTACAGTTAGAGCTACAGAGAATGACGAACAGTAGATAAAATATACATTTTTTTATGAAAATACATACCGGTTATACAAAATAAAACATATTTCCATTTGCAATTTTTTAAAGAAATATAGTTAAAGATGTTAAAGATAGCCTGTCTGCCATGTTACAGGTCACGACTTCGGCTCCCGGCTGGGCAAAGTTCACTCTCATCACGTCGTGGTCGGTAAAATGAGTACCAAGGTAGCTTGGGAGCTAAACACCGAGGGTCTAACGTTGGGCTGACCACCTGGCCGGGTCATATTCTGCACATCCCTTCGGGGCCCAAGGTCAAATAAACAAAGTTGGGCACTGTAGACCCCGATCCTTCATAGATCGTTCAACCACAGGTTTGCTTTTTTAGTTAAAGGTATATTGTTAAATTTCCTAAAAAAAATACAAAAATATTTATGAAATTATATGCATGAATATAGATGTATACATGAAAAGAGAGGAAAATAAATAATGCAGAACAGTCAACTGCGCTAAATTCCACTTTTATTTAGCATATTATAGAACAGATTTGTTAGGGAAATGCTCATTTCACTTGATGCTAGACATATGATTTACTCCAGGTAGTAATTGAAATTTGTGTAGAAAAAAGGAACTTCACATCCACTTTCGAACTCTTACAAAACATTTCATCTGAACTCTGACCTCCCACATCTATTCTCTGTACACTACATCTTTTACATACATGATACGAATAAATAATGTGAACAAGTTTGTTTTTTTAAGTCAAACTGAAAAGTGTACTTCATACCTATTCTTCACACCTTGAAAACCTTAATTCAAGAAACATCTTGTTAATAAATATTTGCTGTTACTTTGAAATGCTTCTTTCGAAGGAGAAAACCAAATGCAGTTTTCTTTTTACTGTTCGTCTTAACACAGTATGTCCGAACCGTTCGGAATAAAGTAGACGTATTCTTAAATTTTATAATTTTACTTTTGTAATTTTGGAAAAAAAATCAAAAAGGATCGATTTCGCGTTTTACTGTTTCTGAAATTCTTCGCTGGGGCTCGTTTTCTTTTCTTAAAATTTACTTCATTTTAACTGCAGTTAACTGTTTTTCAATTTTCGTATTTGGTTTAGTGCATCGTTTTTGAAGTATAAAACGGTTCATCACTTTTGAGGGGATAGTCAGACATTCACTCCCTGACTGTTGACATTATCACACCGTTCGTGTTTCTCTCAAGTACTGGTTTTGGTATCTTCAAAAAAGTAAAACCTGTTGGATTTGAATATTTACGTTTTCTTTCTTCTCGTCTTTAACAAAGATATCAAGGAACTTATCACAACCATACTACCATTTAACGTTACAAGAGTTGTAGGTTTCAATAATTCAACAGTATAGTTACAAAACATACTTTTATCTTCTATTGTAACTTTCGAAATACATACAAGTTCTGTCCAGGAAGTAATGAGGCTGAATTTTTCGCGCCAAGCAGAAGGACAAAGGACAAAGTTTGCGATCGGTAAGTGCTGTGGAGCTATCAGCTACAGATTCCAGCAGTAGTCAGTTGGCCTTGAGTCTTTGCACAGCACGGATCGCTCATGGAGCAGATACGGTTTGAAAATGACGTTACGTTTGCAGAAGTGTCGAGCAGCTATATGCCATAAAGTTTTGTGTAAAACTAAACAAATTGACTACTGATAGGCTTCCCATGTTACAAGAAGCCTACGGGAAGGATTCTTTGTCCAAGGTTCAGGTGTTTAGGTAGCCCGAAGCCTTCAAAGACGGAAGAGACAACATCGATGACGAATAACGAGCAGTAGGATCGCGCGTTGTAGGATCGTACTATGAAATGATGTGGAATTTAAATGTGAGAAATTTTTTGTATTTTTAAGTACGTAAATGGCTACCGAACGTATTTTCTACAGTAACTAAAGAAAATACAATTTACATGTGAATGATACTTTTTGCATACGTCTGTGACAATTTCGCGATTAAAAACATAAGATTTTTTACATTTATTTTTATTTATTTATGTATTGCCGACTGCATGCGTAGTGCAAAAATTTAGGAAATTTCTTTGCCTTTAATTTCGGTTCTAAAAGTTATGAGGCAGAAAATAATTAAAATATTTTTCATAGCAGATGCAAAAAAAAAAAATAAAAAAAATAAACTTACTTGCAAAAATACACATCAGTAAAGAAAATAAATTTTCATAAAACAAAAATACGAAAACAGCAGATAAATGTGTTTCAAGATATCTTTAACTGTGAAAGAATATCAAAATATAAATGAATAATTGCATATATAAATCAAAACAAAGTCCTTCTGAAACTGAAAAGTTAAATTTCGAAGGGAGACGTGATTGTTTTAAAAACAAAATGCGTATAGGAAAGAAATATTTCAAAGTGACAGCAAATATTTATTAACAAGATGTTTCTTGAATTAAGGTTTTTCAAGGTGTGAAGAATAGGTAATGAAGTAAATTTTTCAGTTTGACTTAAATAAAACAAATTTGTGCATATTATTTATCCGTATCATGATAATTTTACTCAGAATAGTCTTATTTTTAGAAGCTAGTAATGAACAAAAAACAAAAAATATTGATGGTCCAATTCGTTTTTTTGTTTTAAGATGAAGTTGTTTTTACAATTCCCTACATACAGTGACAGTAGCTATATGAAATAAAAAAAAATTCTTAAAGTCATTATAAAAAGATCTTGTCACTTATTTACGTTAGTTTGAAACTAATGAAATATTCGACACCTTCTAGTGTTTTTTTTTTTTTTGTTGTTGTTTCTATCAGTAATCTTGCATCGCACCTGAATTGTTTTATAGAGACGTGCAAGAAGAAAAGCAAGTTACACTAATATTGTTATCTTAAACAAGATTTATTACTAGATCTGTTATATAAATACTATTATATACCAAATGCTAAGTTGTTTAGCGAAAATAAAGTAACATCATATAAACAAAGAATAAATCAACAAATAAAATAAAGGATATTGCTTCGCGATTATTTTATCCTTTTATTCTTTGATCGTTTATGCCTAACCATAGGAAATAGCTCCATGTTTAACCCTTTCGCGAAGAAATCTCTTACACAAATATTATTCGGTATAGGACCACTTTTTTAACAGTTCCCTTTATTTGTGAAAAATCAAAAAATGTTCTAATTAAAAAAGACAAATACTAATTCTATTTATTAATGGTGCCAAAAAAAAATTCGCATGCACACTTTGACGATGTATATATTAACCATTAGCCCCGAAAGGGTTAAAGGATAACAGTTTTTTTTTTTTCAAAAAATGCACAAATTGTATGAAAAACCACCTATACACCGATCGTAAATCTAATTCCAGAAAATTCATTTAATTAAAAATAATAATAAAATACCCTCTTAAAAATTGGCAGCAATCTGTACAATCATTCGCCCGTTTTTATAGATGGTTAAAAACGATTACTTAAACGTAATTATATTCAATTCTAACCATAAAATGGTCAATAATATGATCATAAGACCTTGGTTAATTCACCGTTATTTAAAAAAACGGTCCAATGACTGGACAGCATAGTTTTAACATTGTACTTTCCCAACAAATACACAATTTATAAATAGAAGATTTTTTTATTATTATTATTATTATCTATGTAGCAATCGTACAACTACTGACAGAAAATAGATTAATTTTACAGTATAGCAAACTTTAAAAAAATACACAAATAGTACAATAAATGTTTTCTTATCTAAATATATACAATGAAAGAAGAAGCAGATAGAACAGTTTTAATTTTACAAGATTATAAAGTATCTTGTTTTTAGAAAACACATAAACTGTATAAATAAGAATATTTTTTTGTTGTTTTATCTATTTATGTGGCAGCGATCGTATAAATAAACACAAACTTAATTTTACGGGAAATAAATATTTTGTTCAAAGAAATAGATGTTTATGCAATTGTTTAAACAAATCCTTCTAAGGAAAGATTTGAATTTTTATCATTACAGTAGTTGTTCTTATTACTTATGTATATTGATTTTTATATTGATCTAGTATCAGATATTTTGTAGCATAGTTTCCATAATGACTCTCTTGCGTATACTTTTCGGAATACTAAAAAAATGAATGCTTTTTGATAAATAAATATTGTTATTTTAGGTAAGATGACTTGTTATTCGATTTAGTAGAGAGATATTGTTCAAGAAAGACAACCAGATAAATTAAAATTCTAGTTACGTTACTGTGGAGATATTGGTTTAAATAATTAATTTTTTGTAAACTTTATTTCCATTTTCAATTTAATACAGATAAAAATAAAATTTTATATTATATATTAAGTTTTTTCTTTTAAGGGAGCTCAAGGCTTGAAAACTTTTCAAAAAATTGATTTTTTTTTTTTTTTAGTATCTATTTTGATTATTCAATTACTTCTGAACACAGTGCAAAAAACCGCACAAAAATATTTGCATTTTTAACGGAGTTATAAGCATTTATGTAACAATCACTTTCATAGCCACACCCATTTAATTGCAAATTTAAGTCGCGTTTTCTCAAAACTTGATTTTTGACGACTATCCGTAAGATTTAAAAAAACTGTTTGATGAAATGGCTTTTTTTTTTTTTTTTTTTTTTTTTTTTTGCCTGCATATAACATTATTATCTATAGAATGAATTAATATATTTTAGATAGCTTAATATTTTGCGTATTTATAAGGGAAAAAAACTTGTATTTTTTAGGGATTTTTTAAATTTCAAATTTGAGAGTTTTTTTAATAAGGTTTCCTTTGACTGATAGTTATATCCTAATTCATTCTACAGAGTAAAGTTTCCTGATCCTTTTAAAGCAAAAATTAGGTTTTTATGTCAATTCAACGTCTTGCGGGTGGTGATATGACACCTAAATGTTTTTTTCTAAAATTGTGTTATATAGATTTTGCTGTATTTTTTCTTTTATTACATTGAAGTACTTCATTTTATAATTTTATAAGACTACAAACGTACCTCAAAAATATCAGGAAGTTTAAATTAGTTACATTGAATACTTCTGTTTTTATATGGATTCGAAGCGAGAGCTCTGTTTACATGTTTTAGGTTACATTATTAGGACAACATTACAACATTTAACAACATTAGGTTTTAAAGGTATACGTATTAAAATAATGAAATTTATCATTTATGTCCTTCTTTCCCATAACTTGCATTTAGAAAAATGCTGTCCTGCGCCTAAAACGAACATTAAAGAATCCAATTTTTTTTTTCAGCCAAATATTACAGAGATAAGCTGCTTTGAATTTTATTCATTTACAGAGTTTTCTCTTTCTCAAAAGGGCATATCTGAAAGCGAAAAAGGCCCTTTTTTATTCTATACTATGGCATGCGTTACAGTGTGTTTCAATAACATACAAAAATGGGTGCAAATACATTGCTTTGATTTATCCCTTAGATGAATGATTTTTTATTGTTGTTGTTGTTTCGAAAAACTTATATATAATTCTAAGAGAGATTTATTACCCATGAACAATAATAAAAGAAATCAGAAATACAGTTTTCTTATAATACGTTAATTTTTTACTTACGTTCCATAACTCCTACAATGCGCACAAAATTTCTGTCATTGTTGAAGTATAGAAATACGAAGCACTTAGTGTATGACACATAGGTGAATCCATTGCAACTAGACATTTTGCATCTATTTATTTTGGCATTCAATTTGGCTAGTGATCGACTGAGTTTTGTTTCAAATCCTTTGGTAGTCCCACTGTACTGCGACATTTTTTCTTCCTTCTTACTAGTTGTCAACTTAAGTAAGTCATATTTCCATACGTATTTAAGATATGAGGCAAAAAATTTAAACTTTATTTTATACTGTACCAGTTAATTCAAAACAAGTAAATCATCAATTGTATCTTATACCATTGAGAAATAAAACATACTTTGCTACAAAAAGTAAAAAAAAAAAAAAATCAATTCGATATTTTAGATATGGATTTTATTTTACAATGGGTTATTTACACATTAAATAGGGAAATTTAATTTTTATCTCATTCATTCCTATAACTTGGATTTAGAAAATTTTTGTCCTGGGTCTATAAAAGACATTAAAATTCCAATTCTTGTACAACCTTCTAGATTACGGAGATAAGATGCTAAAGAGCAAAAGCTGTTTTTTCGAATTTATTAAACTCTTGAATAAGTTTTGAGCCTGAATTTAGAAAAAAAAAAATAATGAATGCATATTAATAGAAATTAATATGAAAATAATGAAACTCGATATTAAATAAAAACATTTGCAATAACCTGTACAGATATTTTCTCACACATTTTTTTAAGGACTGCTTGAGCTTGTTTTCCCAACAAAATAGCCCATAAAAGGAAAGTTTTTCTTTATAAGTTTTAAATAGATCATGATACTCTGAGACTGCCAATGGAAATTCAACCCGTGGAAAACGCATGTAAGTTCCATGGAGTCTCGCTTACCTGACCTTCGCTGATCTGACGCTCAAAAAACAAAAGGATTCTTGTTCCCCCATCCCGAATACCCGTCTGTCCGGCTGATCGATAGTAGCCCTTTGTACCGCCATATTTGTAGTGATGCGATTTTAGAGCCTGAATTTGAAGAAGGCAATTTAATGATCGAAAAATTGAAACGCATCACTATAATGAATGTTGATTATTTAATTGCTACGTCCCGGACTGCCATAAGGGCTACAACAATTGTTAAATCATGGAAGAAGCTGTCAGGCGAAGTTGAAAATGCAATTATAGTGAACTAAGCGCAGGTGACACCGAAAAAAGACTTTTCTCCAATATATCTCTGCATGTGAGGATGCATCTTCGCAAGAAGTTGAAAGTTGGATGGAAGAAGACGATAGGTATGAAGTAACTGATAGAATCACTGATGAAATTGCTGATGGATTGCTGATGTCATGGAAGAATCTGTTAAGCGAAGTTGAAGATCAAATTATGGTGTCAAAAAGCACAGATGACACCTAAAAAAGCTTGTCAACTCCTTTGTTCAATACATCTCTGGATATTAGGATGCATCTTCGCAAGAAGCTGAAAGTTGTATGGAGGAAGACGATGAATATGAAATAACTGATAAAGAAATTGTTGCTCTTGTCAATAGTGACGCCGATGAAATTGATAATCAAGCAGCAACTGTTGAACCTCTCAGAATATAGCATATCGATGGAGCTAAAGCTCTAAAAACCTCCATCAAATACTCTGATGAACAAGAAGAAACTTCAGTTCGTCTCCCTGTCGGTCTGTCAGAGCTCTAACCCTCGTAAATATAACCAGATTTTCATGATATTGATATGTGTTATTGGTGTATACCATGGCATGTTCGGTATTGGTGTAGAGTTTATGGTTCTGTTACAAGGACACTCAAAAGAATTCCGTTACATTACGAGATATGGGTAAATAATTGCAGTGTATTTTAATGATATTACACTATTTAAAACATAAGGAAATTTATGTATATAACTGAGGAGTATTACAAAGTGCTTATTGTAGAACTTGGTGTGCATATAATTTATCGTTCCTTTACACAGACATACAAAATTTTTGTCTTATACTACTGCCTATGAAGTATAATTGCTGGATGTTTGTTTTAAGTTGTGGTACGCATTTTAAAATCTAACTGCTTGTTTATACCTTAGTTGGCGTGTATAAATTCTATACATCATATGTAGGGCTACACAAAAGATCCCAAGTACTTTTAAATTTATTGACGGAATATTCTGAAGCGAAAATTTCAAATGTGATATGCGTTTGATTGGACCCGACTTTTACCATACTACGTAGTATACATACAAATTGATTGATCATATACAGGGCTGCACAAAAAATTCGGATATTTTTCGGACTCTTGATGGTAGTTGCACTAATTGGGTTTTCAACTGTTCTATACATTTTCTAAATTGTTTATTTGGACATCTTTCACTTTAATAAGCTGTAAAATTTCCTTACAGTATTCTGAATGTGTCAGAAAGCGTTTCATAATCTATGCTCGATACATGATTTTTTTCCTTCTTCATTTCAGCCTTTATTTGGATATTTATTTGATCCAAAATCGACCCAAAATTAAAGTTTATTTGTGTGTGTGTGTTATTATTCTCGAATTTGTAGTAAGTCATTTGTGAAAAACCGAATGCAGATGGAATGATTTTTCGGAAATTTTCAAGTATTTTAATTTTGTACACAGACTTTTTTTGGCCATTTAATATACAGTAGAGCGCCGATTAAGCGGATTATCCAATTATCCGGAGCGATCAAGGACCATACGTATATTTCCCGCCTTCTCCAATTTTTTTAAAATTAAAACTTAGGGTAAATTCGGCTGGATTTCACAAAAGTTAACGGTTAAATAAACATTTGCTAATCCTTAAATAATAAAATCGTCAACCAATGCAAAAAGAGAAATGCATAAATTCAACCGTTTCTAGAACCTAAGAAGTTTCACTTCTAACGCGCAAGAGTCCCAGGCATATTTTTCCATGAAAATCCCTCTTTATCTTCAGATTGTCTGAAGGGGTCGAAAAATTGCTCTTTTGTCCCTTGGTGTCCTCGGATCGGAAAAAGGTACACCCTCCCATAATGGCTGCAGCAAAAAAAAAAAAAAAAAAAAAAAAAAAAAAGTGTCCTTAATGAAGCAGAAGACTATCAAGACTTTCTTTTCCCTGTCACAATGATATTTTTATGTATGTACAGTGAATGTATACATACATGTAATAATTTCTATGTATACTTCTATGTATATATTTTTCCCAATTTTGTAAAAAATAAACTTTTAAAAAAGTTAAAAAAAAATAACTTATAATCACACCCATTTGTAATACGGTAAAATTTGCACTACCACAATTGCCAGTCCTAAGTCAGGGAACAGTGTCAAGGGAAATTACCTAAAAAATATTACATTAGCTTTTTAGTAAAGTTGCCCAATTATCCAGAATTTTCATTAAACGGATCGGCCTCGGTCCCGAAGCGGTCCGGATAATAGGCGCTCTACTTTACTTTAAATCTGGGGTTTTTTCCAAAACTGTTTATTCGACGTTTTTATTTTATTTTATTTTTTAATACTCCATGCGTCGCAATTTTTATCAAAATTCGTGAAATTGATAAGGAAGAACACTGATATTACTTTCAAAGAAACTGTGCATGCATTTCAAAATTCGACTTCATTAAGATAATTAAATTTGATTTTTAACTTATTAAAAGAAAAAAAAATGATGAAAATCAATATGGAATTCAGAAAAAAAATCTCTAAAAAATTAACTATTCGAGGAATTAAAAAATCTATGCACATATTTGTTTAAAATGAGTTTTAATTTATTAAAATGTGAAATTGAGTATATAACTCAAAAATTAAGTGGCATGCAGCATTCTAAAATTTCGTTTTAAATTTTTAAAATAAAAAAAAAAATCTTAAAATTATAAAAAGATTAGAAATTTCGTTTAAGGTGTTCTATATACTTATGTGAAATGTATATTTGCACAAAATTTCATAGCTCTATGATGAAAATTAAAACAGAAAAATTTTAACATACACCATCCCATTAAAGTACAGTCTGATAAAGACGTTAACTTTAGCTTATAAAAAAACGTGGAAGTAATTTATTTCCAGCTAGTCGACATTGCACGCTTTACTTTGATATTTTAATTCTTTGATCCAGTATTTATTTATTAAGAATATTTACTGGTAATTTTCTGCTTTGGATACAAATATCTCTTACTTTGCAGTCTCTTCTTTGAGTAATATATGACGGTATCTTTTTTTTTTTTTTTTTTTTTTTTGCAAAAGTAATATTATGATTAAATATAATGCTTCTTAAAGATTCCTTACAAAACTCTTGGAGATTGCTACTACTAAAGAACATCGTTTATGATAGGTCTGTCACTTTTAAAAGTCAATTTATTCCATCTAATTGTTTGGTGACGGGATAATTGTCTCCATTTCAATCATAAGAAATAAAATCTTTGTCAAAGCAAAACAAAATATTTACGACAAACGCATGAATATAAGAAAAATATAGCATACATAATATATAAAAATACAAACTTGACAATCAAGCAAAAACAGATTTTATAAATGTATTCGGCTACTTCGTTTTTCAGATTAAATTATGCAACTTGCTTAACTTGACATAAAAATATTATATATGTTTTTAATAGAATCTAGATTTAAAAAACAGACTTAGTAAAATTTTAATATTACTATGTTAAAAGAAGTAAATTAAAAATTTTATTGATATCTCTAAATTTTCAACAATGGATGTAAAGATGTAGGTAGCATCGCATGCATACACACACACACATACAAATACCGAATGTCCCAAAAATGACTGATGGATTTTAAAATTCCATAACTTGCAAGCGGTGACAGATATATAAACATTCTTGCAGGAGTATTATGTAAGATGTCAGGAGTTTTTATGCTGCGATTCTCAGTTGTAGTTACAAATAGCATCGATAGATGGCGCTGCAAGCAATAACCGCTAAATCCAGGCTCGATTTTTCGGCCTCTTACTTCTTCCATGCGAAAAAAGGAGATTAAAATGTATTAAATGTATCCCGAAGTACCAAAAATTGGGTCTGGACTGAGCGCCTATTACTCTCAGCGCAATCTATTGTTTGAAATTCGAACTAAAATCAACAATCACAGCAGAAAAACTCCTGTCATCATACATAACCCTCCTGCAAGTATTTTTTAAATATATGCCCCGTTTGGAAGTTGGCGAATTTTAAAATCCATCATTCATTTTTGGGACACCCGGTATATATATATATATATATATATATATATATTCTGCAGCACTGGAAAACATTATAACTTTCGAATATATATATATATATATATTTTAAACTTTTAAGAAAACATGTCTTACACACTATGGTTTTAAACACCTCGTATTTAAGTATTGCGCGGCAGCGCAATACTTGTTTATTTCCAGTGTCACGTCTCAATGTTAATTTAATATAGAAAAGCCTATGGAGATCATAACTTTTTGATTTTTTCTTCCCACCTTTTTGTCCCTGATGCCATTCATTTTTTATTCTTTGTTAATTGTAATAATATTATAAATTTAAAGTGTAAAACATTTGCCTGATATCAGACAATGGATGATAAAATGCCTTTGCATATGGATGGATTGTAACCCAGAAAGTAGCACAGATTATGTTTTATTGAAATTATTGAAATATTGTTCTTAATAATTATAAATTTTGCTATTTTCATTGAGAATCAATGGACATTTTCCCATAAAATTTAACATTTTTTCTTATTGTTGAAAAAAATTCAAAAGCCGTGATAAATTTTTGCCTACAGCAATTAATTTTCAGTTGAAAGATTACCACGTGAAAAATGGAATAAAAATAATTTATTTTTAAGAATTAAAAATAAGATGAATATGGCGTCATAGTGAAAAAAAAAAGTAACACAAGAAACATCAATATGAGTAGATACAGAAAGTAGGTGAATATGACGTCAAAAAATTTAAATAAATTTTACCAAAACTGATTTTTAAGCGTGACTATAAGTTACATACAGATGAGTGCGTAGATCGATTAAAAAGGTGTTAACTTTGTGATTTATTTATGTTTTCTTTTATTTATTTATAGATGAAGTTTTAATTTCGTTAAGGAATATTAGCTTTAAACCAATTCTGAACTGTTTCTACTGTTTTAAGACGGCGTAAAAATTGAATTTTTCTGAAGTTTAAAAGTTAATAAATTTTCAAATAAGTGAAATTTATTTTTCCGGTAACATTGTCAATATGACGTCAGTGTTACACACGGACATTTTCGCGGCTTGATATATGTATTGTTTATAGGCAATTTCTTTTTGTATCAACAAGAAATAAAAAAAATAATGGACCCCATCAGTGTGACGTCACAGGCAACTCAACTCCGCGTATGAACCGCAAATTGGATCGAAACAAACACAGAAAGTTCAGAGTGTATAAGAGATGCACTATGCGTCAAAACGGCTTACAATATGAAGCCAGATATCGCTCAGATCATTCGGCCCAAGCAAGACGAGCACCTGGAACCAGGTTTGAATTATTTGGAATGGGAGAGGGCCGAACCATCATGTTTCCTCCCTATCTGTCTCTGAACTCTATGATTTATTTCGATCCAATTTATGGTTGGTACACGGAATTGAGTTGCCTTTGATGTCACCACTGATGGGGTCCATTATTTGTAAATTTTAAAAAGATGAGGACTTTTAACGTCATGTCTGTGGCATTTTTTATCTAAAATTTTCCCTCAAGGTCTTTTGTCATTTTTTTTTGCCTGGCACAGAAACGATCCGATAATACCCGAAGTTTAACTTAGGTAGCAATTTCCTTTTATGTTTACATCGTTCCCTGCGAGGAAAAAGGCTAAAATTATCAGCTATACTGTTGTTAAATATTAGCATTAAAGATATATCACTATTTTTGCATTCACAGCGTTTCCAAGTGGAAAATGGGGGTACTAAATTTAAGTAAATTTTGATTTTTTATGCTCAGATTGGAAGGTTTTGTTCAAACAACGATAACCTGTATTATTGCTTTCATGAAGCATTTTCGATTGGTAAATTACACCACAAATTTTGATGAGATAATGATGGTACATTCCATCAAATTTGATTTGATGAGTTCATCTGAGAGTTTGTCTGAATGCAGTAGTTATTAAAAAACTTGGCATATTAAACAAAAACATAATTTGCAGAACAAATTAAAAAATAAAAAAATTATTTCCTACATTGTTTAAGCTCGAGAAGGGACAGATATTAAGATATTTCATTCAGTTAGTTCTACATTTATTGTTAAATTTTTGTAACAAATTAGTTGAGCCAATTGAAGATTAAAAAATAAAAATAAAATTCATACAATATGATACTTAAAACACCCTAAAAAATTAGATTCCGTTCAAATGAAATCGAAATAAATCTTAGACTTTTTTTTTAAGTTTTGTATTTTGCATCTTATCATTTTATGTACAAATGTCATAAACATAATACAAAATCTGCAATACAAATATTTTCAATTAAAAATGGATGAAGTCTAAGATTTATTTCGATTTCATTTGAACGGAATCTAATTTTTTAGGGTGTTTCAAGTATCATATTGTATGAATTTTATTTTTATTTTTTAATCTTCAATTGGCTTAACTAATTTGTTACAAAAATTTAACAGTAAATGTAGAACTAACTGAATGAAATATCTTAATATCTGTCCCTTCTCGAGCTTAAACAATGTAGGAAATAATTTTTTTTCTTTTTTAATTTGTTCTGCAAATTATGTTTTTGTTTAATAATATGTTTTGACGATAGACACTAGTAATAAATAGAAAAAATAAATGCCATTAAAACATGAAACAAAACAGGAAAGATGTATCCTCGTCTTTACGATTTTTGTGTCATTCAAATAGCTTGAAACGTGAGGAAATATCGAATGTGCATTTATGAAACTAGCTATAAATATTTTTGACACATTATTTACTTAGTTTCTGTTTCGCACTAAAAGTGTCTCAACTGACATTTCACTAAAATTGACAAATAACACACTTTTATTTCTTCGAATTTGTATTTTTTCAAAAGAAGCGCGTTTTCCACCAGAAATATGTATTGCATTTCCAAAAATATTTCAAAAGAACAAATTTAATTTGAATTAACTAGAGAACAGGAATTCTGCTTTTTCAGAATTTAGTGTCGCCCCCAGCATTTCCATTACTTCATTCTCTTCTGGTGGACTGGTGGTTTCTATTATTATGAAACAGCCATTATAAATGAAGCATTAGGTGAAGATGAAAGAGCAGTCATAAAAAGTTAGAACTCTGATTTTCTGGTCAGAACGGAAAAATAATGGACATAATTTTTTTTTTTTTGAAAAAAAAAAAAAAAATATGGCCATTTTTTCCATTCTGACCAGAAAACCAGAGTTCTAACTTTTTACGGCTGCTCTTTCATCTTCACCTAACGTTTCATTTATAATGGCTGTTTCATAATAATAGAAACCAGCAGTCCATCAGAAGAAAATAACTCGGTTAAGCGGGACTCAAATAATCGAGATTCTACTGCAAAACATATTTCAATTTTAAGGCTTAAAGCACACGCTTTTATTTTACGTAAAATGACGTCATTTGCATTAATATAGATACTTAAAATTAAGTATAGTTTATGATAGCTCCGTGTTTTATCATAAATCCTTCACTTTTATTTTCCTCAAAATAGCACGTATTTTAATTATTTTTTTTCCAATTTTTTATGAGAAAATGGCAACAAAAAGATATAATTGCTATTTTTCAACAATCTTTTCTTTACTTTCTACAGAAATGGAGTACTTGAGTTACCAAAATGAAATAAATGTCGCTAAAAACTACAAAAAAATTAATATTTCAAAAACAAATGGAGATGCAGTTTTCAAACAAACTGCATTAAAAAGCAATTTTTTTCCCAATACGACGGTATAAACATTGAAAATGTGCGATGATTAGAAGTTTTAAAAAATGCTGTAGAGTATTTAATCGCACAAAGAAACATCGGCTTTTGTTTTACGGCTGGCATATACAAGATAACGTTATTTATTGGAGACAAAATAAGCTGGGAGAAAGAAATAGCATACCGGGGGCTAAAAACTAAATTTATATTTTTATAATATGGAGTTTTTTACATTTCTTTTTTAGGTTTAACCAGGTAATCTACATATAGGTATATAATAATTTGTTAGTGCCATTTGATTTTTTAAATTTATTTAGTTTGTTTCACAGTGAATTATGGATACTTCAAATGTTGGAGTTTAATTGATGTTCAAAGGAAGTTGATTTTGAAGTATTCTCAGAAAACGAAAGTGGCGATAGGGCAACGATGCTATGCGTAAAAGAGTTGAGTAATAATCATCCATACGCCTAACCATTTATCACATCAAAAAAGATTTATGCAAGTTGACGAAATGAAACGTTTCATAATAGAAATATTTATGAATTTCGGAAATTCTGTCCGCAGTTTGTGTGAAGAATGTTTCATATACGTTACAAGAATGTTGTAACGCTTACGGAGGACTTATTCAAAAATTTAAACGATTAATTAGGGTTTAATATATTGAATTTGTTATTGAACAACATAAAGCCAATGTCTATAGTTTACTGTGTTCCATCAGCACATATGGTACTTTTGAGCATTTTGTATGAAAGGTGTTAGAAAAATTGACCAAATTTTACAAGATGATGATTAAAGAATTTTTCAGCTTCGGCATTGATGATGTTACAATTCCTACTGGAGAATAACCTTAAATACCAAAGAAAAGATGTTTTTAATGCTTCAAAACTGTTTTATAACTTAAAACACTAAATTCTATAGCTTAAAATACTAAATAAAATAGATAATATGTGCTCTTTAAAGCTAGGAACTAATGTAAACTAAGCAAATACCGATTTAATTAAAATTTAAAAAAAAAATCAAAATAAAATGTCTTTAAATGCCATGATATGAATGAACTCTTATTCCTTCATTTCAAGTTTAAATTTATGCAAATTCAAAGTTTGGATGGTATTATTTTTTAAATGAATATGCTAAGAATATGTTTATAGTAATTAACATATAAAAGATTGTTAAATTTTAAAAACGAGTTAGTGTTTCATTAGTTTTGATTTATTAGTATGAAGTAACAATATTTGAAATAATTTTAAGGAATTTATATATATATTTTTTAACTCAGCCAAATTTAAACTTCGGATGGTGTTATTTTTTAAAAGAATATCCTAAGAATACATATTTTTTGGTATGCATTGACATGGGAGTAATTTAGGTGTTTTACCCTTGGGGGGCACGTTTTGTGGGAAATAAAATTTTACATAGAAACTTGGAATCCAATTGCGCAAATTACAGCCAAGCATTTATTTAATAATTTCTTAAATCTTTTAGTTAATCTCATATATTAGAGAACAAGAAATCTCATCAAAAAGCTTTTAAACAAACGTTTAAATATATCTAAATAATTTTTCCTTTTACTTTAAAACAGTTTCCTTCATGTTATGTAAGCATATATATTCAACTTCTTCATTATGGGGACCAAATAAACCGAGTATCGGTGAACGTATATGTAATATTAATTAATTTTCAATTAATTTTGAGCAGGTAAATTACGCTAATTACAAAATTATTGAATATTTAATACGTGATTTATCACATTGCTAACCGGGTTCGGTTCCGTGCTTGGACATTTTTCACTCTGTTGGTTCTACGCTTAGTTAACAATGCGATAAATCACGTATTACATGTTCAGTAATTTCGAGCATAATTTACGTCCTGAAAATTATTTGCAAAATTAATTAATATTATATATACGTTCACTAATGCTGGGTTTGTTTGTGTCTCATGTTTTTCCGCAGGATTGTGTGCCCATGAAGACTATTTATTCCCCCTTGTGTTGCAGTTGCAGTCTTACCAACATATGTGAGTGAGATATGATAAGCTGCATATCGTCCTCGTAGCTTGAAAGGTAGAGCACTTGTAGCGCTATTCCAAAGGTTCCGGGTTGGGTTCCTGGCTGGCGCATTTTTCACTCTGTTAGTTCTACGCTTAGTTAGCGATGTGATAGATCACTTATTAAATATGCAACTATATTTATATCCTGTTAAATATCTCTAGAAATTTCAATGATTTATTCAAAAATTGGGTTAGGTTGATTTTTGACGGCCAGTCATCTACTCAAGAGATATAGGCCCTAGGGGAGTGACCTCCGTGGGGGTCTTTCTAAAGGAACCTAACCCGTATTTAGGCAAGGTTCCCCAAGGTTCGAAAAAACCCCACGAAAACTCCAAACGGTTAGGCCGACGGGCGCAATTGGATTCGAACCCTGCACCTCCCGTCTACCACCTTCCAGAGTAGAGCCTCTGAGCCACTGGTGAAGCTATTCAAAAATTGGAATACCAAAAATCTTTATGTAACTAAACATATGCAAACTAGTGGTACAATAAAAACAAAAGTTTAAAGTATGTATGACTTAAATTTATAATGACCTAGAAAAGACAAAAATTAAAACATATTCAAAGCGAAAACAATTTAATACATGTGTTTAAAATGCATGCATATATTTATAGGTAAAAATTATCGATGAATCGACACAAACGTAACATTTAAATTCTAATAATATCACGCAGGAAGAGAGAATAGTTCAATGCGACTCTTTTTCTCGTAGAAGTGATTAATGAATCTCCCTGTAATGGGCAGATATTGAGACGCTCTGGAAATGTTAATTGCTATTAAACATTTATTTACCAAGAAAAAGAAAACTTGTTTATTACTGGTAATTGCGTTTCAGGATGTTTCAGGAAAATAGTTTATTACCGAGATATCAAATGGAACGTGATATTAAGATGCTAAAAGCCCCTTTTTCTCTTCAATTACTTTTAGATTACTGTGATTTTAAATGCATTTATTTTGCATTTATTTTACATTTATATGTGTTTATTTTGCACTGATAGAAAGGAATAGATACACTGTTCAAAAGAATTATTAATATTAATACTAAAAGAAAAGTATGTCCGTGCGATCTGAATAAGAATTTCTGTGTCACACAAATTATAACTATTCTATGACTGTGACGGTGTTTTGTATGCCCATGTTCACAATATGAGTAAGAGGAAAAAACTCCAACACAAAAGTTTAGAGGACTTACATCTTTATTATGAAACACCTTTAATGAAAAGCCGTGAACAGTATAGAGGAACGGGGAGAATTTCAAGAACTGCCGAATTGTCAGACGCCCACAGCGGGGCTTGATTTTTGGTTTACATGACTCTCGGTCAGGAGCAAGAGTGCGATAGATTTTGTTACTATTACTTACAGATTGGCGAACACTAGATAACCATATGTAAGATGTTTGGCAAAAAACAAATTTGGTAGACAAAACAATCCAGAAGTTTTACATTCAGTTAAAAACTATGCCATGGCGGGCTCTTTAGGGTTACAATAAATAACATTCCAGCGGTAAGTGAGAGTGGCTTAAAGAAAGAGCAAGCACGTGATTTTACATGCACGTAACAGATTTAACGACAGCTGCAAATTAGTCAGCAAGCGGCATATGGTTTGTATCCGACAAAGTACAAGGGTGAGAATTGAATACTAATGCAAGCCCAGAGGCTGAGAAAATATGCATTACATATCGTCGGCTGCGAAGCGAAAAAGACATTCACTTGTATTTTATTCTTTTATTTCATATCAACATCTCAATCTAAATAAATATAATTACGAACAAATGCATTATTTGTGTGTAAAAATTGGTTAAATTATCTGAACATTTTAGTGTCCAAGCAAAGGTGTAGCATAGTTACGACTGGAATATTTTATTTCTTCATTCTCGCTATTTTTTTTTAAATAATCCCACTTTTATATTTTAATTTTAATTTGAAAAGTCCTTTATTAAATTTCTTCACTTTGGTGGCAACCGGATTACTTCCAATGATGAAGAGAGATGGGAAACAAAGGTAATTAACATATCATTACGGATAACATTTCCGTATTACAATTAAAAATATTTTTTTGAACTTTTGAACAGATAATGACGTCACGATTTAAACTTTTTTATAATAAAACAGTTACATTTCAATATTCCGTTTCATTCCGCTGATACTCTCAGAGGGCTTCCAGTTGGTGAAAATAATGTCATAATAAAAATGAAAAGAGTATTTTCTTTGATATAACTAAATATTTTACTACGAATGCGTCTTACAGTAAATTTCTGGTTTTCGCCTGCACTCGTATTAGAACGTCAAGTAATGAGTGCGAATGTTTACATGCAAAATTGGAAGTGGCAAACGTGACATCCAACTTTTAGGTAGCTTTTATTACAAAAAGCTACCTATTGCAGACGTTCGGAGGAAAGCGATTTCAAAACATTTTGGTATATTTTCATCGATCATGACCCCCAGACCCAGAAACAAACCGTTCAAAAGTATATATATATATATATATTCATATACCGGGTGCCCTAAAAAGGACTGATTGATTTTAAAATTCAATAACTTGCAAACGGTGACAGATATTTAAAAATTTCTTGCAGGAGGTTTATGCATAAGGTCGAACTAAACTAAAATAAAACTTTTGTTTTATTACAGTGATTTTCGATTTTAGTTCGAATTATAAACAATAGATGGCGCTGTAAGCAATAGTCGCTAAATACAGGCTCGATTTTTGGTCCTTTATCTTGTTCCATGCGGAAAAGGGAGATGGAAATGCATTATCCGGGCCACGAAGTACCAAAAATCGAGCCTGAATTTAGCGTCTATTGATCGCAGCGCCATCTATTGTTTGTAATTCGAACTAAAATCGAAAATCACTGTAAAAAAACTTTTGACCTTATGCATAACCCTCCTGCAAGAATTTTTTAAATATCTGTCACCGTTTACAAGTTATTGAATTTTAAAATCAGTCAGTCCTTTTTAGGACACCCAGTATATATACATATATATGATCTTTGTCACACTGTAATTCTCGTATTTATGAACCGATTTGGATGTAACTTCGCGTATACATAGTGCATACCAATGCCTCGACCGAGATCGCTGGCCAACTTCATCCGCCATCTTGTTTCAAAATGGCGGCCATTTAAATTTTTAAAAAAATTAAAATTTGAAATGTGGTACCTAAACATTTAAATTTGAAAAATATTTTTTTCTTATGTCTTTGACCTTGATCTAAAGATTCCGGAGCAGTTTTTGTTCCGTTTATATCTTAAAAAAAGGCTGAGTTATAGCACTTTGAATTTCTAGCGTGGCTAACAATTTGAAACGATCTGATTTTTGTCACGCGATAACAGGCGTATTTATGAACCGATTTAGATGTACCTTGGTGTATACATAGTATATACGAATGTATCGACCGACATCGTTGGCCAGCTACATCCGCCATCTTGTTTAAAAATGGCGGCCATTTAAATTAAAAAAAATTAAAATTTGAAATGTGGTACCTAAACATTGAAATTTGAAACATATTTTTTTCTTATGTGTTTGACCTTGTTAGAAAGATTCCGGAGCTGTTTTGTTTCGTCTATATCTTAAAAAAGTCCTTCCGGCCAGTGCCGGGAGGAAGAGGTAGCTTTCATAAACCTTATTTAAAAAAAGCCAACTTATATCATGCAAAAACACGAAGCTCAATTTAGTGGAAACCGAATATATTAGATTCAATACTAATTTTTATCAATATAATGAATGAGAATTTCGAGAAATTAGTCAGCTTTATCCAAGCTGCTTTTCTTTGAAGTAACTTATATTTGGCTGCCAAATTCGGCAATTTCTTAAAGTGCCTGTCAATTTAAGACAACATGGTGGATGAGGCTAAGCAGTGAACTTGATCGAGACCTTAGTAATTGCTGTGCACATGCTCACTCACATCGGAATCGGTTAATATATAGGAGTGCTGTCGCATGCAAAAAATCAGATTTTTCAAAATGTCACCCACAATAGAAATTGAAACTGCTATATCTGAGCCATTTTTTAAGGTAAAGACAAACAAAAAATGCTCCTGAATCCTTATATCAAGATCAAATACTTAAGAAAGAAACCTTTTTCAATTTCTAATTTTTTTGCACCTCACTTTAAATATATATATATTTTTTAATTTAATGGCCGCCATTTTGAAACAAGATGGCTGATGAATCTGGCCAGCGAACTTGGTCGAGGTGTTGATGTATACTATCCACATGCCTTCTTACATCGAAATAGGCGAATACGGGTGTTATCACGTGACAAATACAAGATCGTTTCAAAATGTTAGCCATGCTAGAAATTCAAAGTGCTATAAATCAACCATTTTTTAAGATATAAACAAAAGAACAAATTTTCAGAAACAAAAAGTGCTCCGGAATCTTTGTATCAAGCCCAAACACATAAAAAAAATCTTTTTCATTTTCCAATTTTTTAATACTTCATTTTGAATTTTAAATTTAATTTTTTTAAATGGCAACCCTTTTGAAATAAGATGGCGAATGAAGCTGGCCAACGAACTCGGTCGAGACATTGGTATGTACTATGTACAGACCAAGTTACATCCAAATAGGTTCATAAATACGCTTGTTATCGCGTGACAAAAATCAGGTCGTTTTAAAATGTCAGCCACAAGAGAAATTCAAAATGCTATTACTCAGCCATTTTTTTTTTAGATATAGACGAAAGAAAAACTGTTCCGGAATCTTTGTATTAAAGTCAAACACATACAAAAAAAAATCTTTTTCATTTTCCAATTTTTTGGTATCTCATTTAATTTTTTTTATTTTTTTATTTTTTTAAATGGCCGCCAATTTGAAACAAGATGGCGGATGAAGCTGGCCAACGAACTCGGTCGAGATATTTGTATGTACTATGTACACACCAAGGTACATCCAAGTCGGTTCATAAATACGCCTGTTATTACGTGAGAAAAATCAGGACGTTTCAAAATGTCAGCCACGCTAGAAATTCCAAATGCTATAACTCAGCCATTTCTTAAGATATAGACGAAACAAAAACTGCTCTCGAATCCTTTTATCAAGGTCAAGCACATAAGAAGAAAATATTTTTTCAATTTTCAATTTTTGGTACCACATTTGAAATTTAAATTTTTCTTAAAAATTTAAATGGCCGCCATTTTTAAACAAGATGGCGGGTGAAGCTGGCCAACGAACCCGGTCGAGACATTGGTATGTACTATGTATAAACGAAGTTACATCCAAATCGGTTCATAAATACGCTTTTTATCGCGTGACAAAATTCAGGACGTTTCAAAATGTCAGCCACGCTAGAAATTCAAATGCTATAACTCAGCCATTTTTTAAGATATAGACGAAACAAAAACTGCTCCGAAATCTTTGTATAAAGGTCAAATACATAAGAAAAAAATATTTTTCCATTTTCATTTTTTTGGTACCACATTTCAAATTTTAAATTTTTTAAAAAATGTTAAATGGCCGCCACTTTGAAACAAAATGGCGGATGAAGCTGGCCAACGAACTCGGTCGAGGGATTGGTATGTACTTTGTACACACCGAATTACATCCAAATCGGTTCATAAATACGCCTTTTATCGCGTGACAAATTTCAGGACGTTTCAAAATATCAGCCACGCTAGAAATTCAAAATGCTATAACTCAGCCATTTTTTAAGATATAGACGAAACAAAAACTGCTCCGGAATCTTTGTATAAAGGTCAAATACATAAAAAAATACATTTTTCCATTTTTAATTTTTTGGTACCATATTTCAAGTTTTAAATTTTTTTTTAATTTTTAAATGGCCGCCATTTTGAAACAAAACGGCGGATGAAGCTGGCCAACGAACTCGGTCGAGACATTGGTATGTACTATGTACACACCGAATTACATC
This sequence comes from Maratus speciosus, assembly GCA_963932465.1. Classification (NCBI taxonomy): domain Eukaryota; kingdom Metazoa; phylum Arthropoda; class Arachnida; order Araneae; family Salticidae; genus Maratus; species Maratus speciosus. The sequence goes on from OZ010795.1 coordinate 268,816,289, forward strand.
GAAATCGGTTCATAATTACGGGAGTTACAGTGTGACATAGGTCAGATATATATATATATATATATATATATATATATATATATCAATTTTGAACGGAGGGTGCATTCGGGGTCTGGGGGTCATGATCGATGAAAATATACCAAAATTTTTTGAAATCGCTTTACTCCGAACGGCTGCAATAGGTAGCTTTTTTGTAAAGAAAGCTACCTAAAATGGCTGAGTTATAGCACTTTGAATTTCTAACGTGGCTGACATTTTGAAACGACCTGATATTTGTCACGCGATAACAGGCGTATTTACGAACCGATTTGGATGTACTTTGGTGTATACATAATACGTACCAATGTCTCGACCGAGTTCGTTCGCCAGCTTCATCCGCCAGCTTGTTTCAAAATGCGGCCATTTAATTTTCTTTTTTAATTTTTAAATTTAAAATGAGGTACCAAAAAATTGGAAAATGATAAATATTTTTTTGTATGTGTTTGACCTTAATACAAAAGTTTCGGAACAGTTTTTTTGTTTCGTCTATATCTAAAAAAATGGCTGAGTTATAGCATTTTGAATTTCTATTGTGGCTGACATTTTGAAACGACCTGATTTTTGTTACGCGATAACAGGCGTATTTATGAACCGATCTGGATGTAACTTGGTGTGTACATAGTACATACCAATGTCTCAACCGAGTTCGTTTGCCAGCTTCATTCGCCATCTTGTTTCAAATGGGCTGCCAATTAAAAAAAAAATATTTTAAATTTAGAATGAATTATCAAAAAATTGAAAAATGAAAAAGATTTTTTCTATGTGTTTGACCTTAATACAAAAATTCTGGAGCAGTTTTTGTTTGCGATGTGAGTGAGCATGTGCACAGGAATTTCTAAGGAATTGACCAAGTTACTCGTTAGCTTCATCCACCACGTTGTCTTAAAATGGTAGGAACTTCAAGATATTGCCGAATTTGGCAGCCAAATATAAGTTACTTTAAAGAAAAGCAGCTTGGATAAAGTTGACTAATTTCGTGAAATTCTCATTCATAATGATTTAGTATTGATAAAAATTAGTATTGAATCTCCTATAATCGGTTTCCACTAAATTGAACTTCTTGTGTTTGAATTATATATGCTTCCTTTTAAAAAATAAGGAATATAAAAGCCTCCCGGCACTTCCTCCCGGTACTGGCCGGAAGGACTTTTGGAATATACACTGGTTTCCAAAAATTAAAGAAAAATCACAAAAAGAGCGATAACTCGTTCAAAAAGAAACCAATCTGCATGAAATTGACATATGTTTTTAACTGAACGATGCTGAATAAAATTGCAAGATGCAATTTAAAAGCGCTGCAATTGGATTGCGTCATCTATGAGGGGCATAAAAATGCATGCTAGAGAGTACGGCTGCAGGTTTCTCTGATATTATGAGATATGAAAACTGAGATAGCCAAGTCATTAGTATGACTTCGAGGTATCGTTTTTCCGCAGAACTGTGATATAGAGCTATTGGAAGATTGCAGGCAGGTCAAAGTGAGACTAGGGTGGCTAGATGGCTATATTTGAGTCCTTCTGTTGTCCATAGGCTTTGGCGACAATTTCAAACCAATAATTCGGCCTCCAGAAGGTTCCGCCAAGGACAGGCAATAGCTACGACAAACACCCATGACTGATATTTGCGATTATGTGTACGAAGGAGTAGAATAGTTACCCCCTCTCATCTTAGAGCGTCCCTTGCTGCAGACATTGGAAGATTGATACCAACGTCTACTATGCGTAGAATGCTTCATGAAGGTAGTCTTTATGCTTGGCGATCACCCATTTGTGTGCAGCTCACCTCACATCACCAGAGGGAACGTTTTAGGTGGGCACGTCAACACATCCATTGGATGGCTGATCAATGTAGGCGTGTTCTTTTCACGGATGAGTCCCTGCTTAGCTTCAAAGGCGATAGTAGGTGTTGTTTGACTTCGAGAAAGCAACACTCTACCTCTAAACAAGGAACACTCTATCATCCAGAAAATATTAGTGAGAGAGATCCATACAGAGGAAGTAGTGTCTGTGTTGGGGGTCGTATCTCTTTGAGTGGACGTACAGACATACATGGTTTTCCAAGTGGAATTTTGAATGCTAGCGTCTATAGAGATGACATTCTTTATACTTATGTGCGCCCTTATGCCGGCGCAATAGGTAATGATTTCCTGTTACAGGATGACAACGCTAGATCGCACAGGGGTCTCATCGAGGAAGATTATCTTCAGAACCAACAATTCAGCGCAAGGAATGGCCTGCGCGATCTCAGGATTTGAACCCCATTGAGCATGTTTGGGATGTTTTAGGAAGATGTATTGCTGCTCTCAATCCCCATTCTCAGACCCTTGCCACGCTTAGAACTGCTTTACAAGAGCAATGGCTCGCACTTCCTGGTGAACTTATCGATCGCATAATTGACAGCATCACATATCACAATATATGATGTATTGCTTCTAGGGGTGATTATACTTTATATTAAAAGTACTTTTCCTATAGCAAACTGACACATTTATTTTGTTTATTTTATAATTGAGATAATTTATGAAACACCACAATCGTCTGGTAATTTCTTTTAATGTAATTTTATACCTTACTATGTGTTATATATCGAGGCTCAGTTTTATCAAAATCTACATCTAACATTTTGAGTAATCGCTATATTTGTTGTTTTTCCTTAATTTTTGAAAACCTGCGTATTTATTACCTAATAATCTATTGCACGTTAAAATAATTTTAAAATAATGAATATGAATATGAAAAGAATGCATGTAAATTTTGCGACGATTAAAATGATGTTATTTTTAGATTTCGTTGAAAAGAAAAAATGTAATTGTGTCATAGTGCCGCTACTTTCGTTGATTTTTTCATTACTTTATACCAAAGATGAATGAATATGTCTTTTAGAAATGATGCTCTTTTATTCTTTATTCGTTTTTCTCAAATTAAACGAATTAAAATAAATTTCAAACTTACTAGTGTAATGCATAGTTTTTTGTATGTTATTTGTTTTGATTTATTAGATAGTCTAGAGTAAATTAGACTAGTATTTTTTTTCTACTTTCATAATATATAAAATTTAAATTTAAAAGATAGTAAAATCTTCGCTTTACTTAAACTATTCATTTTGGGACTTATATAAATATTATATTTTGGGCCCTTAGCTATAAAAAGGATATGATAAATAACAATTTTAATTGAAATTTAACCACACGCTTAAGAACAACATCACTATTACTTATTCTGAGTGCGATATATACAAGCATTTGGAAAGGTATCTTCTTAAGATTTTCAACGTCATTTTCCCTAAATAAGTTTGAATGAATACCGTATCATATATTTTGTATATATACAATACACAATTACGAATATTTCTTTTTATTTGACATTTTTTTAAGCTGTTATTTAAATTCCCCGATTTTATTTTTTTAAACTGTTAATTATGCATCATTAACTAGCTATGGAAGATATTACTTTTTTATTTATCTAAAAATGATAGCTTATTCTAAGAAGTTCTATTATCACTATTTTAATCATTATAAATTGTATACAAATTTCAGAAATGACAGTTGAAATTTTTGAATTCAAATTGTATATTCATTGTGTGACTATAAAGCGAATACAAGAGAAAAATTATGCATCAGCCATAGGTTGTGAAACACTTTCCATCATTAACAGAATATTAAAAAATAATTCATTTTTTCATACAGTGGATTCGACTAGTCCGTCCTGTATTCGAATCCTTTTGCGCGTCTCTGTACATGAAGATAAATGCTGCGCGATCTTTAATTTTTAGAAAATATTTTGTCGTGCACCTTAGTGATTTTTTGTAGTTCATTTTGCTTCAACTAGCCATAGTATCATTAAAATGGATAGCCTCGGATTTTTCTCCATAGATCATAAAGTATTGGAAAACTTTTGTGCGTTCTGTAAACGGAATATAAATTCAACTTATTCTCTACTCCTGGGAAATCATTTTTAGTCCAATTTCAGTGATACATATCAATTTCATATTATTTGAAGCATTGAAGCTTCATTAAAATGCATAGAAAACGATTTTTCCCAAACAACAATAATGTAATGGAATTCTTTTGTGTGTCCCCGTAAAAGGGATATAAATGATACACACTTCATTTTTAATACCTAACATTCTATAGTACACACCAGTAGCAAATAAAAATTTGATGGAGAGTACATTTACAATCAGCACGAGTTTATGATAATTAGAGCACGAGCAGACGAAAGACGAAGGCTGAGTTAAAGAGAAAAAAAGGCTGAGTTATAGCACTTTGAATTTCTAGCGTGGCTGACATTTTGAAACGACCTGATTTTTGACACGCGATATCAGGCGTATTTATGAACCGATTTGGATGTACCTTGGTGTATACATAGTACATACGAATGTTTCGACCGATTTCGTTGGCCAGCTTCATCCGCCATCTTGTTTAAAATTGGCGGCCATTTAAATTTTTTTTTAATTTAAAATTTAAATGTGGTACCAAAAAGTTGAAAATCAAAAAATACTTTTTTTTATGCGTTTGACCTTGATACAAAGATTCGGGAACAGTTTTTGTTTCGTTGATATCGTAAAAAATGGCTGAGTTATAGCACTTTGAATTTCTAGCGTGGCTGACATTTTGAAACGACCTGATTTTTGTCACGCGATAAAAGGCGTATTTATGAACCGATTTGGATGTGCCTTGGTGTATAAATAGTACATACCAATGTCTCGACCGAGATCGTTGGACAGCTTCATCTGCCATCTTGTTTCAAAATGGTGACCATTTAAAAAAATTTTAAAAATTTAATATTTAAAATGAGGTATCAAAAAATTGGAAAATAAAAATGATTTTTTTATGTGTTTGACTTTGATACAAAGATTCCGGAGCAGTTTTTGTTTCCTTTATATCTTAAAAAATGGTTGATTTATAGCACTTTGAATTTCTAGCATGGCTGACATTTTGAAACAATCTGATATTTGTCACGCGATAACATGTGTATTTATTAACCTATTTCGATGTAAGAAGGCATGTGGATAGTATATAGCAATGTCTTGCCCAAGTTCGCCGGCCAGCTTTATCAGCCATCTTGTTTCAAAATAGCGGCCAGTAAATTAAAAAAAAATTATTTAAAGTAAGGTGCAAAAAATTGGAAATTGAAATAGGTTTTTTTTTAAGTATTTGATCTTGATATAAGGATTCCGTAACATTTTTTGTTTTGTCTTTATCTTAAGAAATGGATCAGATATAGCAGTTTGAATTCCTAATGTAGGTGACATTTTGAAAAATCTAATTTTTTGCCTGCGACAGCACTCGTATATATCAACCGATTCCGATATGAGTGACCATGTGCACAGGAATTACTAAGGTCTCGACCAAGTTCGCTGGTTAGCCCCATCCTCCAAGTTGTCTTAAAATGACAGGCACTTCTAGATATCGCCGAATTTGTCAACCAAATATAAGTTACTTTAAATAAAAGCAGCTTGGATAAAGCTGACTAATTTCGCGAAATTCTCATTCACAATGATTTATTATTAATAAAAATTAGTATTGAATCTCCTATAATCGGTTTCCACTAAATTGAGCTTTGTGTGTAATAATATAAGCTGGCTTTTTAAAAATATGTAATACGAAAGCTACCTCTTCCTCCCGGCACTGGCCGGAATGACTTTTTGTAGTCCCATTGTGCATCGGCGAATGGTGAAGCGACTTGAACTTCACAGCCTGCAAAGCCGGCTATTTGCAAACATCCGATATACTACCGAAAAACAAAAAACTATTGATTTTAATAAATATCATGATCGAGATTAAGTCGTTTTTACTCCGATTAATTGACTGAAGCAGAAATTTACGATGAAAATCAAAGTTGGTATAGTATTGAACTAATAATAATGAAGCATTCAAATTTGAACTACTTTTTGAAATATTAAGATGTATGAGATAGAAGAAAGTTTTGGGATTGGCACAACCTGAATTTCTCCCTTGACTTTACCGTCACGTCGGCATTTTTTGTAAATCTGATTTTTTTTTTAAATTTTTCATCAATTTCTAATTAGCCTATAACTGCATAGACTCATACAGTAAGTCTGAAAAAATCCGGTTGACTGAGAAACTAGTGGTCATTTTCCAATTAGCCTAAACATGACTTATCACAAAATGGTTCACTAGTTTTCTAATAAAGTCCATAATAGAATGATAATCAAAACTAAAAATAGTTGGATGTACCAATCCCAAAACTTTCTTCTATCTCATACAATTTTAATACTTCAAAATTCGCTATCACACTGCCAAAATTAAATGGCAATCTATGCACCTCATGAGGATTCCAAAGATTTGAAATTCCATGCATTAGTTCTTCAGATATGACTAACGCTTTAATCGTCTAAATCCAGCAAAATTCAGCCTAGCAGTGCCACCTATTGGGTGATTTATACCAAATCCTAATCAGCAACAACTTATGTCAACGTCTGACTGAATCTGAAGTTAGGAGAAAATCCGTGCATTAGTCTTTGAGATAGAGCTATTGCAATCATCATGAAATTTCCAGCATATCAGCGCCGTCTATTGGGCGATTAATCACAAAACCTAATTAGCAAGGCCCTGTGTGACCGCCTAACTAAATCTGAAGTCAAATGAAAATTTGTCTATTAGTTCTGTTAGATAGAACTATTGCGGGAATCGTGTAAAAGGCAGCACAGAAACGCCACCTGCTGGGCGATTTACACCAACACGTAATCAGCAGCAATTCATATCAAGGACTAACCGAATATGAAGCTTGATGAAAATCCATGCATTAGTTCTTGAAATAGAGCTATTGCGGAAATCGTGAAAATGCAGCATAGCAGCGCCACCTGTTGAGTGATTTACACCAAAACCTAATCAGCATCAACTTGTAATAGGGACTAACTGAATATATTTTTTTATTAAATTCTGTGCATTAGTTCTTGAAATAAAGCGCCCACAAAATTTGTGGCACATACAGACAGACAGACTCACAGACAGACATTTTGTAAAAACATGTTTTTGGGAATCTCTGACCCCTAAAACGTGTAAATCCGTCGAAAACCGGAATTCGAAAATTTTCATGAATCCTATAATTTCTTCTTGTAAAGATAGAAGAAAGTTAGAAAAGGTAAAAGAAAAGATAGAAGAAAATTTTAATGCTTGGAATGGGAAGCTTTTAAAAATTAAATTAATTACAGCTTCTTAAAAGTTATAAACATTCAGGAAACCGATTTAGTAGGGGCTGAAATGTTTTCCAGCTCGATTTTTTTGCCAAGTTTGATATTTTTTGTTTATTTTGTAGCTTTTGACATATAGATTCCAAATATCTTAAGTGCCATTTTTTTCTTACACATTTTTGAGGTGATTTTCAAGATGGCGTCCAAGATGGCTGCCATTTACGGACTTTTTCAATATTTGTGGGATATTATTGACCAGTATGTCAAATTATATGTTTTTGGGGTCAAAAAATGCAAATCGACCATCAAAATAGGCATAAATTGCGAATTTATTATTCATTTATAAATGTACTACAAAATTACTAATATACTAGAGGCATAGAGTTTTACATGACAATCGCTTTGGCATGCTACCACCTTCTCTTTGAAATACTGCCACATTCTACAGAGATTATTGCACTGGAAGAAAAATGCGACTCACTACGTGAGAAATTACACGATTGTGAAGTTGAAGCTGCAACTTTGCTTGAAGAGATCAGAGTAGTAATTGAAAAAAAATTGTCTTCCACGTATTACACAATGCAGGGGTGATATGGCAAAGGTCTTAATACAGTATATGAACCAATTTGGAACTTTGCTACGTTTCATCCGTTACACTCGCGAGGAGATCGGACATTGCATCTCGCGTCATTAGAGGAACAAATCAAGTATTATTTTGCTCATGACTTATTTTATTATACCAGACTCATTCCAGTATACATAGCATAGATGAGGGACCTTAAAACAACATATCCAGAAGTATGGAATGCTCTTGAATCTGGTTATTTTGCAGCATCCAAATACAATGTGCCGCTCAGAATGAAAACGCCCTCGAAAGCTATTTCTTGTGTGCACCAGAAGTATTACGCATTGTTTCAACTTTCTGTGAAAAGTACTGTCTAAATGAAGTCTCTAAGCGCAGGAAACGCTATCATCTTCGAACTTCCATGTCGCTAAGAATTTCTCACAATGCAGCCATCGTCAAGTAGAGTATTCGGGATCATTGTGGAGGAAACCCTTTCCAAGATAATACCACACTAATGAATATTGCATCTTCTATGAAAGCTCCAGAATCTGCGAAGGATGATATTCTGAATCGTCGAACAAAAAGGCCAATTGGAATTCGAAGAATTTGTAAGAGACTAATTCAAGAAAATAAGCAACTTTTTGCTCGTTTTCTTGTTGTTATGGGACCAAGACCTCAAATGTCTACAAACCTAAAAGATGCAATTGGAAACTACAAGTTTTCTGTAATAGCAAGATCATTATTTTCTTCTGATGGATATCTTCATATTCCATCTGAAAAAAGTTCATTTATTGCAGAAATAGAGCAATATAATCGATCACCCATACTTGAATCATTAGAATCCTCGATTACTTCTCCGACACAAAAAGTTTGTATTATACATGGAATGGCAATCGTACAATCAGTAAAAAAGACACCTGCCATGAAAACTTGTGAAGATTTCGCAAATGAGTTTACCGAGATCATTATGAAAATGACAAGCGGATACTCTGAAGCAGTGTTGCCAGATTGGGGACTTTTTTGTCCCTAGATTTTTGATTGTCACCGCTTTTTTCAAATAGAAATATTTGGGCTATTTAAAAATAGATTACATATTCTGAAAAAAAAGGCGTATTATACTATTTTAAAAAAGGATGACAGTCAGTTAACCTGAATTAAAAAAAGTCTCCAATCTGGCAGTACTGCACTGAAGGGAGAATAATATTTCACCAATACCTTGAGCATGCATTGAAGGAGCAAACTAGTAAGAAAAGATTGGCGGCGACAGAACCTATTAAATTTATTATTACAAATAGTACCAATATAACGCTGGTTTCATTAAAGACGTTTCTTTCACATAATGATACAAAATCACAGCTGACTGAGTATCTCAGGAATAAATTACTACAGGTTTTTGCTGCTAGTGAGAAGAAAATATTTGTAGTTTTTGGCAGTAAGGCATACAGTACCCACGCGAATGTTTTCGATTCAGAATTATGTCACCATACACATGAATAAGCAAACATCTTTATACATCTTCATGTACTTGATATAGTGAACCATCATGATATTTATGAGATCGATGGATTTTTGCAAGATACTGACATTTTCATATTGCTGAATGACTTGGTTTCAAGTCATCTAGTAAACAATGAAATCAATTTTGTTATTGGTCGAGGCAACAAACACAGAAAAACTAATATTAATAAAAGATGTTGAGCGATAGGTGCTCATAAAAGCAAAAGTTAACTAGGTTTATATTCATATACTGATGGAGACTGGGGAGGAAAATTTGTAGGCATTTAAAAACAGAAGTGGATAAAGGTGTATACCAGTCTTTAGTGTGAATATTATAACAGCTTTTCAAGAACTTGGGGAACCTAATATTGATCCATTATCCAATCTGCCGTTGTTTGAAAAATTCACCAACTGGACTTATTTGAAAAATAGTAATTTTTAAAGGATTTAAGAGTTAAGATGGCACCTTTTCAGAACTAAAAGTTTCGAGGGGGAGAAATTACCACCAAACCTTGGAGCACTGAAGCCACATATTCTAAGATCCCACTTAATTTGCACAATTGGAAAGGGCTACAGAAATCCTCGCCTACAATACCCCCACTTCATGGCAATGGATGGGAAAAAATGGCGAAGGAATAATTTCTCCAGTGAAATGCCTGGAGTTACCTGCGCCCAAAGGAGTTATTGAACTTGTGAAATGTGAGTGTAAGAGAACATGTACAGTTGGAAAATGTTTTTGCTTAAAGAATTCTCTGGTTTTTAAAACCCTTTGCGAATGCAGTGACTGCAACAATACAAAGGACTATCAATATCATCACAGCGATAGAAGTGATTCAGAAGGGGATACATTATATCCCAGTACTGTATATAGATATAAAAACTGTTTTTAATAATTTTGTTCAATATCTTTAATAATTTATGTTATTTCATTTAAATACTTTAGTTGTGTATAACTGGTTAATAAAACGCTAGTATATCTAATGTCTTTCATATTTTTGTGCTTTATTTGCATCTTGTCGCTTAAAACATTTGAAAAACTCAATTTACTCCTATTTTTATTATATATTTGTATTTCTTGACCCTGAAAACATATAATTTGACATACTGGTCAATAATATGCCTCAAATATTAAAGAAGTCAGTAAATGGCAGCCATCTTGGACGCCATCTTGAAAATCACCCCCCCCCCCCAAAAAAAAAAAAAAAATGTGTATAAAAAATGGCACCTAAGGTATTTGGAATCTACATGCCAAAACTTTCACAATACAACAAAAATATCAAACTTGGCATGTCAATCGAGCTGGAGCCACATTTTACTACATTTCAAGCTCTACTAATTTGTTTTATTTCTTTTTTTATTATTATTATTTATTGGTTTTGTACTGAGTATTGTATTTTACAAATTATTGAACAATTTCTTTTTGATATAACATATATGATGAAAAACATTTAATTAAGTGCAGTGCCTTATTAAGAATAAAAAATCATTTTAATACTTTCCAACAAAGTTGAAAAGTGTTTATGACTTCGGTTTGTCTGGCCGTCTGGTCGTCTGACCGCGTGGCCGTCTGTTCGTGCTCTAACTCTCGTAAATATACTCGGATTGCTTTGAAATTTTTTGATATTATTGAAGTTTACCATAGCACGAACCCTATTTCAAATTAAGTTTGTAGCATTTTTAGTTCTTCTACAGGGACAGTCAAAAGTATTCCGTTACATTACGGCCAATGGGAAAAAATCGTTTCAAATTATTTTTAATGATGTTACACGCATCCAAACATAACAAAATTTATATGCATTTATGAAGTGCAATAAAATATGCATTCTGTAGAATATGCGGTGGAAAGAATATATATTATTCATTTAGAGGGCCACACAAAAGAATTCCGTTGCATACTGATATATGGGGGGGGGGGGACTGTTTGCTGTGTATTTTAATTATGTTAAACTATTACCTATTATGAATATTATTATATATTATATATAATGAAATTGATATACGTCGCTGAGGTTTACTATAAGTTATTTCATGTATAATGAAACTGCTATACGTCGCTGAGATTTACTATAAGTTATTTCATGTATAATTTGAAGTGCAGAACATTTACAGGGACACACAAAAGATTTCAGATACTATATTGTATGAGAAGTACTATACATAACCGGTGATTGCTGGAAATGCATTTTCAATTATGATATGCGCATTTATGTTTCACTATATTTATGCATACTATATGGTATGTATAAATTCAATAATTTATATACAGGGCAACACAAAACATTTCGTAATGGTTACTGAGTGTGAGCGCAAATTGCTTAAAGGTTTTTTTTTAATGAGCTATGCATTTTTTATGCTGAACTGCATTTAGTTTATTAAGACATATTTGTGGAATATAGATAAAATGATATACAGGTTCACGCAAATAATTGGATACATGCCGTCTATGGATAATAAGTTCTGGAAATATGATTTCAGAAGTTTTAAGAGTGTTTTATTTTGAATTAAATTTTAGCTAAATAATGGCGTGTAATACAGGTACTAGATAAATTACAGGGCTGTACAAAAGTATCCAAGTATGTTTCCATCTATTAGTAAAAATTGCTGAAAGAGAAATTTCAACCTTTTATGCGTTTTCTTGCTAAACTAAATTTTCTCATTATATAGTATGTATATCAACATACAGATCAAATACAGGGCTGTTCAATAGAATTAGGATACATATTTGGCTATGGACGGTAACTGCTGAAATAAATTTTTTAAACGTTGACTTAGTTATCTTATTTATAACGAAGTTTTGTTAAAGCTTACAGGGAGTGTTGGAAAGTGTTTAATAATCTATGCCACACGTATTCTTTCTTGTTTTAATTTTTAAATTGCTTTCAGACCGAATATTCCATATTTATTATATTATACTGATGCGTACATTTTCTTACCTTACATTTTTTTTTCGTATATATATCTTACATACTTTCATTCATCTTACTCATTTAGATTCATTTCATGTATTTATATACAGTTTATGTCATACATACTCAGACATACTAGTAAAACATTCTAGTATTTGCCGTATGCTAAAAAAGAAGGAATCTTTTATAAATAATTTGAAAACAGTTAACAAAAGAAATTCTTCCTTTGTTGTATCTTTATTAGAAAAGTAATACATCTTTATTAACACGATTTCAAAATTAGTTTGGACGTTCATCAATAGGATGCCTTATAAGTTGAAAAAAATAAATATTAATATTCGCCAGATTTAAATCCTTGTAATTTCTTTCTATGCGAACTGTTAAAAGACAAAGTTTACTTAAAAAATACTTGAAGTATATTGGAACTGGTACATTACATTTGTAAGGCGTTTGAGGACAATCATGAAGGGACATATACATGGGTATCGGCTAGTTGTGTTCTGATACAGCTCATATTCAAAATATTAGCATAATTCCTTTTTTTTTTTACAAATTCAAAATATCATTCAGTAATTTAATGTATTTTAATGCAAATATGCACATGATATTTTTATTAAGAACTTATTGTAGATTAAACATATTTGTTATCTTAAAATTAATATCATTTTTGAACAGATTAATTGAAAAAAAAAATATTTTGAAAAGTCAAAATATTAGAATATTTATTCAAGTGGTTCAAAATATTAGAATATTTCCCATTATTTCTCCTTTAATTATCACCAGTTCATAACTGGTGGCATCATTGATTAAATTCAGACGATTTTATTTAAAATCAGTATTCTTTTTGCAGTTTGTTTGCTTTTTCTTCTTAAAATGGGCGTGTGAGTTATATTCCTGACTATTAAACTTCGTATGGTTGATTTGTATCGGCACGGTAAACTTCAATGTTATATAGCGAATTATTTACATTGTTCGCAATCAAGCGTTAGTAAAATACTAACACAATATTAAAAAATGGAAAATTTCAAAATAATCACCAAAATGGCGGCCGAAAACCAAAACCATCTGCTAGAAATGACAGGAAACTGAAGCGTATATATAGTTAAGAAAAAACGTTTAAAAAGTGTGCGATTTTTGCACCGAAAATGGAAAGAAGAAGGAGTTTCTACATCGACAACATTAAGACGACTCCATAAATTTAAGTTTGAATCTCGTGGATCGAAAACAAAACCTCTCATGACTGCAAAACAAAAGCGTATAAGATTGAATTGGTGTAAATCAAGACGTTTATGGAACGAAGAAGATTGGAGAAATATATTATTTAGTGATGAAAGTATGTTTTGTGTTTCATATGGTAATCAAGGTATTCGAGTTTGGAGAATAAAGCAAGAATCATTTGATAAAGAATGCCTTAAACGTTCGTAAAATTTGCTGCTAGTGTCATGGTTTGGAGTTGCATGAGTTCAGAAGGACCTGGAAAGTTATGCATCGTCTACGAAAAGGTTAACTCTCAGATATATCAAAAATATTAGAATATCACATGATTCCATCATCTGAAGATTTATTTGAAGATGATTTCATCTTTCAACAAGATTTAGCGTCACCTCGTTGTCAACTGAGAATTGGTTCTGCCAACGCAACATTAAGGTACTTCCTTGGCCACCAACCTCACCAGACCTTAATTCCATCGAAAACTTATGCTGTATAATGAAGAAAAAACTCCTTGAAATTCCTCCTCCTTCAACTTCCTCCTTGAAGAAAATCCTCCTTCAAAGTAAATTGTGTTAGTGACAGGTATAAAGTCTATTTGGGTTAATATTGATAGAAATATTTGTAAACGCCTTGTATATAGTATGCAAGATCGATTGTACGCTATTATGAAAGCTAATGGGGATGCTACAAAATATTAACTATCATTTATTTCATATTCATAAGGTAATATTGCTGCGTAAAATAAAATATTCTAATATTTTGAACAATCTAAATTTTATTCTAATATTTTGATGTGTTTCAGAAAGCTGCATCCCTATTTTATTGTACTGTATTTTACATTTTGTAAGTGTTAAAATATTATCTAAACATTCCAGATTTAATTTATAAGAAATTTAATTGCATTTACTTAGCATCAAAAATAAATAAATTAAAAATATTTTTTCTTATTACTTTTTCTCAATTATTCTAATATTTTGAATATGAGCTCCACTACTTCACGTTTTTGCTGCAAATGGTGAAAACTTCGATGATATGCTCGTTGCCGATTTTTTCAGCTTACAGCGTCACTTATTAGCGACACTTTAAACTAATTTTTAAAACGAACGGTTTAAATTTTATTGTTTTTCTAGTAAAGATGCACCAAGTCATCTCTATCGTTAACAGTTAACAAATTACTATTTAATTTTAAAAATGTTCCTCCATTTAGTAACACGCGATAAATAAATACAATTGATACAACAATCCTTATTTTACCTAACGTAAGTAATAAGAACTAGTGAGGAATATTCTAAGGGTGTCCCAAAATTCACGAAAGATGTTCTTTTGACAGAAAAAACAGGTTTGTAATTATTGTACATTTTTTATTGATTCATAAACTATACAGTATAGGGTTATGTATGGAATAGCATAGCGGGTAAATATTCTCCACGGCTTTGCTGGCACGTACGCATTCTTTTGTTAAAATTTTCCATCACCGTTTGCATAAATGTAGCTAAATTTCGTTGAAACAGCGCTCAGTTTCCTCCATCAAGACGTGGCTGGTCGTGGGCTTGTTGGAATAAACCTTAGACTTAAAAAAAAAAACCCCAAAAAAATCAAACGCTTTTAAATCACATGATCTGGACGACCAATTCTGATCACCAAAATGGGAAATTACATGACCAGGAAATGACTTGCGGAGTAATTGATTTATGTCTCCTGCTGCATGGCATGTGGCACCATCTTGTTGAAACCACATGTCGTCCACTTTCATATCTCACAATTTAGACACAAAAATGTTTGGCACAAATGATGCAAAATTCAAATCTTGTGTGAAATTTGGAACATCTAGAATAACCGTGGAGGCCATTTACCCGATTTGCTTTCCATACATAACCCTTAAAAAATTACAATTTTTAGTTATAAACCTGTCTTTCCTATCGAAATTTCTTCTTGCGTGAATTTTTCGGGCATCCTTAATACGCGGAAATGTACTCTAAGGCTAATGTCAGACGAACGTCTCTTTGCACGCTTTTTTCCTTACACACCATCCCTACACAATGCCGCTAGCATTGTGTAGGGATGATATGTAGGGAAAAAAGCGAGCAAAAAGAAGTTCGTCTGACATTAGCCTAAAGGTTTTGTGTAGTCCACTACCAAATTTATACACACCAAGTAAAATGCAAAAAAAGAAAAAAAATCATTTAAAAACGCATACCCCAATTGAAAATGCACTTGCATCAATTATCGCTCATAAACTGTACTAAAACTGAATACTTTTGCGTGATACTGTAAATGCTATGCACACCATTTTCTACAGTAAGAATCTTATAGTGCACCTCTATGTGCTTTCGCTATTAATTTTATTATGTTTTAAATAGATTAAAATCTTTAAAAACACTGTAAATGATTTCTCCCTAAAGACTTTAATGTAAAAAGAATTTTTGAGTTTCCCTGCAAAGGAACTATGAATGCAACTCACATCCTTTTCAATAGCAAATATACCATAATAAACCTTAAAAATATGAATAAATTACAGGGAAATCCGAGTATGTTTACGTGAGTTAGAGCACAGATTGACAGCGAGTAGAAAATCGGATTACTAAACTCCTTTCAACTATGTTGGAAAGTGTTAAGAAATACAAGGTCGACTGCTATGTCTCTTTTATGTAGCATTGTCAAGAGACAAACGCTTTAAGGCTCCGCGGAGCTGAAACACCCGGGTCGCGAAATCCCGAGTTAGCCCAAGGGAAAATTTTGAAGCGCGATGACTCTTTACCTAATATAATTATCAAAATACCGTTTTCACCATCGAAAAGTAGACGTCAGATGCCGATGATGTGTATTTTTAAATTATCTCCGTAAACTTTAAATACATAAAAAATCCCTTTAAAATTTGAAATTTCCATTTGATTAAATTTTATCATCTTCTTAAAAATACACAAATTTTAAAAACGCACATCATCGGCATCTGACGTCTACTTTCTAATGGTGAAAACGGTATTTTAATAATTATTTTAGCTAATGGCTCATCGCGCTTCAAAATTTTCCCATGAGTTAACATGGCATTTCGCGATAGGGGAGTTTCAGTGCAGTGGCCCCTTAAGTTATACTGATGGTGTTATTTTACACAAAATTTCTTTTAAGTCGATATGTTTTTGAAATAAAATGTTTGATTTTATTTTAATAACTATCTGCATGATGATTCTATAACTGATCACAGAAATCAGCTTTAAGTTTAGAAGATTCTAAATTGCTATCACTCCGAGGAAAAGGTGACCCGCGACTTTCAGGCATCCCTACACCCTTTCAATGCTTATCCGGGACGGTTTGAAACTTCCCTAGCAAACTTTAATAAAATATATCAATTGCATCACAATCCGAGTATATTTAGGTTAGTTAGAGCACGAACAGGCAGACAAACCGAATTTAAGGGGGTAGGATACCTTTGAACACGCCGAAAGAGTAAAAAATATCCCTATGTTCCGAGCTTCAAAACTTGTGTAATAAGTCAAAAATAAGAATCACACTTCATTTAACTATAAAGCTCATATTTAAATTTATATTTAAAAATATATTTATACTTATAAATTCATAAATAAATATTGAAATTATAAGTTTAAAAATATATGATAATAAGAGAAAAAAAATCTTGAGCGCGTGATAAAATCTGAAAATATGCATATAAAGAGGACATTTTGCTGAAAATAAATACGTAAGAGAGTTACCTTTATACTAAAGCCACAATATTTGTAAAAAAAATATATTGACTAAATTAAAAAATTAACAAAAAATTAAAAATTTTCATTTTTAAAAAAATATTTTCAAAGTACAAAAACAGAAAAAAATAAAAATCTTACCTTTTTCTGGTTTTAAGTTGTAGGTAATAAAGAAATGAATATGTGGTTAAAATTTCTTTTGATTGCCATGCATAGCTTTTTAGTAACACTGCGCGCAGTATCAAAATTCATAGTTTTGAATAAACGCGACGCAAAGTTTAATTTTCCTACGTAATTTTAATATGTAGTCTTAATAAAACTGTCATAATTAATAAACTAAGCTGAAATTTTTAATGCGTTTTTTTTAATATTGTCGAGAAATCATTACGGAATCAAAATGTGTAATTAAACATTTTTCGATATTTTTGAAGGTTTAAAGGTATCCTACTCTCTTAAAAACCCTTTTCAACTATGTTAGAAAGTGTTACAAAACGCAAGACTAGCTACTGTCAGTCTCTTATACACTGGCCTCCAAAAGTTAAGGAACAGGGACTGGATGCTTTCGTTTGTCAAATATCTACCAAAATTTTTGGCGAATTGTTCTTAAACTTCTGGTATGTACAGAACATGTTTGATTTCAAATTTATCGGTGAACATTTAGTCGAGAGAACAATTAGGGGCTAATAATAAATTCAATAATAAAATAATGTTTGCGATCACCTATGTAACAGACAATGATGAAAATGGATTGTCAGTGTGTTAAATGACTATTTGGGTCCTGATAAACGTTTGTGTGCATTTATGTCAGCATAGCATTCATATTCGTGAAGATATTGTGTCTGTGAAAAATTCAAAAGTTTTTTGTTTATAGCATAGAGAATTTTCTAACAAATTTAACATAACTTTCCGAAAACCTACAAAGAACAGTAGCAACAGTAGACTGGAATTAAAACATAAACATATTGAATATTTCATGAGATATGGGCATTTGTATGAAATAACTTTTAACTGCGCATGCGTGGAAGATTTTAAAATTTTTATTTTATAATTTGGTAGTCAGCTATTTAGGGCAACTTATATAAAAAGTCCAGTCAAATATCTCGAAAATTCCCAAAGATAGTGGTGACATAGGGAGTTGCTTTCTAAAAATAGCTTTATTATAAGGGATTTTCCACAACTTTTCAATCAGCTCACTATATCTTTCTGAGTTTTCACAATATTTGATTGGACTTTTTATAGAAGTTGCCCAAAATAGCTAACAACCAAATTATTAAATAAAAATTTTGAAATCTTCCACGCATGCGCAGTTAAAAAGTATTTCATGCAAATGTCCATATCTCATAAAGTATTCAATATATTCATGTTTTAATTGCAGTATACTGTTGCTACTGTTCTTTGTCAGGTTTTCGAAAAGTTGTGTTAAATTTAGTTGAAAACTCTGTATGCTATAAACCAAAATTTTTTGAATTTTCTACAGACACAATAACATCTTTACGAACATGCGTGCGATGCCTACACAAATGCACACAAACTTTAAACAGCACACAGATAGTCATTTAACACAGTGTCAAAGCATTTTCAGAATTTTCTATTACTTAGGTGATCGCAAATATTATTTTATTGTAAAAGATATTATTTTCTCCTTAATTGTCCTTCCGATAAAATCTTCACCGAGAAATATGAAATCAAACATGTTTTTTACATCCCAGAAGCTTAAGAACTATGTGCCAATAATTCTGGTAGATATTCAATTAACGGTATACAATCGAAAGCATCTAGTCCTTGTTCCTTCATTTTTGGAGGCCAGTATACATCATTGTAGAGAAACAAATGCGTTATTTAATTAATTGTTTGTTAATATTTTAATATATATCTATATGATGATCTTATAACTGATCGCAGAAAACAGCTTTAATTTTAGAAGATAGTAAAGTATTTTTTTTACAAAATTGAAAAAATAAAATACTTTACATTTAAATCTGAACATCTTTAAACTAATCCTTTCTATGCATATACAGAAAAGTATATCCCAACAAAAAGTTTTCGGTAAAAAAAAAGCGCCAAGTTCTCTTTAATGTTTGGGCCAGAAAAAGTAGTGATATCTGAAATTCGCACAAGTTAAAAGCCAAACATCCCAAATCTTTCATTGAAAATGGCTTCCTGCGACTTGGCCGTTAATGCCTTCTATAGCATTTCAAAATTAATGACTGGAAATTACGCATTTATGAATTATTTAAATATTAAAAGTAACATTAGAATGCGAAGAGGCAAATTCTCATAAAGACAATATAAGTAAAATATTTCTGATAAATACCATTCAGTTTCAACAAACATTAGTTTTAATTACAGATCATTTAGTCCACTTGTGGTTTAATTGCCATTTTGTACGGTCTAAAGCTAAAGTCATTAACGTAAAACCCAAGAAATAAAACAAAATTTACTGACTTCAAATCTCACAATATGTTACATTATATTTTATTGTATAATATTGAAATCTTGTGCATTGACAAAAGAGATATTTTTCGTTTGAACATTTATTATACCCTGTTCACACTAGAAACTTAAGATATCTTAGATTGCCAATTTTGAAGTGGTACCCTCCCGGAATTGTGTGCCTGTTCACATCGAGAAACTTACCTTAAGATATCTCAGTAGCGTCACTGTGTCTGTGATCTAATCAAAAGTAAAGTATGCGCATGCGCTTAAAATAAAAACGACCGCAACAGCCAATCAGTAAAAGCGAAGCTTCATAGCCAACGAGAGTGAGTGGTCGTTCCTGTATCTAGCCGAAGTAAGTAGAAACTTACTGGAGAGTTTATGAAACTCTCTCAGAGAGTTCGGCGGCCTAAGATATCTTAAGTATCGTAGTGTGAACATTGTATTATAGTTTGTTTGCATACATGAAGAAGTATTCGATTTATAAACTGTTAAAAGCTGTAACTAATTATGTTTTAGCAATTAGGGATATTATCTCCTGAATACAAGTATTTTGTTATTTTTAACTTCTAAACATTTAAATAGACTGAAGTTGTTTAAATGCTTTTTTCAAATGTGTATTTCATTTCTGTAGTCTGTGCCACAAAATGCCTAAAATAATAAAAAATTGTAGTTGGCATGTAGCACATTTGTACATATTTGAAAATTTGAAAAACTCTCTCGAAGGTATTAACGGCCAAGTCGCAGGAAGCCATTTTCAATGAAAGATTTGGGATGTTTGGCTTTTAACTTGTGCGAACTTCAGATATCACTACTTTTTCTGGCCGAAACATTAAAGAGAACTTGGTGCTTTTCTTTTTACCGAAAAATTTTGTTGGGATATCACATCTTTTTGTATGTTTTTTTTTTTCAAGTTTGTTATTCTAAACTATATTAATATGAAAAAAACTTAAATTTCGGTACTTTTATGTTAGCCGGGAGCAAATCTCCTCATTAGCCTTTTGTTTTTTCGCCAATAGCAATTTTCATTTTTCAGATGTGTAAATTAGAAACAATGCTTTGATTTTCAAATAAAACATTTTGGTTTATGTTATTATTTCTTATTTATTTATTTATTTATTTCTATGTTAAATAGTCTATTAAATAAAATGAGAAAAATGCATCTATTTTAATTGAGATGACTGAAAAGTTTATATCTTTAAACGAAATTAATGCAATATGAACAATGGCGTTGGGAACAGTATTTGGTGAATTGCCACTTGCTAACATAAAAGTACCTAAATTTATTTTACTGAGCTTTACAAATTTACACTTTATTTCTTTTTATATTAACCCTCTAAGTGTTTGGGGCGTATTATTCCGTTCACTAAGCTCCAGGTTTCACAGCAATACAAGCAATATTTAAGATAATATAATTCTATAGATTTTATGAATTTTAAATACATTGAAGAATGATTAATACTCTCCAGGATTACATTCATATCTGTAATTGAGTTTTTTTTATAATGCTGAAAGAATCATATTTTCTTAGCATATAAAACAAAATGCAGAGAAAACAACATTACAATTTTACCCTTTTGCAAGACGCTCGGAGGGTTAAAGTACTAGCCGCCTCTAGCAAGCAGTATTTACCGTATTAATTCCATGTTAAACGTTGCATCATGTTACTGTTATTCATAATTTAATTTACTTGCCCATTCTTTCGCCAAGTCGGAAGCTTAGAGAAATCAAGAACACTTTACGACCATGGAAGCACATCATATATTTTGTGTTATTATGTATTTCATCTTTCGTGACAAATATCACTTAACTCACTTATGCATGTTTCCTTAGCAGTTACGATTCGTTCTCTAATGCGGAAATTTTTAATGCTATTAAGTAATCTTTTCTAATTGGGCTCACTGCCAATTGTTGTATTTTAACTGATACGACTGGGTACAAGTGAAATGGTTCTTATGAAATACTTTGACAATATCTGCATTTGCATTAAACCATATTGATGCTAATATCTTTTTGTTTCACGTTAATCATTTCAATAGATTCGATTACAGAAGAATAGAAGGTCTACCGGTTCATTGCCATGATCCATTTGAAAACCTATCATTCTTCTCATCTGATCGTGTTGAAGAATTAGTCAATGTGCCATGGTTTTAAGATTTTAGGTAATTTTATTCGAAACCTGAAAACTAAAATGCGAGGAGCCGGATTATAGAAGATTCATTCTAACGTACATATCGATTAACGGGTTACATATTATAGAATTATAATAACCATAAGGAGAACTGGCAGTTTCAATGCTTTAATAGTTTCCGTAAATTCTCTTTATATAATACAGAAGTTTTAACGGTGTAAAGATTAACAACATAGTCACAGTAAATATAATAACAATAGCAGAGGTTTTGGGCAGTGACGAAACTATTAGCACTTTGGAAATATTAGTAAGTTATATCATTTAACTATTCAGATGATATGCGGAAAAATAAAAATAGATGGCTCGAATTAATAATTAACTCATTGAAAAATAGCCACTAGCGTCAAATATTCGCCAAGCTTGGCGGCATTTAGCAAGGTTTTGCCAAATTTGGTAATATATCATGTCAATTCTCAAATTTGGCGACAAAAAATGCTTTGTTTAATATGACGTCATAATGATGCATATGTATTATGTATTATACACATACCTATAATATGTATAATGGAAATTTATTACGTATTACATGCATATGTATAGTATGTATGATGCATATGCATAAGTTCATTAACATCACTAAAACGCACTTAAAGGAATAGTGTTCCATAAATAGTAGGGATAATTGCCAGATTGACCAGGGTGCTATTGAGATTAGAATTCCGACATTTATAATAGACCGGGAAGCGCCTGTACACACCATCACCTCATCGAGTTAACAGCTGAAATTTTAGGATTAGTTTAAACTAGATTAGCATATTTAAATACAACTGGTCTGTTAAGTCATATCTTGGTGGAATCCACCTGAAGATCTAATTTTAGTGGTTAACTGGTAGGTTTACTATTGTATTTTCCTGCATCCAAAAGTTTGGAAACATGAAGGAATGAGTGCAGGAAAACACAATCGAAAATCCACCAATTAACCCGTAAAATCGGCTCTGTAGGTGGTTTCCACAAAGATATGACTTGGCAGACCAGTTACATTTCAATACGCTAATCGATATTTAACTAATCCTAAAATTTCGGCCATCAACTCGATGAGGTGATGATTTGTGCAGACGCCTTCCGGTCTTTAATAAAATTTGTTTTAAGGAAGTAAAAGATAGAAAGATGGACAGATAAACTGAAAGATTTGCCTTATTAAGATTTTTGCAAAAGCATATAAAAATTCAGTCAGCTTGAAATCATGTAACACCTTTATAACTCAGGCTAATTTTCTGTAATCGGGTTTTGGCGACCAACATAGCTATAATTATAATCTTTCTTTTACAGATTTAAAATTAACAATAAATTAACAGTAAGTAGGCTAATAATACAATATAATAACATTAGCAGCGGACTTCGGACACCGCATCTATCGCACATCGTTAAAGACAGTTTATTAGTTACACATTTCATTTAATTAAAAGGAGATTTTTAAACTTTCATGTGGAATTAGGATATTTTTCCACTATAGGGACCTTGGCATTTTTTTTTAAATCTTGGCGTAATTCGGACTTCAGAAACTGAGATATGTTTCCAAATGAATAAACAACTATGAAAACATGTTTATTAGTTACACATTTCATTTAATTAAAAGGAGATTTTTAAACTTTCATATGGAATTAGGATATTTTTCCACTATAGGGACCTTGGCATTTTTTTTAAATGTTGGCGCGATTCGGACTTCAGAAACTGAGATATGTTTCCAAATGATATAAACAACTATGAAAACAAACCTGATGAACTTTTATGTTATTTATATATGTGTTTATATACATATAAACATTTTATTTATACATGTATAAAATATTATTTTTTATATACAAATTATTTATGTTGGTATATAAAAATAAATAAACGGGTTCCTTACATTAAATAAATTGTATATATATGGAAAAAATTGCTTGTGTATATGACATAGTAAATAGGTTGCCAGAAAATACGTTATTATCAAATTTCTTTTCTCGTCAAGGCTATTTTCTGTATTTCGCCAAGGCTACTATGTCGGAAACGTACCGAATTGCGGTTATATTTTGTTAAATGTTTTTTTTTGTTTTAATATCGTAAATATATCATAACCTATACTGATTAAAATTTTTAGGTGTATTCATTTTTCCTAATTAACAAACATTTTTGGAAACGCATATATATATAATGTTATTCTGCTTGAAATCACGTGACCCCCTTCAAAACTCTGTAATCGAGTTTTGGCGACCAACATTGGCACAATTGAATGTGTTAAGGAACTGTTTACGGCCAAATGAACACCCCTGTTTGAAGGGTTTAGAGGCGTAAATTCTGTGTTTTCAGATTTTTCTGGTTAATTGTGCTACAAACCCGACTTACTTGTGAAATTTCATGATTCTACGACTGTTAGAAGTACCTTAGTTATTTGATGATGCGAAGTGAGTCAGTGACAAAAAAGCGCTTTTTCGGAATTTAATATTTCGAAAACTACTCAATATAGAAACATGAAATCGTGGAACATTAGTTTAGTTTGACCATACGAACATGTGTATAAAAGAAAAATTTCTATATCTCTTCCTAAAACGACGTTATGAGGGGGTGAAAAGTATGCCGAAATGGTTCAGGAAAAGGTAGCTTACGGCTTGTGCGAACTTGGCGGACGCACTGCCGTGCTCCCAGATACTCCTACTATAATATATGTACACGTGCATAATACGTATAACAGTTTTATTCTTCATCCTTATAACAGTTATTGTTTTTCTTATCTATATGTATTATATTATTGATCTAGTGTCAGATATCTTGCAACATATTTCTATCAGCAGTGACTCACTTGACACTCATGTATCATTAACAAGAAAAGGCTTAAATTAAACTAATTTTTTTTAAGGTAAAATTTCTTTTTACTTGATTTGTTATTGAAATATTTCTTTATGATAACATATATTTTAAATTTAATAAAACATTGTGTAAACGAAAATTTTATCTAACTTACTACATAGAATAGTTTTATGTAATTCATTGTCAGAAGATTTTATTTCTTTTTTATTTATTTTATTTTAGGAAAATAGATCAAATTAAATATCAACTTTTAATTTTATGAAAAATTCATACAAAACTTTTGTTTAGTTTCTCCAAATATTCTTTAAGTTAAAATGAAACTAAACTTTTTAAAATTAAAATATTCAGAATTATTTCCAATCTTTAAGAAAGTTTAAGAAATTCGGCAAGATTTCTAATACGCGTACTGTCATAATCTTAAGGGAGGATTTTAATCTAGAAGACCGAAGAAGAGCTGTTTTGGGGCATTTGTTTCTGGAATAGGAATAAAGATTTTAATTCCTGGCTCTTTGCATGCTATTTATTATCATTCAAAAAACATTTCAAAAAAATATATAAAAAATTATTGATGTGGTTCGAGTAGCGCAGATGTAATTCATTGTCAGAAGATTTTATTTCTTTTTTATTTCTTTTATTTTAGGAAAATAGATCAAATTAAATACCAACTTTTAATTTTATGAAAAATTCATACAAAACTTTTGTTTAGTTTTTCAAAATATTCTTTAAGTTAAAATGAAACTAAACCTTTTAAAATTAAAATATTCAGAATTATTTCCAATCTTTAAGAAAGTTTAAGAAATTCGACAAGATTTCTAATACGCGTACTGTCATAATCTTAAGGGAAGATTTGAGTCTAGAAGACCGAAGAAGAGCTGTTTTTGGGCATTTGTTTCTGGAATAGGAATAAAGATTTTAATTCCTGGCTCTTTGCATGCTATTTATTATCATTCAAAAAACATTTCAAAAAAATATATAAAAAATTATTGATGTGGTTCGAGTAGCGCAGATGTAATTCATTGTCAGAAGATTTTATTTCTTTTTTATTTCTTTTATTTTAGGAAAATAGATCAAATTAAATACCAACTTTTAATTTTATGAAAAATTCATACAAAACTTTTGTTTAGTTTCTCAAAATATTCTTTAAGTTAAAATGAAAAGTAAACTTTTTAAAATTAAAATATTCAGAATTATTTCCAATCTTTAAGCAAGTTTAAGAAATTCGACAAGATTTCTAATACGCGTTCTGTCATAATCTTAAGAGAGGATTTGAATCTAGAAGACCGAAGAAGAGCTGTTTTTTTGGCATTTGTTTCTGGAATAGGAATAAAGATTTTAATTCCTGTCCCTTTGCAAGCTATTTATTATCATTCAAAAATATTTCAAAAAAATATATAAAAAATTATTGATGTGGTTCGAGTAGCGCAGATGTAATTCATTGTCAGAAGATTTTATTTCTTTTGTATTTCTTTTATTTTAGGAAAATAGATCAAAATAAATACCAACTTTTAATTTTATGAAAAATTCATACAAAACTTTTGTTTAGTTTCTCAAAATATTCTGTAAGTTAAAATGAAAAGTAAACTTTTTAAAATTAAAATATTCAGAATTATTTCCAATCTTTAAGCAAGTTTAAGAAATTCGACAAGATTTCTAATACGCGTTCTGTCATAATCTTAAGAGAGGATTTGAATCTAGATGACCGAAGAAGAGCTGTTTTTTTGGCATTTGTTTCTGGAATAGGAATAAAGATTTTAATTTCTGGCTCTTTGCATGCTATTTATTATCATTCAAAAAATATTTTAAAAAAATATATAAAAAATTATTGATGTGCTTCGAGTAGCGCAGATGAAAATTCCTGGCATTCGAATCGCGCACTTCCATTCGGAGGATCCAATAGATGGCCAGAGTCGTCTGCAATCAGTTTCCCTTAAGGAAACCAGGTAAGCGAAATTTGGGAAAAAAATCTATTTTTACTTTTTTATATCATTGTATAGTTTAAACTTTTATCTTTCCAACGATGTGTCACCCATGTTTATATATATATATATAGAAGTGTTGGAGTTATTCTCCTTTCTAAGAGTACTTCACAGCTTAATGGCCATTTAAATCTTTAATTGACTTTTTCTCAAAACTTTAATTTTTCATGTTTGTGTTCCTTTTTTCGATATTTATTAAATTTAAGAACTCAGATTTTTTTTATACTTATATTATGTTATATTGTATACTTTAACACGGGGATTTAATGATTCGTTGAAAATTATTTATTTTAGGCAGTGAAATCTTATCAAGAATGCTAATTTAAAAATGACTTTCAATAAATAATTAATAATTAATTTTGAGTTTCACTTGGAAAGAAAATAGTCTGTTAAAATACGTAAAACATGTTATTCTAACTACTCTAAAAAATCTAGAACTCTATCTTTCACCATTTCTGAGAAAAACGTACATAAATTTGGTGGATTTAACATGGCGGAGATGGGGCTTTCTGCGTTTCCTTAAAGGATTATGAAAGTAGATATTTTTTCTAGAGTTTCAAGCACTTTGAGGTAGTGGCAATCATTTGAAAAAAAAAATGTCTATTTCTTACGCCTTTTTTTTCGCACTTCAGCGTGTTTCCAAATATATTTATTTTTCAAAAATGTATGAATATGGTTCAAGATCCAACACATTATATAACTTTTAATTTAAAAAATAATAGTCATAGCGGTTTAATAGTTTTTGCGTTCTGATACCGCCCAGTATAAAAAATGTTATTTCGCGTAAAATACGTTTATAGTGCTGAAAAATAGTGTAAGCCTACGGACGCGTTGCACTAAAGCACTATATAGCTAAGAAAGAACTTCGAATTCGGTTAATTTATTTTAGAGGGATAAGCTACAGATCACATTGAAAAGAAAAATGTAAAATGAAAGAAAAAGAAAATCTATTTTTTCGACCGAAAAAAATGCAAATGCTCCCTTAATCTCACGTTTAATCCATTGCTTACGAACACACAAAAACTCCTTGTTTGTTACTTTATCGCTTCCACTGTATTTAACAAAGATGCTTATTTTTTAAAAAATAAAATAAATGTCTGAGTCATGAAACAATCGTTACCATTATTCTTACAGAAATATTAACCGTCTAAAACTAAAAAGTAAACAAATTTATAAAAGCTTCAGCAAAACTCATTTTCGCTATGTGGCAGCTAATTATTTTACTTCGTCATTTGCTTGAGTCTAAAATGTATGTTCATTTTCTGTCAACCTTCGAACACGTATGAGGTCTAACAAACATTAGGACATTGCGGAGGAATTTTTGGTTTTATTTATGACTAAACAGTTATTTAAATTATTTTTGCATTTAAAATACACATTATATAAACTAACACTCTAAATTTACATTATTATTTTAAAGCTTAAACAAATGTACTTTTCAAAGCCTTACATCTTTGGACGTACTTTTTGAAAAATAGATACAAGATATCATATAACAGTCGTAAAACTCATTATAATTTATTGAAATTGTTCTGCAAATGTGAAAGTAAATAGAAGATAATTTTAATTAAATTTCCACTTTTCAGTACTATGAATTACTGAAATAAACATTACGGGTAATTGAAGAAGATTTAGCAGTAAAAGACTAAGGTAATTAATACTAGTATTCAGACCACATTTTTAAAAATTAAAATGAATTTTATTTGCTGTTTACGTTATAAATTAAATATTCTTAAAACTTTGAAAATCTATTCTGATTGTTCTGCTATTTTAACTGACATGTATTCTGCTTTAACTTTGTTCTTTAGATTTTATTCAGAAATTTACAAAAGCGTGCTTTGTTTAATAAAATTGCTAGAAGGGTTTAATTGCCTAATTATTTTAATTGTTGGTTTTATTTTTAATTTAATGAATGGTGTAGTTATTTTACTAGTAACAAATGTAATTTTTAAACAAACTCATCAAATTTTCATTCTTAATTCCAAAATAACAGAGAAATTTACTTTTATTCCTTTTGTGTTTGGGTGCATTTCAAAGAAACGTTTCTACACTTGTAACACAGAAGTTATAAAACTTTCTATGATTTACAAATATATTCTGAAAAATTCAGAGAAAATTGAATATTAATAAAAATATTTTTTTTTCTTTTAATATTTAGAGTTATTTCAAAAAAATTTTAGGTAGTTAAAGAACGTTCACCAGTAGATGTTTCTTGAAAGTCGTTAAGATTCGGTCAAAAGTTTTAATTTTACAAGAGAAAATTATCTTTAATGCAGATTTATTTCTGAATTACTTTTCAATGAAATTTTAGAACCCTATCCTAATTATGTAATTGTTGCGACCAACGTGTCTGATTCTAAATCTTGTTATATTCCACTGAACATCAATCAATAAAATGTAATATTTCGACTATTTATTTTAATTTTATAGCTTTTTCATTTAACCTTAATTTAATCTTACAGGGTTTAGTTTATTTATTCATATTTTGATTTTTTTTCAATGTTTATCTCTTTACATATTTAAAAAATTTTGCACTTATGCTTAACTTTTTTCAACTTCCACTTCTTAATTTATTTTGCTCATCTGACTGGCTGCAGTGATTTTTTGTTTACTTATAGCTTGCTTTCTTCTGTATAATTATCTGCCTTATTTCCCCTTCCCCTATATCCCTCCTGCTAAGCATACAAAAATGATTTTTTTTTTCTCGAGAAAGAAGCGGCAACGCTTTTCGAATTGATGATTGATGGTTTGCAGCAACTTACTTTTCTGCACTTCAAACTGGTGATTCAGTGCAATAAAGCATATGTTTTTCAAATAAGGAATGTAAATTTTAAACAAACTCATCACATTTTCATTCTTATTTTTAAAATATCATAGAATTTCAGTTTTTATTTCTTCACTGTAAAAAAAAAAAAAAAAAAAAAAAAAAAAAAAAAAAAAGAAAAAATCTGTAATTTTAGAGATGTAAAGATACAGAAATCTGTATGCTTGCTAAAATTTTATCTGTGCACTGTACAAAATAAATATGTAAATCTACAGAACTAATTTTTGTAACGCTACAGAGATCTGTAGCTTTAGAAAATAATTTACTAAAATTACAGTAATGTTACTAAAATTTTATCTGTAACCCGGGTTGAACTTACATAAAAAGTTCTAGGTATCCCAGTTTCCTAAAAAATTCTTAGTAACCTTATAATTTTTTTGATTTACGGTCCAAAAGTGCATCTGTTACATGAATTTTTGCTGTTGTCGTTGCATAAAAAGTTCCGGGAATCTCAGTTTCCAAGAAAAATTTTAGTAACTTTACAGATTTTTTTACAGTGTTTTGACTTTGGATGCACCCAAAAAACTTTAGTTCTTTTACAATTAAACACATTTAAAAAAAATTATCGCCTTTATTTATATACTTGTATTGGATGCAATTGTGTTAACTTCCATATCGGTGACTTTTTGAGCTACAACTATTTTTGTTGTATAATAATTTTGTTGTATGTTCCGACATTGCTTTCAGTGCAAACCAGATTCCCGTATCATATTTTTTTCTTCTTTTATGCACTTTGTAATTTGTTAAAGACATTCTGCCATCCTGGTGGAGGGATATTATTCATCATTTATATTTTTTTTGCTTTTAAATTTTCAAGTAATTTCTCTTCATATAATATCAAGAATCCTTTAATAGAAGAGTACATTAAAAAATTCCGAACAGCTAATCTTACCTTAATAAACGTAAATAAAAAAAATTGAGTGTTGTTTCAGAAAAACCAAATGTAATGAGCATAATTAATGAATAAAAATTACTATAGTATAAAATATCATAATATGAGAAAGTAAAAATATATGTGCCTCCAAGTTAAGAAATATATAGGATACCAACTACAATTTTTTCCCCTTTTTTACATATAATAAGCTTTAATGTATAACATTACATTTTGCCGGAAAACTAATTTCTCTAATGAATTACATTCTTTCTTCTTAAAGCATATAACAGCATTTTTGTACCATTCCATTTATATTTTTTGTAACAAAGATTTAATGAAATGTGTTTGCCCTAAATAAGCTTTTATATAAACATAATTCACTTTGAAAATTATACCGGCATTAAGAATACTATTAAACTGTATTCTTCCTTCTTTTAAACTAAACCGAGATATCACACAGAAAAGCTATTTCTAAACAAAGTTTACTCTTTTAATCTATAATGAAGACGTTGTTGAAAAAATTACAATAACCAGTTAATATGAGCTCAAAATTATAAGTCAAATAAGAAGGAGTAGAAGTTTAAAAATAAATATATACACTGTTAAAAAAAAAAAAAAAAAAAAAAAAAAAAAAAAAAAAAAAAAAAAACCCTATAATTTTTACAGAAAAATACTGTTTTGAAGAAAAACAGTTTTTTTCTAAATTGAATTTTGTAATTTTTGCAGAACAAATTTGTATTTTTTTACAGAAAAAACTGTTTTAATGAAAATTTAAGCTTTTTTCTGTAAATTAAACGGTTTTTTACTGGCGCTAAAATTGACAGTTTTTTCCTGTCAATTTGACAGATTTTTTTTTACAATATATATGTAAATCCTAGCAATATTTTAACAGAAATAACTATAGGGGAGATGGGGGCGCATGTGAACATCTCATTTTTTTTTCAATAGTTATTATAAGTTTTTTTTTTTTTTTGAAAAAAAATACTAAAGACGACAGCATCTATAGAAGAACGGTAAAACATTTTTAAGCTCCTTGACAATTTGTTTGTCTTCTGTAGCCAAAACACTGTTTATAGATCTCAAAAGTAAAAGCTTTGTTCCATGTTGATAAGCGAGTAACTTTATTTATTTATTCATTTATTTGAATTTGAGTATTTTAACATATACTATGAATACTAATAAATATTTTTGATAAAATGCTTTTTCTTCTAAAACTGAGACATGTTAATGATTCATCAATTTAACTCTAGCAGCCATGTGGGGCAGTTGTGAACAGATTAGTTGGGGCAGATGTGAACAGTCCATAAGTGCCCCAATAATTATTCTGTGAATATGTTCCTTTCAGTTAACTTTATGAGAAATAATGTCAGTTCCATTATCTATAATTTTCCTGAAATATACGATGTTTTCCTCACACAAAGTTGATTTTGTATTGAAACTTCCACAAACACATCTTTCAGCAAGTACATAAAGAGCAACAATCTCTTTTACGTACAATTGTATTTTAAATAAATTTAATGTTTTCTAAAATGCAATAAGTGTTCGATATTATTTTACTAAACGGTTTACAACAATATTTTTTATGCATTGTTAATACAAAAGTATTACTTTGAACGACTTTGCAAATTTTTCTATTATTTTTCTTCTAAACGTGTAATGATGGCTTACTTCCATCTCTAAATCAGTTTTGTATATGATGTTTTGAATGGAGATTGAGATCAGTAATATTTTAAGAAAGTAAAATTTTTAAACTGATAAATACCGTAAAATTCCAATTGTAACCCGACCCACCTCTTTCAAAAGCAAAAGAAGTTAGGGGTTACAGTCGAGATTATTTATTAAATAACTAAAAAAACCTTCTTTATCTATAATTTACAAGTAAATAAGACAAATACAGGAGTGAGAATCTTTCGAATTCCGACAGATTTCCGTTAAATAGAATGTAAATTCCCCCTCCCTAAAATTTCCCCCAAATAAAAACCCCTAAGCAAAATTTAAAAGTTATAATTTCTTTTTTAAATTGCTTTTTTGTTTTTTTTTATTTTATTGCAACAATACTTAATGAATCATCCAAGCCCTACCCCCCCCCCCCCTTCAACTCCAATCTATTTATTTTCCTTATAAACTTTTGCTTAAACATATCACCCAGAAACAAGAAAAATATATGCATGTATATGTATATATAATCTTTATGGTGAATTTAACAGGTAATATAATTAATGATTATGTTAACAAATGAATAACAGAATAAAAAGCATGTAAAAGGAATTTTTCTTTGTGTTCACATGTGCCCCACAAGTGTTCACAACTACCCCGCTGATGGGCACATGTGAACATATTTTTTTATTTTATAAAACTATTAAAAAATGTAAAGAAAACTATTCAGGTGATTTAAAAATATTACCATGTGTAAAAGAAAGTGCTGTTTACTATATTGAGTAGTTTTTGTTTATAGAAATTAATCCAGTTATGAGAAAAAGTTATATTTATGCGAACTGTTCGCATGTGCCCCCATCTCCCCTATATATATATATGAAACAAAAAGAAAGACAAAAATGTGTAAGAAAAATTTTCAAAAATAAAACTAACTGGTAAATTTAAATAAATTTAAATCTTAATGAAATACCAAGTTAATAAAAATAAAAAACAAAATTGAAGGATTAAAGAAGTAAAATTAAAGTGCTTGAATTATTTTGTTAAACTAGACAAGCTGCTCATTGTAGTATAAATAAAAAAAAAGTGCCCAGCTAAACTGATGGCATTGAGCTCACAGACTATTCACACTAATTGTATATTATACTCTTATTTTAAAGAATAATGCCACTCAAAAAAATAAGTGAAGGGGAATTAGTCCCCGTTTCCTCCTTTATACTTAACCAGTGAACCTCCAAATCTAATCAGGGAAGCTCCTTATCATAATAAACCGGTATACCAAATTTGGAGCAAATCGAATAATCTTGCAAAAAAAAACATTTATCTAAATTAAGGGGGTGGACTAATCCCCCTTTATCCTTAACCAATGAATCGCCAAAACGAATCATGGAAGCTCCTTAACATAATAAACCGGTATACCAACTTCGGAGCAAATCGAATCATTCTGCATGAAAAACTCATTTATCTGAATTAAGGGGGGTGGACTAACCCCGCTTTTCCCCCTTTACGCTTAACCAATGAACCCCCAAAACTAATTAGGGAAGTTCCTTAACATAATAAACCGCTATACCAAATTCGGAGCAAATGGAATCATTCTGCATGAAAAACACATTTATCTGAATTAAGGGGGTGGACTAACCCCGTTTTTCCCCCTTTATCCTTAACCAATGAACTCCCAAAACTAATCAGGGAAGTTCCTTAACATAATAAACCGGTATACCAAATTCGGAGCAAATCGAATGATTCTGCATGAAAAACCCATTTATCTGAATTAAGGGGGGGGGGGCTAACCCCGTTTTTCCCCCTTTATCCTTAACCAATGAACTCCCAAAACTAATCAGGGAAGCGCCTTATCACAGTGAACCTAGATAAAAATTTTGAAGCAAATCGGATGTTTCTATCAAGAGTTATCGCGTTACGTACATACGTACGTACATACATACATACATACATACATACAGAACGGGCGGGCACATTAGCTCTCAGGCTTTGATAGCCTGTGAGCTAAAAATGCTATAAAAGTGTAGAATTACACTTTTTTGGTCACAATAATATATAACGTGTAAGGTCACAATAATAAATAATAACAGTGCTCCCTATTGAAAATGCTCAGCATGATAAGTATCCTTCGTTGTTACAAAATGGTGTTACATGATCGAACATTACCCCATAGTGTAAACAAAAAGGCTTATATATGGCGCTACGTGTGAGTTAAATAAAACCAAATGTTGTGCAAGTGATATTCAGCATAGGGAACTGTTTATTCTTTTATTTTGTATGAGGGCGTCAACTTTAAGTTGGTTGCCTGAAAATAGAAAGCTATCAATATTGGGGCAGAGAAAAACGCACAATCACTGTAGTTTAAGGGGTTACACCACCTTGGCGCTCAGAAATATTGGTATAAAAAAAAAATACGAATCTATTACATATATATAATAATTTTTATTTTACGCTTACACATACATGTTTTACGAACAGTTGAAAAAAAACTAAGAAAAAAAAATAAAAATATGGCGAAGATATAAGTCGCCGAGCATTGAGTGGCCGAGCCCATCTCTTTCAAAAATCCTTGCTGATGGTATAATCTTTCTTTCTGTGAGGCATCGTCTAATAAAACAAAATAATATTTTTCCTTATATAGAATGGTAATAACTAAGCTGTAGCATAGTGATTTTATTTTTTTTTTTTCAGAAATGACAGATGCTTGAAAAAAAAAAGTTTGATTTTTATAATAGTTTTGAGATTTAAATTTTTTTTAAAAATGAACGCAGCATCCAAACAAATTATCCTCTATATCTTAGATAATATTATAAAGAAAATATGGTTTAAATTTCATCAAAATATCTTAAGATAGATCGATTAACGAATACTTTCGCGAGAGATTTTTATATTCGGATAACGAACACATGTTAGTTTAACGAACACGTCACAAAATAAAGCCAAGAAGAAACAAGCTGTGTCTCAGATTTGCAGAGCTGTATTTAATTTCATCTATTGTAGATTTAGTAAACATTTTAACAGTTGTATACGTATGGCCTAATTAATTCATTATTGGTCTGACATTTTAGGGTCCCCAAATTAGTATTACTTTATAAAACCAGCAATTTGATTAAACTACAGGTCATCTATCAAAACAGTAACAGTCCGCTTAATTAAGTTTAATAGAGTTATTTTTGGTGCAAAAAGTAGTTAACGACTTGATTTTCGCAAAATATAAAGTTTTCCAAAAATTACTTGTACTAATGGGAGTATGTAGGGGTGGGAGGTGGGAGGGGTTCAAAGAAGGGCTGCTCTGCTAAATACTAAGAAATACAAGCGCTGTCAGGGAAAACATGCATGGAGGGGAAAGATTAAACAGCTATGCCTGGAGTTCACAGCCTAGTCTGCTTAACTAAAACACAGAATCTAAACATGAAATAAGCTAAACTAAGAGCCTTTTTTCGGGATGCCTTGTGCAAGAGGATTTTCGAATAAAGGAATTTCAAAAATCTATTTATTAAGAAATAGAAACTCATTTTTGAATATATATAATATATGTGCATATATATATAATAAGAACGTTTTTCAAAATGCAGAATTGATTTTTTTTCCCTTTTAGGGTGCTTTGCTCTTCTGAACCCCTCCTTTTACATTTAAAAATCAATATATAACTATCTAAATAATGCCTATCTAAATATCAAAATAATGAATGCAATATCTAAGTATTAATTAAAAACATTAACTATTAAAAACATATAGAAAATTTGGAACAATATCATAAGTGTTCGTGAAGAAAATAATTAATTGGAGAGATAAATTAATAAATATATTAGCAGATTAATATTTATGTCGATTTAAAAATAATTTCGAAATATATAAACGTTTAAAGAAAATAATAATAAAAAAATTCTACGTAGGATTCAAAGACTAGGGCTACTCTAACGAAGAAATTTTTGTTTCTTTTTCTCTAAGCGTTTTATATTATATAGTCACTTAGAAGAATAAATTTT
This sequence comes from Maratus speciosus, assembly GCA_963932465.1. Taxonomy (NCBI): domain Eukaryota; kingdom Metazoa; phylum Arthropoda; class Arachnida; order Araneae; family Salticidae; genus Maratus; species Maratus speciosus. The sequence continues at coordinate 268,852,091 of OZ010795.1, forward strand.
ATTTTTTTTTAGACATAAAGAAAAATTTTTAATTAAATTTCAAAATATAGGAAGGGGGCAATGGTCTTCAACCGCTCTTCTGCCGGTGATTATGTTTCATCAAAATAAGATACATTAATTGCAAGTGTTAGGATAAAATTTTTACATAAGGCACGTTTTCTACGTTTTCCATCTGTCAGAAAGTATAAAAACTGTAATAATAATAATAATCAGATAATTGATCAATTTAACGCATTTCGGAAAATACCAAATAAAGAAAATAAAATGTTTCTCATTTATGCTTATACATTGTTTTATTTCGCGCTGATAAAAAGTTTTAATGCTCATCATAATACATGAGCTCATTATCAAGTGTAAACCATAGCATAAACTAACTCAGAACATTCAAAATTGAAAAACACTTATGTCATCTTTTCTTTTATTTGTCCAGGAGACCTTTTACGTCCTTTGGTACATTCGAATTTAGAGATTCTTTGAACAATTTTCTGGGCGAATTCGACGCAGTTTTTTTATGTGAAAATTCATTAAATATATTACTGGGATTATTTCAGCTCCACGTGGATTCGAATTTGTAATCTATGTGCAATAAAAGCGTTTATTTTGCATTAGTGTTTTGCGAAATACATGTGCATGGCGATGAAATAAGGATGATATTGCTACTTAATATTCATCTAAAGATTTACGGAAATACATTTAGGTCAAGATAGTGTACACATTTATTTTGGATATGGATTTACTTTTTAAGGATGTATAAAAGGTATGTATTTCCTAGAGCGTATATTTGCAACAATATAATTTTATTCAACTTGAACAGCATACTTATGTAATGTTGTTTTTTTATTATTTAAGATACTTTTCTAAGACTAACATGTATTTATCATATTTGTACCATTTTATATCCAATAAATATTTTTTACTGTTACGAGATTTGTGACTTTCTGCTAAATTTATATTATTTTCAAGATAAATTGTTTAATAATTCTTTAAACTCCCAGTTTGTAAATGAAAGTTTTGTTATACTAAAAATCTCATTATTGCTTTAGTAAATAAGCAAAAAAAGCGTAGTAATTATTCAGTACATAATTTTTCATTGTTAATGTATTCACACCAAAATATGTCAATATTTTCCATTATATTTTTTGAAAAAGACAGTTCCAGAATTATATATTATATTTTTTGTGTGAGTGTAAGCTAATTTGAATATGTAAAATTATCAGTAATATTATGTAAAAAAATTGCTTAATTTAGAATATCTATAAAAATAAAAGCAAAAACGTGAAATTGTCAAAACTTTTGTTGAAGAAGAAATACTTTGTTTAGATTTAAAAGAACTTAAAAAAAAAAAAAAAGAAAGAAAAAGGTGTGTTAATGAATTTAGCGTTTTGATGAACATGTTGAATTCCTTGTAACATTTTTTATCGCAGTTATAACCACATTTTATTTTAAACTTACTTTTAATTTAATTGTTTGCTCGCTATGAAGGATATGCAATTCACTCAAAGTTTAATATTGGATAAAAATTGGAAAATTATCAAACACCTATTGTGATTTATTTTTTATATTTTATAATTAGAGATGTATAATTTTCGAGAAAAATCTATTTTTGGCAAAATTGATTTGTGTTTTGAAATCCGATTTGTCAAAACTTTTTTATGTCAACTTAAATATATATATATATATATATATATATATATATATATATTCTGCATGATATTATTTGGTTTCAAAGCAATTTTTAATTATATTGCACATACGTATATTCTCTAAACTATATAAAAGACAGTAGAAAGAAGAAAAAATACTGCAATTTTGTGATTATTGTATCTAAAATCAGTTTTCGAAATTTTCATTTTTTAATAGCACATTGTATAAAAGATAAATTATTTACAGCTGTAATTTCATTTCCTCAAAAAAAAAAAAAAATATTTACTTTGATTTTATGTTCACAATTTTAATTTTGGATTTGCAAAACATGAGAAATTGAAAACTAAAAGCTTATTTTATTTTTAAGGATGTTCTCAAATCCAAAAGGGCAACTTTATGACATAAGTTTTATTTATTTTTGTTGGGAAATGCATGAAACTAGCAGGTGTTGTTGTTCAGAAACTATATCGTCGAACTGTTTTTTCCGGGGTTTTTTTGCAAACGCTCTTTTAGAAAATAGTGTCCAAGTGGGCATTTTGAACCGAGTTTTCGCGCGAAAGAAGAATAACCACTCAAGAAAGGGCGATTACTTTCTATGGGCTACTTTCTAGACTTTTTAAGGATGTATTTTAAAAGGTATGTATTTCCTAGCGCGTATATTTGCAACAATATAATATTCAACTTGAACAGTATACTTATGTAATGTTGTTTTTTTATTATTTAAAATACTTTTCTAAGAATAACGTGTATTTATCATATTTATACCATTTGATATCCAATAAAAAAATTTTACTTTTACGAGATTTGTGTATTGTTTTGTGATTTTCTGCTAAATTTATATTATTTTCAAGATAAATTGTTTAATATTTCTTTAAACTCCCAGTTTATAAATGAAAGTTTTGTTATACTAAAAATCTGATTATTGTTTTAGTAAATAAGCAAAAAAGGCGTAGTATTTATTCAGTACTTAATTTTTCATTGTTAATGTATTCACTCCAAGATATGTCAATATTTTTCATTATATTTTTTGAAAAAGACAGTTCCAGAATTATATTTTTTGTGTGAGTATAAGTTAATTTGATTATGTAAAAATATCAGTAATATTATGTAAAAAAATTGCTTAATTTAGAATATCTATAAAAATAAAAGCAAAAACGTAAAATTGTCGAAACTTTTGTTGAAGAAGAAATACTTTGTTTAGATTTAAAAGAACTTAAAAAATAAATGGTGTGTCAATGAATTTAGCGTTTTGATGAACATGTTGAATTCCTTGTAATATTTTCTATCGTAGTTATAACCACATTTTATTTTAAACTTATTTTTAATTTAATTGTTTGTTCGCTATGAAGGATATGCAATTAAATGACAGTTGAAAAAAAAATACTGCAATTTTGTGATTATTATATCTAAAATCAGTTTTCGAAATTTGCATTTTTTTAATAGAACATTGTATAAAAGATAAATTATTTACAGCTATAATTTAATTTCCTCCAAAAAAAAAAAAAAAAAAAAAAAAAAAAAAGATTATTTACTTTGATTTTTTGTTCACAATTTTAAATTTTGGGTTTGCAAAACAAGAGAAATTGAAAACTAAGCTTATTTTATTTTTAAGGCTGTTCTCAAATCCAAAAGGGCAACTTTATGACATAAGATTTAATTTATATTTGTTGGGAAATGCAAGAAACTAGCAGGTGTTGTTGTTCAGAAACTATGTCGTCGAACTGATTTTTCCGGGTTTTTTTTCCAAACGCAATAGGTGTTTCAGAAAATATGCCCAAGTGGGCATTTTGAACCGAATTTCCGCGCGAAAGACAACCACTCAAGAAAGGGCTAAAAACGTGTTTGTCACGTGATCAAAATCGCTTATAACTCAATAGGTAATTTATGGATAAAAAAATGGAAAACACAGTTCGATTCCAAATCGCTTTCATGGTTAGGCTTTCCAATTTTATACTTTTCCGTTAAAAAATTAATTTGTAAATGTGTCAAAACGTTTGTGCTTGTTGAGCAGAGTAGTTGAGAACAGCCTTAAGTAAAAAGGTTATTATTACAAGTTTAAAATGGAAATTAGAAAAAAGCTAGAGTTATGTATATTTCCATGCATAACTACATTTCGCACATAAAATTGCGGTTTTCCCCAAAGTTCATTTATATAAAAAAGCCAAAAAAAATGTATATTTAGGCAAAATAGGTTTTGAAACTAGGAGTGACTTTTCCTGTATGTTATTATATATATGTGTATGTGTGTGTGTGTGTGTGTGTGTGAACATGAAAACAAATCATAGAAGCATTAGAATGAAGCTATCGTGAAATTCTGAAAATTTTATAATTAAATTCTCAACTTTTCTTATGATAAATAAACCTCTCTTAAAAAAAAAAAAAAAAAAAAAAAATCGAATTTACTCTTTAAATGAAGAGTTTCATACTCAATTTTTTTTTAAATATTGGGATCTCATATACTGTAAATTTTTGGAATCTAGTATTAGATTTTATTTAGCACAGAAACAAAAATGCAAAAGAAGATTAAACTAATTCACTGGGAATATGTTATGTTATTTAAATGGAAAAATTTGCACTACAAAGCAGGGATGGAATTCTTTCTGAAGGAGTGAATCATTTTTTATAAATGGGAATAATTTGTTACCATAAAGCCGAGCTGATTGCAGCATGGGCAAACTGGGCTCTTTCTATGAGCCTTTAGCTTTACGGGACCCTAAATTTGGTATGAAATTTCCATAAAGCTGATATGTTAAATTTGATTTGAAAGTTATACTTATTTTGATAAATATTTTGTATTTTTAGAACATGATTAGGCTAAAGAAAATGATATATTTATCCAAATATATATTTGACGGCATCGAATAGGCTTTTTTTTTTCTTTTTTTTTTTGTAACAGTACACGAATGCAGTGGGGGAGGGGGCGAATGAATACTAGGTCTTTGTACTAGAATTAATTTGACGTTCACTTAAACTAATAAACATTATTGATGCCGTATGGCATATATGATATCACACAAATACATATTTAGGTGAATATACCGGGTGTCCCAAAAAGGACTGACTGATTTTAAAATTCAATAACTTGCAAACGGTGACAGATATTTAAAAAATTCTTGCAGGAGGGTTATGCATAAGGTCAAAAGTTTTATTACAGTGATTTTCGATTTTAGTTCGAATTACAAACAATAGATGGCGCTGTAAGCAATAGTCGCTAAATACAGGCTCGATTTCTGGTCCTTTCTCTTGTTCCATGCTGAAAAAGGAGATGGAAATGTATTATCCGGGCCACGAAGTACCAAAAATCGAGCCTGAATTCAGCGTCTATTGATCGCAGCGCCATCTATTGTTTGTAATTCGAACTAAAATTGAAAATCACTGTAAAAAAAACTTTTGACCTTATGCATAACCCTCCTGCAAGAATTTTTTTAATATCTGTCACCGTTTGCAAGTTATTGAATTTTAAAATCAGTCAGTCCTTTTTGGGACACCCGGTATATATGCATATATTATCCTATTCTAAAACTACAAAATACTGTTTACAATCTTCATAAGGTCAAAACTGATTTAAAATATCAGCTTTATGAAAATTTCATATCCAATTTGGGGTACCCTAAAATCAGGGGGCAGAGTGGCGCCCCATTTTTCCCACGCTGCAATCAGCTCTGCTTTATGGTAACAAATTATTCCCATTTATAAACTAGTCGGATGTACCAATCCCAAAACTTTCTTCTACCTCATACATGTTAATACTTCAAAATTCGCTATCACACTGTCAAAATTAAATGGCAATCTATGCATCTCATGAGGATTCTAAAGATATGAAATTCCGTGCATTAGTTCTTGAGATATGACTATCGCTGAAATCGTCTAAATCCAGCAAAATGCTGCCTAGCAGCGCCATCTATTAGATGATTTATACCAAATCCTAATCAGCAACAATTTATGTCAGCGTCTGACTGAATCTGAAGTTTGGAGAAAATCCGTGCATTAGTTTTTGAGATAGAGCTATAGCGAAAATCGTGAAAATTCCTGCATAGCAGCGCCACCTATTTTGTGATTAACACCAAAACCTAATTAACAACAACTTGTGTCAACATACAACTAAATCTGAAGTTAGATGAAAATTCGTCCATTAGTTCTATAGATAGAGCTATTGAGGCAATCGTGAAAAAGGCAGCACAGAAGGCCACCTGCTGGGCGATTTACACCAACACATAATCAGTAGCAAGTCATATCAAGGACTAACTGAATCGGAAGTTTGATGAAAATCCGTGCGTTAGTTCTTAAGATAGAGGTATTGGGGAAATCGTGTAAATCCTACAAAATTCATCATAACAGCACCACCTGTTAGGCGATTTACACCAAAACGTAATCAGCATCAATTCATATCAAGGAATAACTAAATCTGAAGTTTGATCAAAATCCGTGCATTAGTTCTTGAGATAGAGGTATTGTAAAAATCGTGAAAAATGCAGCATAGCAGCGCCACCTTTTGAGCTATCTACACCAAAAACTAATCAGAATCAATCTGTATTAGGGACTCACAGAATATGAATTTTTATTAAATTCCGTGCATTAGTTCTTGAGATAGAGCGCCCACAAAATTTGTGTCACATACACACAGACAGACAGACTCACAGAGTCACAGACAGACATTTTGTAAAAACATGTTTTTTGGAATCTCTGACCCCTAAAACGTGTAAATCAGTCGAAAACCGGAATTCGAAAATTTTCATGAATCCAATACTTTCTTCTTATAAAGATAGAAGAAAGTAAAAAGAGCAGTGTGCTGTTTTATTGAAGGTGCTCCGTATGCAAACTAGTCGGATGTACCAATCCCAAAACTTTCTTCTATCTCATACATGTTAATATATCAAAATTCGCTATCACACTGCCAGAATTAAATGGCAATCTATGCATCTCATGAGGATTCTAAAGATATGAAATTCCGTGCATTAGTTTTTGAGATATGACTATCACTGAAATCGTGTAAATCCAGCAAAATGCTGTCTAACAGCGCCACCTATTGGGTTATTTATACCAAATCCTAATCAGCAACAATTTATGTCAACGTCTGACTGAATCTGAAGTTTGGAAAAAATCCGTGCATTAGTTTTTGAGATAGAGCCTCAGCAAAAATCGCGAAAATTCCTGCATAGCAGCGCCACCTATTGGGTGATTAACATCAAAACCTAATTAACAGCAACTTGTGTCAACATACAACTAAATCTGAAGTTAGATGAAAATTTGTCCATTAGTTCTATAGATACAGCTATTGAGGCAATCGTTAAAAAAGCAGCACATAAGCGCCACCTGTTGGGCGATTTACACCAACACGTAATCAGTAGCAAGTCATATCAAGGACTAATTGAATCTGAAGTTTGGAGAAAATCCGTTAATTAGTTTTTGAGATAGAGCTACAGCGAAAATCGTGAAAATTCCTGCATAGCAGCGCCACCTATTGGGTGATTAACACCAAAATCTAATTAACAACAACTTGTGTCAACATACAGCTAAATCTGAAGTTAGATGAAAATTCATTCATTAGTTCTATAGATACAGCTATTGAGGCAATCGTGAAAAAGGCAGCACAGAAGCGCCACCTGTTGGGCGATTTACACCAACACATAATCAGTAGCAAGTCATATCAGGGACTAACTGAATCTGAAGTTTGATGAAAATCCGTGCGTTAGTTCTTAAGATAGAGCTATTGGGGAAATCGTGTAAATCCTGCAAAATTCATCATAACAGCGCCACCTGTTGGGCGATTTACACCAAAATGTAATCAGCATCAATTCATATCAAGGACTAACTAAATCTGAAGTTTGATCAAAATCCGTGTATTAGTTCTTGAGATAGAGCTAGTGCGAAAATCGTGAAAAATGCAGCATAGCAGCGCCACCTGTTGAGCGATTTACACCAAAAACAAATCAGCATCAATCTGTATTAAAGACTAACAGAATATGAATTTTTATTAAATTCCGTGCATTAGTTCTTGAGATAGAGCGCCCACAAAATCTGTGTCACATACACACAGACAGACAGACAGACAGACTCACAGAGTCACAGACAGACATTTTGTAAAAACATGTTTTTTGGAATCTCTGACCCCTAAAACGTGTAAATCCGTCAAAAACCGGAATTCGAAAATTTTCATGAATCCAATACTTTCTTCTTGTAAAGATAGAAGAAAGTAAAAATGATTCAATGTGGTCAAACATGTATGCGTATACGACTTAGAAAGAAAAGTGATCAAAGATGGCTTCATATTGGCCAAAAAAAAGGGGGGGGGGGTTCAAAGATGGCCGCAATTAAGACATTTGAAATGTCTCAAATTCAGACGTAAGAAGTGTCTGAAAAATTTAAGACATTTTAAAACGTCTTAAAATTTAACGCTCTTGTTTCAGACACTTAAGTGTCTGAAACAAGACACTTTCAGACACTTAAGTGTCTGAAAATTTTAACACATTTTAAAACGTCTGAAAATTGAACACTGCGTTTCAGACACTTAAATGTCTGAATGTCGGACATTTCAGTTTACAGTGTAAAATTATTCAAAAACGTAATTCCGTTTTGGATCTATACTTTTACGAATCTTATTATATACATAAAATTGCTTCTTTCTTAGTGAATGATATGACCAGCACCCATTTTCTCTGGCTAGTGTGAAGGAATCCTGCGCAGTTCATTAGCCAGTATTCGGGCTGTAACCGAGGACTTCTTTGAATCCATTTTAATCTTTTATTTTATTTTTATTTATTTATTTATTTTGCACTGAGGAAGGGGATCCAAGAATCTTCGAAATGGCAGTACATGATGAATTTTTGTGCCATGGTATTGTACGTATTTTTGCGTTTAAACGTTGTTAAAGGTTTTAGCTTAAGTATACTATACATATGTTAACTTCCATAGCTATATATACAGGTTTCTTTAAAAATTCGAATAGATTACCATCTAGAGATGGAAGTTTCTGAAAGTGTATTTTCAACTAGGCTATCAACCGGACAACGAAAAATATACCGGACAACGATGAATAGACCGGACAACGATGATGTCCGGTCATCCAAGGCTGTCGTATAGATGGCTGGTGACTTCCCCAACATGGTTTATTAGTGAGAAATTGTAGACTCAGTCATCGGCCAGAGTAGCTCAGTGGTTAGAGCAGCAGTCTTGTATACTGTGGTCCCGGGTTCGATTCCTGGCTCTGGCTAATTTTTCAATCCAGTTGGGTTTATTGTATTTATTGTTTGTATGTCTGTATAATATTTATATATACCTTTAACTGTTGAATGCAGGCGTTATTTGTGTGTGTATGTGTGTTTTAATATATATTGTAGTATGAGTGTTTTATTATACTAAGTAAAACTGTTGTGTTAAATAAGTTAAAATGCGTTAATTATTAGTACCCGATATGCTATTTCTTTCAGGTAACAATTAAAGTGTCGTCACTAAATAATAACGTTACATTACATAAGCCAGCCCGTAAAACTAAGCAGATCTATCATTGTACGTTTAAATACTGATAATCTCTACTGCAATTTTTTAAACTTCTAACCATCGCACATTTATAATTTTTACACCTTCGTATAGGCAAAAAAATACTTTTAACTGCAATTTGTTTGAAAACTGCATCTAAATTTATTTTTAAGATATTAATTTTTTGTAGGTTTTAATGCCATTTCTGTAATGGTGGCAACTGAAAATTAAATCGAAAATAGTTGGAAAATAATAGATTACTATATATTTTTGTTGCCATTTTCTCATAACAACTAAAAAAAATGTAATTAAAATACGCCCTATTTTGAAAAAAATTAAATGATTGATTTCCAATAGTACATAGAGCTTTTATAAACTATATTTAATTTTAAGTATCCATATTAATGTTACAAATAAATGAAGGCACATGAATAATTAGATTTTTTTCAGAGTTTACGATATCACTTTTAGCTGGGTTTGCATATTATTCCGCATTACAATGCACACTTTAATCGATGTTGTTTAATACTTGATCGTAAATGTTTCTTCAACGGATGCAAATGACGTCATTTTATATAAAAAGAAATCGTGTATTTATGTCTTAATACTGAAATGTGTTTTGTAGAAGTGCATCATTTTCACTCTAGCGGCTTTGAAAATCTTCTCAGGAGGAAATGCTTCTCTTTTGAAAACAACGCAGTTGAAATCACAGATACAAGGCAAAGTTTTACAAAAATTAGAGTGTTTTTACAGAAGAGCAGTGACCTTTAGATAAAAACTAGTCGTTGGGAGCCACCGTAATACTTACCCATCATGGATATACATAATATAAAATATGAAAATAAAACATGTGATACATGCTAAGCACTGTATCATGTTACTTTTATTCATAATTTAATTTATGGTATTTCTTAGTTATCCCGTCGACCAAATTACTGTCGCCAAATTGTAAGATTAAATGCCAATAATGGCCAATAAAACCATTAATTCGACGTTTTATTTGTATTTTTATTAATGTTTTACTAATTTATTTGTTCTTCCCTTATTTAAAATAAAAATTATGTCAATGTGTATAATTTGGCGAGTGGTTTAGCAATTTATGTAGTTTGGAGAAATTGGTCGACGACATAACTAAGAAGTACCTAATTTACTTAGACTCCCTTAAATATAATTAATACAATCCCTTAAGCTAATATTACTTTTTGTTGCATTAAAATATCTCAATTTGTTGATTTTCTGTAAGCAAGTAAGCACTATAGATTTACAATGGAAGTCTACGGGAATTTGGCGAAATATTAGATACCGCCAATTTGGCTTCACTTTTGGCGACTAATTTTGACCGCCAAATTTGGCGATATATCGCCAAGTTGGCGACAAACTTGGTGACATTTGGCAACAGCAGAGGATCCCCCTATGTTAACCCCCCTTATAGGTATGGAGATGCATTAAATGCTTGGCATTTACGATAAGCCATTATTGGCATTTAATCTTATAGTTTGGCGATAGTTTTTTGGTTGGTGCGATAATCGTGTAGAACCGAATTGCGTAAAAGAAACAACCTTATAACTCAAAAAATTATAATAATATTAACTAACAGTTTACTGCGTCGGATTAAGCGTCTCATTTCCAATTAAAATATATCTTTGAACTGAAATTTGAATGAAATACAGGGTCATGAAAAATTGAAGAGTGTGAAAAATAGAATTACAAATATCTCCACAACTAATTACCCGATCTAGTTCATCCAGGATGCAAAACTTATGTTTTTTTTTTTTTTTCTTTTTTCTTTTTTTTTTTTTTTTTTTTTTTTTTTACAGTCTTTTATATTCTTTCCTTCAAATAAACAATTTCGAAAATTTTTGTATACTTTTTATCAGAACAAATATTTCGAGTGACCGAAAAAATAGTTCCGGATAATCGAGGTTACTGATATTCAGTAGGCTTCTTTCCATTGTTACTTCCTAAGTACACACCGAATTTCAAGTTTCTATTTCAAGTTGTTCAGGAGATAGAGCGTTTACAGTCACACACACATATAGACGGACCGCATTTTTTTTTTTTTTTTCTAAAAATATGTTTTTCGGAATCTCCAGTGTCTGAAACGTGTAAATCCGTCAAAAAAAATGCTTCGATTTTTAAAACGATTACAAGACTTACCCTATACTACGTATGATGGGTAAGTAATAATATTTGTTTTAGAGTTAGACTAACCAATACAAGATGCATTTTTTTATTGTAAGTAATTTTGTAGGTTTATTAAAAATAAATGAAACCGTTTATTCCTAAACATTTTCTTTCGTCAAAATTCAGCAAGTTCCACCTCGTAAATAATATTTTTTTTCTCATCGGGGCAACAATATATTTTCAAAAAGAAAATTTTCTGATTCTTGAATGTATTTATTTCATTATTATTTTAAGTTTTACCGAATTGTTTAATAGGATGTAAAGAACAAAGTTAAGAATTTTTAGCCACAGTAATACGGCGATTCAGAAAGATATATAAATTTTCAATAAAATCAAATTCATAACGTAAATTAAAGTTAACTTCAGAATTTAAAAATTACTGCTGAATCATAATGGTATTTACATTAATCTTCTACTCCTGAATGTTTCTCAACAACATAAAAGTCGTTGCTGTAACACAGCAATTTTAAAAATGAAATATTTAATTATCTTCTATTTACTTTGACATTTGCTTAATAATTTTATAAATTATAATGGGTTTTTTTACTTCTATGTGACAAGTTGTAGAAAGTTTTCAGCAAATATATCCTAAGCCGTAAGGATTTAATAAATAACATTCTCATAAAGTTATATGATAATAATTAAAATTCGGGGTGCTAGTTTACATAACGCACTTATTACTCGTAAAGCTAATTTAAATACTAATTTGGCCTTAAATAAAACCAAAATTCTCTCCGTTAATGTTTGTTAAATTATATTGGTGTTAGAGTTGTGACAGATAATGAATGTACGTTATCATTTTTAGAAACTAAATGGCGAAGTAAAATAATTTCCTACTGCTTAACAAAAATGAGTTTATTAACGATTCTATAACTCTGTTTACTTTTTAGTTTCAAATAGTTAATAATCTCCGGTGAATATCACTAACGATAATTGTGTTATGCAATACTTCTAGTTTATTTTTGAAGAAATAAGTAACTGCTGGCTACGAAAATTGTGATAATAATAAGTGAGTAGGATTTCTTTATGAAATATAGAATAACTCTAAACTAGTAGAAAATAAAACTCATGTATTAGAAGACTTTTAACAGATTAGCTTCCACACAGATGTTCATTTCTGGTAAAATAAAACGTCCATGTATGTGCACTTTAAAAAGTGCTTACTTCTTTATAAACTTTTTAAAAATTACAATAACATTAGCGTTTATGCTTTACATGATATTTAATGCCAGAATTTTACTTTTTCTGCATCTACTAATTATATAACTGAAGAACGTGTAACATTTTGATAGAATTTCTAATAAATATGTAAACAACTAAAAGGAAAGGGTTTGTTTAGAAACAAATATTCTCTATTACCGAATCCTTCATTCTTTCTCCAAAATGTCAAACGATATATGCATATACCAGCCAAATCGCCATTTCGCCCTAAAACTGTTAAAAATAACTGTTACTTTACAGTACTTTACTGCATAATTTACTGTAAATTACTATATTGCTGTAAATATTGCGCTTACCTACTAAATCTGTTATTGACCTACCTGATTGTTTTTTGTATTACCCTCGCTACAACAGTCATACACGGTCAAGAGAGAATGAAAAATAGTCTTTTGCAGTTTTTAACAGCAGGCACGGGCTATTTTAGTAAATCACTAATATTCACCTCCGCAAACCGTGGTCGAACGTAGATCAAAGTCTCTCGATGGATTGGCGCAGCAGCGCACGATTTAATTCTAGATTCTGAATAATCAAGAAAGACTACGTTTTTCGCAGTGACCTTCAATAGTCTTTTTAGGTGCGTTCGTAATTATATAAATACGTAGCACCTATAGTCGTCGTTCAGTCCGTCTGTCTGTCCGTCCGTCTGTCTGTCCGTCCGCATATAACAGAGCAAAAACTACCCGACCGAATGATCTGAAATTTTTAATATATAATTGCTGCAAAATTTTGTCGAGCCATTTCCAATTTTATGAAAATCGGATGTATAGTTTAATTACAGGGACAGTCAAAAGTTTTTCTTTACATTACGGCCAATGGGAAAAATTATTGCAAGTGAATTTTAATGATGTTACAGACTTCCGAATGGTCTGAAAATTTTAATATATAATTGCTGCAAAATTTTGTCGAGCCATTTCCAATTTTATGAAAATCGGATGTATAGTTTAATTACAGGGACACCCAAAAGTTTTCCGTTACATTACGGCCAATGGGAAAAAATTATAGCAAATGAATTTTAATGATTTTACAGCCTTCCGAATGGTCTGAAATTTTTAATGTAAAATTGCTGCAAAATTTTGTTGAGCCATTTCAAATTTTATGAAAATCGGATGTATAGTTTAATTACAGGGACACCCAAAAGTTTTCCGTTACATTATGGCCAATGGGAAAAAATTATTGCAAATGCATTTTAATGATTTTACAGCCTTCCGAATGGTCTGAAATTTTAAATATATAATTGCTGCAAAATTTTGTCGAGCCATTTCAAATTTTATGAAAATCGAATGTATAGTTTAATTACAGGGACAGTCAAAACTTTTCCGTTACATTACGGGGAATGGGGAAAAAATTATTGTAAGTGCATTTTAATGATGTTACAGACTATGCACTTATGAAGCGCAAAAAAAATATACATTCAGTACAATATGGGGTGCAAAAAATAATTATAAAACTAGTTATAGTACGAACGCACCTCATTTGCCACGTTTGACGAGCAATTTCCAACTTGTTTTAACAGACATCGTGTTTGATTTTACGTAGGTGCTAGTAAGAGAGATGGATAATATTCTAATTCTAGATTATTTTCAGCCTTCCTATTCTAAAATACGAAGTGACAGATGTTTATGTCCGTTTTTGTTTAAATAACTGTCAAAAAAATATTATTGTACTATTGTGCAAAAAAGGAATATAAATATAAGGATACATTATTATATCTTTTGTTAATACATTAAAATTAAGTTTTTATACTATTATTACATTGCTACGTCAGCTGCCCTTTACTTATTAAAACATATTTTACTAGATAGATTTGCTAATATTTTATAATAGTCTTGGTAAATGAATTTTTTTTATGCCTGCCTGTTAGTCTGCCTACTTATAAATCAGTCGATCTGAAGATAAGTAGAAGTATGAAATATTTCATATTCCTTATTTAGAGATACTCGGCTTGGATTGCGTTTTCATTATTCAATGGTTGCGTCGATAGATTTTCTTTATATATACTATATGATATTCCTCTAACTTTTTATTATTTTAAGAATAATGACACTTGCATTTTCTTTTCGAAAAGTTTGAAAATTTTATGACAATGTAAATCATGTTTGCAAAACATTTTCCTTTTATATTCATGCAGCTCAAAAGTTTGCAATAGAAGTCTAAGCACAAATAATGTGATATCCTGCACCTGTTTCAAACATAAATTTTCATAAATATTTTTACTGTTTTAAGGAAATTTATTAAAACATCTTTAGAAAAATGTTTAGAAGAATATTTTTAGAATTTATAATAGTATAATTAGAATTTATAAAAAAAAAAATATTTTTAGAAAAATGTAAAGGAAAAAGTGTTTTATTTTGTATAATCATTATATTTTTCGTAATATATATATATATATATACTTTTATCTACTGTTCACCATCATCTTTAGCTGTAAGTAGAATTTTTTATATGAATTGTAGCAAAATAATTATGTACTAGGTAAGGGGAAATCCAATTTGTTGCATTTACATTGCATAGGATTTTTCGTTTCTGGAAGAAAAAGGAAATATTATTTTATTTAGAAAATGAACCCTATGATGCATAATATATCTATCACCATAATAACATACATTACAAGCGGGATACAAAATATCGACATTAATGCATTTTTGGGATAAAAATATTTACGTTAAAGTTTTAACAATAAATAGTATATTTTATGACAGACTTCTAGTAATGTTCAATTGCATTAAAAATCTGCATTCTAATGTAAACAAATACAGTACAAAAAATATGTACTTATTAAATTCTAATTTGCTCTTTACTTACTTTCATTTGCATTTATTAATAAAATGTCATATAAAAAATAAAAGTCAAATTTTTTTATTAAAACAAATTTTAGCTCATTAGAAAAAAATATGAAAATATAGCTTAAGGCTAATCATCAGTCAGGTTGGTAATTCTCCCTTCTAGTGTTAAACCTATGGGCTTGAAATGCATATTTTCAAATGTCGCCACGGAAAATCAATTTTTTCTTCTGCTTTCTGTATGCTCTTCTTGGAGATTTTTTTTTTTTTTTTTGGACAAACACTTTTTAAAACACATTATTAGATTTATTTAAAGTGTTAAAATCTTAGCCTGCTTCTCTTAAATTTTAACATTAAAAATATAAAATTGTAATGTGTACATTAAATATTTAAAGATTATTACGATAGGTGGCAGCACTAACCGTAATCACGCCATCTTTCGTCATTACTTGCTGTCAGTTTTTTAAGCCCGGGAGTTCACTATGACATGCGGTATAAACAGATGGTGAAAAAGTACGTGTGTTGTTTTCCGCGCGCGGAACATGATTAAAACAAATAGGATTTCATCTACAATATATCAATTTGTACATATGTATATAATTGTACATAGATATGTTTCATGAGTCAGTATGTAGTTATGTAGTTATATATCAAAGGTTATCAAACTAAATTCCAGAGTGGCGTTTCATCTTGAAGTCATGTGTCAATTATTTAAATTGGTGAGCCTACTTTTAGAAAGTGGCTGTCAAAATGTGGTTTTCCAACGTTGTGACCTGAAAAAAAAAAAAAAAAAAAAAAAAAAAAAAAAACGAGATTAAGAGAAAATGCTGGTGCTTTATCCAAGGAAAATCGTGTTTTTTAAAAAAATGTTTTAACATCTGCTTTTCAAATGTCTTTTCTGAAAGCAGGGAAGATATCTTTTAAATTAGAAATATGCTGTTTGTTCTTCACAATTTTCAAGTGAAATATGTTCTGCGAAAGGTGTTTTGTTCTACATAAGTTTAAAGTTTATACGTCAAGTTATTATGCAAGGTACTTTAATGCTCTATTACTAAAACATCGACCGTCGGAACAGAAAAGAATATACTATATTCTAAAAGTCTTATAGTTCTTGAAGAAAAAATATGGATGCTTGTGGCAATTCACGAGGAGAGAAGTACCGGTGTAATTTTATTTAGTGAACTTTTGTTTATTTCATTTTCGTAATGATTATTTTATTTTGTTAATTTTTTTGTTTGGTGTTAACATTTATAAGGTAGTATTTAGAAGTACATATTTTTTCTCTTTAAGAAAATAAATTGCTCTGTTTTGTCATTGACATATAGACATTGTAAAAAAGTTCTGAATTCATAAAAAATTAGAAATCTGGATACCGTAAAAGTTATCTGTAAAAATTTAAATTCTGAATGTAAAATCTCTGACTAATTCAGATCAAATCTAAACAGTAATTTAAGAACAAATTTGTTCTGTTAAAGCATATATTTTTATTTACTGATTTGAAAATAAGATTTTGCGTTCTTATTTGAGAAAGCATTTCGTTTTGAATTGAATCAACTATATTTTATAAAAATGGTATATTTTGAGATATGTTCACGATAGAATATATATTTTTGTTTTTTGTGAGTAAGTCGAGTTTCGTTTTGAGTAACAATTGATTTATGAAATGACGAAATTAAATTCCAAATAGAACTTTTGTACGAATAAGTTTTCATATAAATTAAATTTGAATTTTGTTTAAAAAGGTAAAAGAATTTTGTTTCCCGGAACAAAAGTAAAATGTGTTCTTTTGAGAACAAAATTTTGAAATAGTTATCCTTGACGTAATACTAATTTTTTTCTTAAAATTGAAAGTTAAGAACTGTGTAACTATAATTTAGTTTTGTTTTATTTTAAGAATTAATATATAAGTTTTACAAATATTTCTTGTGTTTTCTCATAAGTACAGTGGTATCACAGTAAATCCAAACTACTTCAATTTTAGTTTACCTCTGTAAGGAAAGATTTGTTTTTAAATTACACGTGAAATAAATGAAAATTTTTATATTTTAATGATATTACAGTAATTTGCATATGTATTTACATTGTATTTTGGGTATTTTTTGTGTGTTAGGATTTCTGTAAAGAGGAAATCTTGGGATGTAAGGATAGTTTTACGTAAAAAAAATCTAAATTCTTATTCTTGAAATGGAAATTATTTAATTAAAATTTTTAAATTGAAATTCTTATTCTTGTAATTGATATTCTTATTCTTGAAATTGAAATTTTTTAAGTGAAATTGTTATATTGAAATTCTTATTCTTGAAGTTGAATTTTTTAAATCATAATTTTATTTTCTCTGTTAGTTTTTTTAAATTTAAACAAAATGGCATTTTTGGAAAGGGCAAAAAAGAGGATCTACGAGTTCTTTGCGATGAGTTAGGCTTAACTGCCACTGAAGAAATGTAAATGGCCGAATTACGCAATTTAATTATTACACTGATTACGATTATATTATTACTGATTACGAGGAGGGCTATACTAAAAATTTACTTACAGCTATAATCAATAATCGAAAAACTGAACAAGAGCGCTTAGATTAAAAAAATCAACGTCAACAAGAACAGGGGTAAAATCGAACAAGAAAATTTAGAACACGAGCGGAATTTTGAACTTGAAAAATTGCGCCCTACCCAGCCGACTTTGGTATCTAACTCAGAGGTAAAAAATAATAGATGCACTTACAAAAAGCCACGAATCGATCAAAAGAAATTGATTCCCCGTTTTCGCCCATAAAGATGATATTATAGTCTTATAGTCTCTTCTTAGTCCTGTGTGAGCGATAGTTACAGGTCCTAAGGGACCCGAAAGGGAATTTGGTTGCGTATCTCATAAGTGCTTTACCCAGTTAGATTGCTAGGGAAGCAGAAGAAAAGACTACCAATACATCAAAGTGATGTTTTTCAAACGGTTCAAACTGACAGCTGAAAAAATTAGAATCATGTTCGTTTAGAACATGAAAATTCCAGAAAGTAAGTGGAAAGATTATTTTTTCGAGCTTAGAACATATTTTGAAGGTTTCTCTGAACTCAACATAACTTCGCTCGAATTTTTGAAAAGCCTTATTTTATCTGACAAATTAAAGAGAAGATATTCCCCACAGCATAGAGAGCATTTCTTAGACGTTTAGACTAATTTAAATCATCCAAATGAGTTAGTAGAGAAGTTAGACCCTTACGATGTTCTAAGTGTAAATCCCGTAAAATCCAAAGTAGTGGAAGTCCTATACAAAATAAAAATTGAGGAAAAACGAAAGAGACCGTACCATCGAGCTCTTCTAATAAAAATTTTCTGAATAAATCTTTCTACTCAAAGAGAACTACCTCGTCAGACAAAAGGAAGATGAATCCCTCACCACAGATTGAAGGTCGCCCAGCCTTGAAATGTTATGGTTGTGGTGCTCCCGGATTTATTCGTGCTAAGTGCTCTACTTGCAATCCTGTGATAAAAACTGAATCTCCTCATTTCGAGCAAATCTAAATATACACATGCTCAACCACTACCACAACTTTAACCACAGTAAACCTGTACATTAATAGAGTCCATGGGAAAGCCTGCGTAGATACCGGATCCAGACACAGCCTATCTAGCGAATCATGTATTTTGTGTTAAAAGAACAAGGTCTAAAGATTCAGCAGACCTCTCTGAACATGTCCTTAGCAAATAGACAGCGGTCAAAAGAAGACAGTTTGACGAAGACAGTTACTGTAGAAATTGAAGGAAGAAAATTTTGTACAGATTTTTTTGTGTTACCTAAAGCTAAAGGAAACAGAACCCTTTTATGAAGAGACTTTTTTGATAATTCAGGGTTCTTACTAGACGTTAAGAACATACGTTGTTACTTCGGCGACATGCCTCATATAAAATATGGCTTTGTATATCCTGTTCCAAAGCCTCTTGAATTTCTGCTGATGACATTGCTTTAAACGCATGTACCTTGCGCGAAAATGAAGGAAAAGAGCTGACCTCCACCCAGAAGTCACAATTAAATTACTTGCTGAAAAAGTATAAAAAGATATTTCAGCCAGAGGGAGAAG
Organism: Maratus speciosus; assembly: GCA_963932465.1. NCBI lineage: Eukaryota > Metazoa > Arthropoda > Arachnida > Araneae > Salticidae > Maratus > Maratus speciosus. The sequence continues at coordinate 268,871,469 of OZ010795.1, forward strand.
CCACCCGTTTGTTGAGCATTATGTAAACACTGGAAACCACCCACCTGGGTCGTTCCACCTTACAGCATACTCCTGCAAAAAATGAAGTTCTAAAGGCAGAATTTAACGACTTTTTGCTAAAAGGAATTATTGACGAGTGCGAATCCCCTAATGCATCTCCTGTTGTTTTGATCCCGAAACCAGATGGAACGGTACGTCTCTGTGTTGACTACCAGAAGTCGAAAGCTCTCACCTAGTTTGACTTATCCACTGCCTAGGATAGATGGCTTATTGCATAAATCTAAGCATACAGCTTTCATGTCAACCATACATTTAAAAACTGGTTACCATCAGGTTCATGCGGGTCAAAAGTTTTCCGCTACATTACGGCCAATGGAAATAAATTATTGCAAGTGCATTTTAATGATGTTACAGTCTTCCGAATGGTCTAAAATTTTAAATATATAACTGTTGCAAAATTTTGTCGAGTCATTTTAAATTTTATGAAAATCGGATATATGGTTTAATAACAGGGACAGTCAAAAGTTTTCTGTTACTTTACGGCCAATGGGAATAAATTAGTGCAAGTGCATTTTAATGATGTTACAGCCTTCCGAATTGTCTGAAATTTTAAATATATAATTGTTGCAAAATTTTGTCGAGTCATTTCAAATTTTATGAAAATCGGATGTATGGTTCAATTACAGGGACAGTCAAAAGTTTTCCATTACATGACGGTCAATGGGAAAAAATCATTTCAAGTGCATTTTAATGATGTTACAGCCTTTCGAACACAATTAAATGGATATGCACTTATGAAGTGCACTAAAATATACATTCAGGACAATATGAGGTTCAAAGAATATTTATAAAACTAGTTATAGTCCAAACGCACCTCATTTGCCTCTTTTGATTAGCAATTTCCAACTTGTTTAAATATGGAATAGGTTACAAACAGTTATCAAAGAGCGTAAAAAAGACGATTATTGGTCGCTTGCAACCTGTCCCACAAAAAACGAGCTAAAAGCTTCTTGCAACTGTCGTTGCTGATCATCGCTTTGTCTCATTCACTTAGTTAAGGATAAACATTTTTCTAATGTCCTTAGGTTCCTCTGCGAAAGTGTCCCTGCCTACATTTCTCTTGTATAAATATCTTTTTTGTCGAAAAAGTAGTTTAAATCGTATCTTATGGATTGACAGATATCAAGGTATTAATTATGTGTATTCAAATAACGAAATTTTGAGTTTAATACATTTCTACTCACTTAAATCGTATAAAAAGCCGCTTGTGTCATTTTTCAGTCATAATCCACTTGTAAAAAAGTTCAATCCATTCAACTTTTTTCTTCGATATTTATCAGAATTCGTGTTTTAACAAAATGTGTCGGTACTATGTCAGAAGCCTCTGTAAAAACCTTTCGTATGACACCTCATTCATCGTTGTGCGTTTGGTATGTGCAAAGTAAAAGGGATGTTGACCACGAAAATATCATATATGACTACATTGGTTTTAGGTTGATTTCGTAAGAAATAATACCTATTGTAATCTCCCCCTATGTTAGAATTTCTGAAAATATTTTACAGATCTACGCCGATCATGACCCCTAGAATCCACAACCACCCCCAGTTCGAAACTTTATCTAGCTATCTATACAAAATCAGATCAAGTGGGTGGAAAAAAGGGGAGAGGTTTCGTAAAAACCGAAAACTTCCATAGTTCTGCACAAATATTTTCCAAACTGTTAAATAAATTCAAGGAACATAAAATCTCGGTCAAGTTCATTAATGGACTTAATTGGAACAAAAGGGTGGAAATAGGGAGGGGTTTTGTGAAAACTAAAAAAAAAAAACCATAACTTCTTAACTATATTACATATCAAATCAGTTTAAAGTTATTATTATTTCTAAGAAAAGTGACGAAAATTTAAGTACCACAGACATTTGATAAAATTAAAAATGGGCTCAAGGGGCGAAAAAAATAGCCTTTTAAGGAGAAATAAATTCGTAACTTCGTCAATTCGTTCGATATCAAATTCACTTAAACTTATTATAAATTTTCTTATATTATCTACAACTTTTATATTGAAAAGTTTTTGATAGGACTAACTCTTAACGCAAAAAAAATTAAAAACGCAAAAAATTCGTAACTTCTTCAATTCGCAAGATATCCAAAACGCTTAAATTTATTATACATGTTCTTAATAATATTAAGAACTCTACAACTCTACAACTTTCATATTGATAAGATTTTGATAGGGAAAACACTTACAACAAAAACAAATTAAACAAAAATATAGGATGATGAAAGAATTATCGTGTTAAGAGTGTACTCGAATCCAGACGGCTTATTTTCTGACTCATTTTAAAATTTATTTTTGCTCTCAAACGCATCTATTTGGCAGGTTCTCTTATTCAGAAACTATGTAACGTGCTATATTGGTCAATTTTTTTATAAAGGCAGAATATATTTCATAAAATGCTGTCAAAGTGGGCATTTTGAACCAAATTTCCCGAAGCGATAGTGCTGGAAACGAAAAAAAGTGGATGTGCTGAGAAAATAATTGTTTGTAAATCAAGTTCCAATTAATTTAACGAAAAATATAAACACTGGTCGCTTATAAATTTCTTCAAAAAATCACGTAAGCAAGTTTCATGTTTTTATTTTTAAGAATGAGTCTGAATTTGTGTCATAAAATTTTGAGTTGTTGAGCGTGGAAAAATATTTTTTTAATACCGCCTTAATATGATTCTAATAAAACCAGTTCTCACAGAAAAAGGAAATTGAAAATTCGTCAAAAGCGGCGAGATAAAAAAAAATTAAACTGGGTTTTATCAATCTTGGTGTAGTTTTTGTTGGTGAAAATCGCACTTAATTTCGAAATCTTCCTCCGCCTGTAGGCCGAGTCGGGAGGGATTTTTTTTTATGAAACTTTTACTTAAATTTATAACATATCTTAATAAGTTATCAAAAAAGCTGTGCTTGCAGCTTTAAATTTAGACGTCTAAACTATAAAAATTATTAAAAGCGTTCTGCGCAAATTGCGCGTTTTCACTTAATAAGTTTTTTTTTATGAAATAAGAACAAATAGTTGTTAGAATTGAAATTTTTGCAGTTTGGCCATATCAAACTTCGATAAATATTTATATACACGGTCATTCAACGCAACAAAATTGTCATAGAGATAGCCAATATGAGGATCTCTGATGCTATCAGAATTAAATTCCTACTTTGGAAACTGAAATTATATCTAGTGTTCGATTTTTTTGTTGTTTTCGTTTATCAAAGTAATCAATACATAAGTTCATTGAAACATATTTGAAACACAATAAAAATTAAATCCAGTTTCTTTTCCGTAAAATATTCACGCCAAATTACAAAATCTTCTAAACCAATTATTAAAAATATTGTTACGGCTTGCCTTGTTACTGTTTTGAACGCACCTCCTTGCGCATTCCACGACACCTTTGTGTTTCCCATTTGGCAACGGCAGTCTTTATCGTTTATTGTTCTCGTTCGCACGTTGAATGTTCTTATGGAAAAAAAACTGCATTTATTGAGCTATTTCTTTAGGTAAAATGACCATGGGGTCATTATTGTTAGTAACAACGAACATTACAGTACTGATGTAGCAAAATTATACAGATTATGTCTTTAATTCGAGTGGTATTGTCCACGAAAACAACATCGCAGTATGTTTCGTAACTGATTATGGTGTCAGTCCTGATACAAGTTCCTGTATATATGTATGTAAAAAGAACTGTTTGTTATTAGATTCTCTTCGTATTATTTGACTATCTTCGCATTTATATTTGAATTAGTTACAGCCCATAATCAATTTACATACACGCATAAATATTATTTTGAAATTTTCAAATATATATTTATATATATATATATCGATTTTTTTTCTTTTCAGAATTTCGCTTCCTCATAAATTGCATAAAGACTATGATTAGTGCACAACTTCTATTAAAAGACGAAACCCTCACGTTAAATAATTTATTTCTTAAAAAAATCTCGTTTCACATAATTAGTAATTTGCATTCCACCATAGGTTCTTCATAGTTTTCTTTTATCCGAATTAATGGAAATTGGACAATTATCTACATTTGTTAAAGAACGTTAATAAAAAATGATTTAGCATCAAGGAATTTAAAAAGTCCTTCCGGCCAGTGCCGGGAGGAAGAGGTAGCTTTCATAATCCTTATTTAAAAAAAGCCAACTTATATCATGCAAACACACGAAGCTTAATTAAGAGGAAACCGAATGTAGGAGATTCAACACTAATTTTGATCAATACTAAATCATTATGGATGAGAATTTCGTGAAATTAGTCAGCTTTATCCAAGCTGCTTTTATTTAAAGTCACTTATATTTGGCTGCCAAATTCGGCAATTTCTTAAAGTGCCTGTCATTTTAAGACAACATGGTGGATGAGGCTAAGCAGTGAACTTGGTCGAGACCTTAGTAATTGCTGTGCACATGCTCACTCACATCGGAATCGGTTAATATATAGGAGTGCTGTCGCATGCAAAAAATCAGATTTTTCAAAATGTCACCCACAATAGAAATTGAAACTGCTATATCTGAGCCATTTTTTAAGGTAAAGACAAACAAAAAATGCTCCTGAATCCTTATATCAAGATCAAATACTTAAGAAAGAAACCTTTTTCAATTTCTAATTTTTTTGCACCTCACTTTAAATATATATATATTTTTTAATTTAATGGCCGCCATTTTGAAACAAGATGGCTGATGAATCTGGCCAGCGAACTTGGTCGAGGTGTACATCGAAATAGGCGAATACGTGTGTTATCGCGTGACAAATACAAGATCGTTTCAAAATGTTATCCATGCTAGAAATTAAAAGTGCTATAAATCAACCATTTTTTAAGATATCAACAAAAGAACAAATTTTCAGAAACAAAAACTGCTCCGGAATCTTTGTATCAAGGCCAAACACATAAAAAAATCTTTTTCATTTTCCAATTTTTTAATACCTCATTTTGAATTTTAAATTTAATTTCCTTTAAATGGCAACCCTTTTGAAACAAGATGGCGAATGAAGCTGGCCAACGAACTCGGTCGAGACATTGGTATGTACTATGTACAGACCAAGTTACATCCAAATAGGTTCATAAATACGCCTGTTATCGCGTGACAAAAATCAGGTCGTTTTAAAATGTCAGCCACAAGAGAAATTCAAAATGCTATTACTCAACCATTTTTTTTTAGATATAGACGAAAGAAAAACTGTTCCGGAATCTTTGTATTAAGGTCAAACACATACAAAAAAAATCTTTTTCATTTTCCAATTTTTTGGTATCTCGTTTAAATTTTTTTATTTTTTTTATTTTTTTAAATGGCCGCCATTTTGAAACAAGATGGCGGATGAAGCTGGCCAACGAACTCGGTCGAGAGATTTGTATGTACTATGTACACACCAAGGTACATCCAAGTCGGTTCATAAATACGCCTGTTATTACGTGAGAAAAATCAGGACGTTTCAAAATGTCAGCCACGCTAGAAATTCAAAATGCAATAACTCGGCCATTTCTTAAGATATAGACGAAACAAAAACTGCTCCCGAATCTTTTTATCAAGGTCAAACACATAAGAAGAAAATATTTTTTCAATTTTCAATTTTTGGCACCACATTTCAAATTTAAATTTTTCTTAAAAATTTAAATGGCCGCCATTTTTAAACAAGATGGCGGGTGAAGCTGGCCAACGAACCCGGTCGAGACATTGGTATGTACTATGTATAAACGAAGTTACATCCAAATCGGTTCATAAATACGCCTTTTATCGCGTGACAAAATTCAGGATGTTTCAAAATGTCAGCCACGCTAGAAATTCAAAAGGCTATAACTCAGCCATTTTTTAAGATATAGACGAAACAAAAACTGCTCCGAAATCTTTGTATAAAGGTCAAATACATAAGAAAAAAATATTTTCCCATTTTCAATTTTTTGGTACCACATTTCAAATTTTAAATTTTTAGAAAAATTTTAAATGGCCGCCATTTTGAAACAAAATGGCGGATGAAGCTGGCCAACGAACTCGGTCGAGAGATTGGTATGTACTATGTACACACCGAATTACATCCAAATCGGTTCATAAATACGCCTTTTATCGCGTGACAAAATTCAGGATTTTTCAAAATGTCAGCCACTCTAGAAATTCAAAGTGCTATAACTCAGCCATTTTTTAAGATATAGACGAAACAAAAACTGCTCCGGAATCTTTGTATAAAGGTCAAATACATAAGAAAAAAATATTTTTCCATTTTCAATTTTTTGGTACCACATTTCAAATTTGAAATTTTTGGAAAAAATTTAAATGGCCGCCATTTTGAAACAAAATGGCGGATGAAGCTGGCCAACGAACTCGGTCGAGACATTGGTATGTACTATGTACACACCGAATTACATCTAATATATATATATATATATATATATATATATATATATCAATTTTGAACGGAGGGTGGTTTCGGGGTCTGGGGGTCATGATCGATGAAAATATACCAAAATTTTTTGAAATCGCTTTCCTCCGAACGGCTGCAATAGGTAGCTTTTTTGTAAAGAAAGCTACCTAAAAGAAATACCATAGGGAAATAGATAATAGAATCACATGTTCTGATGAAATAGAAAATAAAATGGAAAGGAAAAATGCCATTTATATTTTATCTCTGGAATAAAAGTAAAAAGTGTAACTTAGTAAGAATCGGATTTGCATAAAACCTGTGACTTTCATAAAAACTGCTTCACATGCGTAGAATAAATGAAGAACTTTTTTCCATTTATTGATAACTGATAATTTAAACATTTGAAAAATAAATTAAACGTACTCCAAATTGGGAATCACTAAGAATAAACAAGAAATTATTTGACTCTTCTTATCCGTTAATTCAGTAACCCTGCTTACCATCACTAGATATATTATCTAGATATGTTATTAACAGTTCTGCCCTGTCTGTAAGTAAGCACAAAAACTGTTACATACGCTGATATAATCATCATAGAAATACGCGGTTTCATCTATTTAATTTATTATATATGCTGGTGTAATCATCGTAGATTACGCTGTTTCATCTATTTATTTAACTTTGTAGTATTTTATAGAAAAACATTAATAAAAAGTGCATTTTCTTTCAGAATTTTGACCCCCGGACACCCTTAAAATCATTTTCACTCTTAAAAGTTTGTATAAAACATGTGACATTAAAGAAAACTTCTTCGTATACAGACGACTAATATACAAAAATTTTTTACTTTTCTTTATTGATGATAGGTCGGGCAAAAAAATTCAAACGTAAAATAAATACACCGGAGATTAAGATTCGCTGTTTTACAGAAAAGAGATGGTTCAATTGTTAACTATTTAACACTGTTTAATATCAATAGAAGTAGTACGGTGGAAAAAATTTGACATCTAATCTGATAATTAATTTGACACCTTGATCACTGACGCCTAACCAGTAACTGGAATTTAAGGAAGTATTAGGTTGGCAACTAAGTGACTGCGGATTTTAAATAAGAAGGAAAATTCAAACTTTTTTCTTAAAAATATAACTTATTCAATTAGGTATAGTCCGTTTTTGTCTATAAACTTTTGCCATCTTTCAGGCAGTATCATAATTCCATGTTCCTAAAACATCTGATTTTTGGCAGCAAAAAACTGAATTAAATGTGATTTTACATCATTAGCGTCATTAAAAGTTTGACCATTTAATGAGCTCTGCATGGAACGAAATAAATGGTAATCTGAAGGCGCAAGGTCAGGGCTATATGGTGGATGTGACTACACATCTTAACCTAGTTCCAATAATTTTTGGCTAGCGAGCAAATGGGTATGGGGTTTTGCATTGTCATGCTGGAAAACAACACCCTTACGATTTGCCGATGCTGGCCGCTTTTATTAAACAGCATCGTTCAGTTTGGTGAGTTGGTGAACGTCCACATTTGAATAAATCAAATTGTTTTCGTTTGACTTCTCGTTTGGCTTATTCTCTTGGAATCGTTCGGCTTCTCGTTTCGTCCGTCGTTCGTTTCGTTTGGCTTCTTCTCTTGTTAAAAGTTCAAAGTGCAGAATTCCTTTATAATCCCACCACACTGGCAGCATAACCCTTTTTTTTGGTAAATTTCAGCTTTTGGTATCGTCTCGGCTTGTTCGTCTCGCATCACCCACGATCTTTTCCGATTAACGTTGTTATAAATTATCCACTTTTCGACGCCAGTTACCAGTCGTTTCAGAAATGGATAAATTTCATTGCATTTCAGAAGCGAATAGCAGATACTAATGCGTTGCGTCAAATAAATTTCTTTAAACTGATGTGGGATCCATCGATCGAGTTTTTTGACATAGCCAAGCTGTTTTAATTTTTTTTTCAATGCATATATGCGATACATTGAGTTTCTCTACAATTTCACATGTTGTGCTATGACGATCTGAATCAATAATGTCCTGGATATGGATCTCATCAACTTCAACTGGACGGCCAGATCGTTGCGCATTTTTCAGTGAAATAGAACAAAATATGACAAGCGAATTTTTACACTGTCTTTCTTTCAAGGCTTCATTCCCATATACGACACATACCTTCTTGAGTGCTTGCGATGCCTTCTTGCCTTTTCGGAAATAATAATAAAATATGTCTGAAATGCACGTCTTTTTCTTCCATTTTTGAAACTTGGATAAAAATGAAAATAAATAACTAATCGATACAATTTTTTGCTAAATGAAGGCGGAAGTCCAAACAACAAGAAAACAATATAGGTTAGGTGCTTTGAACACGCTGACAAAACAAAATGACAAAATCCGCAATCACTTAGTTGCCAACCCAATAATTAACTCAAATAACTATTTTTCCTGTAAAATACTACAAAATAATGTCATCTGGTGATAGCTTATTTGTCTTAATTGTTATAAATTATGTGTCAGCTATGGATTTTCAAAATAGAGGGATGTAGTTAATGGAGTTATTAAATATATTTATTGAAAAAAATAACTTTAATAATGAAAAGTATACCCGTTACTGGTTACTGCGACCTCCTTCAGCAGCAGATCATTCCATCCTTACAAGAGCGATAGTGTTTAGAGACTACCGTATTCATGCAGTTTGAGATTTTAGGTAGCTTTCATTACAAAAAGCTACCTATTGCAGCCGTTCGGAGGAAAGCGATTTCAAAAAATTTTGGTATATTTTCATCGATCATGACCGCCAGACCCCGAAACCACCTTCCGTTCAAAAGTTTATATATATATATATATATATATATATATATATATATATATATATATCTGACATTTGTCATACTGTAACTCTCGAAGTTATGAACCGATTTGGATGTAATTCGGTATGTACATAGTACATACCAATGTCTCGACCGAGTTCGTTGGCCAGCTTCATCCGCCATTTTGTTTCAAAATGGCGGCCATTTAAAATTTTTTTTTAAATTTTAAATTTTAAATGTGGTACTAAAGAATTGAAAATGGAAAAATACTTTTTCTTATGTATTTGACCTTTAGACAAAGATTCCGGAGCAGTTTTTGTTTCGTCTATATCTTAAAAAATGGCTGAGTTATAGTATTTTGAATTTCTAGCGTGGCTGACATTTTGAAACGTCCTGAATTTTGTCACGCGATAAAAGGCGTATTTATGAACCGAATTTGGATGTAACTTCGTTTGTACATAGTACATACCAATGTCTCGACCGAGTTCATTGGCCAGCTTCATCCGCCATCTTGTTTAAAAATGACAGCCATTTTAATTTTTAAGAAAAATTTAAAGTTGAAATGTGGTACCAAAAAATTGAAAATTGAAAAAATATTTTTTTCTTATGTATTTGACCTTGATACAAAGATTCGGGAGCAGTTTTTGTTTCGTCTATATCTTAAAAAATGGCTGAGTTATAGCATTTTGAATTTCTAGCGTGGCTGACATTTTGAAACGTCCTGATATTTGTCACGTGATAACAGGCGTATTTATGAATCGATTTGAATGTTCCTTGGTGTGTACATAGTACATACAAATATCTCAACCGAGTTCGTTGGCCAGCTTCATCCGCCATCTTGTTTCAAAATGGCGGCCATTTAAAAAAAATTTTAAAATTTAAAATTTAAAATGAGATACCAAAAAATTGGAAAATGAAAAAGATTTTTTTTTTTTGTATGTGTTTGACCTTAATACAAAGATTCCGGAACAGTTTTTGTTTCGTCTATATCTAAAAAAATGGCTGAGTTATGGCATTTTGAATTTCTATTGTGGCTGACATTTTAAAACGACCTGCTTTTGTCACGCGATAACAAGCATATTTATGAACCGATTTGGATGTTACTTGGTCTGTACATAGTACATACCAATGTCTCGACCGAGTTCGTTGGCCAGCTTCATGCGCCATCTTGTTTCAAAAGGGTTGCCATTTAAAAAAAATTAAATTTAAAATTTAAAAGGAGATATTAAAAAATTGGAAAATGTAAAAGATTTTTTTAATGTGTTTGGCCTTGATACAAAGATTCCGGAGCAGATTTTGTTTCTGAAAATTTGTTCTTTTGTTTATATCTTAAAAAAATGGTTGAATTATAGCACTTTCTAGTATGGCTAACATTTTGAAACGATCTTGTATTTGTCACGCGATAACACACGTATTCGCCTAATTCATGTAAGAAGGTATGTGGATAGTATACATCAACATCTCAGCCAAATATAAGTTACTTTAAATAAAAGCAGCTTGGATAAAGCTGACTAATTTCGCGAAATTCTCATTCATAATGATTTAATATTGATAAAAATTAGTATTGAATCTCCTATATTCGGTTTCCACTAAATTGAGCTTCGTGTGTTTGAATAATATAAGTTGGCTTTTTTTAAAATAAGGAATTTGAAAGCTACCTCTTCCTCCCGGCACTGGCCGGAAGGACTTTTTGGTCTTCATGCGTCCCGTTTTTAGCTGGTGGTCGAAATTTGAAATATTTTTTTTTTTTTTTTTTTTTAATTGGAGATTTCATTTTCCCATGGTCTATATAACTTATATTCCAAGTTTCTTAGATATTTGTTAACCAGAGCGGACTCTACGTAGGTCTAAACAGGGTAACTTTATTATAAAAACCCTGTACATTAAACCAGATTTTGACTTTCTTCTGTCTTTACAAGAAGAAAGTATTGGATTCGTAAAAATTTTCGACTTTCGGTTTTCGACGGATTTACATATTTTTGGGGTCAGAGATTCCGAAAAACATGTTTTTACAAAATGTCTGTCTGTGAGTCTGTGAATCTGTCTGTTTGTCTGTCTGTGTGCCTGTGTGGGACACAAATTTTGTGAGCGCTCTATCTCAAGTACCAATGCCCGGAATTTAATATAAATTTATATTCAGTTAGTCTTTGATATAAATTGGTGCTAATTAGTTTTTGGTGTAAATCGCTCAACGGGTGACGTTGCTATGCAGAATTTTTTACGATTTTCACAATATCTCAATCTCCAAGACTAATGCACGGATTTTCATTAACCATCAGATTCAGTTAATGCTTCATATGAATTGACGTTTTTTATATTTTGGTATAAATCGCTCATCACAGGTGGCGCTGCTATCCTGCATTTTTTGCGACTTCAGCAATAGCTCTATCTCAGGAACTAATGCTTGGATTTTCAACAAACTTTATATTCAGGTATACCTGGATATGTGTTAGTGTTGTTTATGTTTTGGTGTAAATCGCTCAGCAGGTGGCGCTGCTATGCAGCATTTTTCACGATTTCCACAATAGCCCAATCTCCAGGACATGCACGGATTTTCATCAAACTTCAAATTCAGATGTACTTTGATATGAATTGGTGCTAAAATGATGTAATTTCTTGTACTATTTAAATGATTTAATGGTCGCGATTCACATGGAAGAAAGTTTTGTGATGGCCACAACATACTAGTTATTTATATATTTTTTATTTTACCTTATAAACTTTGTATTCCTTGTAGAATATTTCTGTAATATATCGACGGAGAATAAATCTTATTTAAAATAACAATATCAGTCTAACTTAAAATATTTTCTTCTTAGTCTCTCTACAACGATCCGTACGAGATGTAAAAGAGTCATTACGGAAACCACACTACAAGATTTCTGATACGAGATCAAAGTCCAGATCAGTACTTATAACTAACAAGGGAAGCACTTTTGGTGCTTCTCGCACCTAGCATTGAGACTTGGTGCATTTTAAAGCCCTATACTACTAAGTTTGAGAATGGATAAAATTTTTATGTTGAAATAATATTTCTTGATTTTACAGCAGCGTAACTTTCTGAAAATGCAATTTTCGAGACCACTTATCGGACTATTAACATTGAAGTTTTTTAAAGAAAAGCATTTAAAAATAAAAATTAGTTAAAATGAGTATAAAATATTGAAAGATGTTTAAAAATTCCTTCAAGATCCCACAAATTTGATTTTGAAAAATTGCAACATTATATTCTCATATTTGGCGGGGGAAAAATTAGCGTTTTTTTTATTTTTTTATTTTATTTATTTTTTTTTAAGTATAGCTTCCCGGCAAGCCTAACTAAATGTAAATGTAATAGCTGTTTGTCTTGATTGAGGAGTGGTTTGGACTTCAGTAGAAATTGTAATGTCCGACATAATAGCCACAGTAATTTTTCTAAATTGTGTAAAAATATTAATTTACTTTATGATTACTTTTACCGAAGGGCCATTTAATACAGCAATATTTCATTTTAAACATTCGAAACTTTATTCCATTCGATTTCAAAAGAAAATAACTTGCTTATTTTGTATTTCACTAAAAATATTTTTTAATGATCTTGAAAGCTTTTATAGAAATATATTTACTATTTATATATTTATTGTCTGCATAGGGAAAAAAATCTAATTCTTGTTTCTTATGCTATCAGTTATCAAAGAAATCGAAATCTGATATAATTCTAACATGTACCGTACATTTACTCCCCGGATAAAGCGGGAGGGAAAATTGTAGAACCATATTTGGCGACTTAAGGGGGCTGGTATTTAAAATATCTCCTCGGAAAATTAATATTTTTAACTTCTATTTTTTGTTGTACTCTTCCTAAAAGATGTCTCCTTTTTTCTTAGTTCTCAAAATATTTCTAAAGTATAGGCTTAATTTTATATGAAGTGTTATAATCTTACTCACAGTTCCCCCGCTTTTACCACATAAAATTTTAAATTCAGCATAGATTTTAGAAATATTTTGAAATATTTTTAAGGAAATAAGAGACCTCCTTTAAGAAGGGTAGACAGAAGAAAGATTTTAAAAATAGGAATTTCTCTAGAAGATATTTTAAATGTACAAATGCATCAAAAGTCCATAGACTTAACATTACGGAGGAGAATTCCGAAGCTGGGTGACCAGCCCCCTTAACTCACTTTTGACGTGAAATAAACAAATAAAAATGTAATAATAAAAATGTATAAAAAAGTATATAAAATATGATTTTAACAGAGAAATTTTATCGGTTCTCTAATTTTTATGGACAGGTCTAAAAAATGCACTAGGCCTCGATGCTAAGTGCGAGCAGCGCCAAAACTTGTTCCCTTATACAAGAATGACTATATTTTAAGGATAAGGAAACCAAAACGCACTCTCAAACGTATTGCTTCTTTTCTACATAAAAAAGACTGGTTTAAACAAGTTTAGCTTTAAGCATAAATGAGTTTCTTTTTCAATTTTAGTAAAAATGCATCCCCTATCAATTGTAATATCATCATTCAGAAAAATAAATAAATAATTAACTTTCTTTATTTCCTTTCTTTTAGGTGCGTTCGTAATTATATAAATACGTAGCATTTATAATCGTCGTCTTGTCCGTCCGTTTGTCTGTCAGTCTGTCCGTATATAACAGCGCAAAAATTACCTAACCGAATGGTTTGAATTTTAATATAAATAATCGTTCCACAATTTTGTCGAGTTTTTTCAAATTTTATGAAAATCGAAGCAAATCTTAAAAAAATATTAATACAAGTTTTTTTCATTATATTAAATCTAGTAATACGTAATTAATTCACTGATATCCCTTTATAGGTATTGAATCTAGGTTGCCATGGTGATTACGTCCTATTTAAGATGGAGTCCTATTATTTCCGTATTGCTGAATTTAATATATATAATCGTAATAAATTTCGTATTCATGCATTTTTGCATAAGAGTGCAACAGCTATTTCACCAAGATCTGAATATTTATAAAGCTAGTTATAGTACGAACGCATTTCATTTGCCACGTTTGACGTACAATTTCGGATTTTTTTTTTTTTTTTTTTTTTTTTTTTTTTTTTTTTTTTTTTTTTTTTGTTATTGCTGTTGTTGTTTAGTTTTCTTTGAATTTGCACAACATCAATTCCAGACACTTCTTGAAATTCACTCAGTGACTGTCACTTAAAAAATGCCTTTTCACAGACGCATTTTATTTTAAAAGAAACATTCCTCGAAATTAAATTTTCAGTTTCAGAATAACTGTTTGTCTCGTTTTGATTTCGCTATGCTAATCATTTATTTAATGTAAATTTGCATTTTTTTTTTTCATTGTGATATGAAAAGTCACTCAAAATGCGTATTTTAATTTCTGTTCCTTTCTTATCTAAAAACATTTTTATTTTCTGATGTACATTTAGCTTCTTTAATTTGTTTTGAATCTATTTCTACATTAATACATGAAATTGGAGTGTCTGTTTGAAAAACACCTATTTCTAAGTTCATTCGTCAATTTAGACGACGAACAGTCAAAAAATAACATTAAACAAGAAAGAAAAATCATGTGTTAAGCATAGATTATGAAACACTTTCCAACACTTCCTGAATTCTTTAACAAAACTTTCGTTATTTAGGGAAATAAAGTAAATAATATAACTAAATAAAAATTTTAGAAAAGGCATAAAACATTTGAAAAAACTGATTTGAGCAGTTATCGTCCATAACCAAATATGCATTCCAATTCTATTGAACAGCACTGTAATTGATTTGTAGATTGATATATATATATATACTATTTAATGGGAAAATTTAGTTTAGCAAGGGAACATTTCTCTTTCAGCAATTTATACTAATAGATAGAAACATACTTGAATACTTTTATACAACCCTGTGGTTTACCTAGAAACTTATTACACGCCACTATTTAGCTAAAATATAATTCAAACTAAAACACACTTAAAAAAATGAAATCACATTTCCAGAAATTATCATTTATAGACGGCCATGTATTCGGTCATTTATAGTCGTCGGCCATTCTTTGCGAGAACCTGCATATCATTTTATCTATATTCTACAAACATTTCTTAGTAAACTAAATGCAGTTCAGCGTAAAAATGTGTAACTCCTTTAATAACCACCTTTGTGCAATTTCTGCTCATACCCATTCGCTCATACCTATTTTCTCATACCCACTTACGAATACTCTTTAGTGATAAGAGTGATGATCTTTAAATGGTATATGAATTATACTATTTATACACACGATATAGTGTGCTTAAATATAGTGAAACATAAAAGCGCATATCATAATAAAAAATTCATTTCCAGCAATCATCGCTAATGTACAGTACTTCGGATACAATACAGTATCTGAAATCTTTTATGTGTCCCTGTAAATTATGTGTCCCTTATTATGTGTCCCCTGCACTTTGTATTATTCATGAAATAAGTTATAGTAGTAAAGCTCAGCGGCGTATATCAATTTCATTTTATATTATGCAGTTTAACATAATTAAAATACGCCGCAAACAATTCCCTCAACCCCTATATCATTACGTAAAAGAATTCTTTGGTGTGGGCCTGTAAATGAATAATAACTATTCTTTGCACAGAATATTCTACAGAATGCATATTTTAGTGCACTTCATAAATGCATATCAATTTTATTATGTTTGGAAGCGTGTAGCATGATTAAAAATCATTTGAAATGATTTTTCCAATTGGCCGTAATGTAACGGAAGACTTTTGACGGTCCCTGTAAATGAACTAAAAAACCCATTTCAAACTTCATTTGAATAGGGATCATGCTATGGTAAACGTCAATAACTTTCAACAATTTCAGGGCAATCCGAGTATATTTACGAGAGTTAGAACGCAGACAGACAAACCGAAGTCATAAACACTTTTCAACTTTGTTGGAAAGTGTTAAAAATGGTTTTTGTATCTGTTTGCCCGAAATAGTCTTAGAAACGGCAGGGACAGGAAGGCAGAACAGGATAAGGAAAGAACTGGAAACGTATGAGGGTCAGATATATAATATTTCTGGCTGCAATCTGCAGTTTGTCATATTCTTATATAAAATCCAAGTGTAGAAAAGTGTAAGTAACCATTCCGGGGCGAACCATGCCGTCTTTATATTTAAAACTCAAGCCTCTTTATCAGTCATCTGCCCTGAGCTTTCTACTGAACCGATTTTGCTTTTTTTATGAAAGCTGTCCCCTTGCAGATGTGCCCTAGCTATTTTTTTAAATATTCCCATTTTCTTACTTTAATTTAAAAAGTTTTTTATGAAATTTCTTTAAAATGATGGCAATCGGGATACTTTCATTGTTTCAAATAAAAGAGAAATAATGAAAAATATTCCGGCACGTGGCTTTTTAGACGTATTTTTCTATTTGCAAATTATTTTCGGTTTTAAAAAAAAATATGCACGGTTACTTTATTGTAATAAAATAATAAAAATTCATATTTATTGCGACATCGTGAGAATATTGTCTATTGGGTTTATTTTATCTTTATACATAATAACTGTAGTTTTTTTTTTTTTTTTTTTTTTTTTTTTTTTTTTACAATTAAATAGAAAAAAATATTTTTACATGAATATATTGTAGTTAAGCATAAAAGTAGGTATGTGTCGTCTAGTTGCAAAATCGGCCAACTCCTCAAAAATAGACAATGTGTTTTTTCATTTTTTTTTTTTTCAGTTCTAAGAGAAGGTTTCTACCATCTGGAAACGATAAATCATGCCAAAACCGGTCAATCCCTGTGTTATATGCGTTTGAATATCACGATGTGCTGCAAAACCAGCCAAATCCTTCAGACGGTGAGTTTCAAAATCGGCCAACTCCATATCCGCTAGATGACGCTTCTGCTCGATCCCACAATAACCTTTCACTTGTTGATTAGATTAAAGTTATTGTGTTTTCTCTCGCCATTGACTGCTCTCCCTTGGTGCATACAAATTTTCTAATAATTTAGCTTTGTTTTTCTCCGACTATGATAAAGTTTGTGGAAGAAGTGTCACTAATCAACGAAGGAAGCGGCAAAGTGGACCTACAATGTGGAATAGGACAGAAATCACAGAAATCACCCACTCGTGGACAGCCAACCTTGCGGTATAGGAGCTAAATGTCCACGAGGGGAAAATGTGGAATAGGACAAAAGTAAAAATTCAAAAGTAATGTGCACCTTTGATAACCAGCGGTTTATCATTTTTTGACGCCCTAGGCCAAAATACTTTTCTCCCCCCCCCCCCCACCTTCATAAAACTGTAAGTGAATTTTCTCTGATAAATTTAAGATTTTTTAAATCTATTTAATTAATTAATAATCCATTTAAATTTTGTTTTATAAGTTGTAGTATTTTGAGGATTGTAGATTGGGAATAAACGGGCTTTTGTTACACTTAAAATCTGAGAGAATTTTGTGTTGGTGTATTGAAAATTAGAAAAATTGTTTTAAATGTAATTGTTACAAATTCATTTTTTATTTAACACTTTTCATTAAAATTTTAAATTGTCCTTACTTCATTAAAATACATTAAAGTTCTTAAATTTGTAAACCCTACCCAACGTCCACCCCTAGACCATGGCCAAAGTTCTCCTTATGGGTAATCCACCCTGGTGATAATATAATACATAATTAATTGATAACATAATAGCATCATAGTTAGCATATTTTGATTAATTAATCATCATGATGGCATAATATGTTATTAATTGCCGAAACGTCAGTGAAGGCTTACTGTGGAGACACGAAAAGTTTTGATTTCCGTTTGTCTGTCTGTCTGTCTGTCTGTCCGTCTGTTCCGCGATAACTGCTGCAAAAAGCATCCGATCGGCTTGAAATTAATGTGGCATGTTGATGAGGTACTCGGACTTAGCTGTATGGTTTTTGGTTAAATTTGGTTCATTCGTTCGGGAAATATAGAATATTTTATTTTGCTCTGTAATGCTTTTCAATGGCAAGTCAGACGATTTTCAAATTTTCATTTGTTGAAAGAAATGGCTCATATAAAAAATGGATTTAAATGGTAAGTTTTTGATGCTGAAATTTTTAAATAAGAGTAGTAAATTATTCCTATTAGTTTGCAATTTTGTCAAAACATTTGTCAGAGCTTTTAAATTAGGTGTATAACTTATGATGGAATTTTATACATGTGTTCGAATAATATAAAACATTTTATTTTATGAATTTACTTATATTTCATTTTTTTTTCTTTTAACCGTTGCGTAGCAACTATATCTCATCTAAAAATATCATAAATGTGAAAGTATGTATGGTTTTTAAAGTCAAATCAAAGTTAAAAGGAATGAATTAATGAATGCCTTTGTATAGATATTTGCATATAAATTGATTTAAACGCAGAAATGAAAATAGTATTTATATACTATATAGAATAATATCTTTATTTATGTATTCAACTATTTTGATTATAAAGGAAAAAGTTCGTTATTTTCATACAGAATAAACTGACATTATTCTATTAAACTTTATAAACTTTATTGTTGCCAAAAAAAAAAAAAAAAAAAAAAAAAAAAAGGGAATAACAATTTCTCCCAAAGAGTTCATTTTAATTTGTAAGATTTTCACGTGCAAAGGGAAAATGCAGCAAATTACAAATAATAAAAAAGATAAATAGGACAGGAATGAATACATATAAACATTTCACACCAAATACCACCTAAATTAATTTTTGTAGTGGTATTTTCCCACACTACGAAGAAAGATTCCTCGATTTACACGATTTTACTTGGCCTTCCTTTTCTCATTGGTTGCGATTTCATTTTCGCAATTGCGTATATTAATTGGCACAAAATTTTACATTTTTATGACTGAGGTATATGTAAGGCCATACAAATAAGAAATTCCGTATTGTTTCCTATAAAATGTGATAAAGTGTTGGTTAACTACCGGGTGTCCCAAAAAGGACTGACTGATTTTAAAATTCAATAACTTGCAAACGGTGACAGATATTGAAAAAATTCTTGCAGGAGGGTTATGCATAAGGTCAAAAGTTTTATTACAGTGATTTTCAATTTTAGTTCGATTTACAAACAATAGATGGCGCTGTAAGCAATAGTCGCTAAATTCAGGCTCGATTTTTGGTACTGCGTGGCCCGGATAATACATTTCCATCTCCTTTTTCTGCATGGAACAAGATAAAGGAATAAAAATCGAGCCTGTATTTAGCGACTATTGCTTACAGCGCCATCTATTGTTTGTAAATCGAACTAAAATTGAAAATCACTGTAATAAAACTTTTGATCTTATGCATAACCCCCCTGCAAGAATTTTTTTAATATCTGTCACCGTTTGCAAGTTATTGAATTTTAAAATCAGTCAGTCCTTTTTGGGACACCCGGTATATATGTTTCTATTAAGAGGAGCAGGGCTGCCAAGCCTCCGGCGTTCTGGATACCAGTATTTTAATACAAAAAAATGTTACTTTATTTAATTGAAACATTTGCGCGATTTAAAAGAACAACATTTTCTGTAAGGTAATAGTGTTGTGCAAAAAGCCTGAGACTTGCCATGTCTGGTGGTGAGTGAAATGTTTTATTTAATGCATTTATCTCTATTTTAATGCTACGTGAACAACGTCCCGTGTAACAGCTTGTAGAGTGTAAAATAAATTATTAAAATAATCCCTATTACGAAAAATGAAACAAAATGCCCGGCTAAGGGAAATAAAAGGTTAGTTAACCTTTCGTAATTTGACCTGAACACAGGTGTGCATCAAATTTCAACGGTGTTTGTAACATCACGATTTTAAATTAAAAGTGGATACTATTAAAAGGCTATCACAAAAAATACTTAACGGCGCCATATCACGTTTATCTATTTAATCAATTGGAAGTGGACACGATGATGAATTATTAACCGTTAGGTTTAGAACTCCCCCTACTTTAGGGTGATTTTAGTAAGTTAATGCTATCGAGTACATTTTTAGATATTTAGATTAGATCTTAGATATAAATATTGCAGAATGGTAATCAAAATTATTATTAGATTTCTAAATTAGATGTCTCAGTTTACATTTCCAAAAGTTCTTTATCCATTAGATACAGATGTTTGTGGTTAGCAGGCAAGTAAATACTGCTGTATGGATATTAGGATAACGTAAAATGCTTGACCAAATTGTTGCTTATCCTTATAAATCGCAGTGTAAAAATGAATCTAAGATATAGGATAATCATTAACTCAATCAATAGAAAATTACAAATGCAAAATAAATTACACAACGGGGGGTTCAGGGGGGGCACCCCCCTGAAGAAATTTGCTTTATTATATAAAAATTACTAGAATAAGTAGCTCGTGAGAATTTCAGAATATCATTACATAACAACGTGTTTAATTTAACGCTTCTAATGTCTGAAACCATCGAAATATTTTTTTCTCCTTCTATAAATGTTTGTGTAATTTAAAAGTTTAAATTTTGTTTTTGTAGAAAGATTAATATTAAGCAAAATTTGCTAAAAACAATAAGTTGCAGAGATGACGTTGAGGCTCTTGATCTGCAGAATTACTAGTATAATAACTTGTCTACGCTGATTTAGTACTCTTTTATCCCTCCATACCGTGTTTTAGCTCAAATTGAAAGGAGATTGATGAAAATCGAGTCCCTCATTCAGCCTGCAAAGTATGAAGAAATTTTATCTGAACATGGAACAGTTTTCAAGCCGGGAAGAGATTACACCAACCATGACCAGCAATTTCTTCCCCAAACCACATGCACAGTGGCATTTCAAATTTTCTCCTATGAAAAAAAATTTCATAACAAAGTATAAAAATAAGGTGTTGGTGCATGGAGAGGTCTTCTACAAATCTGAGGTAGAAGTCAGAAAGTCTGTTGTCAAGAGTAAGGAAACAACGAGATATGAAAAGCAAGCTTGATGACGTGGCTCCGGATACCGTGGTGAAGCCTCTAAAACTTCGGGTTGTCCTAAACTTATTGACAAAACATTTCGGACCAAATTAGGATGCCGACAATCTGTTATTATTATTATTTTTTTTTTTTACAAAAATATATTGTCATCAGCTGTTCAAGAAGCACAAAGCAGTGATGATAAAGAAGAAGACGCAAGGATTCATGAGGAAATTTGTGAGACTGTCGAAAACTGTCGAGACCACTAAAGTTTGAAATTGTATGTACATGTACATAGTAGGATTTTTGTTTAAGTTTTTAAAATTTATTAATTTTATTTAAAATAATATCATGTCATTTAAATCATTTGTTTAGTGATATTTAAGTCAGTTTTAACAGCTAATCAGTTACTTTCAACTGTTAGTCAGTTTTAATAATCAGTAACTGTGTAAAAATCGTTTTACGTTAATAACTTTCCTAAAGTTCTTTTTGTTAAATAACATTTAGTTGAATAAAACATTTTTGTGTATTTACTGCACCTAAAAACCAATGTCAGATTAAATTTAGCAAAAATTAATTTCTGGTTTGTTGCAAAACCGGCCAACTCCGTTGCAAAGGCGGCCAAATCTAAAACAAAGACTTAAATAACCCTCTCCCTTCATGTGCCCCTGCCACCTTATTTCGTGTTTCCAAATATACTGCCCTAATGACTATAAAACTGAAGATTTTTGGTTCCAAACTTTACTTGGCTAAGTGTGTCAAAAAATCAACTTTCCTGAAAAATTTTATTTTTTGGAGATGGCCGGTTTTGCAACTAAACGACACATATATAAACTATGTTTGAAAAATATACGCCAGTGACGTTATGCTTAGCTTGAAATGTATTTTTATATTAATAAAACTAAGGGGAAAATTTAATGTGATTGAGTCAACATGACGTAACGATCATTGATTTTTTGTTTCTTTATTCTATAGATTAGAATCGGAACTTTTATTGAACGTTGAACTATTTTAGAAATTGAATATTGAGTACAAAAAAATATCCCCATCATTTGTATTTGTGGAAATCATTTGTCATTTTTAATATGTACTTTTCTGCTTTACAAACCTTTCACCAAAAAAAATCTCCGTGCTGCTTGTTTCTTTGAAGCCTTATGAAAAGGAAACGCAGATCAACCTTCCGCCTTTTATGACGGGGATTATATACTAGTATATAAATTAATTTTTGAGAAATCAGGAAACATCCGGAGGAATCATTAATCAAACCAATACTTTTAGTACTAAAAAATTCGTGAGCAATTTCAAGCAATTATTCTGCTGTTAAAAGATCAAATTGATATTTATAAATGATACTCTGGATACAATTTTCATTTTGCCTCATTTCTATATGTAAATTAGTTTTTCTGAAATCAACGAAAAAAAACGGGAGAATCAATCAATCAAGCAATCTGTAAGTGCTCGAAAATTCGAGAATAATTAGATCAATTTTAAGGAATCTTACAGCGATTGAAAGATTTAATTAAGATTTATAAACAATAGTTCTGGATGTAATCTTATCTTTGTATCAATTCTATATAAATATTTTTTTCAGATACCAAGAAAAAAGAACGCGGGAATCAATCAGTCAAGCAATCTTTCAATGCTTGCAAATTCATAAATAACTAGGTCTATTTTAAGGAACATTATGGCTATTGAATGGTCTAATTAAGAGTTATAAGTGATAGTTCTGTCTATAATCTGCAGTTTGTAGCACAGCGATAGTTAAAATATTTTTTGAGAAATCTGTCAAAAACCGGGAGAATCAAATAATCAACCAATCTTTCAACACTCAAAAACTCAGGGAACAAATTAAACAATTTTAAAATTTTTTACGGTGATTGAAAAGTTAATCTAATTAAGATTTATTAATGATAAATCTGGCTATTATTTGCAGTTTGTCACATCCCAATATTTAAAATTGTTTTCGAGCAATCTGTTGCAAACCGGAAAAAAAATCAACCAATCTTTCAATACTCAAAAACTCGGGAACTAATTAAATAATTTTCAGAAATCTTACCGGTGATTGCAAGGTTAATCTAATTTAGATTTATTAAGTATCATTCTGGCTATAATCTGCAGTTTGTCGCTTACCGATATTTAAAATTCTTTTCGGGCAATCTGTTGCAAACTGGAAAAAAAAAATCAACAAATCTTTCAATACTCAAAATCTCAGGAAATAATTAAACAATTTTTAGATATCTTACTGTGATTGAAGGGTTAATATAATTAATATTTATTAATGATCATTCTGACTATAATCTGCAGTTTGTTGCATTCCGATATTTAAAATAGTTTTTTACAAAAGAGGGGGAGGGGGGACCTAGAATCAATCAGCCCAATAGTGTTTCAATGCTCAAAACCTCCAGAACAAATAGATCAATTCTGATGAATCTTACAGTGATTGGGAAGTCTACTTAATGTTAATAAGTGATAGTTTACAATTTTAGCTGGTGACTTTTAAGTTTTAATTTGAAAACTAGATTGGTAATTATTTTTTCCCCCAAAAACTTGAAAGATCTTATAAAGTACAAATAAAACTGTAAACGTTCAACATAGCTAGTCCGTAGTAATAATAATAATAATAATAATATATATATATATATATATATATATTACTGCCTTATTATTTTCTGATGAAAAATCAAAGACGAATATTTTTTTTTTTTTTTTTTAAATCCTTACCCAAGTAATATCAGTATTAGAAACAACTTAAAAGATTTTCTTGTTATTCTCTTGGCAACGACGCATAAGAAATGCAAAAGAGTCTTTAGGCAAAATATACTGCACGATTTCTGATAACAAATCAATAAAAAGACCGATATAGATAAAATACAAGACTAACTAGTATAACGATAAGGAAACAAAAAGGCACAGCTACGTATTACTTTTTCATAAGAATAGATTTCTTAAAAAAATGTTCTTCTTTAAATATAAAACTTTAAATCCTTTATTTTTTGTAAGAGGTACTTTGGTGCCCTCTAATTTAAATGGGTAATGGAAAAGTGTGAAATCCTGCGGCAAATGGCTGACTGGCATAGGAAAAAATAGGCTTAAACCAGATATCTAATTTTGGGCTCCATTTGTGCAGCCTCTAGCCGGTGATTCTTCAAATTACCTTTACGTCGAAACGGCCATTACCATTTATCGTTACTGGCATTTATGCAGCTTCTGTGTTTCATAGCTTATTTTATTTTTGTTTTAATTTTTTTTTAAGTTTTAAAATTTGTAAATATGAATGTTTGTAAAGTTACTGAAAGTTTTTACATTATTATGTGTAGCATATAAAGATTTATTTCTCTTGGGGTAAAATCGGTTATCCCTGCGTAGATTAAAAAAGAAAAATGAAAAACACTAATTGGACAATAGTTAACAATAGTTAAAAAATAAGTCAATCTCAAACTATATAAGTGATTAAGTGAGAAATGTGATCATAATTTTTTTAAGCTGACAAACAGGCGAACTTCTTTTCTGCAACTTCTGAAATTTTAATGCATATAATTGCCCTTTTATTTTTAAAATTAAATAATCAGACTTATAATTGAACTGTTAATAGTTTTGTTCCTTAATTGTAATTGTAAAAAAATGAAACTTATTGTTCCTTTTTAAAGGAAAAGCTAAACTTTTTCATTTCCTGTAAGAATGACACATCCGTACGAATTTATCTCACCGATAAGATAAGACCGAATGATTTCACCTTTTATAAATATTCATTTATTAATAAAAATTAATAATGTTAATCGTTCATAATAAAAGTAATCATATTTTTAAAATGATATTATGCAACAGGGATAAGTGCATCATATCTACGTATAAGAAACTAGTAATAAGCTATAAGGTTTTACCCTTTATCTGGGTAATTACTAAAGTGATTTTATTTTTTTTCTCTTGGTATAATAATCAGTTGTATTTTAATCGTTTTGTTGTCTTGAAAAATCTTTTCTTATTTAGAAACTTAAAAAAAAAATAGATTGCGTAAATATTGCATTTGTCATTTTTACTTCTCGCCAAAGGATCAATTTATCGTTTAGCTGCTAATAAAAAAATATTCAAATACTTCAGTAGTTCATGTGGAATATATACAGGGTAAGTCAAAATGAATATAGCGATTACAAACGGCTATAACTATTTAATGGAAAATAACTTATCGATAAGATTAACACAGAATGTAGACGAAACTTCAAAATTTTGTATACATACGTCATAGATGTTCTATGTGACATTACTTGGTCACACGGACAACATTTAGGCGGTAGTTCATTTCACGCCATACATTCTGAAGCATTTGTTCAGTCACCGACACAAGTGCATTACAAATGCGTACTTTGAGTTCTTGAATTGTTTTGGGCATGTGAAGCACAAAATCGCAGGGTGTCAGGTCTGGAAATCTTAATGACTAAGAGCAGAAGACATCGTTGGCATCTCCACTTCGATCGATCCAACGCTTTGGAAGATGTTAATTTAAAAGTGTGCGAACCTCTACACTCCAGTGTGGGGTTGCTCCATCTTGCTGCACTGTGATCACAGAATGACATTTGTTAAATTCTAACACGCAGAATGCTTTCTGCACGAGACTCGCCATTTTTACTAATGAGACGCCTGCAATGAACAGGTTTCTTGTCATTGCGAAGTTTCAACTCGCGCATGAGTAGGCTTCCGCTTCAATGAACCTGCGCCTTACGTAAATAAATTTTGAAATTCGTCTACATTCTGTATTAATCTGATCGATAAATTCTTTTCCATTAAATAGTTATAGCTGTTTGTAATCGCTATATTCATTTTGACTTACCCTGTACTTTACTTTCAACTGTTTTCTATAGGATTTAGCAAGTGTTGTTCGTGCCTTCATGCATTTGTGATAAACATACCAAAGTGTAGAAAAACGGCGGAGTATGGCGCTAAAAATGTATTTTTATAAATGTATTAATGCATCTTATTAGAAACTTTTTATAGAATTTAATTAGTTTTAATTAATTATATTATTGAATAAATAATTATTAGTTTTGTTTACATTAAATAATTCCCTTCATACGCGTTAATATGTTAAAGCTAATTTCTGTTAATAATAACATAAATAGAAAGTAAACGAATATAAAATTAATCTTCGTCATTCATTTTTAAATCACTTGAACAATACAAATTCTACAAACATTTTGCATCTTGCTCATAACTTTTTGAGTATCGTTTTTCTTTTCTCGAAATTTCTTTTTCTGCGATTTCCAGGAAACAAATATTTCTCTTTCCTGGATAACTGTTATTTTTAAAAGAAGCACGTCTTACTTCGGTATTAAACTTTTCAGTTACAGAAACATGTTGTTTGTTTCATTTTAATTTCAATATCGAACCTTTGTGTTTCTTTCTACCCATAAATATATTAAATTCTAAATTGAAGATTAATTGAAATACGTATTATAATTTGTTGTTGTTGTTGTCTCTTTATCTGAAAATAACTTTTTATTTCTGATG
Organism: Maratus speciosus; assembly: GCA_963932465.1. Lineage (NCBI taxonomy): Eukaryota > Metazoa > Arthropoda > Arachnida > Araneae > Salticidae > Maratus > Maratus speciosus. The sequence continues at coordinate 268,898,037 of OZ010795.1, forward strand.
TATATTTTTACAACTCTTTTTCTTTTTTTTTTTCTTTTTTTTTTTTTTTTTTTGGTAATAAAAAAGGGTTGTGTGAAATATTAGATAAAAAATTAGAGACAATTTGCAAAAATCTCCTTTCATAAAAATTGCTCACGAAACTTTCTTAAAATATTTAATTATAATTAATAAAGGAGATAAGATTCATTAAGGAACACTACTTCAAAATAAATATTTACAGGAAATATTTCAATATATTTTGTGAATAATTTTTATGTATAAATGTGTTCAGAACTATTCATAATTTATTCTTTACGATAGTTTAGAGAGGCTCTTTTTAAATAAAATTTTATAATTTTGCTTACTTTAAAAAACAGAAATCATTTTAAATTTTTTGTATATTTTACAGTAGAAATTTTCTTTCTTTTTTTTACTTTCTTTTATGGTTTCTTTTTTTTCATCAATAAATGTACAGTTTTAAAAATGTACTATCCCGCTAAATGAAAAATGCATTAAATACTTTCCGAATAGTTCCGGAACGCAATCTGTCTGCCAAGTCATATCTTGGTGGAAACCACCTGCAGATCCGATTTTAGTGGTTAATCGGTAGGTTTATTATTGTGTTTTCCTGCAGCCAAAGGTATGAAAACATGGAGGACTGGGAGCAGAAAAACGCAACAGCAAATATACCAATTAACCACTAAAATCGGGTTTGCAGATGTTTTCCACCAAGATATGACTTGGAAGACCAATTGCATTTTATTATGTAAATCAAGTTTTAACTAAACCTAAAATTCCAGCCGTCAACTCGATGAGGTGATAGTTTGTGCAGCCGACTTCGGGTCTATTAGATAAAAGCTTGAATTTCAAATACTTGCTTTTAAATTAATTAAGTATCGAAATTTTGAGAATTGATATATTGTATGAGTGATTCCTATGGATTTAAGGCGATAGATGGTGTTGTCTGTCAAACCTACTTGATGAACCTACAACTTACAAGGGAACCACTTTTGGTGTTGCTCGCACCTAGTATTGAGACCGGGTGCATTTTAAAGCCCTATATTATGAAGTTTGAGAATCGATAAAATTTTTCTGTTAAAATAATATTTCTTGATTATACAGTAGCATAACTTTCTGAAAATGCAATTTTCGAGACCACTTATCGGACTATTAACATTGAATTTTTTTAAAGAAAAGCATTTAAAAATAAAAATTAGTTAATAATAAGTATAAAATATTGAAAAAAGTTTGAAAATTCCTTCAAAAACCCACGAATTTGATTTTGAAAAATTGCAACTTTATAGTCATATTTTTGGCGGGGAAACAGCGTTTATTTTCAAAAGTAGAGCTTTCCGGCAACCCTAGCCAAATGTCATAGCTGAATTTGTAATAGCTAGAAATTGCAATGTCCGAACTATGTCGCCACAGTAATTTTTCTAAATTGTGTAAAAATATTAATTTACTTTATGATTACTTTTACCGAAGGACCATTTAATACAGCAACATTTCATTTTAAACATTCAAAACTTTATTTCATTCGATTTAAAAAAAAAAAATAGTTTGCTTATTTTGTATTTCACTAAAAAATAGTTTTTCAATGATCTTCGAAGCTTTTATAGAATTATATTTATTACTTATATATTTATTGTTTGCACAGAAAAAATAAAAACCTAATATTTCTTTCTTATGCTATCAATTATTTAAAAAAAAAAAAAAAATCGCAATCTGATATAATTCTAGTAATATGTTCTGTGCATTTTCCCTTTGGATAAAGCGGACGGAAAAATTTTAGCGCCATATTTGGCGACTTAACTCACTTTTGGCGAGAAATAAATAAAGGAATATGTAATAATAAAAAATTAAAAGTATAAAAAAGTATATAAAATATTATTTTAAGAGAAATTTTTTCGGTTCTCTAACTTTTATGTATAGGGCTACAAAACCCACCCAGGTCTCGATGCTAGGTGCGAGCAACACCAAAAGTGGTTCCCTTGTTAGTAAGTTGTAGGTTCTTTAAACCAACTCAATGAAGAGAAAGGACACTAAGTTCATAATTTATAACCCATTATATTTTTATCAGAACTAAAAATATTGGGTGGATAATTTATTTTTCCTTACTGCAGTCTCACGTTTTTGAAAAAATAACAATATTTAGAATTTTTAAATTATTTTTTTAACCACACGACCATTAAAAGATTTTCTTAACTTTATGTTTATCAGTTAAGATTAAAATTAAAACTTGATGCTAGCAGGGAACAATTCATAATATATATTTTTTAATTACTTGAATTTTATTTTACATTTTCATACATTAGTTAACTATTAAACCACGTGTATAAAGGTAAATTCTTTTATACAATCGGATCTCGCTATCCCGACACCCGGTTTTCACGTCACTCCGTTTATCACGTCAGTTTTTGAAAACCCCGATTTTCTGTATATGATTTTAATGTAAATAAACTCAGGATTTTACGTCGTTGAATAATTTTCAACTCCTGATATCCCGGTTCAGGAAAATTGTCCATTTTTCATAATTCATATTATAAGCACGGAAATTCAGCGGTAAGAAATATTTTAGCCAAACGTTTTACAAAAAAGTCTAAAATACACATTGAGGTAAATGAGAAATTTTACTTCAGTCCTTTACCTGAATAAATAAACCCACATACTATGAATGATCCACTTAAGCTCCAGATAGACGTTGATGTCTACTCGCAGTGTTTTTGTTCTCGTCAGGCGGCGCTTTCTTGTGGTTACACGGTGTTTTTTATCCGATTAAAACTGAAGCACTACATTGCATTGAAACGATCAGAAATTATCTAACATCCATTTCTGAAACAACGAATATTGATTACAATTCATTGTGTAATATTGAAAAAAAGAATTGTAGGAAACACATCTAGGGTAAGAAACCTTAATTCATCAATATTTCATGAAAAAATAAATCAAGTCATCATAAATCTGATTTTTATTATTTTCAATTTTGTTTTTCCGTTTATTTTGTTTAATAATAATCTTTTATTGCTTAAAACTGCAAGAACAGTTATGAATTTAAAATTGTCTTAAATTAATTAAAAATACAGCATTTTATAAACATATTTTTTTCCAACACCGGTTACTGCGACACTCCGCTTATGACAACACTTTTCTTTGGTCATTAGAGTGTCGGGATAACGAGGTTTGACTATTTCTTAAAAGAAATTTTTCTTTCTTTCTGTTCTCTTTTTTTACAGAAAAGAATGGCAAACTTTTCTTTGTACACACAGACATATATATATCTTGATAATTGTCAGAAAATATAGCAAAAACTGTAGATCAGTTCAATTTATTTAATGAATATTTGCATGTAAAATATATTAACTTAAATATTTTTAATATAAAATTAATATTTTTAAAATATTGTTGAGTGTTAAATTTTATTTAATTATAAAGCATTCGAATAATAATAATAAAAAGGAATGTAAATCATATAACTTCTGCTCCTAAAAAAATGACATTATTGAAATGAATTATCGCCAAAATATATTACAGAAATCATTCTCACAGGTGTTGAGATCGAACACGCGTTCTCTACAAAATTCACACCTTTAAACTGACGTCTTAGACCACTGAGCGAATCGGATCTAGTCCTACTTTTCCTTACGGTTGAACAGGTTGGAAATTTAATTTCATGCATGCATAAATGTGGCAATTTTGCTTTGAACTAAAATTTTTTCCTTAGAGTTTTAATGTATGTGATAACGTATGTGTTTATAATAAGTTATGTGTTTATAATAATAGTTTTTAAGTATGTGTTTATAATAATGAGTTAATAATGTATGTGTTTTAATGTATGTGACTCTGGCTAATTTTTCACTCCAGTTGGGTTTATTGTATTTATTGTTTGTATGTCTGTATAATATTTATATATATCTTTAAGTCTTAATTTATTCCACCAAGAATTTTTGAAACGTAATTAGGAAACGTAGATATATAAATATATTTTCGTTACTTGGTAAATAAAATTCCGATAACAATTAACCTTTCTAAGAATACTTCAATATCTGAAAAAAAAACCGGCGATATATTACTAATTACTTTTAAAAAGAAAACAGACTCTTAAAAATTTATTTCTTTTTCTGAGAGAAATTTACAAAACGAAAGGGAATTACTTGTTCTCGGCAATCGGCAATTTGCACTTACAATCATATGCGTGTCTTTTGCACGCACACACATACATATACACAGGGTGATTAAAAAAAACGTTTACAAAATGGCATTGCAAATCAGGCATCCAAAAAGAATAAAAAATCTCATAGGAACATAGGATCGGAAACCACTTATTTAGCCACAAATGCAGGGTGTTTCATTTTAACTGAACCCGGGTTGACAGTAATAATTTTGAGAAAAATGGAAACATTATAATGAAAATGCAACGATATGTACCTTGTTCTGTGTGAAATGTAATAACATCACGAAAAGATCTGGAAAAACATGTTGCTCAAGCACAATAGATGATAACGGATGAATTGATAATCAGAATCTAAAATGTGGGTCGTCAAGTGCATATTACTGACGCGTGAAATGCATTTTACCACTTTTGTTTGGTGTTATCACATTGACAATAAATTTTAGAATATCTATTAAATATTTTATTATAATATACTTCAGTTTTCTAAAATTTATTACCGTCAACCCGAATTGAGTTATAGTGAAACACCCTGTATTTGCAACTAAATAAGTGGTTTACGACCCTATGTTCATATGTGATTTTTTACACTTGTTGTATGCCTGATTTGCCGTGCCATTTTATAAACGTTTTTTTAATCACCCTGTATATATGTGTATATATATATATATACGTATACCCTATATATATATAATCCTAATGAAACGAATTTATGAAACTATTTTATGAAACGAATTTATGAAACGACTTTATGAAACGACTGATTCAGTTTCACGGCTATTTCTCCTAAAATATGGAATATTATGCGGTGTAATTAACACCAAAAATCCGTATTGACCAACAGGTTTCGAAAATGGTATTATAATTTAAAAATTTGAATTAGTTTTCGATATATTAATATTTTTCTAATTTTAATTACATTTCTGTAGTGAAAATCTGTAATGGCAACAAAATTACTCTATTTTTAAAGAAAGGGGAGAACAGGGAATAACTATAGGGATTTTCCGTTAATTTCAGATTGATAATTGAACTTATATCATTTGTTTCAATTGATAGTGAAACAATATTGAGATTAAGAGAAAATGACATCAATAATCTTAAAAATAGAAAGAAAATTTTGAAATAAAAATTTAATAATCACATGTTAAAAGCAGAAAATAAGGAAAGTTACGTCAAAATCTTAGTTAATCGTTAAAAAAGTACGAAAACTTTAAAATAATAAAATTGTCAACGCGAAACGAATTTAAAGTGATAATTACGTCATTTGTAAATCGCCCAAACATTACATATCGTAAGATTAAAATAATTAAATTCTTACACGTGAAAACTTTAATGGTGAATATTGGGTCATTTTTAAAGAGCTCAAACAATATTGCCAAATGATTGTAAGTTAAACAATATATCTATCCGAGAATCTTAAAACAGAAAAAAAAATTATTACATGAGACATGCATTTAATTGAGAAAATTACGTCATATATTAAAACGATACATTTAAAGCGATTTTTATTCCGGAGACATTTAATCTAACGTCACATGGTATAAAATTAGTGCGGCAAGCAAATTTGTTTATATATTAAATCCCTCGATGCAGCATAAATACAGGTAAATATATGCACAAAAAATACTTTCGATTTATTTTTTACGAATAACTATTCAATAAATACATAATAGAAAATTCGGATATTCTTATTAATACAAACGGTACTACTTGATTATCCCATGGACCAATTTCGCCAAATTGTACAAACTTATATATATTTTAAATAAGTATAAATGAGAAAAAAATTAAATATGCTTTCATTAAATTTCACAAAAATTAGAATTTTTTTTAATGCACTAAAAAGTAGAATTTGGAATTTCTAGCTAGACAATTAGTTAGCTATCGCCAAGTTGCCTTCATATATGGCAATTTCTTTTTGTCTCCAAATTTAGCGAAACACCCCCAAATTTGACAATGTTGCGCCAAGTGGGTCAAAATTTGGCGCTATTGTGGTAACCCTGCCATTAGCAATTTTCCACGATTATCCATTGTTCAAGCTGATACTGACTTCTCCATAGGAAATCAACCGTTGGCCCCACTCCGTTGACCCCGCATAGGGATCGAATAAAAACTAGTCGGATATGCATATCCCAAAACTTTCTTCTATCTCATACATGTTCATACTTCAAAATTCTCTAGTACAGTACCAAAATTAAATGGCAATCTATGCCCATCATGAGGATTCTAAAGACATGAAATTCGTGCATTAGTTCTTGAGCTAGGACAATCGCGAAAATCGTGTAAATCATGCAAAATGCAGCATATCAGCGCAACCGGATAGGTGGATTTACATCAAAATCTAATAATCAATAACTTATGCTAACGTCTAACTTAATCTGAAGTTTGATGAAAATCCGTTCATTAGTTTTTAAGATAGAGCTATTGTGGAAATCGTAAAAAATTCCACATAGCAGCTCCACCAGTTGAGTGATTTACACCAAAAACTAATTAGCACCAGTTTATATTAGGGATTAACTGAATCTAAAGCTTGATGAACAAATGGCTATTGCGGAAATCGTGAAAAATGCAGAACAGCAACGCCACCTATTGGGCAATTTTCACAAACAATTAAACAGCATTAATTTATATGAGAGACTATTTAAATCTGAAGTTTGATGAAAATTCATGCATTTTTTCTTGAGTTAGAGCTATTGCGATAATCATGAATAATGCAGCATAGAAGCGCATCCTGTTGGGGGATTTTCACCAAAAGCTAATCAGCAACTAACTATATCTTGGACCAACTGAATCTGAAGTTTTATGAAATTCCGTGTAGTAGTTCTTGAGATATAGCTATTGCTGCAATCGGGAAAAATGCCGCATAGCAGCGCCACCGGTTGGGCGATTTTCACCAAAAACTAATCGGGACCAGTTTATATTAAGATCTAACTGAATCTAAAGTTTTGTGCAATTCCGTGCAGTAGTTCTTGAGATAGAGCGCCCACACTATTTTTGTCACATACAGACTCACAGAGTGACGGAAAGAGTGACAGACAGACATTTTCTAAAAACCATCAAATCGTGTTCAAGACCTTCTAAAATGTATAAATCCGTCGAAAATTTTCACGAAAATTATATCGAAAATTTTCACGAATCCAATACTTTCTTCTTGTAAAGATAGAAGAAAGTAAAAAAACAATGTCCAATTCATGTATCACCCTCAGGAATACACATATATTCCAAATTTCAAAGCTCTATGTTCAACAGGAAGTGAGTGAAAGTGAGCCACAAGATTTGACAGCTACGCACAAACATAATTGTAAGTTAAAAGAAAGCATGTAATAATAACGAAAGAAAAAATAAATTAGAAAATAGGAATTCTGCTTTTTCAGAATTTAGTGTCGCCCCCGATGAAAAAAAAAATGTATATTTAAATAGCACAAAACATATTTCAATTTTAAGACTTATAGCACACGCTTTTATTTTATGTAAAATGACGTCATTCGCATCCGCTTAAGTATTCCACATTTACGATCCACTCTTAAACATCTACAATAAAGTAGGCATAGGACGTCACTATCGCGAAATAATTCACAAATGCAGCAAAAAAATGCCGTCATTAAAGAAAATCGACGAAAAAAAAAAAAAGGCTGTCTAATGATTCATAGGCCTTCATTTGTTTGTAACATTAATATAGATATTTAAAATTAAATATAGTTTATTATAGCTACATGTTTTAATAGAAATCATTCGTTTATATATATTTTTTTCAAAATAGAACGTATTTTAATTACATTTTCTTTCGGTTGTTATGAAAAAATGGCAACAAAAATATATAACTAATATTTTACAACTACTTTTCCTTGACTTCCTACAAAAATGGAGGACTTCCGTTGCCAATATTAAGCAAATGGCTCCAAAAACTACAAACAAATTAATATTTCAAAAATAAATGGAGATACAGTTTTCAAACAAATTGCATTTAAAAGTACTTTTTTTCCAATACGACGGTATAAAAATAGAAAATGTGCGATGCTTAGAAGTTTTAAAAATTGCTATACAGTATTTAATCGTACTGCTTTGTTTTACGGCTGGCTTCAGTAAGGTAACGTTATTTTTAGGAGCGACACAACATAAGCTGGGAGAAAGAAATAGCATACCGTACCGGGGGGCTAATTAATCAGCAAAACATTAAAAACAAACTTGTTGTAGCCATCACAAAACTTTCTTCTATATAAATCATGTCAAATAAAATCATTTATATAGTACAAGAAATTACATCAATTTAGCACCAATTCATATTAAAGTATGAAATTTGATGAAAATTCGTGCATTAATTCTTGAGACAGACCTACAGGGGAAATTCTGAAAAATGTGGCATAGCAGTGCCACCTGTTGAGCGATTTACACCAAAACATAAACTGCTCTAATTGCTATCAAGGTATACCTGAATCTGAACTTTGTTGAAAATCCAAGCATTAGTTCTTGAGATAGAGCTATTGCGCAAATTGCAAAAAATGAAGAATAGCAGCGCCACCTGTCGAGCGATTTACATCAAAATGTATAAAACGTCAATTCATGACAAGGACTAATTAAATCTGAAGTCAGATGAAAATCCGTGCTTTAGTTCTGGCGATTGGGCTATTGTGGAAATCGGGGAAAATGCTGCATAGCAGCGCCACCCATTAAGCAATTTGCACTAAAACATAAACAGCTCTAACTCATATCCAGGTATACCTGAATCTGAAGCTTGTTGAAAATCCAAGCATTAGTTCTTGAGATAGAGCTACTGCAGAAATCGAAAAAATGTAGCATAGCAGCACCACCTGTAAAGCAATTTACCCCAAAATACATAAAACATCAACTCATGTCAAGGATTAATTGAATCTGAAGTTTCATAAAAATCCGTGCATTAGTTCTGGATATTGATCTATTGTAGAAATTGTGAAAAATACTGCATATCAGCACCACTTGTTGAGCAATTTACACCAAAAACTAATCAGCGCCAATTTATATCAGGGACTAACTGTATACAAATTTTTATTAAATTCTGTGGATTAGTTCTTGAGATAGAGTGCCCACAAAAGTTGTGTCACGTACATACAGACAGTCGGACAGACAGACAGAGTCACAGACTCACAAACAGGCATTTTGTAAAAACATATTTTTCGGAATCTATAACCCATTTGTAAATCAGTCGAAAACCGAAAGTCGAAAATTTTCATGAATCCAATACTGTCTTCTTGTAAAGATAGAAGAAAGTAAAAATGCAAATAAAAAGTCGAATTAAAAATCACTTGATGGCATAACAAGCATGTGTATCGTGTTTAACGTCAAGTGAACGCGACATTTACGATCATCCATTATTGGTATATAATCTTATAGTTCGGCGATAGTTTTTTGGTCGACGGGATAATCAAGTAGTACAATACAACAATATAAATTGTTAAATTAAACTTGAAAATATTCATGATGACATATTAAAATAATGAAAAGAATTTCTGAATAAGCTTCTGTTCTTGAAATGTCTAAAACTCGATCAAGGCTAAATTATAAGCGTAAAATTTTAAGATACAATACTTTTCAATACGTGAAACTGGAAACTTTTCCTAATCAGTTTTTTTAGTTCAAACCTAACGGAAGAATATTGTCCATAGCATCGTTATAAAACTCAGAAAGAAAGTGTCATTTTTAACCTAATCATTTTATACAAGGCAATTTCCAAATGTGTAATTGGTCTTACTTTTCTATCCAAAAACAGACGTCATTTATTACGACAACGATGAATGAGTCCATAGTAAACGAAAAATGCCCATTCAAACGGAAAAGTATGACAACGGGATTGTAGAAGATAGCCGCTGTTATACTGATAATATCATCCAATCTTCCGTAACCTGGTAATATATATATATATATATTTTAACAAGGCACGTTAGTATATTTTCAAAGGCTGCGAAGCCTGAACGGGGGTTGGCGAGCGCAGCTCCCAGGGGACTGATCCCCCTTTGAATTTGTTTATCTCATAGCTTTTGAATGGACTAACGTTAATTTAACTCTTAACGTGAAAGGAATAAATAAAGAATGTATGATGCGTTCAGAATTAAAGTTGATCAAGTCCATCAAATATTATTTAGAGATATTCAGATGTAAAAATTAAGGATATGTCATATTTTTCATTCAGAATCTCAGAAATTCTCGCCATTCGTTGCTCATATTTTCATCTTAGCTCTGGAACAAATTATTGTCTGTCAAGAAAATATTCATCTGAAACTCAGTCTAATTTAAAATCATATTTAATTCCCTTTGGTTCTCAACGTCTTACATAGCAAATGCACATTTTCTATCTTTTAATTTGCGGCAGAAGTCAACGTATTTTCAGTTACAATAAAAATTTTTGTCTCCAAAATTGCTCAAACATTATCCATACGTTATATAAATTATTTCGTAAAACAAAATTAGGTTTCGTCAAGAGGAGGAGATCATGGTGGATTTTAAGAAAGCTAAGATTATAAAGTAGTTATCAAGTTATTGAAGTTTATTAATTATGGAATCAATTAAAATTATGTCGAACTACTTATACGTAAAATGATACATTATCATACACCATATCCAATGTTCGGTATAATTTGCTAGGAATAACTTTTAACTCCTTTCTCCATTATCAGTTTGAATTTCGGAACAGTCCATCAAGTATAAATTAATGAACTCGACCTCTAATTTGTAACGATTTTAACCCAGATTATCAGCACGTCAGATGCTCAAAAGTACTTGTTTTTACTGTTTTAATTGTACAATGTATATATTTTAATAAACACCTTTAAGTAATTTTAAATGGAATTTTTGCTTTAAAAAATAATTTATGTGACTTGTCACAATAAGGTTAAATAAGGATTCAAGAAACCTGGTAGTAGTTTGTATCATTTTCTCTTAGAATTATCCCTATGTTCTTTCTAAGACATTAAATATTTACCCTAAAACCAAATTATTTAAAAATAGTTTAAAAAAAATTCAAAGATTCTTTCAACTAAATTACATTGTCTTTTTATTGCAACCGATTTTCATTCTTTTTTACTGTTTTTAAAGCTCATCCAAAGGGTATATGTAGTTAAATGTTAACTTCTTTAATATGCAAATTTAAATATACAGTCGTGGGAAAAAAAGCAAACGCCCCCTACTAACTCGGCAACAAATTATTTTAGAAGAAAATACCAAACGATTGGAAATAAAGTCTAATTACCCAACTGAAAAGAAGGGTTATGTGTTTCACGCGTATCTGTGTATGTGGACTTCTTTATACCCTCGGAACATCCCAACGGCTGGATGTATTTTAATGAATGACATCTCTATCAATTCGTCTTAACGGCCCGATGGTTATAGGCTAGGTTTTGTTTTTATAAATTCAAAATAGCGGTAGAGATGAAAAAAAAAATTACGCACCCTATTGAGTGGCATATCACTGGATAGGTCATTCAAAATGAAGACTATGTTTCATTGACTATTTTACAGGCAGAAGCTCCGTTAAAATATTATACAACCTGGAAGTTGTGTAGGTAGGATGTCTAGCTTTACTGCAACTCTAACCATCATAGACATCTATAGACCTCATCAAAACATGTTTATAGATAAGAACTAACAATTAAACACAATTTAAAAGTCATCAATACAAGTAAATAAAAAAATAGATAAGTAATATAAACAAGTAATATAAAAAAATATTTTAAGTTAATTCCTACTTAGGCCAATAAGAGAAAAAAAATTCTCCCATTCTTCTTTCCTCTTGAGTGGCGCTTAAAATGCTTTGATCAAGAAGAGGGCTCTCACAGTCTTAAAATACCTTGATCAGGAAGAGGGCTCTCTCGGTCTTAAAATACCTTGATCAAGAATAGGGCTCTCTCAATTATTGAAAATTAATTAATTTAATTTAATTAATGAATTAATATTTGAAAAAAACTGGATTAACATCAAGTGTCATCCACTACAAGTTTAAACTACAAGTGCCTTTTCAGTTTAAACTACAAGTACCCAAAGGCTATAAGTGCCTTTTAATAATGTTACATCATTTTAAACAGCTTTAAATGTATACACATTATTTAGGTTCACGGCACTACTATAGAATTATGTACTACAGTTACTATAGAATATTTTATGTTTAGCCCTTCCAGTTAGTTTACAAAGGGACTTAAAAGAATTCCGTTATTTTACGGTATATGGGAAAAGCCTTTTGCGGTGTATTTTAATGATGTGACACTGCTATAAACATAATGAAATTGGTATGAATGTCTGATGCACAAAAATATGCTTTCTGTAGAGTATAGAGTGGGAAAGCATTTATTATTCATTTACAGAGTCAAGCAAAAGAATTCGGTTACATAATTATTCACGGGGAAAATATGTTTACAGCGTATTTTAATTATGTTGCAGTATGTTAAACATTATAAAATCGATATAAATTATTGATCTTTACTAATAGAATGTTGCTGTAGAATACGTTGCGCATAGTATTTATTGTTCATTTAAAGGGATACATAAACGATTTTTGATACAGTGATACAGCGTAAATATTGGCTATTATGACTGAATTCTGGAAATGGTTTTTCAGTTATAATATGCGTTTTTAAGGTTAATTAAATTATTGCGTTCTACGTGGTGTGTATAAGTTCTACAGATCGTATACAGCGCAACAAAAATAAGTATATAAGCATTACACAGGATTCGCAACATTTTTTTAAAGGTGTTTTTTTTAATTTGGGTGGTGCATTTTCAAGCTCAACTTTATGTTCTTCAGGAAAGATTTTCGTTTAAAAATATAAAATTATTCTTATTCAACAATGATAAAAAATTTATTTAAAGTTATTATCACAGGCTCGAGAAATGTCGAGCCTATGATAATAGTAGACAGCTAGTAAAAAAATATAAGATTGATTTTTATACAAACTATATTGATGCTTCTGAGATATTTTTGAAAATGCAACAGATATTTCTGACGGAAAACGTGTTTCTTTTCAATACATACATATGCATATTGTAATAGAATTGTCTTTTTTGCTTCAGAAGCAACAAAAGAATATCATTTAAAATACTTTTAGCGCGAAGTAAGGTAGATAAAACAAACAATACGCCAAAAAAGATTTATAGTTTGTTTCAAAGATGCACATTCGATATTTCCTCACGTTTCTATGCAAACTATTTGAATGACAGGGAGACTCTAGAAAATAAAAAAAAAACCCTGCTTCCTTTGGAACTTTTTATAAGGTATCTATTTTGTGTTTTTCTTTTATATTTCTATCTATCCTCTATGGGTTTTTATCCTTGCATAAAAGAGAAACAATATTTCTTTATAATGACTATCTTAAAGTCTGGAGGCACGCCGTATTTTTTAAACCAATTTTAGTGGCAGTGATTTTCATATATATGTGTGATTAGATGGGTCCGATTACGAAATTGTCAGTCAGCTGACGCACCAGGAGGAGGGGGAGGGGTTGCCATAGCAACATCGAACAACCTCTTGCAATATGAAATGAATGACAACTTGCACTCGAAAGCATAATCAGTAATCAGGCTGCTATTCATTACAAGTTTCTGAAGGTTTATGGCGACAACACCGATGATACGCCAGCTGACTGGAAGTTTCATCTGCACTATCTAATCAATCATATATCAAAATAACCGACGCTAAAATTGATTGTACAAATGTGACGCTGCGTCGTGGATCATTATACCTAAACAAAGGAAGAATAAAACCCCAAGCAGTAAGTTTGATGACTGAGTTTAAAGAAAGAACTGTCTCTTGCAATTAGGTATAGTTAAATAATAGCCTTTAAAAGTAAGTTTAGATTCAGTGTTCGGTGAATTTTCTTTTTATTTCAACATGAGTTTTTTTTTTTTTTTTTTTTTTTTTTTTTATCAAAATTTAAATTCTAATTTTTTAATTTTTATTAGAACACCATCTTAACATTTCTCTTATTTGCCAGCTGATATTTTATAGTAAATTTTTCGTTTAAAAGCCAAAAAATATATATATATTACAAATTGTTTGCTTACAGAGATTTTTTTGCTATTTCTTATATCATTGGCATCATATATTCACTCATACGTGAAAATTATATTTTTGTAATTGCAATAAATCCTTATGATACTTTTATTTTCAAAATGAAATGCTGTTTCGGATGGCCGCGGAAATAAAGTACAGTAAGTACATCTACTTGATAAAAAGAATAATTAAAAATTCATATTATTCTTTCATATTTCACAATAAAAAAATTAACAAAAATATAATGTTTAGTTTCAGTGTTCTTTAGAATAATAATCTTTGTATCAAAAACACATTAATAGAGAGCGTATATTAATTTAGAGATATTTATATATTTTCGTGGATAAAGAAATACTATTCTTTTTAGGTACATTTTATAAGAAATACTAAATGTTGTAGTCGTTACCCTGGTGCAACTTTAAAAAAAATATTTCATAAAGTTTCATTATATGACACTAGGAACCCAAAACAGCCACCACCTAAAAAGTTTATCTAATATACATATATCTATGTATGTATGTACTAAATTTTGCCCACACGATAAAAGTCGCAATTATGTACAGGTGGTCTTCAAACTCATCAAAATCATTGAGATGCCTAATATCTCGGCGGGGATTTCAAATGGGCAAAATCGACCCAAGGTGGTGGAAATAGGGAGCGGTTTTGTAAAAAATCGAAAAGCACCATAACTTATTAATTATAAGACATATCAAATCAGTTAAAAGTTATTATTTACTTCTAGGAAAAGAGCCAAAATTTTATGTATCATAGATTTTGATAAAATTAAAAATGGGTTCAAGGGGCGAAAAAAATAGGGTTTTAGGGAGAAAAAAATTCATAACTTCGTCAATTCTCAAGATATTAAATTCACTTAAACTTATTATAAATCTTCTTCATTCTATCTACAACTTTTATATTGAGAAGGTTTTGATAGGACCAACTCTTACCGCAAAAAAGTGTGTGTGTGTATGTGTGTGTGTGGGGGGGGGGGGGGGTTCAAAAAGTAAGTAATTCATAACTTCGTCAATTCACAAGATATCTAATCCGCTTGAATTTATTATAAATCTTCTTAATATTATCTACAACTTTTATATTGATAAGTTTTTGATAGAAGCAACTCTTTAAGCAAAAAACCAATTAAACAGAAATAGGGGTTGAAAAAAAAATTATCATATTACCATGATTCTGATAAAACCAGCTCTTAAGAAAAATGAAATTAAAAACTCGTCAAAAGTGGCGAGATGAATTGTTAAACTGGGTTTATCTCTAATATTAAATTAGTTTTTGTTGGTGAAATTAGTACTTAATTTTGAAATCTACCTCCACATGTAGGCCGAGCCGGCAGTGATTTTTTTTTTTTTTTTAACTGAAAGTACTTAGTTTTGTTTCAGGGCAAATAGCCGAAAAAGTGAAATAAATAAACACATAAATAAATAAAACCATCAAGGGGCATTAGAACGACATACTCAAATCTTCGAAAAGAAAATAATTCTCATGAATATTGTTAAAAATCTAAACCTCAATGTAGTTTTAGATTCATTGTTTTTAAAGTACAAACGTTGTGATTTTATACGCACAAAAGAGCTCTGACAAAATATTATTAAAATATATAAAATATTTCTTCAATGGCATTACATTTTTCAACTTAAATTTCAACAATAAACTTTTTTTTTTTTTTTTTGTACGTTTTACCAAAAATTTCAAAGACATAACATAACATAATAAATGTCATTTTAAAAGATAAATAGGATTTCGTTTTCTTTAAAAGCTTTATGTTTTTCCACTCCTCACTTTTGAAAAAAATTAAATATTTATCTTAATGTCAAATAAATGGACGTTTTCAGATCTGGAATACAGCTCATATTCAAAATATTAGAATAATTACTTTTTTTTTATTGTGTTTGACTGGGTGTAACATCTTTAAAATTCATTTGAAATGATTTTTTCCCATTGGCCGTAAAGTAACGTAATACTTTTGACTGTCCCTGTAAATGAACCAAACATGCTACAAACTTCATTACAAATTGAAAATGTCGTTTGGTAATTTAATGTATTTTAATGCAAATATGCAAACGATATTTTTATTAAGAACTTATTGTTGAATAAACTAGGGGGCTCTGCCTTCTACGAGCTACGCCCGCCAACCCCCGTTCAGACACAGCAGATTCTAAAAGCATGCTAATTTCATCGGCCTTAAAAACATTGAATTATAGTTTAAAAAAACAGTGACGGTCTCCCTGTAAACGGGTTTTCATTCATTTTCCTTTGATTGGAGATTTTTAAGATGAAATCAGCCGCTGCTAAGATATACTGTTTTCATCTTTGATGTAAAACAAGAAAGAAAAATCATGCGTACGTCATAGATTATGAAACACTTTCCAACTCTCCCTGAAAGCTTTAACTAAACTTTGTTGTTTAGGAAAATAAGATAACTAACTAAACATTTAAAAAACTGATTTCAGAAGTTACCATCCGTAGCTAAATACTTATTCCAGTTCCTCCGAAGAGCCCTGTGTTTGATCTGTAGGCTGATATATATACTATATAATAGAAAATTTAGTTTAGCAAGAAAACGTATAACAGGTTGAAATTTCTCTTTCAGCAATTTATACTAATAGATGGAAACATCCTTGAATACTTTTGTTCAGCCCTGTTGTTTACCAAGTACCTTTATTACACGCCACTATTTGGCTAAACTGTAATTCAAACTAAATCACTCTTAAAACTACCGAAATCGCATTTCCAGAATTTATCGTCTATAGGCGGCCA